>CM025789.1:87715101-88915101 GCA_014635995.1 Sarcophaga peregrina
TTTAAGTGCAAAGTTAATAACTCCATGTATAACAAGGTGGAACTCTCTGTACGATTCCGTTAAGAAATTGTTAGATCACAAAATAAATTTGCCAAAATTGTGCTTTCGTTTAAAAATTCCTACAATTCTTTATGATGAACTGGAATACTTGGAGGAATATATTAAACTTATGGGGCCTATAGCAGCGGCGGTGGATTTCCTTCAGGTTGAAAATACAATGTACTTCGTCCCAACAATAGTCTCTTTAAGAATAAAATTTAGGAGTTTTGAGTTGTCAAACTTTAAGTTTTAAGCCGAAGTATGCGCCAAAAAGTAAAAGGCTTTACTCAGAAGGTTTGAGAAATATTTTTTAATTCAGCCTGATACTTGGGATGCTATTATTGCAGCTATTTCTGTCCCAGAAATAAAATTAAGATTTCTAAAAGCTCATTTTAGAAACTGCAACAGAACAATCAGAAGATGAGGTGAAGAAAATGTTTAATAATAACGTAAAAAAATATGGCAAAGTACCCGATGCAGAAACTCGTGTTTTACCACAAAAATCGGGAAATTATCTACAAGAAACCATTCTTTACCTGGCCGAACGAGACACGACGTCCAAGTGATTCAAGACTCACATTGCAATAAAAAATTTGTTTCTTAAATAAAATACCCCATTGCTCTCATCCGGCCCTGTAGAGAGATTATTTTCATTCGCTGGAATTGTAAATCGTTCAAGAAGGCAGAAACTCAGCGAAAAAAATCAAATTTTGAAATGAAATGATTAAGAAAAGCTATGTTCATTAAATTCCTATTAAGAGAGTGAAAATAAAAAATATGGAAATTTTCTATTTTAAATAATCGAAAAACTGTGTAGCAAATGAAAACTTTATTAGTAAAAACTTGTAAAAAGAGGTAAATGTATAATTTTTGATTTTAAATTGTTATCACAATAATGCGAACAAAAGATAATTCAAAATAGAACTTGTAATAAAACGATAAAAATGTTGACAATTTTAGTTTCTTGTTCTTCTTGAAAGTTTTTTGTGTCAATGAACTGCTTTTCCACTAACAATTGTTAATAATTCAGTCTATTGAACAGAGCAAATTTTGAATCGAATCCTTGAACTGTAGGCAATTTTTCCAGAAAATAATTCCACTAACATGTAATTAATAAATTTTACTGATACTGATTTTTTTCAGAAATCAGAAAAAATTTACTGACTTACTGCATTTTTCTTCAGTAACCACTAAAATTTACTGAATACTGTTTTATTGTTTCAGTAATCAGTAAAATTTTACTGAATACTGATTTTTTGTCATTAACAGTAAACATTTACTGAATACTGAAAAGGTTAATGCATTAGAATTATAATGCAGTATGCCCATGTATGATATCGGGTGATTTTATAGCTATTATCTTTTTGGCAACATTGGTTTAAACAGCTCATGCACGTTTCGTGTTTTTTTTTTGTGTTAAACATATTCAGTTTGGTCCATAATTTAACCATGAATCGTCCTACAAACGAACAGCGATTACAAATAATTGAAATTTTATTATCAAAATACGTGCTCTGTTAAGAAAGTTCATCGCACGCTTCTTCCATTTTATGGTCGGTTTAATCGACCCACTGAAACGGCTATTCGGGCTAATGTGACTAAATTTCGCACCAAATTTACATTGTTGGACATTAAACCACCAACAGTGCGAACTGAAGAAAATATCGCAGCTGTATCGGCCAGTGTTAATGATGACCATCAATTATCGATTCGTCGCCGTTCGCAGCAATTGGGCCTCTGTTACTCAACATCCTGAAAAATTTTACGGAAGGATTTGGGTGTGAAGCCTTTCAAAACACAGCTAGTGCAAGTATTGAAGTCGAACGACCTACCTCAACGCAGAATTTGGTGAATGGGCTCTTGGAAAGTTGGCCGAAGATTGAGTTCTTTATCGAAAAATTGTGTTCATTGATGAAGCTCATTTTTGGCTCAATGGATACGTAAATAAGCTGAATTGTCTATTTTGGAGTGAAGATCAGCCAGAAGCATTGCAAAAGCTACCAATGCATCCAGAAAAAGTCACAGTTTGATGCGGTTTATGAGCTGGTGGCATCATTGGACCGTACTTCTTCAAAGATGCAGCGAATCGTAACGTAAATGTGAATGGTGAGCGCTACCGTGAGATAGTATCCAACTTTTTTGCTCAAAATGCAAGAGCTTGACTTGCATGTGGTTTAAGGAAGATGGTGTCACATGCCACACAGCACGCGTAACAATGGAATGAGAGGTGAATTCGGTGAACATATTATTTCACGTTCGGGACCCGTCAATTGGTCGCCTAGATCGTGTGATTTAACGCCTTTAGACTATTTTTTGTGGGGCTATGTTAAAGCTTATGTCTATACAGACAAGCTCTCTTCAATTGACGCATTGGGAGACAACATTGAATCATTTATATACGAGATATAACATTTGCATGAAATAATCTTCAAACATTAAATTATATTGACCGTACTATCGATTCAGATAAAGATTTCATGCATTTATTTGTAGTTTATTTCGTAATACACAAAATTTTTTTTTTACATGGATTTGAAGTTACAAGGTTGAAAAAAAAAATTTTTTGTGAAAAAATTTTTTAATCTAGTACGGTTTCAAAATCACTATCTTGTAATTATCTTTGTTTTTATCACACACACATTTCTTAAAAAATTATCCTAATATGGAACGTGATATTAATAATATTCGAACGAGATATTAATAATTATATTGCTGGGTATAAAGAGTTGTATAAAGAACTTAAAAAACCAAAAGCTAAACTTTCTATAGAAGATATTTTAATAACAAAAATCGACGGTGCAAGACCTTTCGAAAAGTAGTCCAATAGTTCAAAACTCTATTACCGGACGAAACTCGCCATTGGATAATTTGATGGATATCTCCAGTGATGATACCGACTTTAGTCCAGTTCGTCACAAACAATTGCGCTTGTTATCAAGTAGTGACGAATAATTATGTAGCAATGTAAATATTTTTTTTTATTTTTATTCTAATTTTCCTGTTCTTAATTCTCGATAACCAGATTTTTGCGTGCTCTACCAATTTTTCACTTGTATGAATTATGAATTTGAAGTTTTAATGCTCAATAAACATAAAATTCGTACGCATTACTTAGTACATTACATTACTTCATAGTTTTCGACATTTTTACACGGTTTTTAGAAGTAGATATAGTCTTTTATTTCATCTTACACGGTTTTCAGATGACATGGAACGTATCCCCAATTTTACTATAGGAAACGCGTATTTTTTTACACGGATTTCTGAGGAAATGTACTTTTCTTCATTCGGAAATGGGAATAAAACACATCGTCCTGCATGGTTGCAATAATTTTACAAAAATTTAAAGTTTTAGGAATTTTTTTCTTTGAATCTTGGCTTGTTAATAATGCTATACGACGACGGTTTCTTTTGTTTAAAATATTTTTAATCAAAGTGCTGATTGAATTTTTATTATTAGCTAAATCGAAAGCGGTTTTCAAAAGAAGACAGCTTTTTCTGAATATTCATTTTAAAAAATTAAATTGTACAAAAATTTTAAAACATGCAAAGATCAAAATTTTTCGCGTTCATAAATGTATTAAAATGTCATCTCATTATTTGGCAAAGCAGTGTTACAATAAAACATTACTTTGCCTTGTAAATGAATTTCTTTGCAGTGTTGCTTTGCAAACTGCGTTTATGAAGTCAGCCATACTTACATACATATACGTAAACAATAAAATAGTAATCTATTTTAACATTAATTTTCAAGTTTTACAGAGACCACAAACTGCTTCTCATTTTGTTTCGAGTATTAGCTGTCATGCCTATTTTGCGATCTCGTCCTGGAAGAATAACATTTTCATGGAAATCTGGAGCTATGATTTATGCCATATTTTTTTGGTGTGCACTAACTGTAATTGTACTAATAGTAGGCCAAGAGAGAGTCAGCATTCTTCAAACTACAACACAATTTGATGAGTATATATACGCTATAATATTTGTAATATACCTGGTTCCTCATTTTTGGATTCCGTTTGTGGGATGGGGAGTGGCAAAGGAAGTTGCGAAATATAAAACTTCCTGGGGATCCTTTCAGGTAAATGGTTTGACAATTACTATTATGCAAGGATTTTTCATAGGAATTGTGATTATAATAACGTTTTTAAAATACAATTAATTGAAATGCAAAAAAAAAAAAAATTAATGATGTATAAGATAGGTAATGTTCATTAATGAGTGGAAGTAAAAAACAGAATTCTGTTATTTTTATCATCACATTGACTACTTTTAATTTTTTATTTATGAACTTTTGATGATTTTTAGTTTGTTTAAATTACCTTTAAGGATTAGTAAATGTACTATTTGTTTATCAACTTATATTATTTTTTTGACTTCCTGAACTACAATAATTTTAAATTTATGTTACTTTTTTTTATAAGATTTGAATCGCTTTTAATTTTATGAAATAAAATATGCATTAATGCTTATAAAAATTTTACTTAGTGTTTTATAAAGACTCTGCTATCTCAGTTTTTTTCTACGAATTATTTTAAAATTAATAATATAGACGATCACGAGACCATAGATATATTTATCGAAAACGAAAATATATTAAATGAACAAGTTGAGGAAATAGAAATATTTAAATATAATAAAACCCGTTTTAATAATGAATTAGGTGCAATATTGGCGGGTGATGGAGTTGAAGATTTAGACCCGTACGTCCATCATTTTGGTAATAGTATAGAGAATACGATAAAGAGATTTACAATTAAAAGGAAATTGCATTGAAAATTTATTAATAAATGGTTTAGTAATGATCTTAGGAACATGAAAAGGGAAAAGATTAAAAATACCAATGCGCAGTTAATGAGAATACAAATGAGGCATGGAGTGCCTATAAAATGATAAGAAATTTATACAAAGTACGAATTGAGAACGAGAAGAATAGGTTTATAAATAATAAAATAAATGGTGCAAATAACCAGAAAGAAATGTGGAGAAGAATAAAGGAACTAGTTTTAAGAAACCCCAGATCCATGATAAAATCTGTGATTTTTGGAAACAATGAATATAATGATAATTTACAAATAGCGGAAAATTTTAATGATTATTTTATAAACAGTAATAGGGAGATAAATAACTCCATTGAGTATGTGCAGTATGAAAATAAGATACCAGTTATAAACAGTAGATTCAAATTTCGTGCAATAAATTTAAGAGTTAAAAAATATATGTAAAGATATAAACAACAAACCAGACTATAATAAAGTAAATAATAAGTTAATATTGGATAATTGAGACATAGTTGGCAATAGAATTATGAATATAGTAAATAAATCTTTTGAGAGCGGAATATTTCCTAGAATTTGGACGGAATCAGTAATAATACCGATTGAAAAAGTTAAAAATACAATGAATTGTGAATAATATCGACCTAAAAACAGTCTTAAAACATGTGAAAAAATTATTGAAAAAATTGTGAAAAATCAACTAGAAGAATATATGGAGAAACTTAAAATATTGTCAAGATTTCAGTCAGGTTTTAGAAAGAAACACTCATGTGAGACTGCTGTGAATTATGTTACAAATAAAAATAAGATTGTGGCAATTTTTCTTGATTTCAAAAGGGCTTTCGAGACTATTGACCGAGATATTATAATAGAAAAACTTGAAAAATATGGAATAAAGGATAATGAAATAAAATGGCTCCAATTTTATTTAACTAATAGAAGGCAAATGACAAAGGTTAATGGTGTTATGTCAGAGGAAAAGGAAACTGAGTTTGGTGTACCACAAGGGTCAATTCTGGGTGCTCTGTTATTTATTATATACATAAATGATATCGAAAATGTCATTGAAAATAGTGAAATTGTGCTGTATGCAGACGATACTCTGATTTTCGCGAAAGCCCAAACAGAGGATTTGTGCTATGAAAAACTTAATATAGATATGCATATAAAAATTTTACTTAGTGTTTTATAAAGACTCTGCTATCTCAGTTTTTTTTCTACGAATTATTTTGTTTTTATTTTTTTTTACAAATTTGAAGGACATGGAACCCCCCATCTTTTCTATGTACTTCATGTCTTTTTTTACACGGTTTTCTGTGGAAAGTATAAAACAGAATTTAGCGTACATGACAAGAAAAGATGAAATAATCTTAAAATGTACATTTAAATTAAATTTTCTTTTTAAAAAGTTATGGCACTTCAGTATCCACAAAAGTTTCGAGACGAAAATCCCGAAGACGGCACTATATTTTTGAAAATACCTAATTTTGTTTGTAAATCATTAAACATAATTGAAAAACAATTCAATGAAAAATATGTGTAATTATTTACATTTTATTTTATTTAACGTTAATTTAAAATTTTCAAAATATTTATTTGACAGGTTTCTGACGGTTTAAAAATTTAATTTAGCGATTTTTAAAGCACAATTTGCGTGAAATTTTGAAAAAAATTGGCAACACTGTCGGTGAACTTTACTACGGACGCAACTTGTTTTCACACCGCGACTTTTACTTCATACGCAACTTCACGCAAGACTAGCTGAATTCACACTGACTCGTTGCTTGTCTTGCCCTTTTATATGCGAACGTCTTCAGTCTGATGATGGTTCTCAAAGTAGAAGGTTTGCGTTCTCTCGTGCTTGTTGTTGTCACTTGGAAGATGTTCGATGTTTTGTTAGTGTGTATTGTGTACACATGCCTCTTGTTTTGTTCGCTTTCGTTGCGTTTGCGTTTTCTATCTCTTTCGTACTCATACTGATGTTATTGTTGGTTCACTTATAAATCGTTCGGTGTACATATGTGGTAGTGTAGCTGGTAGCATTTGTTTTTATGTGAAACGATATTAGGTTGTTTCGATCTTCATAACATATATATCGATGGCTTAATATAGAAAGGTCGTTTCTCATTCTTTTTCAAAATCGTGGTTTTTAAATATTCTGGTTTACAAAACTCCTTTGAAAAATTAAGATTTCTATGCTGACGAATAGTTGAAATAATAGTTACAGTAATTAAAAGAAAAAGTCCTAACTCATATAAAATTGATTAAATATGTTTGACTCTTTGTACCGAGTGCAGACTTGAACTATATGTAGCATATACTTATTTTATGATTGAATTCCCGATTTAAAAAATGTTTTAAAATAAATGTAAATGCCGTTTAATATATATATATGTATGTGTGTAGTGGTCCAGAAAACCAAAAGGAAAAAAATTGTTTTTCTTTGGTAATTCATACGATTCTTTAGTTTGGCGTAACAAAAAAGTTCGATCTAATTTAAAAAGGAGTTTTAGTTACGGCCAGGTACCTTTTGTGACCGTAAATGTAGCTGGTGAAGCTAACCTAAAGCCTAAAAATCGATAAAGTTCGGTAAAATTTGAGAAGGTGCGAATCCTGACCTATTGTGTTAGATAATTATTGGATCAAGGATTCTAAAACACATTTCATTACGATCGGTCAACCCTTAGGACTGGAGACCTAGCCGACGAAGATAATTGTTTTCTTCAAATGTGCAAAACAAAAGTACTCTAAATAAATCGGATAAAAAATGGACATGTGGGGGAAATTCAGTAAGTGAGCTGGGTAACCATGGTATCAAGGATTCAAAAATGGGTATCCTTATGGCCAGACTTTAGTTGCAACGGAGATTAGGCAACGAAGCTAACTTTTTGTCATATTTTCAAAAAAAAAAAAAATTCTATATAAGTCGGGGAAAGTTATTGATCGAAAAATTCAACATATTTTTTATTTTCTCTACTACTCCATTATTTATGCAATTTAGCTCAATTTTGAAGAATTTTTTTTGCCCGTTTGAAGAAAACAATTAGCTTCACCGCCTAAATCTTCAGTCCCAAATAAAGTTTGTGTATAAGGATACCTGTTTTGGAAACCTTGATAGTACGAATTGTTTATTCCTAACTGAATTTTTCGTAATGGATGCAGCTAAAGTATGTCCACAAGCTTATGTCTGATTTTCTGCATGACACTTTTCAAATTTAGAAATTTACAACAAAGGATATAATTTCGTTTTTCCATAAAAAACCTTTTCTAATTTTTTTTTCAGTTTTTCTTTTTTAATATGAAATACATCAAATTTAAGCCTTTAGCAAAACACATATATCATTTAAACTACACCCTAGATTTACTATATTTATATTTATTTAGACGAGAGTGATGAATTACCCAAAAAATGATTTCGATCCCTCCAACTAGGTGCACAAACTATGAGCAATAACAAATAACGTTTGGATTTGCCATTTTTCTCGATGGCCATATAAAAACATGATATTTACATAAAGTGGAAATGTTATTGATTGCATGGAATAATTTTTTTTTTAATTTATAGGTGTCCCACTTTTACGTAATTAAGCATGACATAAAAATTAAAAATTTCAATATATAAAATTTATTTAGTTTTTTTAATTGCTTTTATCAATTTCCTATGGAGGTTTGAGGATTAATTTTTTTGACATTCCGCGGGCACTTTAACAAAAACAAAGTGCCTGTTGTTTTTGCATTGTTGTAGAGATAAAAAACAGTTTTTATTCAAATCAGTTTTTATTTTCTTTAATAAAAATCGTAATTTTAAAAGCAGAAATCATCAAGAGGATTTTGTTATATAAAACCGTCAATATGGCGATAACTCGTCACATCTGGTATCAGTGCTAGAAACGCATCCCAGACATATTGTCAGCATTTCATGATGTGGGGACGGCATGAAATAACTTTATATTGTAATTTAGTTTAGTAAGTATTTTTTTCTAGAAATAAAGAAATTTGGTGCATTTTTTGGCACTAATAAAAAACCACTAATGTAATTAATAATAAATAAAAGGCATAACCACATCTTGTACCATTATGTTATTAGTTCAAGTTCAATGTTAAATATTACTCAGTGTAAGAGAAATGGTGTAGTAAAATTTTTTGTTAATAAGGTTACATCCTGCTTATAATTCTCATTTTCTGCAGAAAATCAAAGAGTAAATAAATATTTTTAAAACTCCTTAATTTGGGACAAAAAAAAAAAAAAATACTTTATCGCCAAACTAAAGGAAATTAATTTAAAATAAGTTTTTTATCTCATGGGTTAACTAACGACACGTGAGACTTCCTACATACTTTATGGCTCAAAAAAAATATAATCACCCCTATCGTGAATAATTTTGGGAATAAGTTATTTGGGAGTAAACTTTTATTCCCAACCCAAAAAATTGGTATTGCGAATATATTGGGAGTAAAAGTTTTTATTGTGAATTACCGCACGACAATTTTTCAAAGCAAAATACAAATATTAAAAAATGAATAGAGTATAATCTCGTCTTTTGGTGCTGGAAGAGGAGAAACAATCCATGGAAAGGTTGCAGTGAAGAACTATTCGAAATGAATCGAAACCATTATCACTTCCTGAGCTTAAGGCAGAATTATGCCTACTAAAATATTTACAGGGTTACAACGTTGTTGTTCCCGTGGTTGTATTTTCGTTTTTGTGAATTCTTATATGTATTTTTCTTTTTCATTATTTTTATTTTGTTGATTAACGTCGCCAAAATCGCTTATAGACACATTTAAAGTATTTGAAATAGTTACCCATTGGAACAGCAACAAGACGGTCAAGCAAATAATTCTACAGTAAACAATAACAGTTCTGTATCTAACAGATTTAAATCTAGCATAGCAACAGAGGACAAAGCTGAGTGAAAAAAAGAAAATATAAGAAAATAATGGCTGAATGCAATAAATGCAGATCAGCAATAAGAGGTGAAAGTGGACTGTGATGTATGGGTGTATGTGGTAAAGTGTATCATTACACAAAAAAGTGCGCCGGAATAGACAATTATTCTTCTAAAATTGTAGATGAAGACAATTTTATACGCTATATATGTGATGATTGTATGCTGTATATACAAAATGTAGATCTGGTATTAAGAGACATTCAAGAGAGTGTAAATAAAAATAAACAAGTGTTAGTGGAATATAAAAATGAGTTTGAAAGTTCTTTAAAGCAAAATGAAAATTAAATAAAAACGTTACTAGAAGCAATCGAAAAAAGATATGATGAGAGATTTAAAAAAATTGATAAAATTCAAACAATGTGTGAAAAAAAGGTAGATGCAGTTAAAAATTTATATGGAAATGTGAAAGAAGTAGAAAATAAAAACAAAAATATGTATGAAACAATAGAAAAAACAAATGCAAATATGTGTAATGAAATAAAGAAAGCAATAAATAATACAAACAGCACAACGAAAATGACTTATGCACAAACGGCAAAAAGTATAATGATGCCAGATGTATCAAAAAATATCCCATTAATTATAAAGCCCAAAGGGAAACAGAGTGTAGTGAAAACAAAAGCTGAACTAAATGAGAAGATAAATCCGGTGAATTTTAAAATTACAAATGTAGAAAATAGGAAAAATGGAACATTAGTAATTCAAAGTGAAAATGTGGAGGAAAGAGAAAAAATGAAGGAAGTTATACAGAATGAAATAAGTGAGAATTATGAAATAACAGTCCCAAAGGAAATAGATACACAAATAATTGCGACGGATTTGAACTTTAAGATGCGAGAAAGTGAATTGGTAGAAAAAATGAAAAAAACAAAATGAAATTTTGAATGACAGTAATATAGAATAATGAGAATTTTTGAGACAAAAAGATTTAATAGAACAATTTACAATGCTAAAATGAAAATAGATAAGGATGCATGTGCTAAAGTTATGTCAAGTCAGAAAATTAGTGTTGGATGGGATAGATGTCGGGTTTTTGATGGAACAGACATATTACAGTGACTGACATTTAGGGCTATAACCATAAAGCTTCTGAATGCAGAAATGAGGAGATATGTTACAAATGCCATGGGAAACACAAAAGTAGTGAATGTAGTAAGGAAATAATAGCTAGGTGTGTTAACTGCATAAAGAAGAATAGTAGGTTAAATTTAGGATTGGATGACAATCATGCTACAAATTATAGAGAATGTCCTGTGTACCAGAATAAACTTAATTTAAGGAGGAAAACAATAGGCATAGCGGCCTAACAATCGAAGCAGATAATGAAGATAATACATGGAATATATACGAACATTCAAGGACTTCTAAATAATTTTGTTCAGTTAGAAACAATTGTCGAGATAAATAAACCGGATTTTATAGTTTTGTCAGAAACTCATTTGACTGATGTAGTGGATGAATCAGAGTTTCTTATAGGGCAATATAATCATTTCAATATATTATCCAAATCAACAAGGACTGGTGGTGTAACTGTGTATTTCAGGAGGCAATATAATATACACAAGTTAGGTGAATATGTAAAGGAATCAAAACATTGGATAGGTGCGTACAGAGCAAGGATTGAGGAAACAACTTTTATATTAGCAATACTATATAGATCGCCAAGTGCCCAAAAGCCTGAATTTTGCAACGATTTTGAGGAAATAATAGAAGAACTATTGGAGGAAAACTGCAATATGCTAATAGTCGGAGATTTTAATATAGATTGGGAAAAAGACTTTTATAAATCTAGAATAGAAAGTGTATTGAATGATAATGGTCTGAAACAAATAGTGAATGAATATACAAGAGTGACAGAGAATTCCAAAACTATAATAGACTTTGTTATAACGAATAATGAAGGAATTATAGCGGGAACTAATATAGACGATCACGAGACCATGGATATATTTATCGGAAACGAAAATATATTGAATGAACAAGTTGAGGAAATAGAAATATTGAAATATAATAAAACCCGTTTTAATAATGAATTAGGTGCAATATTGGCGGGTGATGGAGTTGAAGATTTAGACCCGTACGTCCATCATTTTGGTAATAGTATAGAGAATACGATAAAGAGATTTACAATTAAAAGGAAATTGCATTGAAAATTTAATAATAAATGGTTTAGTAATGATCTTAGAAACATGAAAAGGGAAAAGATTTTTAAATACCAATGCGCAGTTAATGAGAATACAAATGAGGCATGGAGTGCCTATAAAATGATAAGAAATTTATACAAAGTACGAATTGAGAACGAGAAGAATAGGTTTTTAAATAATAAAATAAATGGTGCAAATAACCAGAAAGAAATGGGGAGAAGAATAAAGGAACTAGTTTTAAGAAACCCCAGATCCATGATAAAATCTGTGATTTTTGGAAACAATGAATATAATGATAATTTACAAATAGCGGAAAATTTTAATGATTATTTTATAAACAGTAATAGGGAGATAAATAACTCCATTGAGTATGTGCAGTATGAAAATAAGATACCAGTTATAAACAGTAGATTCAAATTTCGTGCAATAAATTTAACAGAGTTAAAAAATATATGTAAAGATATAAACAACAAACCAGACTATAATAAAGTAAATAATAAGTTAATATTGGAAAATGGGGACATAGTTGGCAATAGAATTGTGAATATAGTAAATAAATCTTTTGAGAGCGGAATATTTCCTAGAAATTGGACGGAATCAGTAGTAACACCGATTGAAAAAGTTAAAAATACAATGAATTGTGAAGAATATCGACCTAAAAACAGTCTTAAAACATGTGAAAAAATTATTGAAAAAATTGTGAAAAATCAACTAGAAGAATATATGGAGAAACTTAAAATATTGTCAAGATTTCAGTCAGGTTTTAGAAAGAAACACTCATGTGAGACTGCTGTGAATTATGTTACAAATAAAAATAAGATTGTGGCAATTTTTCTTGATTTCAAAAGGGCTTTCGAGACTATTGACCGAGATATTATAATAGAAAAACTTGAAAAATATGGAATAAAGGATAATGAAATAAAATGGTTCCAATCTTATTTAACTAATAGAAGGCAAATGACAAAGGTTAATGGTGTTATGTCAGAGGAAAAGGAAACTGAGTTTGGTGTACCACAAGGGTCAATTCTGGGTGCTCTGTTATTTATTATATACATAAATGATATCGAAAATGTCATTGAAAATAGTGAAATTGTGCTGTATGCAGACGATACTCTGATTTTCGCGAAAGCCCAAACAGAAGATTTGTGCTATGAAAAACTAAAAATAGATATGCATAAAATAGATAAATGGCTAAAAATGAACAAACTTAAATTAAATGAAAACAAAACCAAGCTAATGGAATTAAATATGAACAGTGATAAGGAATTCAAAATTAATAATGTAATAATAGAAAAAGTAGACAAAATAAAATATCTGGGGTTTTTAATTGATAGAGATTTAAAATTCAAAGAACATTTAGAATATATGTGCAAGAAAATTGGGAAAAAGATAGGTTTTTTAAAACGTATAAGAAACAAAATGTCTATTATTACTGTAATAAACATTTATAATACTAGGATAAAACCACATTTTGAATTCGGATCAACTATAATGTATGCATGTTGCACTGATAGTTAAATAAACAGATTACAAAAACTACAAAATAAAACAATGCGGTCTGTACTAAAATTCAATTGTTTTACATCAATCGAATACATGCTAAGATGGATGAATATAAGATGGATGAATATAAGCCAATATAACACATTAATTTTATAAGAAAAATGGAGATGGGAGATGCGCTAGACTACTTAAGAGAACAGCTAAGATTTGTTGGAGATGTTCAACAATACAATCTACGAAATAATCAGAATTTTAGATTGAAGCAGTCAATTAATGTAAATACACAACGATCTTTATTTTACAAAGGTCTTAGAAAATATAATATGCTGCCAAATTATGTAAAAAATTAAACAAATAATAATATTTTTAGAAAAAAGGTAGTTGATTGTATTAAAAATGTTAATGAAATTTGAGCTTAATAAGAAAAGATGATGAATTGTAATTTATTGAAATGTATTGAAAAAGTATTTCAAAATACTACTAATAAATAAATAAATAAAAAAAATTATTACAGGGTTAACAAAGAAGGGTTCAAATACCTGCTGAATATGTCGATGGAAAATTTGCCTGGTAAAACATTTACCATACCCCCGATAGAGAAACTCGGAAGGACTTTGAGATTTTTGGCAGAATTAAGCTACCAAAAGTGAGTAGGTAGGCAAATTGATGTCGGTTTGTCTTCACCCAGCGAAGTGTTTTCAGAAGTATTAACAACATTTGAATGAGTTCTATGTCCTCAAATGGCTAAAATGAGCTATTTTTTCTTACTTGCTAAAATTTAATATACACTTTGGTTTTAAATAAATAATTCTTATTCTAATGCCTTGGGATACACAATATTTTTTGTTTTTCCCTCTGGTGCGTATACATGTAAATCTGCGGGTTTTACTACTAGCGAGCATGCAACATAAAGCTGTCCATGTGAGAAACATGGATTTTCTACATTAAGTCCACAAACTTGCAAGTACTGACATTGAGCTTTATTAATCGTTATTGCAAATGCCAAGCAAATAGGAAATTGCAGGGGCTTGTAATCGAATGGCATCTCCGATGTGGTCATAGGAATACGTGGCAGCAATATAAAGTTCCCTTAAACTTTCCAGTTATAATGGTCGCCTAGAAAAGATTGTTCACCATTTATTTTACTGATAGTCAAGTGCCATTACAAAGTCGTGGAGGATCAATATTTCTAAGTAAAATAATGGGAACACCGAATTTCAACAGTAAGCCATGTGGTGAAAAGCCTGGTAAATCTAACGAATTTAAAAATTCGACTGGATAATTGACGACATCCTCAATATTTGAAACTGTGTCTATCGATTTATAAGTTTTTAGATTCCCTTCGACCTTGTTGAGAATTTTGCTGTTGATGGAATTAACGTCAATATTTTTAGATGCCAGTATCGCATAGTCACATAATAATTTTAAAATTTGCACGATGTTGAGAACTACACAATTTATTAATTCTTCTTTGGATTGTGGTCATTCTGCAAGTCTGATAGAAATTTTATATACTTTGTTCAGGCTTCATTGGAATTCTTTCATTACCTAAAGTTGGAAAAAATTAAAGCTGAAGCGTCACGTTGCAACTGAACACTCATATTAGTAGTTAATTTTAGATTTTGAACATGTCGCCAAAGGTATGATTATTTTAGACATGTATTAAGGTCACCAGCTAACGTTGGTCCCGGTATAACATGAAGTGTTTGACGAAAATCACCAACTAATAAAACTAATGGACTTACAAATATGTTATTATTGGTTCTTAAATCCCGTAAAGCGTAATTAAGGGTTTCCAAAGATTGCTTATGCGCCGTGGTAAATTCATTCCACACTATGATTTCACATTGTTGCAATACTTTGCCATAGAAGAATTTTTCTTTATGGTACACATGTAATCTTCGGATAATTGAGGCTTCGAGAGCAATTTTAGTGCACAATGCGTTGTTCTACCACCATCTGAGAGTGTTTCAGCGATGCAGGATGACGCAATATTTTTTTGCGATCAAACGTTAAAAACGTTTTTCCAGTTCCTCCAGGTGCGTCAATGAAATACAGACCTCCATGTTTGTTATTGCCGGTAGTAAACCATTTTCTGCTCTTGGTGTAAATTTGGTAAATTTTCTTCCAGCAAAATTTCCAAATTTTTATGATTATATTTCATCTCTCGTCATATATCTTGATCGTGTGCAACAGTTTCTGACCGAATAGGAGCAATCATTCCAACTTCAATGCATTGCATTGTTGGTGGTAGCTCTTTCCCGGTGTAATATATCCTCAACCATATATGTTTTAAATTTATTCCAAAGATCTTTGGATTAGATGGTGAGCACGATACCAATATTATCGCAAATAATGACCTTATTTTCCATGGATGGTTGATTACTGCTGTTGATCATTGCTACTAATGTACCCGGCTATTTGATACTGCGTAATTTCATCGTTTGGATTTTGTAAAGGAACTACAGCCATATCAGACCCTTTAGTAACATATTTGGACAACACTCAACATAAATATGTTTTTGAAAACAATGGACAGTAAGGTACTATCCAGCGATTATCAACATCAACATAATTTCCATGTACATTTATTGAAATTGATCGTCCACCATTATCCGCAGAACGTCGGCGGTAAAGTGGGTAGCTATCATTTCCCAAGATTGTTTCCTGAATCAATTGCCTTGGATGTTTTGCCTTGTAATGCATTTTTCAAGATGCGACAATTAAATATTTTTATTAGTTACTCATTTTTAGAAGTAAACAATAACATAACTATTACATATGCATATGTTTTCAAGATAAATGTTTAAATAGTATGAATTTTAGTATTTACTATGTATATGAGTTTCAAACTTATATACCTTACTATTGCATATTTCACAACATAATAATTTCCACACTCACTAATCAAAGAATTTTTCTAATATTATTAATTACTTAAGAAAAATACAAAATTTTTTGTAATTACTTCACGTGAGAGGCACCCCCTTACTATAGCTGGAATACAAAATTGGGGACTCTAGCTGTTATAGTTTTCTGGATATACATATATTAATAATTAGTTCAGTGCTTGATCGTTCATTTTTAACAAAAATATTGATATTGAACCTTTAGATATTCGTACACAATTTGAGCAGTCTAACTGTTTTGGTGTTCTAGATATGTAGATTTTATTATTTACTTCATATGCGACGTGCCACGCACGTTTTTGCTGAACTCCCTATTTTTGTCCGAAATATTTGTACTTAAAAAATTTGGGAACTCCAACTTTTAAAGTTTTTCAATTATACAGATTTTAGTATTTACTTTATATGGAAGGTGCCATGCCCCCTAATGGTAGGTAGCCCATTTTTGTTAAAAAAAGTCGTATTGGACTTAAAGATATTCGTACAAAATTTGAGTAGTTTAACTGTTCTGGTGTTCTCGATATACAGATTTTCGTATTTACTTTATATGGGAAGAGCCATGCCCACTTTTGCTAGATCGCCTATTTTCGTCCAACATTTTTATATTTCAACTAAAGTTACTTGTACTAAAATTGGGGACTAGCTGTTACAGTTTTTCAGATATACAGATTTTCGTATTTACTTTATATGGGAGGAGCAACGCCCACTTTTGCTAGATCGCCTATTTTAGTCCAAAATATTTATATTTGTTAAGCAGAAAAAATACTCGGCGAAGTGGAACAGATTGCGATAAGAAAAGACGTGTTACCTTCTTTGATGTTCAACCGGAAGAGAAAAAAATTTATTGACAATTCATTCATATCGTCTACATAATTGCATTCAATTAGAGTTGCATTACAGTGTATAAAATGTAGTGTTGTATAAAATATTATATTCTTTTAACATCCTTCCGGAATATTTATTTTATACAAATATATACATAGATCATTTGATCAGCAAAAAAACAAACTATAAAATTCAACGTAATTCAAAAGATTAACTTTGACCAAATGCAAAGCAAAGTAATAATAATAAAAAAACTAATTTAAGCCAACTTCGTTCGTGAGAAACTGTATTTTGTTAGCGTCTACAGCTTTGGTCAGTTTGTCAGCTAACATGTTCTCAGACTGAACTAATTTAGCCTTTATGGCAACATGCTTGGTGCGAACGGAAGACAAGATGTTTGACGCTATAAACATAGCGCTTTTGTTGTCGCAAAATAACACTATCTTCTTTGGTGTGCTCGCAATTAGTTTAAGTTGTAGTCGTTTAAGCAACACGGATTCTTTGATAGCACACACAACTGACATTAGCTCGGCTTCAGTCGCAGAAAGTGCTACAGTAGGCTGCCGCTTGGTTGCCCAGGATATCGCGCCATCTTGAAATATAAAAATGTACCCAGTGGTGGAACGCCTGCATCACAATAGCCAGTAATATTTTCAGAACTTTTTCTGAAAAAATAAATTTAATTTAAAGGGTACCTTGAAAATACGTCATAATTCGTTTCAGCGCAATCCATTGCGTAACAGATGTCTGGTCCAGTAATCTGTGCAGCGTACAACAGACATCCAATTGCTTCCATATACGGCATTTCCGCTCGTTCAATATCAGTCTTAGGACACATTTTCGATGTCAGCTTTTGGTTTACGTCGATTGGAGTTGATATGGGATGACAAGTATCCATCCCAAAACGTTTTAAGACTTTAGCGACGTACCTTGACTGATCGATTTTAATCCCGCAATCTTCACCTCTGACTTGCATGCCTAAAACTGATGAAGCTTCTCCCATGTCTTTCATCTTGAAGGATTTCGTTTAGCTCGTTTTAAGCTTCTTGATTTTTTTGACATCTTTACTGAACATGAGCACATCGTCAACATAAATTGCAACAAACAAAATGCCGTCTTCCGCATTCGTATGGTAAATACATTGATCAACTTCGGTTCTCTGGAGTCCAAATTCCAATAGGACGGAATTAAGTTTTTCGTTCCACATTTTACTCGCTTGTTTTAAGCCATATAACGACTTCTTTAGCTTGCAAACCCTTCCGGAATTGTCATCGAATCCCGCAGGTATAAATGTCTTCTTGGAGCTCACCGTTTAAAAACGCAGTCACAGCGTCCATTTGATGTATGGCCAAATCATGTTGTGCAGACAGGGTCGAAAGAAATCGAAGCGAAGTATATCTAACGACTAGCGCAAAGGTTTCCTGATAGTCCACTCCCTTTCTTTGGCTGCATTCCTTTAAGACTAATCAAGCCTTATGTCGCACTGTCTCACCATCAGCACCAATTTTATTTTTAAAAATTCACTTGCACTGTATGGCTTTCTTACCGGTTGGCAACTCTGTTAGTTCCCATGTACAATTAGTACTATGCGATTCCATTTCTTCTTGCATGGCAGACTTTCAGTCATTAGCATTTTCATATGACAGTGCAATCCTGCAATCCTTTGAGGCTCGCCTAGAATGAAACTCAATGCACAGAAATTATTCGCAGTACGTAACTTAGTTAAACGTTCATCCGGTATATACGTTTTATCGTTGTCGTCATCGGTTGGTATTAGGGATGTCAATCGGGAAATCCCGGGATTCACAAAATCAAAAACTTGTCCCGGGACTGTGAATTCATATGTATTTTGACCATAAAAAAGGTCCTGAAAAAAATGTTATATCACTTGACTTCGATAATAGCATCTCAATTATTTGATGACATCGAAGAATGCAAAAGCCCTTTAAAACGAATCAATAGAGTAACTGATTTAGATAATCAACTGTCCAAAGAAATAGATTTATTTACATCAGGAGGTGGTAGAGGTGAATATTTATAAGCTGCATACAGCTTTCTTGGAACTATTTTACCAACAAATGTTGATTGTGGGCAGTGTTTTTAAATGGCAGGTTATGTTGAAAACAAAATTCCTTCAAGCCAATCAGATCACATGTTAGATGCTTTAATCTTTTTGTTGGAATCCAAATAATTTTCTTAAAACTAATGCATTTGCATACGTATGAAAAATTTTTATTTTTGTTAATTTAAGCTTTTTTGTTACATTTTGTTTTGCTGCTTTTATATTTTATTTTTAATGACATATAATTCTGATATACACACATAATTGAAATATAAATGATTTTGTTAACGCAATATTTTTATTATTAAGAGAAAAATGCGATTTTTCGGATCCCGAATTATCCCGGGATTTCGTGATCGGGATTTACAATATCACGAATCCCGGGATTTTTAAAAATTGATCCCGTTTGGCATCCCTAGTTGGTATATACGAATCTTTAGTCAATTCACTTCTGTTGTTTTCAGAACAGCTACACTCAATTACAGTACCTTCACTGGCTGGACTGGAGTTGTGGGTATCTGTTGAAGCGTCTTCATGTGATGGCAATTCTATGTTACCACTTTCTCCCTCTGAATTGATATCGCACGGTTGTTGCCAAAAATCATTGAAACAATTATTTTGAGGTAAAACAATTGTACTTGGTTTCTCATCTTCAAGAAAAACCACATCACGACTAATAAAAATTGATTTCGTAGTTGGGTCGAACAAGCGATATGCTTTTGCGGTTTCGCTGTAACCAACGAATATGTATTCTTTGGACGTCGCTGTAAATTTACTGGTGCGCTTCTGCTTTGGTACGTGGGCTAGAGCTTTGCATCCAAACATACGCAAATGCTTCAAATTGACCTTTTTCCTTGTCCACAGCTCTTCAGGAGAAACTGAATCCGACTTACGTACCGTTCGGTTCAATACATACGCTGCCGTTTTCGCCGCTCCTGCCTAAAACTCTTCCCCAAGGCCAGCGTCTATAAGCATGCATCTCACTCTCTCCATGAGTGTTCTGTTCATGCGTTCGGCGACGCCGTTCTGTTGTGGAGTAAATAGGGAGTAAATTTTTCAAGATATTTGTTAAAGTTTGTGTTCATATATTTTGTCCCATAGTCCGATCGTAAGATTTTTATGCGCTTCGAACACTGATTTTCAACAAAATTCTTGAATTTTACAAACCCATGAAACACGTCGCCTTTCGTTTTTATTGGTATCACAAAAACCTTACGGGTATAGTCATCCACAAATGTGAGTAAATATCTAGCACCGGCATACGACGCAGTATTAAATGATCCCATTACATCGGTGTGTAATATGCCCAAGACATCATTTGCAGAATTCTGATTTGCATCAAAATGTAATATAGTGTGTTTGTCTTTCACACATACTATACATTT
The DNA here is from genome assembly GCA_014635995.1 of Sarcophaga peregrina. Lineage (NCBI taxonomy): Eukaryota > Metazoa > Arthropoda > Insecta > Diptera > Sarcophagidae > Sarcophaga > Sarcophaga peregrina. The sequence goes on from CM025789.1 coordinate 87,735,696, forward strand.
TGTTTTGCCTTTTGAATTAATTTTCAATTCATTTGCCGCAGCTGCCGCATTCACAAAATCACAACTTATATGGCCAAGCCTACTGTGCAGTAAATCATAGTTGACCATTGTAAACACATTACCAACAATAGCATTTTTTCTTTAATTTGGTTTTGTACAATAATGTTACAATAATCTTCTTCAAAAACAATGCGTTTGCCATTTGGCTTACCGATTGTAAATTAGCAGCTAGGTTTGATACGGGTTGCACGTCTTTGACAGTAATCCTCTCTAACACACGCGACGTTCAGCTTATTGTTGTCAGCAGTCGTTACATACATATTCTGCACTGGCTTTCTGTTTTTTAATGTGTCTTTCTTAAAAATCATGTGATTTGTTGAACCACTATCAATGTAATAGTCAGCTGATGATGTTTTTGCATTTATACACAGCGACGCTAGCAGAACTTGATTATTTGATTCCTTTTTCTCTTTTTTCATGCAGTCTCTAGCAAAGTGACCACGCTCTTCGCATCTATGGCAACGAATTTTTTTTTTGTTTTTTGCATTCTTGTAGTTGTTGTTGTTTCTACCACTCGCTGTATATAATGCCTTTTCGTTATTGCTTCCTGCGTCAAATTTGACGTCTTGCAATGAAAGCGACTACACTGAGTCGATAGTGAGAATTTTTCGAATTCCCTGCTGCTAACACCAACGGCATATACTCATTAGGCAAACCTGCCAACAACAACGATGCGATTAGCCCTCATCTAGTTTGAGTCCAGCGGTTTTGACTTTTTGAGGTTAGTGTCATAGCATTAATGTATTGTTGCATCGATGGGAAATCCGCCAACTTTAGTCGAACAAGCTGCTCGAGCAATCCAACCTTCCTCTCAGGCTCCTTTTGCTGTAGTCTTCTCGCCGAGTATACCAAAGTTGCTTGGATCTACCAATAAATATATTTCAGCGGAAGCGCGGCTGTCAGCGTCTTTATTGGCTTGCGTAGCGCCGTCTGGTAGACCCTCCTCAATTGTTTTCCACAATCCTTTGATTATAATGTACGATTTTGCTTGTTGTTTCCATATGTCGAAATTCTCTCTACTTCGTAATTTTTCGAATGGAAAACACAAAGCGCTCGAAGACATTTTGCAGCGTGATCAGCGGCCCATAACCTGTTAAGCAGAAAAAATACCCGGCGAAGTGGAACAGATTGCGATAAAAAAGGCGTGTTACCTTCTTTGATGTTCAACCGAAAAAGAAAAAAAATGTATCGACAATTCATTTAATTGCATTCAATTAGAGTTGCATTACAGTGTATAAAATGTAGTGTTGTATAAAATATTATATTCTTTTAACAATATTTAAATTAAAGTTACTTGTACAAAAATTGGGGACTCTAGCTGTTACAGTTTTTCAGATATACAGATTTTCGTATTTACTATATATGGGAGGAGCCACGCCCACTTTTGCTAGATCGCCTATTTTGGTCTATTTATACTAAAGTTACTTGTACAAAAATTGGGGCCTCTAGCTGTTACAGTTTTTAGGAAAGTTTTGTGGGGAAATTTTGAGTTATTTCATACTAAGCATATGTACACTGACTTATTTATTAAAAACAGAAAACTTCTTATGCTAAGACAATGTTACTTACAAAAACAAATATGTATAAAAAGAAATCGGATGATTACTCCGTTACTTTTAATATTAGTAAATAGGAAGTACAAATTAAAGTAAATAGCAAATTTAAAAATAGAAATTAACAAAAACAAAACATAGAATTCAATTCCGTAGGTCAATTTAAAATTTAGTTAATAAAATATATAAAATTAAAAATGGAAAGAAAATTTATACTGAACATTTCCGCCAGCCTTGGACGAAGTTCAACAATCTTTGGGCAGAGGGTATAATTTAGTTACTGGCCGTTTGAAAATCGAGTTATTGGTTTTAACAGTAGCAACTCTCACAAGGCCATCACTTCCAGCATGGGTTTCAATAACTCGACCAGTCTTCCAGCAAGAGGGTGGTAGGTTGTCCTCTCGTAGTAAAACGAAGTCGTCAATTTTTAGATTTTCCGTCTCAGTTAACCATTTTGATCTAGGTTGTAATGAAAGTAAATAATCAGTTGACCATCGGGACCAAAAGTACTGGGTTAGATGTTGAACAAGTCTCCATTTGGATAAGATTGAACCATTACGATGAGTAATATCAGTCTCAGGTAATGCGTTTAGGGGTCTTCCGACTAAAAAGTGTCCCGGTGTAAGGTAAGGGATGTCATCTGCGTCAGCTTGAACTAACGGCCTAGAATTTAAAATGGCCTCGATTCTACTCAGTAAGGTTGACAACTCTTCAAAATTAAGGGTAGCTTGACCTACAGTTCTACGCAAGTGATATTTCATGGATTTAACAGCAGATTCCCATACTCCACCAAAATGTGGGGCACTTGGTGGAATAAAATGCCACTGAATACCTTTAGAAGACAAAAAAATTCGAAATTTCACTATTTGAATTAAAAGATTTTACCATATTATGAATTTGATTCAGCTTTTTTGCAGCGCCTTGGAAGTTTGTTCCATTATCGCTATGTATATGGGCACATAATCCACGCCTAGCCACAAAACGGTCCAAAGCCGCCAAAAAGGCATCGGTACTCAAATCCGATACTAATTCCAAGTGAACAGCTTTGGTTACTAGACAGATAAAACTATAGGGGCCTTGCGTCCATTGTGTTGTTTGTATAATATAGGACCAGCGTAGTCGCATCCAACTTCATAAAAGGGATAGGAAGCGGTAACACGAAATTTTGGGAGAGTACCCATAAGCTGCTGTTGAGTGCGTGCACTGTATCGAATACAAACTCTACATTGTTGCGTTACAGTCTTAACAATTTCACGAGCACCAATTATCCAGTATTTTTGACGTAATGTAGCGACCAATAGTGTTATTCCAGCATGAAGGTTTTTAAAGTGTAAATCATGTACAATTTTGCGGACAACAGGACAGTCTTTATGCAACATTATCTATCGTAAGGCAAATCAGATTTTGATAACTTACCGACAACACGTAGTATCCCGTCCGAATCCAGAAATGATGAAAGTTTTCTCAATTTTTTGTTTGTAATTGTAGTTTGACCTCTTTTAGCTTATTCTTTAGGGTATTTATAAATCGTAAGCAGTAAGCAAGTACTCTAGTGAATTTCGGCCAGGAGGAAATTTTATCACTCAATTTTTTTATTATATCTGGATTCTCATCTGTAGTTGATATCAAAGCTACTTGTTGATTTGAACGAATCTCGTCATTTGTACTGTATTCATTACCCTTTGATTGTGGCCAGTGAATTTCTTCTTTGAGAAGCCAAGAGGGACCTCTAAACCACAACTCATTATTTATAAGAGCACTCGATTTAACACCTCTACTGCGGCCGGATTCTCTTTGCTAGGTACATATCGCCAATTTGTACTTAGAAGGTTCTCCAAAATATGAGATGAACGATGACTTATAAACGTCTTCCATTTCGATGGATGAGAGGAAAGCCAGGCTAGGACTGTTTTGCTATCTGACCAACATACTGCTTCGTCCATATTTAGATTAACGACCGATGATAAATACTCAAATAATTGACACAACAAATAAGCTGCACACAGTTCCAGCCTTGGGATTGACAGTGATGCAATGGGAGCCACCTTGGTCCGTCTGCTGATATTTTACGGCAATAAATAACTGCTGCGTAAGCTAAACTGGATGCGTCACAGAATCCATGCCAGCTTACTTCTTTCTCTACAGAAAAAATCAGTCTTGGTATGTTAATATTATTAAGTAAATGAAATTCTGAAAATAGTAGCTTGACTTTATCCAAAATATTTTTAGGTAACAACTTATCCCATTCAACATTAAATAACCACAGTTGTTGTATTATTATTCTTACAGCTACAATTGCTGGAGATATCCAGCCAAGGGGGTCAAATATTTTCGATATCTCAGGTGTTTTAACCTTATACGAAAAGGAGTCGTTCATAGGGTTGGTTCCATATAATACCCAATAGACACACAGTCAGTTCACTAGGAATGTCCACTATACTTTCAATTCTGTCATTATCGGGAATTTGTAGAAGAATTCTGCTATCATTTGCTGCCCATTTTCTTAAAATAAATCCGCCAGCCATAAGCAAGTTGTTTAACTGCTCTGCTAGCTCTTTAGCTCCTTCTAGTGTGTTGGAGCCTGCCATGCAGTCGTCGACATAGAATGAAGTTTGAACAGCTTCACTAGCCAAAGGGTAATTGGTTCTTTCATCTTTACTTAGCTGCAGAGGTGTACGTATTGACAAGTATGGTGCTGGTCGGGTGCCATAAGTCATAGTGGTAAGTTGATAATGTTGTATTTCAGCAATTGGGGATTCTCTCCATAGGATTCGTTGAAAGTCTTGATCACACTCTTGCACGTTTATCATTCTGAACATCTGCTTAATATCGGCTGAAAAACAATACTTTTTGCACCGATATCTTAAAATTACTACAAGTAAATCTTGCTGCAATGTGGGGCCCTTTAGTAAATTTCATTGAGGGACTTACCGTTAGAGGTTTTGGCAGATCCATCAAAGACCACTCTCAATTTTGTAGTCAAACTATTGTTTTTGAGCACAGCGTGATGCGGCGAATAACACACACTCTCAGCAGGGAGATTTAATTTGTTGCTAGAAACACGTCTCATATGTGCTAGTGAAATATATTCATTAATAAACTCTGTGTAGGCTTTTTTCAATTCAGGATTTGATTTAAATTTTCGTTCCATTGACTTAAGCCTATTCAATGCTGTAAAATATGAATTTCTAAGACTTGCATTATGGATGAATGGGAGTCTTACAGAATATCGATCAGTCCTTAAAGTTGTTGATTGGTAAAAATCTTCGGCTTGTTGGTCCTCGAGACTCATAGTAGTTGTAACTGGGGGAACACTTTCTACTTTCCAAAATAATTTTAGTGTATGATTTAAATGAACATCAGATGTGTCTTGAGCTGTCATAAAGCACGCATTAATAGAATTTGCGTCTGCGCTTCCTCCACACAAAACATAACCAAATATCGTATTTTGAGCCAACAGAATACCATCTTTAAGAACTTGTCCCTCTCTTAATAAGGTAAAGAAGTAGTCATAACCTACAAGGATATCAATATTCTTTGGAGTATCGAACTCCGGATCGGCAAGGGGGAGATTTTTCACTTCATCCCAGTAATTTATAGCAAGAGGGGAGGGAGGTAACTTTGATGTAAGACACTTAAACACATGAGCTTGCATGGCGATGCTATTAGAATTATAATGTGATTTTAATTGTACTTCTACTATACCTTTTGTTGCTCCAGCTTTATGGTTTCCCAAACCGCTAACAAAAATTTTGGATGGATTTCTCTTCAACCCAAGTCTATTTGCAGAACTTTCTGAAATCAACGTGTTTTGGCACCCTGAGTCTAGCAGTATATTACAACGATGAAAACAATCTATATTGTCTCTAACATGAACTTTGGCAGTCGGCAAAAGAATATTTAATCTTCTAGTTTTAAAAGATGCAGCAAGATTTATTGAAGTATCTGTTGATGAGTTAGATACGACAGATGTATCAGATGAACTAGTAGATTCTATCACAGTTTTAGCTTTAAAAAGCACTTCACTGGAGTCTTTAACTTCTTTAGATGTCGTGTCTTTAACAGCATTTGCAGACACAGACTTCGAATTCCGTTCCAAATGAATACAAGAATGATGATGACCTTTGCAGGACTCAAAAACGTGCTTAGATTGACACTTCTGCACCATATGTCCCGGTTTTAAACAATTAAAACACAATTTCTTTTCTTTCACAAAGTCAATTCGATTTGGCACAGTCATTTTGCTAAATGTTGGACAATAAGCAAGGTGATGGTTCTGTGAGCACGCTGAACAAGATCTTTTCACAAAGCTGGTGTAAGATCGACCTGACTTAACGATTCGTTTTTTGCCATCAGGAGTGGGCATTCGTTCCAATGCGTCGCAGCGATCGTTCATAAATTTTAAAAAACTTTCCAGAGTAGGAAATGTAGTCTTATTGCAATGTTCAACCCAAGATTTATGACTATCCCTATCGAAGTGAATCAATAACAAGCGAAGGCTTGTCGTAACGTTCTTCAATTTTTTTAATTGCTTTATTATAATTTTGATCAGATACAGCAAGATGACTCACCTTTTAATAGTCCCTTCAGGTATTGAAACTTTTGAGATGCAGTTAAAGAGCAGTTGTTGTGCACGGAGCTGTTAAACAAATCAATAAATGATCTAAATTCGGAATAAATACCGTCAAATATAGGAATATTCAGCTTAGGTAGTCGTACATCAGCAGATTGGACAGAGGTGTTGACCGTCTCTTGGGTTACAGTTCAAGTTGTTTGCAGCGCTCACAATTTCTCCAAAAATGCAGCTTGAGACTCCAATAGTTTCTGCATAACATCTTGTTGAACTGTTGTCGAGTTTAGACGATTACCTACTATATTAGTATTATGCAGTCTAGCATCAATTATTTCACAATATTTCGTTTTCATCTTAAAATATCTGTTCTCAAAGTCTTCTAGCTCGGCTTCACGCTCAGGAATATTGCTACTGTGGATACTCATCTCGATATCCAATGCGTGAAAGCTGTCATAGGTTTCCTCCAACCTTTCAAGTCTTGCCCTAATCTCGAAAAGCGATGTTTCATTTGCTACCTGGTAAGAAAATTCTCCAACCTGGTCGCAATTCCCTTTAGATGGCTTCGTGTTTTACGCAGAGTTTCAAGATTACTCATGTTTAATTTTCAATTTAAATTTTTTTTTGAATTAGTTCAATTAATCTTCAACCACGAAAAATTGTCTTTTCAGTTAAAAAAGTTTGCAGCTGGGCAATAGAATTTTTTTAAAAACCGTTAAATTCCTTTTTTTTTAACAAATATTTTTAGCAAGAAAAAACACCAACAAAAACACCGGTTTGGTTTCAATATTAGCACATGAATTAAATACACATTAGCACATAAATTAATACAGTGATGTATCACGTCGGGGTCACCAAAAAATGTACACGAGAAAAAGAACTTGTCTCTTTCGTGTTCAATAATGCACTGACTTATTTATTAAAAACAAAAAACTTCTTATGCTAAGACAATGTTACTTACAAAAACAAAATATGTATAAAAAGAAATCGGATGATTACTCCGTTACTTTTAATATTAGTAAATAGGAAGTACAAATTAAAGTAAATAGCAAATTTAAAAATAGAAATTAACAAAAACAAAACATAGAATTCAATTCCGTAGGTGAATTTAAAATTTAGGTAATAAAATATAAAAATTAAAAATGGAAAGAAAATTTATACTGAACAGTATATTTAGATAAACTTGGCATCAGTGCTAGAGACATATTCCAGAAATATTGTCAGCATTTTGTGTTTAATTTCAAAAACGTTCAAAACTACACTTTTTCGGGATCATGAGTATTGGCTTGCCAAAACCCATCTTATCATAAAAAATGCGCTGCTGATAATTTCTCCTTAACCTTCTTGTTTTCAATAATATATGTAATAATTGAACTTTTATATCATCTACATTTTGTTTCAAATACGTTGCTACACTTGTTCTTCATGAATAGCGGTATACCTCTATATATACCATATATGGTATGCTTCATTCAAGTTAATTATAATAATTATTCTAGTGGAAAGAATTTTAATATTCGTGGTAACAGTTAGTTAATGTGCACAGATTCAGGACCATAGTTAAAACTTAAGGCGACAGTACCTATTGTTTCCAAACAATATATTTTTTAGTTAAAATAATATTGATCTTTATACTTTTGACTTAAAATTTAATTCTTTAATTATTTGCATTTATTTTAGCTTCGATTCTATCGAGTCACTAATACGTCTTTGCAGTTTCCAAAGTTAAAATCACTAATAGTAATTATATCAGCAGGATGTTTATTGTGCGCAATTCTTTTTTTACTATGCTTATCATTTCTGCTAGAAGGTAAGTAGAATTTATTTTTATTCATCACAATACGCTTATTTATTATTCAGTATTTTTCGTTCATTTTTACTGGCTCATAAAATTTTCCTCAAGTTTTGTAAATGTATTCAGAAATAATACATTTGATACATGAAGAATGCTATCTAAGTGATTTGTCAATGAAAACCATAATTTTGATGATTTCGGTTTACTAAAATCTAATTTTAATTAAACTTAAGCGAATTAACAAGTGTGGCAGCACTGTTAAAAGGGAAATGTATACAGAAAAATTTAGGATGTGTATGTATCTATAAATGACAAGGAAAGAGGAAATGGAAAACTGCCGGTATAGTAATAAGATAGAATAAGAGAAAATGTTAGTTTTTAAGTAAAGCTCAAGGCGATAACATCTGTAATAAAGGAAAGAATTAAAAAATAAAAAATCTATTTTCTTTGTTGGCTTTATATCGTTTACAACATCAGAAGTGGGATCAAACCGAAAAGATGGCTGAAGAAGTATTAAATTCTTTTACGGTAAGGGAACTAAAAAATATGTTGGAGGAAATAGGAGAAAAAACCACAGGCAACAAAAATGAATTGGAGTTGCGGCTGTTGGAGTTCCCAGAGGAAATTCACCGTTAGCTAAACGAAAGGAAAAGTATGACAGAAAGCAGCACCAGTAGCAGTGTGGCAGAAATTGAAAGGCGGCGTGGCCGCGGTGATACCTTTGAAAAAATTGAACAAATGAATGCCGTTGGTGGAACAAAGAAAATTTATGAATTGAACGAACAAAGGATCGACAGCAATTTATGTGTAGAAGAAGCAATTGCATCAGGAGAGCGTATTGTGACTAAAGAAAATGAACTAAAAATGAGAGAACTGGAATTATTGAAAAGAGAAATGAAATTAAAAAATAAAAAAGGTGGGGCGGATGAGGACAAAAACATATTAAAAGTCAGTTTTTGTGTAATTAAAGATCTTCTTTCCGATTTCTATGGAAATGGAGATAATTTCGAACTGTGGTCGACCCACTTAAATAATATAAAAACCACCTATAAATTGGATGATAACACCATGCGTGCGCTTATTTCTAACAAACTAAAGGACAAAGCATTAAAATGGCTGCATTCCCGCCCAGATTTGATGACTATTTCCATTGAAAACCTGTTGGCTGATATGAAAGCATTGTTCGAAGATAGATCCAGCCGTTTAACTCTTAAACGAGCATTTGAGAACAGGAAATGGAAATCCGGTGAATCTTTCGAGGAGTATTTCTTCGAGAAAAATATTTTGGCTAGTAAAGCAACGATTGAAGAGTCAGAAATGGTAGAATATCTTATCGAGGGTATTTCTGATTATACACTGCGATCGTTTGCACGAATGCAAAGCTTTAAAGGCAAGAATTGTAGACTTGCCGAAAATAAAGGAACGCCAAAGTGGTTCTTCGGATGGGAAAGCAAAGGACATCCGTTGTTTTAATTGCAATTCACTTGGTCACGTATTAAATGAGTGTCGCAAGTCTAAGAGAGAAGTTGGTGCGTGTTATGTGTGTGCAGAAAAAGGACATTTAGCAGCAGTGTGCCCAAACAGAAAACCTAATTTAATTCATGCAGTTGTAAGAGAGGAAGATGGAGATGAGTATGTAAGAAATTTTTATTGTATTTTTTATAGACATAATGCTAACTATAAGATATTGTTAGGAACATTAATTGATACCGGCAGTCCTACAAGTTTTGTACGCGAGGAATTTGTACCTTTCAGTTTTATTAACTGTTCAGACTCAAAATCGGATTACTATGGATTAAATAGAAGTTATCTTAAAATTTTAGGAGAAGTGAAATGTAAAATATTTTATAAGGACAAATATATAGAATTGAAGTTATATGTGGTGCCTAATGGGACTATGCAATACCATTTAATATTAGGAAAAGATTTTATGAAAAAGGCTGGGATAAAACTGAATGTCGTGAGGGATGAGTGCGTGGGGGACACTAGTGTCTGCAGTGAGTTAATGGCAATTGATATCGATAGTGATGAATGTGTACAGATTTTGAATAATGAGGTTAATTATAGGGATGAACGGAGATTTTTGAGAATTTTTGACGATTATTACGGAAAATGTAAGCGCCCTGATGAGCCGGAAATTAAGTGTGAAATGAGATTGAGGCTGACGTGTGAGAAGCCTTTCCACTTCTCTCCTCGCAGGTTGTCTTACTTTGAGAGACTGACGAGGAATAAATTGGAACTGCGGTTAGACAAAGGTAAATTTTTGGAATCTGAAATTGGATATTTAGGCTATACAATTTCGAGAAAGGGGATTCGACCGGATGGGAAAAATATAGAGTCTGTTGTGAATTTTCCAACACCAAGGGGTGTGAGGGATGTTCAGGGTTTTCTAGGGCTATGTTCCTATTTTAGGAGATTTATTAAAGACTTTTCAATGCTCGCACAGCCTCTCTACAATTTGGTTAGGAAAAATGTGAGTTTTAAATTTGGGGCAGAGGAACAGAGATGCTTTGAGATATTGAAGGGAAAGTTGATAGAAGCACCTATTTTGTCTATATATGACCCGCGGAACGAGACGGAGCTACATTGTGATGCTAGTAAAGTTGGATTTGGGGCAATTTTGTTGCAGAGGAAAGGAGATGGGAAATTTCATCCTATATTTTATTTTTCGAAGAGAACAAGTGAGTGTGAGTCAAGGTATCATAGCTTTGAGTTAGAGACTTTTTCTATTATCTATGCTCTTCAAAGGTTTAGAATATATTTACAGGGAATTACATTCAAGATTGTGACGGATTGCAACTCGCTGACGCTGACGTTGAACAAAAAGGAGATAAACCCCCGTATAGCTAGGTGGGCTCTTGAATTGGGAAATTTTAGTTATACTTTGAAACACCGGAGTGGAGGGAGAATGCAGCACGTGGATGCCTTGAGCAGGAGTACTAATATTTTGGTGCTGGAGGAGAATACATTTGAACAGAATTTATCGATATGTCAGTATAAGGATGGTAAAATTAATGAAATAAGATCGCTCTTGGAAAATGGGGAATTGAAATTCTACGAAATGATAAATGGGCTTGTTTATAGGAAATTGGGTGACCGGGTACTATTTTATGTACCTGGGAATATGGAGGGGAATATTTTGCGTATGTATCATGATGAGACTGGTCATGTGGGTCGTGATAAGGTAGTTGAAATGATATTAAGGTCGTACTGGTTTCCTGGGCTCAGGGAAAAGGTTAAAACCCATATTGGAAATTGTCTCAAGTGTATTACTTTTTCCGGAAAGAGCGGCAAACACGAGGGTATGCTTCATAACATTCCAAAGGGTGACAAACCTTTTGAAACTATTCATATAGACCACTTTGGCCCAGTGAATCTGAGGGCAGCTAGGAAGAGATACGTTTTTCTTGTGGTAGATGCGTTTTCGAAATTTGTGCGACTTTATCCGGTCCGAACCACTGGAGCGAGGGAGGTGTGCAGTTATTTAGCCTCATATTTTCAGGCGTATAGTAGACCGACGGTTATTGTATCGGACAGAGAAAACGCTTTCACTTCTAGGGAATTTCGGAGCTTTGTGGAGGGTAACAATATGAAGCATATCAAGATTGCTACGGCTTCACCCCAGGCTAACGGCCAGGTGGAGCGGGTTAACCGCAGTCTGGCACCGATGATAGCAAAATTGACAAGTGCGGGAACGATGTATAGCTTGGATAAAGTTTTGCCGGATATTGAATTTGCGTTGAACAACACACTTCATAGAAGCATTGCTACTACTCCTAGCGAGTTACTATTCGGGGTAAGGCAAAAGGGCAGGATTATTGATTTTTTAAAGGAGAAACTAGGGGAGGATAAGGAACAGGAGCCACGGAGGGATTTACCATGCTTGAGGGATTCTGCTTCTAGAAAAATAGAGGAATGTCAGGCATATAATAAAAACTTGAAGGATCGTGACCGCGTTGACAAAGTATACAATGTAGGTGACTATGTATCTGTGAGGTATTTCGTCAGTGATGCTGGTGCTTGTGGGAAGATCATTCCCAAATTTAAAGGATCATGAAAAGTCTGCCTAATGACAGATATGTGTTGGGGGATGTGGAAGGGTTTCAACTTAGCCAAATTCCATATCAGGGAATTTGGGAGGCCGCTAATATAAAACTATGGTTACCCAACTTAGTTCAGGTTGGAGGCGAAATCGGGGCGATTTAGAGTCAGGATGGCCGAATTGTGGCAGCACTATTAAAAGGGAAATGTATACAGAAAAATTTAGGATGTGTATGTATCTATAAATGACAAGGAAAGAGGAAATGGAAAACTGCCGGTATAGTAATAAGATAGAATAAGAGAAAATGTTAGTTTTTAAGTAAAGCTCAAGGCGATAACATCTGTAATAAAGGAAAGAATTAAAAAATAAAAAATCTATTTTCTTTGTTGGCTTTATATCGTTTACACAAGAGAGTTTATTAGAATATTTATTTTTGCTTCTTTGTAACGACAATAAAGAAATTAACCTTGTACTTACGAAACACTGAATAATAGGTTATGTAGCATTTCCTAAAATTATATGAAAGGAAAAATAAATTTTCATAAGGAATCTAATTGATTAAAGTTATCTTTTACGAGTTGTTTTGGAAATACAAGTGGCCTTATGAATGTTAAACGCACTATATATACAAATGAATGTGTGTTTGTTGTTATGTATATATGTGCATTTGAAGTCTACACGGCAGTACCGATTTTCTTAAAACGTTCACTGGAATGAGACATAGCCTACATTCTTCTTGATAGGGTTAGGGGTATAAACTTAGCCAGAACCTTAAATCATCAATTACTCTGGTATGAATCAGGTTTAATCCAAAGGATGTGAGGCTGATAGGATCTGGGGGAAGGTATACTACATATAAAGCAAATATTAATTTTCGAATATCAAAAAAACTATTAAACCGATTGCGATAAAATTTTATTCCAACCCCTTCTCAAAAAAATCTAATAGAAAGCAACATTAATTGTATAATATCATCAGAACAGTCTTTTTATTGTTGTTGTTTTTTTACAGTAGATATATTTATTTGCTTTTATTTACAAATTTACATACAAAATTCAATTACATATTGAATTGGAACATTGATTATGTACAATACTTTTAATAAATTTTTTCAATTCTTTTGATTAATTTAACATAAATACATTTTTTACGTTGTTATCGCAAACTTTAAAATTCTTACTAAGATTTACATACTCGTATGTATATTTTTTATAGAGATTCACTATTTTAATGTATTCTTTTACAATATTTAGAATAATTTTTAATGTAAATTAATTTCTTCATTTTTCTTATTTTTTCTTTTCTGTTGCATGGTCATAAATGTTATGATTGTTAAAACCATATTAAAAAAATCTTATAGTGTGAACGCAAAATTATTTGATAATGGTTTTAATGTTAAAACCAAGTTTTAACTTTAGGTGTGAAAACACTATTAAACGTTTTCGACAATATTACATATCATTAAGAGTCTCTGAAACACACTGGCAACATCAAAAACAGCCCCATATCGCCGATATCGCGCTATAACATCATAAACAATTACTTGATTTATGTAACGGAAGAATTCCTATGGATAAATAACAAAACATAAAAAATTTCCATAACAGAATACATAAATTTTGCATTCCCCAATATCGGACAGATTTAAAAACAATAAGCAATGGTTATGTGAACCAAAAATAGTAACGTTTGTTCTTTTAACATTAATATTCTCAACAAATAGAAAGTAATCTAAAACCAGTTACAAACAAATATTGTCGCTGTCATTAATTAAACTGTGAAATTTTTAAATTCGTTAGATTTAACGAGTTTTTCACCACACGTTAAAAATTACAGTTGATCATCGATTATCCGTGATTGGATTAACCGAGAACATCAATTATCCGGGATCTTAAATAATTTGTTTTGATTTAGTTAGTAACACCTAACATGTAAAACAAACGCGAACAAGGGGAAATCTGTTATTTTTATTCAGAATTTTCGAACATAACAGAATAATATTAATTGCAACTCTATCGTGTTCAAAAGAAAATTTTGGCAGAAAAAAATAAAGTTAAAAAGAACAAACAAACTACTTTAAAACATTTTTTAATTATTAATTACATGTACATATTAATACTGTGCGTTATAACTGTTATTAGGTTCCTAAGACGGTCTTTAGTTAAGCTTAATCCAAATTTTGTTCTGAAAGGGAATTTATTATCCCATCTGTTTATATCTGTTAGTGACATAAACAGGATTGTTTAAACGATGGCAAATTGGCAACAGAGGGCGCTGCAGTGTAAAATAAAGCTTCTTTTATATTTTAAATTAGTGACGCTTATTTTCATTTGTGAAATTTTCGTATAACACAGTGAATGCGAGAATTAGCTATGAAATTCTGTTTATTGCATGTGTTTTGCTTTTATGTCATTTAGTCTTGTTGTTCATTTGTGTTTATAAAATTGCTGTACACTGTAATGGATTCCTCTGATGAAGAGTATTTTGCTTCTCCTAGTGTAATTAATGCAATTATTAATAGAAAAAAATTTGGAAAACATCTAATTACACTAAAAAGGAATGAATTCGATGAATTTCATTATTTATATAATGATTTATGAAAATATCCAGCTAAATTTCAACAATATACCCGAATGATAATTGAAACCTTTGATTACATTCTGGACAAGATAGGTGTGAAACTAAACAAAAACTGGACAAATTTTATCACGGTCCCAGTAACTTCTTGCGAAAGATTGATAGTGACTCTGAGGTAAAAATAATTCTTTAATACTTTATTTAATTTAATTTTATTTCATGTAATAATTTGTATTTATAAAAAACTATTTAGGTATTTCACTTATTATTTGATCGATATCCATTTTTATTTAATTTGAAACCATTAAAAAAAAACACGACTGCACCGCAGTATAAGCATTAACGAAACGAATTGGACAGGAGCACTGTCCAAACGTAAAAGAGGCAGCAAATATTACCAAAAAGTATTTCTGTCTCTGTCTAATTCTTTCAATTTTTTTATTTATCAGGCATGTTCTGAAAATAACTTTTTGTGAAAGTGATTTGAAATCACAAGAAAGGTGTTCTGGATACAAAACTTTTGAAATTTTTGTGATTTCAAACCGGTAAGCTAAGTAGCTGCCGATTTAGAATCACTTGCTTATTTTTTCAATCATTTTATATTGAAGTTCACAATAAGTGAATTAAATGAATAGCTTTGTTGCTTTATTAATTTTAATAGCAAAATGAACTAGTTTGGACCAAAAAAGTATAAAATTATGATAAAATTAAGTACTCTTCGCATTTTAAGAAATTTTGCTATTTGGTTTGTGATTTTGAATTTACTTTTTAGTTGTCAGCTGTTTCAGAATACCCCTGAGCTTGTCAGATTTGCAAAATATTTCTACTAAAGACAAATGTATTTGATTTTTTTAAAATGAATGAACTATTTCCAATGAATCTTAATTATTTTTGTTAAGTAATATTTAATTTAGTAAAAAACTATCAATTGTTTGCCTCTTTTTAAAAATATCTACATATAAAGTAATAACAAATGGCAACAATATGCCAACTTCTTATGTCCACCAAATTTAAATTTTTTGACTTTCATTCACTCATTTCTTAACAGTTTTCTTTTCAAATCTATTATTGATAATAACAAAACTCCAGACATTACAATGTTTTTAATTTTTGTAAAAAAGCTAATTTTAGTTTATTTTTCCCTTGATATTTTTACCAAAATACTGACTAATTTTCAACTCATAAAAAGTGTTACCATATCTAAACAAAAAATCAGCTGTTTTCTCGTGTTTTCGAAAGGCTAAAACCACATCTAAAAGTTGAAAGTTTTGTGATTTTCAGAACATACCTGTATGTTTTGTTAATCACAATGTAATCAGTGACGAAACGAATTTGACAGGGGCACTTTTCAAAAATAAAAGAGACAGCTAATATTACCAAAAAGTATTTGTGTCTCTGTCTGATTCTTTAAGTTTTGTTAATTTTTAGAGTGGGTTTTTATTTTCTATTTCGGTAGAAATTGATGATATTTTTGTAGAATAATAGAATAGTTTTGGAAGAAAATGCACTATTTTATTGGGGAAACGTAGTACGGAACTAGTGTATTTAGTGACGCCTTTCATCGATTGTCACTAACTTAGCATTTAACCAATTTAGAGGTATATTCATAAAATCCCGAAGCAAAAAGTTACATATAAGAATATAATTTGTTGTATATTTCTTTTTACTTATCTTTTACGCACGAAATTTATTTCATTATTAAGAGAAATTGCTAAGAGTTCGACTAATAATAAAAAAATTACGGAATTTTATCTTTTTCATTCAAGAAATTAATAAATACTGGTAATATACACAAAGTTCTGCAAGAAAAAAATTATTACGAGCAATATGTCTTATTTGATCTTGATATATTTAGCGTCTTACTAACCTTTTCCACAAGACACTATATTCATTGGGACCAAAAACCACATACATTTCGATTAATAATTAAATATTTAAGAATCTTTAAAATTTTCATTGAAGAAATTCAGAAATATTATAAATTTGCCCTTTTTTAACACAAAATAAATGTTTGTTTACGTTTAATTTTTCTGCTTTATTTACCAGTTTTCCCTCTGTATATCTATTGCTTCTAACTCATTTTGGTTCGCAACACTTATAATATTTTTTTCAACCTCTAGTTAGGCCAGTGTATTTATGTTATGAGCCATTCTGTGACTGCACACTTAAAAACACAATGTAATGTATCTGTGCTTAAAAGTAAACATCAACAATGCAAAAAAGCGCGCAAAACTTTGAAACTGTTTTCTCGCACTCATCGGCTTTGATCCCAGCTCTTGTCAGCGTTCACTGTGTCATACATACGTTTATTTGGTTGACTTGTATATAATCTGTTTTATCGCACTGACAATCTCTGCTCGGCTTTCAACGCTCGCTCTGTTCGCACCCTTAGCAGAGACCTGCGCCGAGCAAATTTGTCGGCGGCGGCGGCTAAAGTTGAAAAGCTTCGGCGGCGGCTTTAAGCCGGCTGTCAGCCGAAATATGGTAAAGTTTCGGCGGCTCTTTTATTTATTTAAATAATATGCATACATTTCCAACATTTATGTATGTAAAGAACAACAAAGACGTGTAAATCCATGTATGAAACATTAGTCTCACATAATTGGTCATTACAACTTTTCAGTCCGGATTACGACCTAGCTTCTCACACCACTTATGAGTGTGCGTTAATTTTATATATGAGTGTTGGGGCCTACAGTTTTAAAATGGACTCCAAATGATAGATTTTAGAGAATCTTTTCATGGCAATTTTATTTACTCTCAGAGGTTTTGCCAAAAATTGCAGTAAATTTACTAAATAATCATTGTTAGCAAATCGATTATTAAAAATAAGCGACTAAAGAAAAAATTAGAACAAAAAGTAAAATTACACACAAGGTGGCAACACTGGTCTGCTGTGATCCGAAATGACATAAATAAAATGGCCCTGGTTGCTCCACCATGTTAAAGGGCCTTAGATCTCTGAAGCACATTTGCACAAGCAGACATGCGTTAGCAAATTTTTCGGAATCTGCATTTTCAGAACTTCCTGGCAATATGGTTTTAGGTTTGGCATTCGAATTTTCAAATTTTTTTGGATTTTACATCAATACCATGAGCACGTAAATGGTTACAGAGGTTTGATGTCGACGCAGAAACTCCAAACCTGAAATTATTTCGCATTTTATAACACTTACAAAACAATTATCAGAAATAAGTATTCAAAATAAAATTTTCCAAAAAAATTTGGCTAAAAGCTAATTGAAATTGGAGTTTCAATTATTGTTTTGGGAAATCAATACCATTAAAAATAGCATGGTCGTCATCGGAATCAGATGAATTTAACTCATTTAAATTATTGAAGTTTGTAGTTCTTTGGTTCTCCATTTCAATTTTTTGTCTTTTAAAAAATTTAACGTAAAGTTAAAAGTGTTACCACATTCACCAAAAACAAGAAAAGGTGTTCAAAATTTCCATATCAAACATTTAAAAATTTTTCTATTAATATATCACAAAATGAACAAAAAAACTTCAATAATGTATTTAAGTCAAGTAAAACAAATATATAAATATCATATATATAATTAAAATTTACTGTATACAATTTTAAAAACATATTTTCATATATTCTAATTTTCTTACATACATACAACGGCGGCTAAATTTAAGCCGAATCAAGCCGAGTAAATTTTCGGCGGCGGCGGCTTTTAAATTTTGTCGGCGGCTCGGCTTAGCCGGCTGTCAGCCGATCGGCGCAGGTCTCTGACCCTTAGTGTTGTTTTTTGTAAATAAATTTCTGTTCTGTTTATTAATTATTATTCTTCTGTGTAACATCCACAAGGATGCGAGTAATTTGCTCATATCAAACGGTGTCAAATAATTTGTGCTAAATATAAAAGAATTTGTAAAAGCAGAAAAAAGGAAAACAAATTAAATTTGAAAAATCAAAAAGAAAAATTAAAAGTGGCTTGTGTTATTCTTTTTTTTCAAAGGAATAAAACCTATCAAATAAAGTAAAGGAAAGTTTCTTTTTGTTATAGTTTTATTACAGATTTGGAAATTCTTTAATTTTAAAGACGATACTTTCTAGTTTTTATTGCGTTCTTTACCCTTGTACCAGACATTGAAAGTATACCGGCTTCAATATTAAGGATTCATATGAGAGTTCTCTAGAGGGTCTAATGGCCCCTTTACTGTCGATTAATATGCGAATATCATCATTCCATATACATACCCTGCAATCTTTGCAATCTACACAGCCATTACGTAAGACTGAATACTACTACAGTAATCGTGCAGTAAAAGGGCCAATTTCAGAGTCAGCTGTTTAAAAAATTTTACATCCGACTTTGTCGCGTATTCTGGATCCATTAGTGAGACTTTTGGTTGGTTTTCTGATAGATAATCCAATCCAACTTTACACATATGACTGTAGCTTCAATACTGCAGGCTTTTGTGGATATTGCCATAGATGATGTAGTTCAAATTGCACACTGATATTATGATCGCTATATTCCTTTTAATACCCTTAAACCGGGTTAGTGCCCGCTTCAGTGGTTCACATGCACTGAAGGTCAACGAAATCACGTCATTTGTCATGCATTGATCTCTAAATTTGCTTGTATGATACGTTTAGGAACCGGAGATTAATGGGAGTTTTTCACTAACCGTATAATGTAGTCTGAGGTCGCCGTGGTCTAGTAGGTAGTATGCTGGCTTATTAGACTTAAAGCCAGGGTTCGAGTCCCCGGCCAGACATCAAAATAAAATTGCCATGAAAAGTTTCTCAAAAATCTGTCGTTCGGAGTCGACTTTAAACTGTAGGTCCCGCCACTTATGTATAAAATTAACACACACACCATAAGTAGTGTGAGAAACTAGGTTAATAATTACGACTGAAGGGTGACCAATTATGTATGTATAATGTAGTGTTCTTGGATCGGAACATGCTATACATCATATGCATTTATTGCCTGTAGTGTTTGTAGTTCAGGTAGCCGTAGTCTAATAGGTAGTGTGTTGGCTTTTTAAACGTAAGGCCCGAGTTCAAATCCCTGGTCAGACATCAAAACGAAATATAAAAAAAAAATATTTCTTCGACAACTTCCTTTCAATAGTTTTCTGACAAAAACTCTGAGAGTAAATAAAAATTGCCATGAAAGGACTATAAACTGTAGATCCAACTACTCATATATAAAATTAACGCACACAACAAAGTGATGTGAGAAGCTAAGGTCATAGTCCTGACTGAAGCATTGTAATGACCAATTATGTATGTATGTTTGCAGTTCAGAATCCATAAAATTTTTTAAGATAAGATGTAAGTGAAGGATTTGTGGATAAAATTTTTCGAAGACGACTTTTCTCAGAAGATCTGCACATTTTGCCTACCTTCCCATCCTTTCAATATTGTCTTCCAGGTCAAATTTTTTAATTTATGTGTAGGTGTTCATTTCCTTTACTTACTTAACTGGCCATTAACAGTTTGGCCTGCAGCAACACATCTTTCCAGGCGCATCTGCTCCTTGCGTCAGTTGGTAACACCAATCGATGACAGAGCTTTGGTCTTTCCAATGGATACAAGATCGTTCTATTCGCAGATCCCTGCATTAAACATCCGGCTCGCTGGAGCATCCTCCTCCATTCTATCTCTTTGTCCTTGAGGAGCTCACTGTTGGATCAGTTATCGCCAACTCGTACTGGACCAAAGATCTTACGTTGGACTTCTCGAATGCTCTCAATGCTGCTGCATTTGTGCTTAATAGGGTCAATTGCCTATTGAGATCGAGTTCGGAATAACATCCCTAAAGGCGGAATTGCTATCGTCATGGCCTTGTAGTAGAGTAGAGAAGTGTTTCTTTTTTTATTCGAGCGTCCCCGGCCTCTCACTAACCCACCCTCACCCGACCGCGGAGGGCTCGTCCCCATTACGTAGGGACACCTACACACTACAGTCCGGACTGTAGCGGGTAAAGGAAAAGTAATGGCAACGAGAACATAAAGCAGCTACAGAACTTAATCACAAGCTGAATAAGGTAACAATAAAACGGAACAATCTAAGACAAGAAGGAAAATATATTATTTAACTAATGCCAGTATACAAGCCACGCTTTACATTACAAACACTACAATTAAAATCTATAAAATCATAATGCAAGTTAAAATCATTACATAATCTATGAAAAGGAAAATTACATGTATAATTCGTTCTATAGAAATCTAAAGAAAGAGGACGATAGTGCCGTGAAAATCTTGCTGGAATGCTGAAATTCAGGTTACAAAGCAAGAACTCATAATCGATATCAGCTTTAACAAGATTAAAAACAAAACAAACCCCTAAAACAGACCTTCTACTTTCCAAAGTTGGAAGTTTTATCAAACCTAATCTATCCTCATACGGCAGAAGCCCATTGGTATAATCACATCCTAAGCCACGTAAACAGAATAGTAAAAATTGCCTCTGCACAGACTCAATTGAATCACTATGACAACGATAGTATGGATTCCAAATAACAGACGCATACTCCAAAATAGGCCTAACAAGTGAAATGTACAGTAGTTTTGTTATATAAGGACCAATGAACCCTAGTCCATCTTTTCACAAAACCAAGAACAGCCCGAGCCTTGCCAATCATCAAACTAATATGATCAGTAAAAGACAATTTAATTTAATCCAATAATACTCCTAAATCAAGAATTGAAGGCACAGTTTCCAAAGGGCAAGAATTAATCACATAAGTGGACGAGATTACACTACCGCGAGAGAAAACCATGCATTTACATTTTCTCAAATTAAGATCCATTAAATTTATAACAAACAAATCAATATTTCGCTGAAGAACAGTCTGGCCATGGTCATCATCAAAAGTATAAAATAATTTATCGTCGTCAGCATACATCAGAATATTAAAAACAGAAAAAGCAGAAGGAAGATCATTCAGAAACAATAAAAACAGCAAAGGACCCAAATGGCTACCCTGCGGAAGTAACATATACAGTCTTAGACAATAAATTCCTAAACAATACCCTCTGAGTCCTAAGGGAGAGGTAGGAGTCTAGCCAACGATGAATAGTATCAGGCATACCGATTAGTGAAAGTTTAAGAATCAAAATTCTATGATCAGCCCTATCAAAAGCTTTACTGAAATCAGTATAAATTACATCAGTCCGAGCACCGACAAGAAAGTCCCTGAAAACATGTGTAGTAAATTCAAGAAGATTAGTGACAGTCGACCTGCCTTTCAAAAAGCATGCTGGAAACGAGATATTAAAGATCTCTTATTAAAAAAGAGATAATCCGTCAATAGTTTCTCCATCAACTTGGGAATAGCACTGAGCTTGGCAATACCCCTGTAATTGGAATTATTAGATCTGTTACCCGACTTATGCAAAGGAATTATAAACGAACTCTGCCAAATAGATGGAAAATGACCAACCCTCAGAAGCCCATGGAATATAAAGGTCAAAGGACCACTCAAGACTGCAGCACATTTTCTTAAAATACAGGCCGGAACCCCGTCAGGGCCCGGCAAGTATGTAAGTCTCAGTCCAGACTCAAGATCAGACTCCTCATCAAATGAATATATGTAAGAAATAGAGACACTTCCCACTGAATAAGGGTACCCGCTACTCATATCTGGGCCCGAGTCCAACTGCCTATAAGTAGACTGAAAGAAGTCAGCAAACATATTCGAAATATCAAGGTGACTAGAGGAAGATACGCCCCCGTAAAACATCTCAGTGGGAAACAAAGTTGATTTACGTTTAGCTCGAACGAAGTCATAAAACGACTTAGGATCACTACCGAAGTTCGACCTGACTCTAATCATATATTCCTCATAGCGGTAATGATTCATTCTACGATAATCCGCACGCACCCTAGAGTAAAGAACATAATCAATATAAGAACCTGATCTAACAAACTTTTTAAATAACTTTCATTTCTAATTCCTCAACCTTGCCGAATTCCATGGAGGACCAGAAACATTTAAATAATACATCATAAAAGCCACCCAAGATCCTGTCAAGTGAAAGAGAGTCATACGGTGGCGAAATAAGTACAGACGGCCAATCAACAGAGGACAGTAGTGTATTCAAACGATCACAGTCCGTACGATGGAAATTAAAAAACTTCTCATTACCAAATGAGCGATCGATTACAGGAGGTAAACAAAGATCAACTTCAATAGAAAGTAACAACGTAGGATGATAACTATCCTCAGGAATAGATATAGGACTAATGCGAAATAAAGAAGAAATATTTGGATCCCCCAAAAACACAAGATCTAAAATTCTCCCCATTAACCTGGAAAAGACCTAGATCACACATAGCAGACAGAATTTCATCATAGAATGGAACTGAAGAACATGGCACCAATGACCCAGACTCAGGTGAAAAATTCCAAGATATATGAGGAAGATTAAAATGACCAAGAACTACAATAATCCCCTCATGCCCCATTGAATTCATTACTTTAGAAATCAAATCGAAGTGAGCCTTATAGATATGAATGTCAGAACAGGGAGGAATATATGAACAAGTAATGTAAATAGACTTTCCACGATTATAGACCCAAATAAACTCAATATCCTCCGAACAACACAAGTCAATCAATTCAGATGAGTATTTAGAACAAATGGAAATAAGAACACCACCACCATTCCTTAACTTCCTATCCCGTCTATAATTATTAAAATTACTAGACATAATCTCAGAATCAAAAATATCACAATTCAGCCAAGTCTCAGTAAAAGCAATTACATCAAATTCAAAATCAAAACTACTACTATAAAGCGAAGAAATTTTAGACCTGAGTCCACGAACATTCTGATAAGCAATTCCGAAATTAAAAGACGATATCGAAATTAGTTTTTTTGAGAAATAGAACCAGACAAATTAACAACATTCCTACGATGACCCAGCCGGAATACGAATTCACGTTCCAATACACCCTGTGGCCAAAGTGCAGAATCAACAATTTCACCAAACTTTTCATCGGCAACATATAATTTAAACGAAGAAGTACTACTATGCAAAGATGGCCTCATCTTATAGCAACCAAACTCAAAAGGTTCCGTAATCTTCGATTTGACAAAACATTTTATATCATCAACCGAAGTATCGCATGAAAGACGAGACACAAAAATAGTCCTCTTAGGTTTAACTACAACCAGTTCCCTAGGAGCAGAAGTATCTAAACTAGCGGGCACTACAGATGATTATGAAACAGAAGACGG
This sequence comes from Sarcophaga peregrina, assembly GCA_014635995.1. Classification (NCBI taxonomy): domain Eukaryota; kingdom Metazoa; phylum Arthropoda; class Insecta; order Diptera; family Sarcophagidae; genus Sarcophaga; species Sarcophaga peregrina. The sequence continues at coordinate 87,759,509 of CM025789.1, forward strand.
TTTAGAAGATGCCTGAGAAGTGACATCAGCCAGAGGTAAAGATAAAGGGGATAGAGTAGACTTTGGTCTCAGTTCAACTAAATGTACAGACTTCTGTATAAAACTGCTAGCTGGTAGATGGACAAGTGTCCAGAATAGAAGAAACAGTGGACAACAACAAGAGGTGAAAATTCAGAGTGCATCTCAGTAAACTCACTACGAGTCCCCATAAAAAATTTATAAACTTGGATATCTACCAGCTTACATTTATCATAACACCAGCGAAGACCCAGGGAACTAGCCACTAATTGGTCCGTGGTGCGAGGAAGCAAGCCTTAATATGAAACAAATCCTCACATAACCTGCAAGAGATCCCTCTTTCTTTACAATGCATTTCGATGCCTTACAAGTATTCATTTTAGTAAAATAAATAATTAAATAAAGCAACAGTATTAAAATTATTATATATAAAAGAAAAGATATCTCTAAATGTAAAGACAAAAATAATAATAGAATTAGCAAGAATTACAAGCAAAACAGTAAACAAAATAAAAAGCAAAAGAAATAAAAGCAAAAACAAAGAAAAAAGGAATACAGATGGAATATAAAAAGCAACTGTAGCACGATTACAAAAACAAAAAATTTTTAAAAACAACAATTTTTGTTTTTGTTTTGTTAAAAAGAAACAAAATCAATATTTAACAAAAAAAACTTACAATTTAAAATAAAATTTCAATAAAAAATAAAACAAAATAATAAAAACAACTATTATAACACTCAGTTAAAAATTCTAAGCTAATACACAATTTAAAAATCAAAAAAATAAAATTCTAAAGAGAGCACTTCAAAAATATAAAACACTTTCAAACAGAGTTGAGGTTCTACAACCTCAGCACCCCCTGCGGATCTGTTACCAAGTTTCCATTCTCATCTTTATAGGAAGACGTTCCTGTCTGTCGTTTATAACCGTCGGTTAGACGCTTAACCTTTTGGTAGAAAATTCGAGCGTCATTCCTACATGGAATACATTGATCGAAATACAAAAAGAAGATGGAACCATATTATTAGACCTGATATATTGCACGGAGTGTGCTAAAACTTAAAAATGCATAAAAACCAAACTTCAAATTTTTAAAGGTATAAATGTTGACAAGACGAGAAGGATTCAACAGTACTGAAAAAAGTGGCACCTGAAGACAAAAGTGCTACCATTGATATCTGTGCATCTTGGGTCGTTGAATATTGTCGGCCATTTTCATCTGTCTCCGGTACTGGTTTTGCCAAGCTGGTTCAGGTTTTTTTTATAAAGTTAGGCGTAAAGTACGGTGAAAACGTAGATGTCAACGACATCCTTCCAGACACTACAACGGTTTCTTGTCAGGTACAACTGACTGCAAGTCAAAATTAAAGGAGGAAACCTGCGACATTGTGAGCAGTGGTGGTGCAACCTCAATAATTGATATTTGGACAGACAATTACGTCAAAAGAAACTTTGTTGGAGTTACTTTGCACTACCGCAAAGAATTGGCTCTATAGTTAATATCGTCTTAGAAGTGAAATCGAATGATTTTAAAAGCACAACTGCAGATAATATAAATGAAAATTAGAGTTTCTAATATTTAAAATTTGTTACAATATACGTTCAAACTGCAGCAGCCACCTGTTATTAAACATTTTAGACAAGTCCTTTGAGGAAACAGCAGATTTAGCAGAAATTTTAATTGTGTAAAAATATAGTAAAATATTTTAAAAAGACAAACTTTCAACACACACTGCCAACATCTTTAAAAAGTCCTTGCTCTACCCGCTGGAACTCTAATTACATCATGTTGAAATCAATAGCAAACAACTGGTTTACTATCATCGAAATACTTTCGGAGAAAGGGGAAAGTCAAAGACTATTATTTATTAATTATTCTACACTTTGTAGTGACGGGGATTTCCTTTAGGGAAAGATCTTCAATGTAGGAATGCCGTTACTAAGTTTTTACTTATTAATATTATGTTTATTTAGGTTATATTTGTCAGACGCAGTAGTCCAGGGAGGTCTTCCTGCGTCCTAACAAGTTAATTATTTATGAATGTCAGACACAGTAATCCACGAAAGGTCTTCCTGTGCCCTAACACCTTTTATTTCTTTATAAAAAAAAACAAAGAGTTCTGGATTTTTAATTATTTTATTTGTTATCTCTGATGGTGTTTATCCGACTGATTCCAATTTCATCATTGACCTGACCTTACTTGCGTTTATGAAAATAATTAAAGTCGTCTAGAACATAACGAAATACTTAGTTACAAAAACAAAATAATGTAATGTAAGTGAGAGAAATTAAAGATGAGAAAAGTTATGATCAGTTATTGATTACATATTATGATTATTAAAATTACATGGTTAATGATTACATTACATTATAGGGTGCTTACAATATTAATAGAAAATGTATATAACGGTCAGACAACATTTGAAATAATAAAATAATATGAAAATATATTAATAAATATAATATAGGCCGCTACAACCTCCCCCTCTGGTGCATTAATAGTCCCGATGATGTAACCAGAATTTTTGCTGTTGTGACTTCTTTTCAAGCCTTACGGACCTTCTTAAACTGGTTGAATTAGTTTGGTTATCATTTCTCACGGTAGCAGGTTGTGGGCTGTTAATAAATTCATGATGAGCTCTTTTATGTTGATGGTTGGCGTTTTCAGTTTCGTTGTTCTCATCTTCAGGTTGATATGTGTTGTTTTGACCCAGGTTCTGTTTCTTTTGAGACTGATAGCTGTTGATAGGACGACCTCTTTTTCGTATTGGGTAGATCGGTGTATCAGACTCTCCTTCGTATGGTGTAAGAGTTGACGTATGTACAGTCGCGAGTGGCGTATTTGGTGCATTTATTGAAGCAATCGTAAAACATGATGATCCTTTAGATTCCATGACTATATATGGACCATCTCTGCGAGGCGTGAATTTTGAGGTTGTGCAGTCTTTAGCTTTGCTTAAGACACGTCTTGTTACTAAGACCTTATCACCAACTTTTGTATTATTTGCAGCTCTTCGTTTGCGATAAGTAAACGTTTTATTTCTATCTTGCATTTTCATTTGAGCATCATTTGCTATTTCTAAGGTTTCTACCAGCTTTACCAGATGTGGTGTTATTTGTGGAATAAAATTTTCCGCTTTTACAATAGCTTTGAAATCATATTGTGTTTCGGTTGGTGTTCTTAGTTCTCGACCAAAAGTTAAAAATGCAGCTGAATAACCAGTATTGTCACACTTTGCCGTGTTCATTGCGAATCTAATTGCAGGTAACATTCTGTTCCATTTATTATGGTCTTTTCCAATGCAAATTGACAGTTGAGTTTTCAAATCTCGGTTTTTTCTCTCAACGGTATTGGATTCTGGGTGATAAACTGCTGTAAAAGTTTGTTAAATTCCGAGACAAAATGTAAGTTTTTGCATCAGCGCAGAAATAAATTGTGAACCATTATCGGTATGTAGTCTACGTGGTATTCCATATCTTAATATTACTTCATTGAGAAGTGTTAGTGCACAGTTTTCTGCTGTGGCATCTTTTAATGGAAAAATCTTAACCCATCTGCTACAAATATCTTCTATTATTAGTATCCATTGATACCCCTCTTCAGTTTTAGGCAAAGGACCAAATAGATCTACTGCAATAATTTCGAATCTTTTGTTGGTGCTTAATGTTTGCAGCAATCCAGCTGGTTTCATATTTGATGACTTGTATTTTTGACATATTTGACAGGCTTTTATATATTTGCCAATATCGCTTCTAATACCGCGCCAATAAAATAATGACATTATACGGCTAGTTGTTTTCTCAATTCCATAGTGTCCTGCCATGGGATCATTATGAAATTTGTATAAAATATCCTGACGAAGTGATCTAGGTATAAGAAGTTGACCATTTTCCGAATCTTGATCTGAGTTGTACTTGTACAGAATACCATCGATCATTATGTACCCTCTGTTTGTATGCCTAGACACATTTTCGTCGTTAGTTTCAAATGAGGTTATAATTTTCTTCAATTGTTCATCTTCTGAGTTTCAATCGATTTCAATAGCATTGCAATTACAGGATTCTATGCATTGACTATTTTCGCATGGCGGGCGGGATAGGGTATCTGCAATGACATTTTGTTTTCCTGAAGTGTACTGACAATTTAAGTTATAACTTTGTAGTAACAACGACCATCTTGCTAACCTCCCGGTCGGTGTTTTTAATGTGAAAAGCCATTTTAGTGGTTGATGATCGGTGTAAACAGTTACTTGCGATCCTTCAATGTAACCTCTAAATTTCCGAACAGCCCATACAACAGCCAGTGCTTCTCTTTCAGTGGTTGAATAATTCCTTTCAGCTTGACTTAGAAGGCGGCTTGCATATTCGATGGGATGCTCATCTTCGCTCTCCCCCTGCAATAATACAGCCCCGATCGCGTAATTGCTAGCGTCTGTTTTTATATAGAATGACTGATTCTTTCTTACTTGTTGCAGTATTGGAGAAGTTACTAACTTCTCTTTTAATTTTAAAAAAGCTTCGTTTTCTTTCGATGACCATTTCCAAATAGCGTTCTTTTTAGTTAAATTGGATAGCGGTCTTGATATTTCCGCAAAACTTGGTATGAATCTTCTAAACCAAGAGCAAGTCTGTAAAAATGACATAAGCTGCTTAATGTTCTTAGGTGCAGGAGGCTCAACAATTGCTGATGTCTTTTCGGGATCCACTTGTATTCCATCTTTTGTCAAAGTGTGACCCAAATATTTTACTTGAGGTTTACAGAAAAAATATTTATCTTTATTTATATGGAATCCTAAAGCTTTTAGTTTTACAAATGTAAGTTCCAGATCCTTTAAATGGTTTTCAAAACTATTTGAACAAACTATAATATCATCTATGTAAGCTAAAATGAGAACGTTTGGCAGACTTGATTTTACTTTATCGATTAACCTGTGGAATGTTGCCGGGGCATTTTTTTAAACCGAATGGCATTCTGTTAAACACATATATTCCAAAAGGAGTTGTAAACACTGTTTTCAGTTTATCTTCTTCGTTCATTTCAATTTGCCAATAACCTGACTTTAAGTCCATTGTAACCATATATGGAGTCGTTTTTGCAGCATGTAATAGATCCTCCATTCTTGGCAATGGATAGGTATCGGTGACAGTTATAGCATTTAGTTTTTGATAATTTACGCACAGTCGAATCGAATTATCTTTTTTCGGTATCAAAACTACGGGAAACGCCCATGGTGATTCTCTTTCTTCAATAATACCTTTTGATAACATATCTTCCAATTCTCTTTTCAGTTTTATCTTCATTGCTGGTGGTAGTCTATATGGAGGATTGGAAATGGGTGGGTTATCCCTAGTATTAATTTTGTGTTCTATCCCTTTTATGGGTGAACAAATATTTTCAAAAATGTCTTCATAGGAGTTTAAAAAATTTATTAGTTTTTCTTATTGCTTCATGTTTAAATGTGTTTAATCATTTTCACATATATTAAAATCGATTGCATTTAATTCGAAACACTTTCTCGGTGAAAATTCAGTACTATTTCTCTTCTTCTTCATTGGCGGAAATAAGTTTTCATCCTTTTCTTTTGGCATTTCAAAATTTACAGGCAATGCGTCTTCAAAAATTTTAAGGATACCTCTAGGAGAATAGTCGTTGGTGTTTGAACACAATGAGCTCAGTGTAAGGGGCTTTGTTGGCTCTTCTTTATTATTTAATTCGAACCAGGAAACAAAATCATGTATTTTGGAAGATTTAGATGTACTTGGAATCATCTTTAACTTTTGGTGGTTTTAATTTAAATTCGAATATATTTGTAGGCTCGTCCTTAAAATGCCATGTTCTTTGAGCTAAGTCCCTTACAACACCAGCTTGCTCCAAAAAGTCGATGCAGAGCAGAGTTCTATTATTTTTAGCTTTCGGAAGGCAAATAAATCGAATTCTCTTCAAACGCTTGCCAATTAGTATATCTATTATAGTCATCTCAACATTTTCTTTACGAATAATACCATCGGCCAATGTAATTTCCGCGTAGACCGATTGAAACTTTACTTGTTTTTCCAGAAGTTTTTTGTATAAATAATGTCCAGCTATACTAGTTCTTGCTGCTGTATCTAAGTAGGCTTCGCCTGTTAGGCCATTAATATTTATTTCTACAGTAGGTACATTGCGGCCTACAATATTGGTTTGAATACTGTTAAAGTACATTTGCTTTGGGCTTTCCATAACGGTTTTATAATTGCATGTAGGACAATTTGATCTGTAAAAACCAACAGCTCCACAGCCATAACAATTTAGAGTGTTTTCTTCTGGTTTCTTTTTCCTTTCTACTTCTAGGCGCTTGTAGCAAACTTCAGCCGTGTGGTTTTTCTTTCTGCAGAACGAACATTTAGATTGGGTAATATCCTTAGACTCTAATGGCCTTTTAGCTGGCTCTTTGTTCTCCTGGGTGAGTAACTCAATATCACGAGCTTTCGAAAATAAATCTTGAAAGTTTAGAATATTTTCTCTAGAAATTTTTTCCCGTATTTGGATATTAATTAACGAAAATATCATATTCAATTGTGTGCTCTCTGGCAATCTCTCTTTCAATTGGGCAAATACAATGAATGTATCTTTCTGCATACAAAACTATCCATTGATTCAAAAGATTTTTGTTTGTCCTGGAAAATTTCAGAATATATTCTCCAGTCAGGCTTAGGAGGAGCAAACGCAGTACGTAAAAGTTCTATGGCTTCGTCAAAAGATTTCGCCTCATGCTTAACACCGTGCCACCATGAAGATGCATAGCCCTCAAGTAAAAGTGGTAAGCTGGTTAATGCCATTGCGTCTGAAATGCGTTCTGCTTCTTTGAAAACTAAAATTGTGGCGATAAAATCCTCCACTTTCGATGTATTACGGCCACCATTAAAGCGAGCGCTATAACTGCTAAATGTTTTGATTTCTTGCCGAACTTGTAGAGATTCTATTAGCTGTGCGAACTGGTATTCAGTGAAATTAAATCCTCTTGATCCATTTGAGATTTCACTTAAATTTTGCTGTTCTGCACCGTTAGCAGAACTTTGGGAATTACTTGTTGTTCTTGGCATATTTTTTGAGAGACAATTTTATTTAAAATTTTTTTTTTTAATTTTTACGTTGGGCCCCAATTGTAGTAACGGGGAATTCCTTTAGGGAAAGATCTTCAATGTAGGAATGCCGTTACTAAGTTTTTACTTATTAATATTATGTTTATTTAGGTTATATTTGTCAGACGCAGTAGTCCAGGGAGGTCTTCCTGCGTCCTAACAAGTTAATTATTTATGAATGTCAGACACAGTAATCCACGAAAGGTCTTCCTGTGCCCTAACACCTTTTATTTCTTTATAAAAAAAAACAAAGAGTTCTGGATTTTTAATTATTTTATTTGTTATCTCTGATGGTGTTTATCCGACTGATTCCAATTTCATCATTGACCTGACCTTACTTGCGTTTATGAAAATAATTAAAGTCGTCTAGAACATAACGAAATACTTAGTTACAAAAACAAAATAATGTAATGTAAGTGAGAGAAATTAAAGATGAGAAAAGTTATGATCAGTTATTGATTACATATTATGATTATTAAAATTACATGGTTAATGATTACATTACATTATAGGGTGCTTACAATATTAATAGAAAATGTATATAACGGTCAGACAATATTTGAAATAGTAAAATAATATGAAAATAGATTAATAAATATAATTTAGGCCGCTACAACTTAAAGTTTTAACGGAGCTTTGAACTTTGAAATTATTTTAAAAAAATTGCAACTTTGCAGTTCTCCGTCTTTATGTTTTGTAGTACCTTTAATTAACAAAATTATAAATCTGTGCGAATCTGACAATTCCAACATAACGGCAATTATGGCACTTAAAAACATAATTCCGATAATTAAATGAAAATTACTGCAGATTTTGACCCATTAAAGTAGTGAAAACTACATGAAGAAGAATATCCACATATATCAAAACTTGCCTTGCAAATTCATTCTATACCAGCAAGCAGCGCTGCTGCAGAAAGAGCATTCTCTTTACCGAAAAAAGAAACAGAATTGGACCTAAGTCGTTAGACAGCTTAATTTTTATGAACTCCTATCATAAGAATTTTAAAAATTAAAATATTCCTTTTTGCTTTCAGTATGTCTTAAAATGTGTTATACTTTGTAGGTTAGAGGACGTGCACCTGTAGGTCAAGACAAGCACAGTACCCGGACCCATTGTATACTTTGTAATGAAATATTGATTTTGTAGCGTAGCATATTTTATATGTATATTCGAAACATTTTATTTTATACCGAGTACCATTATATTGTATATCACTAGCATGTGTGACTTTGTTAGGATACAACACTGTCGTTAGATGGTCGCGATGGTGGCCGCAAATACTCTTTCCTATACTTTTTCTTCTTTTCTACTGTTGCAGAACTTTTTGTGAGTATTTTAGGTAATAAAAGAAACGGTTATAATTTATTACATTATTTATATTTATTTTTCTTATTATTGTTATTTAATTTTTATTATTATTGTTATTTAATTTTTATTATTATTGTTATTTAATTTTTGTTTTTATTTGGAGAAAAATTTGCAAAATCGTAGAATATTTTTGTAATAAAATATGAGTGTATAAAATAATAGTGTATAAAACAATAAAAATTTCTAACTAAACACTGCATTTTTCTCATTATTTTAAAATACATTTATTTTTGTTGTTGTAAAAAGCGTGTGTGATTGGATTCTTGAACGAAATAGACTACAAGTTTCTTTTTCCTTCAAATATGCATAAATGCGCACTCGTTGATTTTATGCCTTTTTGCAGAATAGTACTATGATTTTTTGATCATTGCATTTTGGTTTCGATCAATGCAGACACCGCAAAAACAATGTCTGCTTCAAACCAGTGTTGAACGGTTATCAGTCGATCAATGATATTTTGCATTAATGCATTTTGTTTTCGATCAACGCAGACAACTCAAACATAATGTCTATTTCAAACGGGCGTCAATCCAACATTTGCACAACATTCGAAATGATTGCTTTGAATGCGGTATGTACAATTATTAGCAGCAGTCGTTCGAGTTTTTTGATCGATCGTGTTTAAAAATTTGTGTGCATAAATAAATCAACAAATATGTGATTTTTGCAGTTTTCCGGATGAGACTATAGAAGGTTAAATGAAGTTCTACAATTTTATAGTTTTGACACTGAGTGGTTTTAATGCAAAAGTTGGTTTAAAAGTTAAAACCGTAAATAAAACCATACAAAATTATTGTGTTAAAACTATCTTAAAACCTTTTATGAATTGGTTTTAACCAGGTTTTGTAAAATACAATCTTGTTTTCGATGTACTAAATCAGAGCCACCAAGATTGAAACAATAAAAACAGTCATGAATGTTAAAACGAGATTTAAGAACACTTATAGTGTTACTGCAAAATCAGCTGAAAAATCAAAATTAAAATAAAAACCGCAGTTGCATAGTCATTTTAAGAATTTAAAATCAGATTTAAGAAAAATCATGGTTTTAGTGATAAAAGCAGATTTTAAGTTTAAGTGTGAAAACACTATTACTTTTGATTGACACAAAGGAACTAAGATTGTAGATCAGTTTGAGAGTGCTGTAAATATTTGAAATAGAGATAAGAACAACAAAATACAAACTTAGATCAAAAATTCCATTAGAACCTACAATAAAAAGAATACTTTTTAACTTCATGGGCTAGTTCGAGTTATGTACGATGACAGTCAATAAAAATAGTCATCAAATTAAGAATACTGATAATAAACAAATATATGTAGCTATACATTTTAACGAATCAGTCTAAAAAATAGACTCAACCAAATAATGCGAAGGCTTCTTTATACTGACCAAATTTTTAAGGAAAAGAACTGAGTATATTCAAGATAACATTCCATCTCCTAAAGACTTCATATTTCATCCAAATCTGCTGACATATTCGGAATAAGAGAAATTTGAAATAGATTTCTTTAAATTAAAATGTATATAAAGGGCCTGTTCGTAAATGCATTACTGCGCAGTATATTACACGCATTATGTTCATAAATGCAAATCTTGGCAGTACTGCAGCTGTCAAATGTTCGTAAATGCAACACTAAATCATGTTATGCGCAAATAAACACAAAATACTATTCATTATAATGGCTGATGCATTGAATGAGTAAGAGAGAGAATGAGAGGTTTAAAAGAAAGTTTCTTTTTTCTTCCTTAAATGTCTTGTGCATTTATGAACAATTGTTCCCTAAGAGGGCCGAGATCACGTATGCTGTAGGTCGCAAGAGGACATTCCTGAGATCAGCGGCCATGAATTCGATACAGTCTGGAAGGAGATAAAACTCGGGAAAGCGCCGGTGATTGAGGGGATCCCGAACATTTCACTTAAAGTGGCTATAGAGAACAACGTTGATGTGTTTAGGAAGGTTTTTGATACATGCATTCAAAAGAGAAAATTCCCGAGGATATGGAAGAGACAGAGGTTGGTACTCGTACCGAAGGGCAACGGCGCGCATGATGGAACAGGTTACCGCCGACTTTGTATGATTGATACGGTAGGTAAACTGCTGGAGAAAATAATATGTAGAAGACTGGAAATGGTATTGGAGAGAGATGGCTTGTCGGATCGTCAATTTGGCTTCCGAAGAGGTCGCTCCACTGTGGATGCAATGGAGGCGGTCATAGCCGTAGTGAAAGAGGCTAGTAAGTAGACCGCTAGTTTGGTGCTGATAAGGAGTATTACGCAATCATCAGTCTGGACGTCAAAAACGCATTCAATTCCGCAGATTGGGATGTCACCCTGGCTGCACTCGATGAGAGGGGCATACCCGGATATTTAATGGAACTTATAATGGATTACTTTAAGGATAGAGTACTTTTGTATGACACGGACGAGTCATACGGTGTACCACAGGGTTCGGTGCTGGGCCCAATACTATGGAACACCATGTATGGTTGGTGTACTGAGACTTCGGCTTCCGACGGGCGCACAAATATTCGGATTTGCGGATGATATTGCCCTCACGGTGAGGGGTAAGCACCTTGACGAATTGGAACGAACGCGGAATGCAACAGTTGCCAAAGTTAGAAGCTGGATCACGAGTGTAGGTCTAAAACTTGCTGATCATAAAACTTGATGTCGTATTGGTAAGCAGTAGGAAGAAAATAGAACACATCACCATAACCGTCCGCGAACAAAGGATAGCATCGAATCAGTGTATCAAGTACTTAGGAGTTTTGATTGACAACAGGCTCACATTCAAGGAACACCTGGCGTATATTAGTAGGAAGTGCGCGACAGCAACGGGTGCACTAGCGCGGATAATGCCTAATCTAGGAGACCCGCGACAGGAGAGGAGACGGCTACTGATGAAGGTAGTGACTGCGATTGCTATATATGCAGCCCCCATATGGGCTGGGGCTATTGAGAAGAGGACCTATAGAGCAGGAATAAATGCAGCGGGGATGATGTCCCTGAAGCTAGTAGTGGATATAGAAAGGAGGAAATATGACGTAAAGAGAGGAACAGACTTTTCGAACCCTGTTCAACTAACTGATGATGCTATGGATAGATGGCAGCAGGACTGGTCCAATTACACCAAGGGAAGATCCCACAGGCTCATACCGAGCATAGGCGTATGGACTAAAAGAAGACACGGTCAGGTGAACCTCCACCTGACACAGTTGCTAACGGGCCATGGATGTTATAGGGCTTATCTCTATAAGTTTGGTCATGACGTGGATGAGGCATGTCCAGAATGCCGTAATGAAATAGAGACGGCGGAGCATGTTTTCTTTAATTGCCCGCAATATTCTGTTCAACGAAATTGCCTGGAGAGAACAATAGGATTACAGGTAACGCCCGAGAATATAGTTAACCTGATGTTAATCTCATGTGACAATTGGAACGCAGTATGTGTTTCCGCACGGAATGTATTGACGCAGCAAAGATTGGCAAGGTCAGCGGTATTTGAAGGCAGCATTCGCTGAATCTCCACTTCCCCGAAGTAATACTTGATTGTGGTTCCGGGGAGGCAAATGGTTGAAAGTGTGACGAATTAGGTTGGTTTTAGTACGTATGCGTTTAGCAACCCGAGAGTAAGTTTTGCGGCGAATTCTGCACTTTGGTAGGCCGGGCTACCAATATCTTTCGTAGATTTTTGAACCTTTAGCTCGCAAAGCTATAAAAAAAACTGCAGGAATGGAAAAATTATTAATAAATTTGATTTTTGAACTGGACGATAAAATAAATTACAAAATATTGTTAAATATACAAAAAAGAAACATTTATGGAAGAAAAATAGAAACTTTCTGTTATAACTTTCATTCTCTCTTTCTCTCACGCATTCAATGCATCAGCCGTTTTTATGATTAGTGCTTATTTGCAATGCTGCCAAGGTTTGCAGACTTAATTATTGGGCCCAAATACAGCATGCAGCTACCAAGGCAGCGAAACTAACGGGTATGCTAAGCAGGATGATGGCAAATATTGGTGGCCAATCAAAGGCCAAACGAAAATTGATTATGGCGGCGACGAACTTGATATTGCTGTACGGAACCGAGATATGGGGAGATGCGCTGGAGAATAAATCTAAGCAGAAAATATTTGCGAACGGCTGCATTAAGAGTTGCCTCGGCCTACCGCACAGTATCGGGCGCCGCAGTCCTAGTGATCGCAGGTGAGATACCTATTGACCTGCTGGCATTTGAGCAAAGAAAATCTTGGAGAACGAAGAGGGAAAATCTTCCCATTAGTAGCGCAGATCTCAAACACTACGGCGATGCAAAGTAGATGGAGAGAGGAAACATGCAGAAGATGGACTTATAAACTTATACAATCTAGGTTTGTATTTATGAACACGATGCTCGCGAAATGATGCATTTACGAACAGGCCAAAATTGTCATTTTAATCCACAATAAAAGTTCCATATGTTTATGTTCAAACTGATGCGAAAATGCGTAAAGTAAGAAACCGAACCCTTAAGAATTGAAAGATAGTTGTTCGGAATAAATATTTGCAATAACCTCACACAAGTTGACATAATACTGAAAACTTTTAACCAATAGAACTAAAATATTTAGTAAATAAAAGATCTAACAGCAAATTTGGATACTTTCTATGATATAAATGTAACACTCGTAACTGCTATAATAATGATTAAAAGAATTAATAAAAAATGTTACTGTTGTCAATAAATTGAAAATGAACAAAGAACCTAAATCAGAAGACATTGAAGAAGCAAATATAAAACTAAAATACGAAAAGAAATACATAGTATACATGTATATCTAATATATAAAATTCTCGTGTCACGGTGTTAGTGGTTAAATTCCTCCGAAATGGATCGACCGATTTTCATGAAATTTTGTGTATATATCGGGTAGTTCTGAGAATCGGACAACATCTGTTTTTCATATCCGTAAATGTTAAGAGGGCGTGGCAAATCATTAAAATTGAATATTTAGGTACATATTGATCGTAGACATATGAAATAGGGTGGGTAAGTTCGTAGAGCCGATATCGACAATCCCACCAAAAATGGGCGTGACCACCCTTCCTCTTTAAGTGATACCTACACCTCTTAACTAATGAAACGATTTTAACCATTATTTTTTTGTTCAAAAGCTTTTGATGATCTAAAAAAAATTCGATACAGCAAAAAAAATTGAAATTGAATATTTAGGGATATAGTGATCGTAGACGAGTGCAATTTGATGGGTAAGTTCATAGAGTCGATATCGATAAACTCACAAAAAATGGGCTTTAAGAGATACATATAAGTCGGCTAATTCGATGGTTTATAACTACATATGTACATATATAACATGTATGCCTGTTAGTTTTTGTTTTTGAGCGATGTTAGCTGGTCTGACTGATGATTTTAAACCACTCGTAATATCAGTCGAGAATTCTAAGGAAAAATTATCATTTGACGTTGTTGTAATTTCCTAATCTTTTTTAGGAATATTTCAAATTAATTAATTTATAATTTTAAAAGTTAAAGATGGGCACTGAATAAGTAAACCTTTTCTTTAATCGCGAAGACCAAAAAACCAAAAGAATTGAGAACGACCGGTTCAGATTATTACTGATTATCAACCTCGATCTTGAACTTGAAGACTCATCAGCTGCAATGTGCTGATATCGTTTGTTCAAGGCGGCTTCACAGTCTGACCAAAGTGGGAGTTTTTCGAAATCGAGTTGTTCTTCCCATTTCGATTTGGTGACTGGATCTACTTTTGACATCACTAAATGTATTAGAATGGCATTTGTAATCTTCTTATCGTCACCAATTGACAATAAGGAATCGTATATCGCAGATACTGTATCTATCATGCTTCGCAAAGCAATAGCTGAAGGTTTTGTGATTTGCGGCAAATCGAAAAGTTTTCTTATATTATCAAAAAATATAAGACATTCATTGTCATAAACCTTCTTCAGACTTGCTATTGCTTTGGGATAATTTTCTTCAGTAATCTGAAAAGCTTTTACTGTACCCAAAGCTTCATCGGACAAGCATGAGATCAAATGGTTAAACTTTTCTATATCTGTCAACGTCGGATCGTTGTGGACCAAATTCTCAAACAAACTCATAAAATTCTTGTAATCGGAATATTTTCCGTTGAACCTGGGGAGTTTCATGTTTGGGAGCCTTGATTGGTGTTGTTGTCCGACAAAGGACATTTCCGGCACATTTGGTTGCCTATTTTTTGCCAGTAGACTCAAAAACAACGATTTGGTGGTCACACAAATATCCTCAAGCTCAGCTCTATCACTGTTTTCGGGATCCAAATTGTCCACATCAGATTGGAGCTTCATAGCTTGGTCAATATAATTCTTTAATATGTCCAGCCGACATTCAAGCTCGATTGGATTAAAAGAAATCGTCTTTTCCAAAATGGATTGACGGATTCGAGTTATATTACTAACGACCTTTGACCTCTTCGTGGTCAATTTCTCCAAGTTTTCCGACTTAGAGGGAGAATCCTGTCTTTTTCTACTAGTCATTTTTAATCAGTTTATAAACTCAACGCAAATCAAACCAAATTAACTTATTGGTTAAATAAAGTTTCAAAAAAAATGATTCCACAGTCAAAATAATGTATTGACAACAAATATACAGCCTTTGATAAATGAAAAATTTATCAAGTTAAATCTTCTAATAACAATTTGTTATTATAAAACAACAATTCACTGCACTAGTAGCACACTGTGTTGTCTAACGACAACAATCACGAATTATTTGAAATTCAAAGGTAGTGTAAACACTTAACTAAATTTACACCGAATTGCAGTCTGAAATTTAATTTCGTTGATAGTGTGAATAGTCACACTGTAAACAGCTGTGTAAAGTATATACCTTATGTGATAATGGAACGACGGAATCGGAACACTGATCCTATTATATTTATACTCAGCGAGTATGAAACACAATACAAACGAAAAGAAAGTGCGAAAAGAAATTTGTTAAAAAATATTACAAATTCAAAGAAGAAAAATCTCGCAAATACTCCCGTGTATCTATTGCAAAAAATATTAATTATTTCGTATACTTTAATCACCGACGGACCAACGTTTTTATACATATAATTAAAATCGAATAATGACAATTATCACTCCCGAAAAAATGTAATTTATATACGTTTGTGTGTTTATTTTCAACAACAACAACAACTTCCGCGACTTGTGTACTTATAAGGGTGATGTTCAATTTATCATCCAGAACACGTATTTGTAGACGAATATTATGCATACAAAAGAGACATTAATAAATTAATTATAGTGTAAGTTAATTCGTGTGTTCGACTAAAAAAGCGAATTAATTTCTGAAGAATTTTCAAAAATCTCTTAATTTTGCTAGAGAAACAAAATTAAGGTAATATAACACAACGAATTAAATACACTTTACCTCGGAATCTGAATTGGAGTCACTACTTCCCAGATTATGTTCTCGTTTGCAGAGAATACAACGGCAACGAGTCATCTGTCCTTCGATTTCCTCCGAAATAATTTGGGTTGTTGAATTGATATTGATGAGGTGATGGTATAATGATGTTTGATGTTGTGATGCTGTGATATTGTGTATGTTGTATTCAAGATTTCGTGTTACACTGTTATCACTGTTGTTATCACTGTTTTCTCATTTTTTAAATATTCGTATTCTCTTTTGTTTTGTTTGAAACAGTTTTTGTTTTTATGTTTTGTATCTTCTATTTTTTTTTTTCAATTCTTCACACCACTATGTATTATGTTTCTTTTATTTATTTTCTTTTTATTATATTTTTATTTTTTTTTTTTTTTACACAGTATATGTATTTTTCTTGTTGCACAATCGTATTCGAAATATCTTATCGAATGACGCGCACAATTTTAAATAATTTTAATTAACTTAGAAAATTATTTCCGCGCGAGGTTTCGGTCTTTTTTATTAAATACGGAATCACTTATTAGTCCCTGCTCGGGCGCCAAAATGTAATTTCCTAATCTTTTTTAGGAATATTATAAATTAATTAATTTGAAATATTCCTAAAAAAGATTAGGAAATTACATTTTGGCGCCCGAGCAGGAATAAGCAATTAGGATAAGCAACAGAATTACACTGTTAGGATTAAGTATATAGAATATTAGGATTAAGTAAAATGTGAAAGAAAATAAATAAATCAGTTGAATTATAACATCTAACAGGTTCGGTCTTCTCAATCCGTAAACGTTTGGTCTTTCGCGGTCAGTGTTCACAGAGTGCCCAACTATTAAATCGTCAAATTATAAAAATAAGCCAGTAAATCAAAGATTTGACTTCATAAAATCTGTGCCAAAATGTTTTTTCTTAATAGTTTTTAAGAAAACGTCAAACTAAATAAATTATAATTTGACGATTTAATAGTTGGGCACTCTGTGAACACTGACCGCGAAAGACCAAACGTTTACGGATTGAGAAGACCGAACCTGTTAGATGTTATAATTCAACTGATTTATTTATTTTCTTTCACATTTTACTTAATCCTAATATTCTATATACTTAATCCTAACAGTGTAATTCTGTTGCTTATCCTAATTGCTTATTCCTATATATTCATTGACCTTAAAATTAACTTATTATTAAGGGTATTCATATTAATAATCAATTCATAAAATATATAATATAAAATAGGATATATAGATATATATACATCGTTATATAAATAATGAATTTATTGAATAAAACAAACGATAAATCATAATGGCTCAACATTCCGGCCCCATTGAAGGACTGGAAGTCTTCAATCGAATAGTAAAGGAGCCAGTTTATGTATTAGACGCTTATAAACCCCGGTGGGCTTTGCGACCTCCGCCACTCTGACCACGACTCTCCTGGTCAGCCATTGGTGAGGCGGGCATTTTTTCTCGTCGCCTACGGATTGTAGCGGCAGCGAACGTAGACCCTCTCTTATCAGCAGATGCTTCGGGGTTAGCGCTTCTCTCTCGTTGGGGTCTGGAGACAGCGGTGCGATAGGCCGAGTGTTGAGCACCGCCTCTACTTCTGCAAGCATTGTTGCTATTTTCTCTTGAGTGAGCGCCAAGTTGTCCACAGCTCGCATAAGTAGGAACTTCGCTTGCTTCACAGCGGCTTCCCACAATCCTCCGAAGTGCGCCGCTCGAGGTGGTATGAAGCTGAGCCTCACCCCGGACGACGCTGCGTATGACTCGACGGGCTGTCGATTCCTATCGAACGCTTGTTGAAGATCCTTAAGGGCTCGACCTCTTCTGGCAGCAAACCTTTTAAACGATAAAAGAGAAGAATCAGTGGATAAATCTGACACGAACTTTAAATGTACCGCTTTAGATGTGAAACACACGAAGTTATTTCGCTTCGGTAATAAAAGTGGGAATTTTGCCGCGTATGACAAATGTGCACTAAGTAATCTCCCACCTACCCTTAAAAGTGAAAACGTTCTCTCTTTTCCAGTGAATGTATGAATGAACGCCGTAAGTGCGTCTGACGATAACCTCAGAGATTTCTGCAATTTAGAAATCTCCTCAGAAAAATTAGATTTCTGGATAGCCAAAGGGAGAAATTGTCCCTTGGTAGTTTCAAATGAAGATTCTAGTAATTTAGGAGAAGACTTATAAGGTAAAGAAACCCCAAATCTTCCCGGCGCAAGACGTTGTACTATAGTCTTGGACTCGTTCTCGCATTCTTTATGCTCCTCGTCTTCGATCGAAGTATTTATATGAAATACTTTACTGTTACTAAAGTCCTTTGAATAATTGTATCTTCCAGTAACAATCCAACCAAGAGAAGTTTTTTGAAGAACTGGAAGACTCGGGCCCAATTTGATTTGGCCAGCACACAATAATTCGAAGAAAGGACCTGCGCCAATTAACAAATCGATTCCTTGCGGCTCATAGAAGTAAGGATCAGCTAATTCCACGTTTGACGGGATGTTCAAACTAGCTCTGTTAACCCTATGCTCAGGTTGCAAGTTTGTTATTGATTTCAATACCCAAAACTTTGAAGTGAATTGGGTAGAGTTGACACTCGAAGTAACAGTCAAATTGACGCGAGATTTGGATAATGAATTTGTTTCACCAATGCCATTTAAATTCAATCTGCCTCCTTCTTTTTTCAAACGTAGTAGTTGCGCTAGTTCCTCGGTTATCAAATTAGGTTGAGAACCGGAATCTAAAAGAGCTCTGGCTGGTATAAATTGACCAGAACTACTTCTTACTCTTACCACAGCCGTCGCTAGAATTATGCGTTCATCTGACGCCGAAAAGTTCACCGAAGCGAAAGAAGTCGAAGGCTGTTCGGAGTAGTTTATCGATGCATTATCAGAACTTGTAGTATATCGGTGCAGTAATGTGTTATGTGCACCATTACATATCCGACACTTAGAGGATGGACACCTGGCAACTGTATGTCCCTTTTTCAGACAGTTTATACATGCTGGCACGGATTTTATAAAACCGAATCGGTCGGCTATAGGCTCAGCAGTGAAAGAAGGGCAATTACTAATCATATGTTGCGTCGATTCGCAAAATAGGCATTTGTTAACAGATTGTTTTGATTTCGTACAATTTTGTGATGTTCTATTGGTTCGAAAATTGTAATGTTCATTCCTAGGTTCAGTAACCCTCGGCCTTGAACTGGAGGACTCGTCAGCCGCAATATGCTGATATCGTTTGTTCAAGGCGGATTCACAGTCTGACCAAAGTGGAAGTTTCTCGAAGTCGAGCTGCTCTTCCCATTTCGATTTGGTGACTGGATCAACCTTTGACATCACTAAATGTATCAGAATGGCATTCGTAATCTTTTTATCATCACCAATTGACAATAAAGAATCATATATCGCGGATACTGTATCTATCATGCTTCGCAAAGCAACAGCTGAAGGTTTTGTGATTTGTGGCAAATCAAAAAGTTTTCTTATATTATCAAAAAATATAAGACATTCATTGTCATAAACCTTCTTCAGACTTGCTATTGCTTTGGGGTAATTCTTCTCGGAGATCTGAAAGGCCTTCACTGTACCTAAGGCCGATTCGGACAAACATGAGATTAAATGGTTGAATTTTTCAATATCCGATAATGTGGGATCATTGTGGACCAAGTTCTCAAATAAACTCATGAAATTCTTATATTCAGCATATCTCCCACTGAATCTTGGAAGCCTCATATATGGGAGTCTTGACTGGTGCGCTTGTACTCTGAATGAAGTTTCAGGCACGTTCGATGGCTTATACTTGGCCAACAGACTCATAAACAAACTTTTCGTGGTCACACAAAGATCCTCAAGCTCGGCTCTATCGTCATTATCGGGATCTAAATTATCCACTTCTGACTGGAGCTTCATTGCTTGGTCAATATATGTCTTTAAAATTTCCAACCGACATTCGAGTTCCATTGGATTAAAAGAAATAGTCCTATCTACAATGGACTGTCGAATTCTGTCGATGTCTTTAATGACCTTTGCTTTTTTAGCGAGTAATTTCTCCAAGTTTTCCACTCGGGAAGGAGAATCTTGGCGTTTAGAGCCTCTGGTAGTCATTGTGATTTTAATCTGTGTAAAAATTCCTCAAAACAAGTATAGAAAAGTGACCGAAGTAAATTATTGGTCGAATTATATTTTGATCTATTAATACTCACTTGTTTTGGACAATAGAATTTAATTAATATTCTTCGGATACGCAATATCTTAAATTTCTGATCCACAAGTGGCGTTAATTGAGACAAGAATAACTTACTTGATCTCAGAAAATATATATAACCGCCTTACTAACAGCCTTCGGTATTAAAAGCAATTGACCGAGTAAAATCGTTAAATAATCGTTTTTTTTTTTTTTTTTTTTTTTTTTATAATAAAACAAAAATCAAATATCAATCTGAACACACGATTATAAATAACAATAATCGAAAAATTATTTGAATTTTGAAATTTGTGTGAACAATTCTATTGATATTTTATGTAACTTGATTTTTGTTACTAGTGTGAACGGTCACACTGTACACAGCTGTAATATGTAATTTATATACAAGCAGTATAGGAACGCGTGGAACGAAACACTGATCGAAACGAAAGAACGAAAATAAATAAAAAGAAAACAAGCAAAAGCAACACAAATGGTATTGCTGAATGTTTTTTCACTAACAAAGAGAACAAATTGTTAGTGCAAATACGTATCAAATTAAATATTAACACTCGCGAATATGTTTCACTAATTAAGGGTGGGTTTTTTATAATTTTATAAATAATAATATTTATGGAAATATAATAAATATATGAAATTGTAATAAATAATTATATTTCGAAAATTTTAAAATGTAAAATATATTATTGTGTTCTGCTTTTAAAGAATTTTGAAGCGATTGGCAATTTTTCGTTTAATTTGCAAAAAATCTCTTAAATTTGGATAAATTACGAATTTAAGGAATGAGAAACACAAATATATTTTACAATTGTTACCTCCTGAGAGTCTAAAATACTCCCCTTATTTTTCTCCGATGGGCACAGAACGCAGTGATAGCGGGGCATCTGGGTCGTTCCTGGAGTCGTCCAACGATGTGATTATTGTTGTTTGTGTAGTGTGTTGATTTGTTCGGTGTGAAGTGTAATGTGAAATTTATGTTGCACTTTTTGTGTTTGTATTTCTTGTTACACTGTATGTATTCGTATTTTTATTTTGTATATTTTTGTTTTTATTGTAATTGTTATTTGTTCTATTTTCTTTCTATTTTGTTTTGTTTGTTTATTGTCACAACACTAACCAGCATATATATTGTTATTTTGTTTTATGTATTTTGTATTATTGGTTGTTATTCTTTTATTGTTTGTTGAGATTATTATTATATTTTTTTTTTTTGTTTTATTCACCGTATTTTATTCACAGTATTTTAGGAAGTTTTGTTTAATATTATTTTATTGTTATTTTTGTATACTTTACTTAAATATGTTTATGTAATTTTTTTTTTTCGGTTTGTTTTAATGTGGTATTTTTTTTTTATAATCTTAATTAATTTATAAGACTTTACCACTTAATTTCTTAAATTTTAAGTAACTTATAAAATTTAACACTCGCGAATATTTTTCAAACAACTTATAAAAAGTTTCGCGAGTTTGGTCTTTCTATATCGTTTCTTACGCGATCAATTCACTTGTCCCTGCTCGGGCGCCAAAATGTTTTTTCTTAATAGTTTTTAAGAAAACGTCAAACTAAATAAATTATAATTTGACGATTTAATAGTTGGGCACTCTGTGAACACTGACCGCGAAAGACCAAACGTTTACGGATTGAGAAGACCGAACCTGTTAGATGTTATAATTCAACTGATTTATTTATTTTCTTTCACATTTTACTTAATCCTAATATTCTATATACTTAATCCTAACAGTGTAATTCTGTTGCTTATCCTAATTGCTTATTCCTATATATTCATTGACCTTAAAATTAACTTATTATTAAGGGTATTCATATTAATAATCAATTCATAAAATATATAATATAAAATAGGATATATAGATATATATACATCGTTATATAAATAATGAATTTATTGAATAAAACAAACGATAAATCATAATGGCTCAACAGTTGTGAAGAATCTTCTTTACAAGATGCATAATTTAATAACCAAGACAGGAAGAATGAGAAGAGAGGGATTTCGTCAATACTTGCAGCATCGAACACGAGCATGAATGTTCTTGTGAATTCAAATGAACGTTACAACACAAATGAAGATTTTTTGTATTGGTATGTTGACAGCGGAGCTAGCAATCACATGGTGAACAACAGCAAAAATATGTATAACGTTCAGTGCGTAGAAGGCAAGAAGGTAATTGTTGCGGATAAAAACGAATTGAATGTTGAATGCTCAATCGACATCGATTTAAATATCTTAAATAGAAATATAGAGAAAGAAGTAATAGAGAAGTATAGAGAAAGAGGTAATGGTCGAATATTTATTTATTTATTTATTGATGAAATTGTCGAAATCCTGTACAAGATGAAAATCTTATATTTAAACTACGGGAACGTAATACGTACATAATATTTAACATAATTTAGTAAATGAATAACTGAATAATAACAAGTAAAGGATATGTAGATAGCAACAATAAGGGGAATAAAAACAAAATAGAAAAAGGAAAGTAAACAAAAAAAAAACAAATTTGCAAATATATTTAAAGAAAATAAATAATCAACGAAAATATTGAAACAAAAATTTCCTCAAATTATTAGCGTTGGTGTTACATTACTGATGTTGTGGAAGAATATTTCAGAGACGAATAGCATGTAAATAAAACTGCCATTCAGGGAATAAGTATCGATGTCGAGGAATTATAATATTCTTATTACGGGGTGACTGGACAAAACGTAGTCTGTCAAATAAATAACTCGGTACCCGCTTGTTCACAATTCGATGCAAAAATAAAAGTACACAAATCTAAAAATATTATTGAATGGAACATTCAGCTAACGTTTGCTGATAGAATCGCAATTACCAAACAAATATGTACCTAATTTTTGCGCAAGTCTTCTATCTGTAAGGCAAATGACAAAAAATGTTAAGAAGGATATTTTTGAAGGTGAAACATGTCGCATCTTGAATGAAGATGGTACTTTAGTGACATCTGCTACAGTTTACAACGATTTATAGTGAATGGAAAGTACACAATCTAAGAAAAATAATGCATTTGTTGCTCAAAAAGAATTTAATTTATGGCACAGACGTATGGGGTACATTTGTGATAAATATTTGGATGGAGTAAAAAATCCTCAATTGGTATTAAAATTAAAGGCAAAACCAAAGAGCCGTGTGTGGTTTGGCAAATAAACCAGAAAGCCATAAGAGAGGAAATTACAGAATTAATTTAATGTGAAGATACTCGTAGTGCTAATTCAGGGGAAGTCAGGAACATGGTTGAATTAATACCTGAAATTTTGTCGGTCGACGTTAAAACTGTATCGACAAAAGATGAATCAGATGATGCTGATTATTTTACTTTATATTTCATATTTTTATTAAGCTTTTACTTGTTTAATTTTTATAACAAAAACCTTCTTTGCGTGGTCTCAAAACTCTTCTAGGTACTGCTTTCGGAAGCTCATCTGTAGTTGGAACAGTAGAACCACTTTCAACATGAATGGAAATTCGATTTTCATGACAGTTCACCTCCTCTAGAACGTTTCTTCCAATTTCAAGCTTTGGATTTAAGTTCTTGTTTTCTAATTTGATCCGAATGTCGCTTAATTTCTCTGCTTATAATAAGCAATGATACAAGAATATGAACGAGGACCGAGTTTATCTTTAATAGTAGCTTGAGTCCAGCTAGGTTTGTTAGGATTTTTATAGTCTCTAATCATGACATTTTGGTCTACTGAAAACATGGCATCGCGTTTACCTTTGTAATTTGTTGTGTTATTATTTTGAGCGTCAACAATAATTTGCCTTGTCGTAGGTGGCTTTAATCTGCATAAACGTGTTTTAAATAAATAACCTTCCAAGAAAAGAAGATTCACCAGAGGTACAATGTACAGTATTGCGACAATCAAGTAAAAACCTGTTTAAAACAATGTCTAAGCAAGAGTTTTTGTCAACTTTAAGACTTGCTAAGATTGACTTTTTAAGTGTTTTTATGAAATTTTCTGCTTGACCATATCTCGCTGGATGTCCAGGAGCAGTAAGAATGTGTTTAATATTATTTATTTTTAAAAAAAATTTTAAATCTGCAGACGTGAACTGTCTTCCGTTGTCACTAGCAAGAGTGTCAACCAGCCCATACCTACAAAACAATTCCCTCTATTTTGTAATAGTGAAAAACGAAGTTATTTCCTTTGTTTCGAAAACTTCAACCCATTTAGAATAAGAGTCTATCACTGCTAGAAAATAATAGTTCTTAATGGGACCTGCAAAGTCTATATGGATACGACTGCATACTGAATTGTTTGGCCACCAAACGCATGAACGAGCTAACATCTTTGTTTTCACAATTCCCAAGTGTTATGCATGAAGTTCCTTGAGAACGAAAGCTTGTAACTTCTTTGGGATATGCTTTGTTGCGAAAAGGAATGTATTCATCTCTTTTCAATGAATGAACAGTGGCATTTTGAATGGCTGCAATTAATTTTGACAAAACTGGATCACAGCGAGTCTCTCTACCTATGTCCTTAAAATTTAAAGAAAAACTGGAATCACTGTTCTATTAAAAACAAAAATTGTGGCATTCTGGATAGTCCATCAGCTTTGTTTGGATTACCTTTAATGTATTCAATGGAATAATTGAAGCCTGATAAAATTAATGACCATCTTTGAATTCGAGCTGAAGCTATGATTGGTAAGCTTGGTGGACATAAACCAAAGATGCCTAATAACGGTCTGTGATCCGTACACAGTATCAATCGATTACCTAAGAGGTATCGCTTTAATTTAGTAACGCTATATATAAACGCTAGAGCTTCTTTTCCTAAAATGCTGTAATTTGTTTCCCTTTTGGATAAAGGCCTTGAAACAAAAGCAATTGGTTTCAAGTTTTCTTGAATTCTGTGACACAAAACACCAGCCAATGCATTACTGCTAGCATCGGTAGTTAAAATTATGGGTAAATTTGGGTTAAAATGAACTAAAACCTGATCGGATGTCACTTCAGCTTTAATTAATTCATATGTCTTTTGGCATGCTCTTGACCAATGTAAAGGAACATTTTTCCGAAGAAGCTCATATAGAGGAAACATTTTCTGGCTAAAGTTGCAAATAAACTTGAAATAATAATTAGTCATTCCAATAAAAGCTCTAAGTTCAGAAATATCGCCCACGAAACACTTGAAATACCTTCGTCAGACTTACTTCTTACTTAAGCCATATTCATCAATGGTAAAACTAAGAAAACATATTTTAGGTTTTAAAAATTCGCATTTGCTCAAATTTAATTTAAGTCCAACTAAATGAAGTTTCTTTAATACTAATTTAAGAGTTTAATATGCTGAAAATTGTTCTTTCCAGTAATAGTTATATCGTCTTGATAGACTACAACATTTTAAACACCTGACAATAAATTTTCCATTAAACACATACATACATACATAATTGGCCATTACAACCCTTCAGTCAGGATTACGACCTAGCTTCTCACACCACTTATGTTGTGTGCGTTAATTTTATACATGAGTGGCGGGACCTACAGTTCAAAGTCGACCCCGAACGACAGATTTTTGAGAAGCTTTTCATGGCAATTTTTACTCTCAGAGTCTTTGCCAGAAATCTGTCGAGAGGAAGTCGCCAAAGAAATATTTTTTTGTTTTGATGTCTGACCTGGAATTCCAACCCGGGCATTTTGTCTAATTAGCCAACACACTACCCACTAGACCACGGCGGCTACTAAATTTTCTATTACCCTTTGAAAAATAGCTGCTGCGGTTGTAACTCCAAAAGCAAGCCTTTTGATTTTTAACAATCCTATATGAGTGCTCCAAGTGCACAATAATTCTGATTCATCATCTAATACTAACTGATTATAAGCATTTGAAGGGTCAAGTTTTGTAAATAGTTTCCCTCCTTCCAATGAAGTAAAAATTTCATCAATTCTAGGAAGAGGATGAATAAAGTTTTCCAAACATTAGTTTAGTGTAACCTTGTAATCACCACAAATCCTCAAATCACCGTTAGGCTTCAAAACAGGAAATAAAGGTATAGCCCATTCTGAATTATCTACCTGCTCGAGGACTCCATCTTGAATTAATTTAGGTGCGACTCAATTTTACTTTTCCAAGCAAAAGGTAGATGGTCTATGTTTGAAAAATATGGGCTTTGAACCTTCAATAAGTTTCAAGGATATTCTGCTGCGTTTAAATTCTCCTAATCTTTCTTGAAATACTTTTGAGAACTCACTTTTTAATTGGTTTATAATTGAAGAAAAATCTTTTTAATCGAGACTGAGTTTATTTGAATTAAGTCAAATTTAAATTTTCTTAAAAAAGAACGTCCGAGTAATGAAGGGGTTTTAGTAAAAGTAACTACTACAACTATCTTGTTTTCGGTACCTTGATACGATATTAAAGCATCGTACTCTCCCAAAAGAGAAATTCTTTTACCACTATAATCAACATAAGGAATTTGACACCGTCTTAACTTTGACTTCTTTCATACATTGAAAGTGGAATCAACATACAAGGGGTACCGGTAACACAACGAATTTTCATCTGAATACCGCCAAACAAAACATTCAAATAGTAGATGCCTCTAGTAGATTCTGAAGACACACTATAAATAGATAAACCAAATAATTCATTATTTATATTATTTTGCGGAGAATTAGAATCTGAT
The DNA here is from genome assembly GCA_014635995.1 of Sarcophaga peregrina. Classification (NCBI taxonomy): domain Eukaryota; kingdom Metazoa; phylum Arthropoda; class Insecta; order Diptera; family Sarcophagidae; genus Sarcophaga; species Sarcophaga peregrina. Next base: position 87,786,358 of record CM025789.1, read on the forward strand.
ACATACGAGACTGAGTTTATTTGAATTAAGTCAAATTTAAATTTTCTTAAAAAAGAACGTCCGAGTAATGAAGGGGTTTTAGTAAAAGTAACTACTACAACTATCTTGTTTTCGGTACCTTGATACGATATTAAAGCATCGTACTCTCCCAAAAGAGAAATTCTTTTACCACTATAATCAACATAAGGAATTTGACACCGTCTTATCTTTGACTTCTTTCATACATTGAAAGTGGAATCAACATACAAGGGGTACCGGTAACACAACGAATTTTCATCTGAATACCGCCAAACAAAACATTCAAATAGTAGATGCCTCTAGTAGATTCTGAAGACGCACTATAAATAGATAAACCAAATAATTCATTATTTATATTATTTTGCGGAGAATTAGAATCTGATACATAGCTTACAGTTCTATTTTTCTTCGAAGATTTAGGCGCCATATGCTCAATTCTACCGCAAGAAAATATAGACTCATGGTGGTGCCAACCGCAGTGTGTGCATACTTTCTTATGTTTTTGTTTACTTTCACCTGCTCCACTACTGTTCCTTGCTCCAAGTCCATCACCTCCAACGCCTCTGCTGTCTTTTGAATTGAAAGATTGTTTGCCTTTTATCTTACATTTCGGCCTCATGCATAACTTCATGACAAGATTAGCCATTTCTTCTTTTGTGAGATTTGACATCATTTTTGTTTCCATAATCATAGCTTTTTTAGCGCTTCGGCAACCATAAGCATCTCATCTTCCTCACATAGCCTTTCAAAAATTTTGCTAGCAAGTGAATGACAAATTAATTTAGCACAAACGCTTCCAAATTGTCACCAAACTTGCAATTTAAAGCTAGACCTTTGACCCTGGCATACCATGCAGCTACGCTTTCAGTTTCGTTTTTAACAGAAGAAAAAAGAATATTGCTCATCAAATGTTTTTCTGGTAGAACTTTGTGAATATTACGAGTATTTATTAATTTCTTGAATGAAATAGTTAAAATTCGGTAATTTTTTCTTTTGCGTTAAAACCACTCGGTGTGAAGGCACTATAAGATAGCCCATAAATGCTCTATGGGATTTAAATCTGGGCTTTGAGCAGGCCATCCTAACTTCTTAGCATTATTTTCTTCAAAATATTTTTTAGCGACCTTACTCGTGTACTTGGGGTCGTTGTCTTGTTGAAAGATAAACTCCCCCAAGCCTAATTCCTTTTCACTGCTGTAAACATTTTCTTCCAAAATATTTACATACTGGTCTCCAGTTATTTTGGAATCAATTTTAACGAATCTACCAACTCCTGAAGAGGAAAAACATTCCTACACCATGAGGCTGCCTCCACCATGTTTTACAGTATGGATAAAGTTTTTCGATTTAACTCTTTATGTTGGTTCACACCAAACTCCTTTCCTATTTTTGCAATTTTTTAGTTCATATTTTGACTCGTTTGTCTAAATAATTTTGTTCCAAAATGATCCAGTCATATATATGTACTTTTTTGCAAGAGCCAATTGTTTTTTCTATATTGGCTGCAAGTAGGAGAGGTTTTTTCTTAGCGAAGGTATTTTTTAAAGCTTTTCATTATGTCTTCTTTGGACAGTTCGAGTTGAAATATTTAATTCTAACTTCTCTTTTATATGTCTGGCTATCGCAAAAGAATATCTCTTTACTAGAATTGCAATATGATCATCCTCAAGCTTCGTCGTTTTACATTTTCATAACTTTTTCAAACTTTTATTTGACTTCCTCATTTTATACAAAGCAATTATTTTTCTAACTCCAGATTCTGATATTTTATACTTGGAACTCAAGGCTTTCAATATCATTCCATATTCGTGATCTTGTACCAACATATCTTTTGAGTTTCGGTTAATGGCTTCATTTTGAAAAACTTTAGGTCGAGACTTATTTTATATATATTATATATAGTATATATTTAAATAATATTGCACGAAAAATTAGGTACTTTACTACAATTTGTTCTCTTTTATTAACTTACTTACTTAAAAAAGTCAGGAATTTATTATAAATTTGACGATTTATGAAAAAACACATTATTATATCGCGAAGTTTTTTTTACACTTCAATATTTTTACACCAGAAACCTGAACGAACAACTTTAAAAATTACAATGTTTATGGAAATAATTAAGACACTCCAATAAATAACGGGACAATAAACAAACAAAATTGAGAATTACCGCACTTTATTTTGTCCGACAGTGTAAGTATATTATTCATCTAATAATATTAATTAGTAGTCAGATTATAAAATTCTAAATTCAAATTGAATTAACTATTTAATTTATGCCCGATACACCAGCAGATGGGTTTGTGTTTGCCAACTGTGCTTCATGACGCGATAGTAGTTTGTTTCAAAATACATCACTTTCTTTTTTAAACAGCCTTCTGAAATGCCTTTTAGTAACACTTCCCATATTTGTAGTAGTGGTAGTTTTTCTAATTCTTTTAAATAAATATAAATGTTGCACTTTTACCTTTAGTTTAAACAACAAAATTGAAATATTTTTTACAAACAAAAAAATTATAGCACACACGAACTTATTTAAAAACTAAATGTCGAAGCTGATAACATTTTTCTGTAAACTAAATCCAAAAACCCAAATTAATAACAAACAACTGCTCAGAATATACACTTCAGTTAATGAAAATTCTGCATTGAGTAGTAGTTAGCTTAAAGTTAGTAAATAAAAGCAAACTTAAAGTTGGTTATTTTTGTAGTCAGCTACTCGTTTTCCTACAGGGTTACTATATAACACATGTGTATACACTAGAGCCCCGACTTGCGTCGTTAATGGGAATCGGAGAAACGCGACACAAATCGAAACGATGCAAATCGAATAATTTTTTTCTATATAAATGCACTAAAATTTAATTTATTCGGGAAAATATGCATAACAAAGCAAAAAATTTTGTATTTTTGATAAAAAGAAGTATGAATACATTTTTATTTATTTCATTTACTTCAACAAATGTTTATATTTAATTATTATAAAGAGATAACAAAACAATAAATTAAGAGTAAACGTGAAAATTTTATTCATTTACATATGTATGTATGTATATTCAAAAAAGAATGTGTATTAAAACTTCTAATTTATTTAGCTTACATTGAACTCTCTTCAAATGATAAATCTAAATCAGAAACACTTATACACTTATATCCATTTGATTGGATGGTTTTACTGTTTTTTTTTTAACAAAACTATCCAAAGTTTGTAGAATTTTTAAAGATTTTTTTGTTGATATATTTTTTTGTAACAACCAATAGCTTGATCAACAGATGCTGCTACGCCCGTGCTACGATTTTCGTCAAGATCGCTTTCAGAAAATATATTCATTGCATGGAAAATTAATTGCAAACCTTTGGAAATATTTGCGACTGTTAATTTTTTTTTCTTCTAATGTATCATCTCTTGTTATGACATCTTTTTCTGAAACATGCGCTACTCGAACCGACGCAACTTGAAATTGCAACGACGCAAATCGAATTTTTCCAGTTTTAAAAATGCAACGCAAATCGGGACGACGCAAGTCAAGCGCAATCGAAAAATAAAGTTATAATTACACAGATCTGGATGGGTTTTGCAAATAAGATGGCTCCAGATGTTTCCGAAAGCATTTTGCGCGGTTTTGGCAACTTTTGAAAATTGTAGAGTTAAACACTGACGTGCTAGAACCATCTCTATTCAGAAATTGACAATTGATCTTTGCTCTTTAAAATGACCCCAAAGCCAATTTGATTATGCACCCTTAACGCAGGGGGTGAGTTTATGGCAAGGGGTGCAAGAGAAAAAGAAACACATTACGGGGGTCCTTAAATATTAACTTGAAAATTGTTACTCAGGGGTTTTGGGGGTCGCTAATTACAGATCTTTATTCGGATTTAAAAGATTTAAGATGGCGGATCAAATATGGCGGTAACAGTTTTGCGCAAAAAAGTCCACATTTGCATTGCTGTGTTATTATTATTTGTGTATTTTTCAAAAATAAAATTTTGTGGCATTCTGTCATTGCAACAAAATGCACTACATGAGTAGGAGTCATTGCAAAGTTCGGAAGTCTCTCTTGAAAGAAATATTGTGCTCCCTAAGTTGATTGACCCGCTCCGTGAAAAGAATGAGGGAAGTTGCATTTTCAATTGCATTTTTAATATAGCTAACATCAGTTTCAATTATTGGCACATCAGTTTTTCAGACTTTGTGGGCTCAAGGCATAGAATCATTTTACGTTATCGTTATTCTCATTATCATCCTAGTCTCTTCTATTTTGTTTTTGCTGAAGTCTTCGTCAATAGTAGTATTATATGCTACGCATATGATTTGTGAAACTTCCAGCAGTTTCCGCATTCACCATGCATACTAGCGCACATACATATATAATTTTTGACATGGTACAGCAAGGAGAGGAATGATGTTTGGAGTTATGTCTAACGTCCACTTTACGCAAAAAATTTGCATATGTTTTTATTTTGTAGCCATATGACGCCTTGTTATTAGCTTTAATTCAATGCCTCTTTCATCAGTGTTACCACTACATTTTTAGATCCATTTTAACGAATTTATGTTTATTTAAAAGTATTTATTAAAACTTTTATGTGGTGTTTCTATAAGACAAACCAAAAAGAAAGATTTATGTAAATAAAAGGTATAACGGGTTTTATCTCCTCAAGTAAACGAAGAATACAAACGGATAGGGATTTCAAACGCTCACGAATATTTGATGGGTTAAACAGGGACATCTATACTGACTAACTGGATGCACTGAGATCTAATTCAGTAAAAGAGTATACAAACAGAACGATTATAGGCAATCAATCAATTTTCCAGCAGCAGCCGTAAACTTATATGATGTAATAATAAAATAGTGCTTATTTTTATTCTAAATTGTAAAAGCTATTGTAATCGCCGTGGTCTAATAGGCAGTGTGTTGGCTTATTAGACGTAAAAGCCAGGGTTCGAGTTCCAGGCCGGACATTTAAATACTGCCTGTGTTTATATAGCAGTGAATTTAAAATTAAGAAAAGATGTGGAAAAGAGAATTGTGAATACTTTCACCATCCCTCATTACATCGGTTTTCAAGTGTCAACGAATAATGTTAGTAAGAAAATGCCAAATAAACAAAATCCACAAACAAGAACGGAAAAAGAAGAAGTACACAATTCTCATAGTGTTGAATTTAGTAAGATATTATTTAAAAAGATACCAATAAAAATACATAGAAATAATAAAACAATTAATACGTTCGCGTTTATTGATGATGGATCCTCTATCAGCCTATTAGATGAAGCAATTGCCCAAGAATTGAAGGCGAACACAATCCATTGTGTTTAAAATGGACTGGAGGTATGCAAAGAAATGAGTCTAATTCAAAAAAAGCAATAATAGAAATTTCAGGGGAAAATAAACAGCGCGTAAGCTTAAATGTTAATACGGTAAAGGCTTTAAAATTCCAACACAATCTTTAGACTAACAAAGTATGTGTTTACGTTACAGTCACCTACAAAATTTACCAATAAAAAGTTGTACGAATGCCGTGCCAAGACTTTTAATTGGATTAAATCATTTTAACATTGGAATTTCAAATAAGACTTGTGAAGAAGCTCTACATGAACCTGTTCCCGTACGAACAAAGCTTGGATGGCTTATTTATTTATTTCAACTTTCATATTTGTAGTTGCCCTAATTATGAAGAGAAATTAGAAGAACTAGTTAAGGGTTTTTATACACTTGAGAGCGTAGGGATTACAACAAAAGACCCCATTGTATCTAAAAATGAGAAACGTGCATTAAGTTTGTTTAATAAATTTACTAAATTGAAAAGGAATGGACATTATGAAGTTCCATTATTATGGAGATATGACAGTTTTACCCTGCCAGATAGTTTCCAAATGGCTTTAAAACGGCTTATTTGTTTAGAAAGAAAACTATCACAAAATGTTGATCTCTATAAAACCTTTAAAAATACAATTTCAAAATATATTGAGAAGGGATATGAACGAAAGTTATCTGAGGCTGAGCTTAGGGTTGGTAAAGTATGGTACCTACCTATTTTTGCAGTATTTAACAGGAATAAACCTGGTAAGGTCGCGGGTTGTTTGGGATGCTACAGCAAAATTCGAAGGTAAGTCTTTGAATTCATTTTTATTAAAAGGGCCTGGCCTGTTGGCTTACCATCGATTCTGCTAAAATTTCGCGAAAATAACATTGCTTTGTGCAGTGACATCGAGGAGATGTTTTCTCAAATACATATACGACAAGAAGAACGCGACGTTCAAAGATTTCTTTGGCGTGATTGCGATCAAACGAGATCCCCTGATATATAGCTTCAAAATGTATCACAGAAAATCATTATGTTGACGATTTGTTGGTTTCTGTTAGTACTCCCGAAGAGGCGATTAAATTGTTATCAGACGTTTCTTACGTTCACAACCAAGCTGGTTTTAATATAAGAAACTGGATATCGAAAAGCAAAACAGTAAGGCAAGCCTTTTCAATAACAAGTTCAAACAGTTTTAAATGTATAAGCTTTAAAGAGGAAGCTGATGTGGAAAAGGTTTTGGGTGTTTACTGGGAATATAAAGAGGATGTTTTTACCTACAAAATTGCACCTTGGCTTCTCGAGAGTGATTTATTTACCTTTAAAAAATTACCAACAAAACGGGGAATGTTGAAACTTGTTATGTCCATATACGACCCTCTCGGTCTGATTGCACATAATTATATCGAGACGTCAAGATTCTATGCGAGACGTCTGGCGCTCCAAAATTGGTTGGGACGAGACTATCCCTTCAGAGTTGCTTACCAAATGGATATAGACGGTTACATTTTTGCCAGAAATTCATAATATTAAAATACCAAGATGCTACTTGCAATCTTTTAAAAGTTACGAAGGCGCTAATTTACAATTGCACACTTTCGAGGATGCTAGTAAAAACGGGTACGCCGCTGTTTCATATTTCAAATTGGAAAAAGATAACAATATAATTTGTTCTCTTATCGGTGCTAAGACTAAGGTAGCGCCAATGAAAATAACATCTATTCCTAGACTGGAGCTGATAGCTGCTTTGATAGGAGCTCGTTTTGCAAAATTCCTTGTTGAAAATCATGAGTTAATAATTTCAAAAAAATATTTCTGGTGCGTTTCAAAGACCGTCTTAAGCTGGATCAGGTCAGACCATCGTAAATATCACCAATTCGTGGCCTTCAGAATAACCGAAATTTTAGAGTTGTCATCTATTTCAGAATGGAATTGGGTTCCGAGTAACCAGAACGTCGCCGATGAAACAACTAAATGGCTTAGAAACTCAAAAATTGTAAGTTCTAGCCGATGGTTTAAATGAACTTGATTTTATTTTACAACCAGAGGAAAAATGGTCCCAAGCTGAAACTAATTTTGAATATACTGAAGAAGAACGCATTCAACATGTACCTCACATGGCAAAACACGAACCAGTGTTTGATATGTTACGATTTCCAAAATGGAATCGTCTTAAGAGGACCGCAGCTTACGTTTATCGATTTATTAGTAATTGCCGTTCAGACGAAAAGAATAAGGAGGAATTGACTCAGGAGGAGCTTATACTTCCAAGAAAAAGTTATATCACTAAACTTATATGTCTTCACTATCATGAAAAATATCATCATATGAATAATGAAACTGTTGTCAATGAATTAAGACAAATATATTCCATTTCAAGATTGCGTGCGACATATAAATCAATAATTCGATGTTGCCGAATGTGCAAAATTAATAAAGCTGTTACCCAGGTCCCACAGATGGCCAGATTACCACGTGCGCTCCTAGCATCCTACACCGCACCATTTACTTATACCGGACTACACTTTTTTGGGGCTATGCTTGTGACAGTTAATCGCCACAAGGAAAAACGGTATGGTTGCCTTTTTACGTGCATGATTATAAGAGCAGTGCACCTCGAGGTCGCACACTCTTTAACGACAAGTACCTGCATTTTAGCTATTCACAATTTTATGGGGCGAAGAGGAATTCCCCTTGAATTTTACAGTGACAATGGTACCAATTTAATTAGTGTTGAAAGGCAATTACGAGAAGCCTTAGTGCATATAAATCAAAACGAACTGGTTAAGGAATTTACTACACCTAATACAAAATGGACTCTCAATCCTCCGGCTTCACCACATATGGGTGGCGCGTGGGAGCGTTTAGTGCGCTCGGTGAAAACTATTTTATACAAAATTATGCCAAGCAGGCACCCCATTGATGAACTTCTCTTAAGTATGCTCATTGAAATGGAGAATATTATTAATTCAAGGTCACTAGCTTACATCACTATTGAAGATGATACCAAAGAAGCTTTGACTCCTAAGTTAGGTCAACATTTTTACTGAAGGATTGTAATGACCAATTAGGTATCTACTTATGTACATATGTGCATGGAATATTAGTAAAAATAGAATTTTGTGTGTAATTTTTTTCATATGTGTAATTTCGATGCCAGTTGTGTGTAAATCATAAAGCCGTTGGTGGCAACACTGACCTTTACTGCTTTTTTCATTTATTCATTTAGGCGTAAATACAGTACAACAAGATATTATCTTATTTAATAGTACTGCCAAGGATATAGGCATAAAATATTACAAAGATAATAACCTTAAAAATAAATTAACATTAACAAAAATTAATAAAAACAAAATCTATAATAATATTAAAGAAAAAAAAGTGATTGATAGTAGTATATTTGTGTACCTTTCGCGATCAATTTTTCCATACAAATTTGGGATCACGCTCATAGTTTTTTTTTGTATGGGGTTGCTCATAGTTTTTTGTATTGGGTATCTCGATCAACATTTTCCATACAAATTTGGGATCACCAAATTGTTATTTATTTTTTTTTTTTTTCGTTTTCATTTTTGGTTTGTATTGCGAAAGGGTAATGCTTTTTAATATTTGTGTGAGTGTGTGTTAAAATTTGGGGAGCATGCATAGCTTTAAAATAATTAAATCGTTGCAGAATTATGTGTAATCGATCTATTGTATACCTATACGCTTTGCATTTAGGTGTGATTAATGTTGAAATTAAAATAAATGTTTAATTGGTTCTTTTATTTGTTATAAAAATGCATTTATTAAAAGTTGAAAACATATTTACACAAGTTATTCAATGCAAAATGCATATCACGTTACATACTGTCTGGCGCGTGTAAACAAAAAAAAATATTTCATAAATTTTTCATTGTGATATTTGATCTGCCGAATTCCTTTATCCATACAATTTTGGGAGCATGCATAGTCGTAAAAGACTGTATTCTTTATTTTATTTTTTTATACGATTTTTTTATTTGAAAAATATAATTTTGATAAGGGATTTTAAAGTCCGTTTTCTTAATAATTAATTCGTTACAGAATTATGTGTGATCAATCTATAGGTATACCTATACGCTTTGCATATAGGTGTGATTAATGTTTAAATAAAAAAGTTTAATTTGTTTTATTTTTCATGTTAATGTTTTTATTAGAGAAAAATATAAAAATATTATTCTAAAACTTATACTAAATACATTTCTTAAGCTTATGCTAAATACATTTCTTATAATTATAATTAAATTTTATTAAAAGTACAGTTTTTACAATTCAATTGATTTTATTATTATCTATATTATTAGATATTTATTTTTTTTCAGTTATTAACAGATACAAATTTAAAAATACGTTTATAAAGATTAAAAAGCTTAAGTGTTAACAAGTATTGTGTATAGAATGTTTGACACCGACAAATGTTGAAAGATTGTGAATAAATATTTTCACAGCTCGACCTATGAATGATATTATTAACACATATAAATGGATGATTTACATAATTACAAATTCTAAATTCATTTATAAGTTTCGTAAATAAATCTATATGTTCTTTATCAATCTGATTACTATGTTTTATTAACAGTTCTTCCAATTCAGCTGATAACATAATTTTTGAGTTAAAATTTTTATTACACTTTATGCTTTCTGTATAAAGAGTAAGGAACAACTAAAAATAAAATTAACTAATTCAGAGGTTTTATTGCCTAACAATGATTTCTCTGTTTAACAAAATTTCTAAGTAAAATTACATTCTTTTCAGCACATGTATTATTAAAATTATTATGATTTTCACAAATTTTTCTATTTGGATTATCTTTATACAAAGTTTTTATATTTGGACAATCCCAATAATCTAAATTAATTATATATATTTGTATTTCTTTTCCAAGTAGTTCTCTTAACCATCTGACTTTTTCATATCCCTTAACATATACAACAGGATATTCTTCTTCTTCTTCCCTTTTTCTTATAGTTAGTATTAGATATTCTATTAAATCTTTTATTGTAGACTCCCCAGTATTCCAATGCAAACCATGTAAGTGATTATAGAGCCATTTATTTGTAACTCTATCTTTTTTACTTAATTCTGAATATTTTATTGTTGATTTAATGTGAAAAGTTTTTCTTTCAAAATCACTGATTGAAACACAAACTTCTTTAGCATAATATTTATTATTGATAAAAAATCCTTGTAAATCAATAACTATAAAATTATCGTGTTGTTCCATTATAATCGCTTATAAAAAACTAACATAAGATTATACAAAACATATTCTATTTATATTTTTTCTTTTACTTAGAAATTACTTTTCAAAATATAATTTATAGTGGACTCCATCCATAACTTTTTTTAAATAATATATTCCAGTTGATAGATCGTTCATAACTTCCTCTGGTAGGTTCGTGTATCTTTCCGGCAAGAATATTATATGAGTTTCCAAATCTATCATTGTTTTCGGACCAAATACTGTAGACTTCTTTACACAGTTTAGAATTCTAAATTTTTGGTTTGCAGGAAGTTGTTTTAGAGGTAGTACATCCTTTATATATTTCTTGCTGCTGATATTATTTAAATAATTTAATGTGTTATCCATATTTTATAGAGTTTTTAGTTCTTTGAACGAGGAAAAGAAAATTTACTTATTTAGTTCACAATTTTTCAAATATCACTGCTGAATTTCTGATTCTACAACGTCTATTTAAATGAAAAATTGGTATGTGAGGAATGTTTCTGTTAAATAACAACTACCATTATTTACACCAAATTTTTTTTTTTTAATATACAAGTTAACGACAGTGGGTTTCTGCCGGCGAAGGTAATTCTGCAGTGTAAGCGTTTTTAAGACACCTGCATCGTCTCCAATTACAAACAATTTGATGGGAAAATAATTTTGCTGAATCAGCGTCTGCATGCTCGAGCATGTTGGTGCAACGGTACATGTGCACCTACATGGGCTCCAATTACTAGCAATTTGATGGGAAAATAATTTTGCTGAATCAGCGTCTGCATGCTCGAGCATGCTGGTGCAACGTTACATGTACACCTGCATGGGCTCCAATTACTAACAATTTGATGGGAAAATATTTATGCCGGATTAGCGTCTTAATTTAGTGAGAAAATAATTGTGCTGAATCAACGTCTTTATATTAGCGCATGTTGGTGCAACGTGATTTGTGACTTGACCAGCTAGTAAAGGTTGATTGAACACAATCAGTCTTGATTACAAGGTTGGCGCAAAAACACGGGTGAAATAATATTTGATTTAAATTAAATATATAAGAAATGTCCGGCGGTTTTATTTGTGAATTTTGTGGAAAAGTATTCACTCTGAATACAAATTTAAGAAGGCATATTAGATTGTACCATGATGAAACATCCACATCATTTAAATGTCAAAAATGTGATAAATATTTTTCAAATCAAGCGGAATGGCATCGACACTCACATTCTCATACAAAAGATAACAAAAACAATGAAATTAATGTTTATTGTGAGTATTGTGCAAAATATATTCTAAAAACAAATTGGTGTTATCATAAAAGGACAAATAAACACAAACTTAAATGTATTGAGAAACCAGACAATTGTTTTGTTGTTGATGATGTTAAATGCATAAAATCATCGTTTAATAATAGAATTATCACATATTTAGTTGAAAACAATAACAAAAATAATTTAATACCTGAAAACTTTTTAACGGAAATCAGAGACAAAATAATTAAATTATTAAGTGATGTGATTAAAAAATATGAAAGCATAAAATATAACATGGAACTCTTTTGTGAATATATGTTAATAAAGGATGATGAAGACAATTGTATGATTGAAGTAAAGTCTCATCAGACTAAAATGAATATCCTTAGTATATATTCAACAAGTGATGACATTCTTAATACTTACAACGAGCAATGTGATGTAATAATTAAAAAGATGAGTGAGTTTCAGGAGCGTGACAGCGGTTGGGCATTAATTGAAATATCACGTCTTGAGATTAACGTTAATCAATATAAATGTATAAAAGGCTCCCAATACATTCCCCTACCACCGGAAATACAGAGAAAGTTTGCATGCATTAATGTTCAAAATAATGATGAATATTGTTTCAAATGGACAATAATATCAGCTTTATATCCAATGGCAGAGAATTCAAATAGAATGACATCCTATAATGTTGTTAACATAGAAGATGAAATCATAAGACTGGAAAACAACATTGAATTAAATTTTACGAGCTTGAACTTTCCGCTTCCAGTTAATCAGATAAAAGTATTTGAGGCCAACAATCCTGAATTGAGTGTTAATGTGTTTGCATTAGATAATGAGAATAATATAATCGGTCCATATTATTTTTCGCAACAGGAAAAATCTAAACATATAAACTTGCTGCTGTTGGAGGATGATGAAAAATTGCATTATGTATGGATTAAAAATATATCAAGGTAAATATAAAGAAATATATGCACATTAAAAACTTGTACTAATTAATTTGTTCCTTTATATTTACAGGTTAATTAAAAGTCAACTAACAAAACACCGCCGAAGTATTTATATATGTAATACATGTTTAATACATTTCCATGCTGAATCATCTTTGGAGAATCATAAAAAAGAATGCAATAAGATGGTAACTAAAATGCCTAGTATAGAAAATAGTATGCTTAGTTATAAAAATTTTAAAAAACAATTGGATGTTCCTTTTGTTGTATATGCTGATTTTGAATGTATTCTAGAATCAATTAATGTACAAAATTCAACAAATGTTAAATCAGTACAAAAGCATATTCCATTTGCTTATTGTTATTATATTAAATGTTCATATAATTCAGATTTAAATATTTTTAAAATTTATAATGGTAATAATGCACCGCAACATTTTTTTAAAAGCTTAGTTAACGATATTTTGGATATATACACTGAACATCTAAATGTTATTAAACCTATGAATTCCTTAATGCCACTTCAACAGATACAACATTATGAAAGCAAGACTTGTCATATTTGTAAAAAAATTTTATCAAATAAAGATAAGGTAGCTGACCATTGTCATCTAACCGGTGAATATAGAGGTGCTGCTCATAACAAGTGCAATTTAGAGTATCAAATTGCGAATTTCATTCCAATATTTTTTCATAATCTTTCAGCCTATGATTGTCACTTGTTTGTTAGAGAGCTTTCATCTATTGAAGGTGATATAAATATTATTCCCTTAAATAAGGAAGCTTTATGTTTCTATATCAAAAAGAATTTACTGTAGATGAACAACAGTACTATTGAGTTACGTTTTCTCGATTCATTTAGATTTATGCCATCTAGTTTAGAGAAATTAGCAACTTATTTAACAGATAATGATTTAACTATAGTAAAATCGAAACTATTCAAATAATGAAGAATTCAATTTAATGAAACGTAAAGGTGTCTTTCCGTACGACTACTTAGATTCTGAAAATCGTCTCAATGAAACTCAATTACCATCCCATTACAGTTTTCTTTAATAAATTAACTAACGAGTCGTGTAGTGTAGAGGATTATGAACTATGCACAAAAAGTATGGAAGACATTTAAATGTATAACATTGAAGGATTATTTACTTTTATATTTAAAGGTAGACGTTCTTTTACTCTGTGACATATTTGAAAATTTTCGACAAGTATGTAAAAACATTTATAATTTAGATCCGTCAATATTATACTACTCCTGGTCTATCCTGGGATGCAATGTTGAAAACAACTCAAATAGAATTAGAGTTGTTAACTGATATTAATATGTATAATTTTGTTCTTCGAGGTATCAGGGGAGGTATTGTCCAATGTTCTAACAGATATTCAATAGCAAATAATAAATATATTAGTAATTATGATTCTAACAAAGAATCAAATTATATAATATATTTAGATGTAAATAATTTATATGGTTATGCAATGTCAAAATACCTTCCATATAAAAATTTTAAATGGATTGAAAATTTTGAAAATTTTAATGTTAATAGTATAGAAGAGGATTCTCCATTAGGTTATATATTAGAAGTAGATCTAGAATATCCATCGGCATTACACGACTATCATAATGATTTACCATTTTGTGCGGAGAATAAAAAAATTGAAAGCATGAAACAACGAAAATTAATAACAGATCTAAATGATAAGAAAAACTATATTATACATTATAGAAATCTACAACAATGTTTAAAACATGGATTGATTTTGAAAAAAATTCATAGAATTCTTGAGTTTAGTCAGTCTGATTGGTTAAAGAAATATATTGATTTGAATAATCATTATAGAACACTAGCAAAAAATACATTTGAACAAAATTTTTTCAAATTGTTGAATAATGCTGTATATGGAAAAACTATGGAAAATGTTGATAAGAGGAAAGACATTAAAATAGTATGTGAATGGGAGAGTAGAGGTAAAAACTTAGGTGCTAGAGCTCTTATTGCTAAACCTAATTTCCATAGTTCACTCAAAATTCATGAAAATATGCATGCCATCCAAATGAATAGGACTAAAATTGAATATAATAAACCAATTTATATAGGTTTTTCAGTTTTAGAAATATCCAAATGGAAAATGTATAGTTTTCATTATGATTATATAAAACCTAAATATTGTGAAAACCTTCAGCTCAATTACATGGATACTGATTCCTTTATTTACGACATTAAAACAGATGATCTATATAATGATATAAAAAATGATATTAGTACACATTTTGATACATCTGCATATTCTAAAGACAATCCATATAATTTTCCGCAAATTAATAAAAAAGTATTAGGGATGATGAAGGATGAGTGTAATGGTAAAAACATTAAAGAATTCATTGGTTTAAGAGCAAAAATGTATTCAGTAAAAATTGATAGACTTGATACCGAAATTAAAAAAATTAAAGGTGTTAAACAATGTGTAACTAAAAAATTAAGTATAAACGACTATAGGAAATGTTTATTAGATAAAAAATTATACTATGGCACAATGTATATATTTAGATCTAAGGTACACCAAATTTATACACAAAATATTAGTAAACTAACATTAAGTTATTTAGATGATAAGAGATATATTAAAGAAAATGGTATCAATACATATGCATGGGGACATTATAAAATAAATTCTCCATCAACATCATCATCAAATTTAAATATATATAGAGAATTTATGCAAGACAATGATGATGAAGTGTTTTTAAATGTAAATATATATAGAGAGCTTATGCAAGACGATGATGATGAAATATTTTTAAATGTAAATATATAGATTAAGTAGTTCATAAGAAATGTCACATACAAAATAATATGAATAATAAAAAAAGAATATATTATATGTATATAAATTAAACAATTTTTTATTTCATTTCAATTTATATTTATTGAATAAAAATTTTAAACACAAGTGTCCACAATTATATGTATTAAATTTTTGTTTTCGTTCATAATTATATTCAATGGGAAATTTTAAATAGTTGACAATCTCAACTGGTGGTTGTAAGTCTCCAAAGCTATCAAAATATTCTTTATAGTTGTGGTTTTTATAATATGCTACCCAATGTGTTCCCATACCATTTGAATCATCCAAATTGACAATGCCGCATTCTTGTGTTAAGGGTTTTTTAGGTAAAGAATCACGCATGAAAACACCCCTAAAATGTTTAAGATGTTTTCCATATTTATTCAAATCCAAATTTGTTAATGGGCGCTTAGGTAGATTATCTAGTAGTTTTTTGGAGCTGGACTATAGTAGAGACCATATCCAGTTTTATATGGTTTTAGAAAAAGACCTTTTCCCATAGCAATTGATTCCATATATCTATTGTGACGGTTAGCTTCCGCCAATTGTTCTTTTCCATTTTTGATATCATTTACTGCTTTAACAATAGCAGATCCTCCACTTGCTAAACCGCCAAGCGCTGACAATGCTGTCAGTACGGGAATAAGTGGAAGAAAGCCACCAATTTTCGGCAATGGAATAACTCTTGGTATACTTATATTAGAGCTCCTTTTTCCTTTGAAATTAGTATGAACAGCTTTCTTTGCAATTTTAATAGCATCATTTATATTCTCGGGATTCTCCTTTTTCAAAAGGTTAAGTGTATTCTTAACGGTGGTTAGAAATGATTTCTTATTACACACCTTTCGTCTGTTTCTTTTTCCATTATTCTTCTTTGATTTTCGTTTTCTAGTTTTTAGTGTTCGTTTCATACCTAATCCAAATTTAACTTTTGCCTTCATTGCATTCGTAACAAACCAAGCATTTGCACGTTCTTTAATATCACTATCTTTAGCTTTTACTCTTTGCCAAGCTTTTTCAGCTAATATTTGATCTGCTTGATGTCTTTGGTTTATGTCGTGTGATTGTGAATATGCAATATCGTGTTCTTTACAAGCAGCGTCTAATAAGTTTATACCCTTATCTCCTCTTGCTAGACGTTCTTTAAGTTTTGTACCAGGTCCGCAAAATTGATATCCAGGTAAATGTAATTCAAAAGGCAATTTGTTAATTAATGTGTTTACCAAACCACTTCCAGTCGTAGACTGATAACTATTTTTGTTTTTATAGTAATTTATGACCATATAATTAAAAATGTTTATCTATATATATATATATATATATATAAGCGACGTTGAATAATTAGACTTTATTAGTAATCAACATGCGTTTAATTAAACAAGCTAAAAAAATTGTTATTCGAAATGTTGATAATGCAGAGGAAAAAATGTCTAAAACTCGACATAGCACCCTATTGCCAAATTCAATACGAGCATTAATTGTGGGGCCATCAAATTGCGGTAAGACTAATGTCATGATTAGTCTGATAGAGAGTCCTAATGGTCTTTGCTTTAAAAACATATACATATATTCAAAATCTCTATATCAACCGAAATACTGTTATTTAAGGAAATTAATCGACCCAATTAAGGGGATCAGTCTCTATACGTTTTCGGAAAATGAACAAATTCTAAGTCCGGCTGAAGCTAAACAACATTCCATAATGATTTTCGATGATGTGATTTGTGGAAAACAAAATGCGATAAGAGATTACTTTTGCATGGGTAGACATAAATACATAGACTGTTTTTACTTGTGTCAAACATATACGAAAATTCCAAAACATTTGATACGTGACAATGCAAATATGATTGTTGTATTTAAGCAAGATGAAATGAATTTACGTCATATCTATAATGATCATGTTATTGGTGATATGTCGTTCAATCAATTTGTAGATATATGTAATAGATGTTGGAAAGATAAATACGGATTTCTTGTTATTAGTAAAGACGATGAATTGAATAAAGGAAGATATCGTAAAGGATTTGATAATTTTATACAGTTATAAGATAGGTTTTAAATAAAAGGCAAAATTAATCATAAGCAGATCGTGAGCAGATTATAAGCAGATAGTAACCAGATCGTGATCAGATATAAAGCTGATCGCTACCAGATCGTGAGCAGATCATAAGCAGATAGTGACCAGATCCTGTGCAGATTGTAAACAGATATAAAGCAGATCTTAAGCAGATCATAATCAGATCATAAGTAGATTGGAAGCAGATCATTACAAACAAATCAATATGAATAATAATAACTTATTAAAGGATATTGTAAAAACTAGAACTATATTGAAAGAAAAATTGAAAAATATTAAATTAAATAATATAGATAGGGTAAATATATTAGAAGATACATTTCAACCTATAACAAAACCTCTAAATCATATAATTGAAAAACTTGAAAGCAGCAATGAGAATAAATTAAATAAGTATTCACTAATAAATGATGATCATACAGACGAAACATTTCAAAATGATAATATTAGTTTTGAGACTATTAACAATTCAGCTAAAACAATAAAGAATTCTGACAATTATAATAGTGTTGAAGACGATATCAATTATATGTCAACATCTGATATACCTTATTATGAATATGAAAATGCTATAGAAAGAGCTAGTACACCGTTTAATGAAAATAAAAGTGCTGTAAAAAGACCCAGCTCACCCTGTTATCAAAATAATAAAAAATTTAAGAGTGACAATAACTTTAAAAAAATTATAAAGGATAAGGTTAGTGGTCAAATAGGAAAGAAAAAATTTTATAATAAACAAACTGCAAACAGTAAATCACATTTATTTAATAACGACAACAACAACGAAGTTGAGCAGGAATATGTAGAAGCTAATTCACTCAAACGAAAAAATAAAACTATACTGAGCAGTGATAGAAAAAGAAATAAAGCAACACATTCAATTGAAAAATATTTAAACCGAAAGAATACATCGACATTAGATGATAATTATGACCATAACGGCGAAATTGACCTGGAATACGTACAAGCTAGTACACTCAAACGAAAAAGTAAAACTATACTGAATAATGATAGAAAAAGAAATAAAACAACACATTTGTTTGAAAAAAATTTAAAGCGAAAGAATACATCGACATTAGATGATAATTATGACCAATATAAAAAACGTACAAAAACCACACTTATTTGCAAAAAGAAAAAGCAGTTTTGATATAAACAATGATAGAAAACGTATAAAATTCGCAAGCAGTAATTTTGATAAATCATCAATATTACTTAAAAATGTTCAACTTCTTATGGATAATAAAACCTTAGATAAAATTTATGGTTTCAATATAGATGGAAACGGGAGTTGGCGATATGGCAATAACAAACTTGTCTTTAATAATGATAATTCTATTCGAATAGGAAATAAAAAATTGAAAATGACTCCAGGTTTATTTGAATTGATATTTCATACAAAACCCTTACATTATACAAAAACTGATTTAAATAGATATAAAGATTTATTAATAAGCACAAATGTATATAGACGTAAATATCAACCAAATGAACAAATAAAGGGTACAAAAGCTTTTAAATATCAACGTATAATAAAAAAACTATTTAGTACAAAAACAAATAACTTAACGAAAGGTAGTGGTTTAACACTTAAATCTGTAGATTACAAAAAACCAAATTATATATATTGGGATAATCCTAATGAGTTAGTCAATAGACTAAGACTTCTTCTATCCTCTGAAAGTGTTGGACATAACAATCATAAAAACGAAATAATATCTATAGTTGAAGAACTGAAAGAAGCTAATATAATTTATTAGAAAATGAATTCTATAAATAAATTTGGAGAAAGCTTAAAAAGTCATAGCAAGTTTGAATCTAAAGATGCAGTTACAAAAGCATATCTTAATAACAGAACTGATTTTCCTTACAAATAAAATTGACGAGGTTGATAAAAAATTTAAAAATTCATTAGAATTATTACAACAAGAAATCAATATTTCGCTTAAAAACATTAATACATCAATATTGAAGAATATTAAAAAAATTGAAAATATACAGACAAATAGTACCATATCGATATCGAAAGAAATACAAAATATAAAAATTGATGTGACAACTCTTAAAGATAATCAAATAAAGGAAAATGAAAATATTAAAAACGATTTAAATGCAATAAAGAATATTGCATTTGAAAATGAAAAGAAATTTAAGAACATTGACAAGAAATCTGAAACAAGTCCAACAAATAATATTAAAAAACAGGATTGAAATTGTTAAAAAACTAATAAAATACAAATGTTTACATTAATTACTTGTCAGATAGAATTTTACATTTGAATAGGAATATGAATGTGAATAAAAGAGATATAGTAAATGAACTACATAAACAAGCACGGAAAAATTTTGAGAGAAGACGAGTTATAGTTAAAGGAATTGATGATTTATGGCAAGCGGACTTAGTTGAAATGATTGCATATGAATCGTATAATAGAGGTTATCGATATCTATTAACTGTTATAGACACATTTTCTAAAAAAGCTTGGGCCGCAGCAGTAAAAAATAAAACTGCTTTAAGTGTAACAGAAGCAATGAAAAATATTTTTAATAAAAGCAAACGAATACCGAAAAATTTACAAACAGACAATGGAAAAGAATTTTTTAATACACATTTTAGTCAACTAATGCAATCACATCAAATTAATCATTATTCCACATATAGTGTTTTGAAAGCATCAATTGTTGAACGATTTAATAGAACATTAAAGGGAATGATGTGGAAAGAGTTTAGTTATCAAGGTACATACAAATGGATTAATATTTATCAAGATCTTGTTGATAGATACAACAACACACTTCACAGAACAATAAAAATGACACCAAACGAAGTGAATTCTATAAACGAAAAATATTTACTCGATACTGTCTTTAGCAATTTAAAGATTTTTAGAAAACCTAAATTCAAAGTCGGCGATAATGTACGTATTAGCAAATATAAACATATATTTGAAAAGGGTTATACGCCAAATTGGACTACTGAAATTTTTAAAATTAAACGTGTAAGAAATACAAATCCAAAAACATACATTTTAGAAGACTATCAAGGTCATGATATAAAGGGTGGTTTTTATGAATTCGAATTAACGAAAACTATATATCCGGAAACGTATCTAGTCGAAAAGGTTTTAAAGAAAAAGGGGAATATGTTATACGTTAAATGGTTAGGATTTTCATCAGATCACAATTCTTGGATTAATTCTAACGATCTACTATAAAAGATGGTTAATTAATTTAAAATCGTATTATTCAACAACTATACGCTAAGATGTCAATAACGTTAACATTAAATGGAAACACTTCTGTACTCGTTGCAAACTATTTTCCACCAATTCAACTTAAGGAACCTTATCTTTGTGGATTAATAAGTTTCGATACATATCACTCTATTCCAAATGTTGATGTTGATAATAATATATTTCATATTGGTGATTATAAAATTGAAGTTCCTATTGGATCATATGAAATATCTGACATTTCAGATTTGATTACTAGTAAATATTATAGTCTGAATCCTAAAGGGCAACTGAGAATTGAAGCTAATTACAATACTTTACAGACATTCATAAAAAGTTCATTAGATACGATTTATTTCGATAGAGAACGGTCAATTGGATCATTGCTTGGCTTTAGCAATAAAGTACTTAAAAATGGTGAAGAGCACTATTCGGATAAACCCATAGATATTACAAAAATAAATATAATATCCATTGATTGTAATACTGTAAGTGGATCATATATAAACAGCACATCTGCGCATACTCTACATCAGATTTCATTGAACGTTAGTCCAGGCTATAAAATAACAGAAGCACCAGCTATTTACCACTTAATACAACAACAATAAATACATTAGTTTTGAAAATCGTCGATCAGGACGGAAATTTAATAAATTTTCGAGGTGAGAAGATATCAATACGTTTACATTTGAAACCAGCACAGTAATGATTATTTTCGATAAAAGGATCTCGAATGCGGATACAACATTCATTCCGCCATCAACACTCACTACGCAGCAAACAAGGGATAAATTATCTTCTTTTAAAGAACACATAAAATTGAAAAAAAGACAAGAGGAAACCGAACCTAAAAATCTAAGTAAAAGTAATCAAAAGTTTTTACAAAGTTTAGGATTTCAATTAAAGTTAATCGAAGAAGAAAAAAATGAGTAATATAATAAACGTATTACAAAAACCACAATTTGATATTTCAATTATTAAAAAGGAATATCATAGTTATATATCATATCTACAATCCTATAAAAATAATGATGAAATTCGAATATCAATTCAAAACCAGGATTTATATGTTTTACCAAGTGAAAGCTTTCTCTATATTGAAGGGCAAGCAACGAAGGAAGATTCAACAGCCGCCATCTCGCTAAAACTTTTTAACAACTGTATGGGTTATCTCTTTGATGAAATCCGATATGAACTTAACGGTATAGAAATTGATCGTACACGACATTTGGGAATAACTACAGAAATGAAAAACTATGTATCACTAAATGAACTTGAAAGCAATTCGTTAATGAATGCAGGTTGGGCACCAAATCATGCTGACGAACTTTCACTAGCTTCCGGTTATTTCAATTTTTGTGTTCCATTAAAAATGATTCTTGGATTTGCTGAAGATTTTAATAAAGTAATACTCAATTCTAAACATGAACTAATTCTCCTACGCTCTAAGGATGATTCTCAAGTAGTCAAACCTATTATTCCTAGTGAAAAATTTAAGTTATCTATTCTGAACGTTACATGGAAAGTACCACATATTCAATTGGCTGCTGCTTACAAGTTGGAAATATTTAAAACAATTAATAGCAGCCGACCGCTAAGTATTGCCTTTAGAAGCTGGGATACATATTATTATCCTTCCCTCCCACAAAGCACAGCTGTTCTATGGAATGTTAAACTAGCGAATGAAAATGAGAGACCACGATTCCTTCTTTTAGCATTGCGCAATAATCAAAATAAATTTGTTCATTGCGATTTAGCTGATGTAAAAGTTCATTTGAATTCTGATGTATACCCATATGATGACTTAAATCTAAAATTCGATAGAAATCGTTTTGCTGTATTGTATGATATGTATTCAAAATTCCAACAAAGCTATTATTTACGTGACTCACAACCATTATTAACAAGGGAAAAATTCAAGACAACAGCGCCAATAATTGTAATAGATGTTAGCCATCAGAATGAAACAATTAAAACTGGACCAATAGATATCCGTATAGAAATAAAAACCTTAACAAATATACCTGCAAGTACATATTGTACAATTATACACGATAGAATGTTTGAATATATTCCTCTTACCAATGAGATAAAAAAACTTTTGTAAATATATAAATATAAAAATATAAATATATTTTTTATTTTTTTAATGATAAATAAAATTATATAAATAGAAAAATTAATAGTGTTTTAATCATATCATCTTCAATCTTTATTAACTAAATAACAAACAAAGAAATTGATTAGGCGTTATGATGATGAAATAGTATAAATATGAGAACAATTAATATTAAACATTATTTGCAAACATTGCATATGAACGTACAGTAACTAGATATATAAAATGTTCCTCAGAGAATTGTTTAATTTTTTAAAAACATTTACACACATTATTTCCGATGAAGATAGGAAAAAACTGATTGATATACAATCACTTGTTGAACATATTGATAATTTAAAAACAAAACAAACCAGACATGGAGAACATTTCGAAGATTGCGTCTGGTCTAATGAAGACGCAACATGCGGTCCAGACACCTGTCATTGCAGTTATTATAAAAATAAAAAGAATCAAGTAGAAGAAGAAGCAAGAAAAATAATAAATTTCTATTATGTATTGAAATGTAAAAACTGTACTTTTAATAAAATTTAATTATAATTATAAGAAATGTATTTAGCTTAAGCTTATGAAATGTATTTAGTATAAGTTTTAGAATAATATTTTTTTATTTTTCCCTAATAAAAATATTAATATAAAAAATAAGACAAATTAAACTTTTTTTATTTCAACATTAATCACACCTGGCGTGAGAATTCGGCAGATCAAATATCGCTATGAAAAATATTTTAAATATTTTTTTGTTTACACGCGCCAGACAGTATGTAACTTGATATGCATTTTGCATTGAATAACTTGTGTAAATATGTTTTCAACTTTTAATAAATGCATTTTTATAACAAATAAAAGAACCAATTAAACATTTATTTTAATTTCAACATTAATCACACCTAAATGCAAAGCGTATAGGTATACAATAGATCGATTACACATAATTCTGCAACGATTTAATTATTTTAAAGCTATGCATGCTCCCCAAATTTTAACACACACTCACACAAATATTAAAAAGCATTACCCTTTCGCAATACAAACCAAAAATGAAAACGAAAAAAAAAAAAAATAAATAACAATTTGGTGATCCCAAATTTGTATGGAAAATGTTGATCGAGATACCCAATACAAAAAACTATGAGCAACCCCATACAAAAAAAAACTATGAGCGTGATCCCAAATTTGTATGGAAAAATTGATCGCGAAGGTACACAAATATACTACTATTGATTAATTACATTTGTACATTATTGTTCATTTAAAAATTTAATTATTGCAGTCTTGAAATGCTTTGCATTGCTTTGTAATTGTATGTTGTTCGGGAGTTCATTCCAGAGACGAATTGCATTAATGTAAAAGTGTCTCTCAGATATCCGTTTATGGTATCTAACGTTATTAATTTTCAAGCCTCTATTAGACTTTGAAAAAACTAATCTATTAAACAAATAATGGGGTTTCCTAAGATGAATGATTTTATGTAGGTATACCAGAGTACGGCACTTCAACAAATTCTCAAAAGATGTATTATAAATTTTATATGAGAACTCAGATATCCTACTGTACCTTGTACGACCATAAACATATCTAGCAATACTGTTATAAGTGACCTTTAGCCTGTTCATACTCATCGAGTCACAACTAGAAAACAGTTCACATCCATACAGTAAAGTGGGGATGAGATATGTTTTCGCTAGCAGCATTCGAATATTAAACGGAGTAAAATATTACGCTACATAAAGATTCCGCAACATGGCAACCGTTTTACCACAGAGAGCATTTACATGGTTGGACCAGTTAAGACTGTTGTCAAAGACAACTCCAAGATTCTTAACACTATATACAGTTTCAATAGCAGTATTATTAATCCTTAATTGTGTAAGCTGTGCCGTACAGTTTACCTTGCCTATTATCAAAGCCTTTGATTTCCTCGGATTGAGGCAAAGACCATTAATCGACGCCCATTGAAACACATTATGCAAATCACAATTTATCCTTCGTATACAATCTGTAATATCAGACGGCATGCAACTAATGTACAGCTGGACGTCATCTGCGTACATTTGTACATTGCAAAACCTCAACTTTCTTGGCAGGTCATTAGAGTAAATTGAATATAAAAGTGGACCAAGTATCGAGCCCTGTGGGACACCTCTAGATGTTAAAATACTGTCCGATACAGTACCATCATGATACACAAATTGACTCCTATCCCGCAGATACGACGACATTAGCTTGACAGCAGTATCCGAGAAATGGCACATGTGTTTTAACTTTTGGCATAGAATAGTATGATTAACAGTTCCAAATGCCTTAGAATGATTGAGTATCCGCACTTAATCGCAACTCTTCCGAAACATCAATGAGTGCTGAAATGCAGCTGTGATTAGGTCTGAAACCAGACTGCCTTTCAGAAAGCACGCTATTACCATACAAGTATTGGGTTATCTGCTTATAAATTAATTTCTCGAAAATTTTCGAAAAGTATGACAAAATTGCAATTGGGCGGTAAGTTCTATCCTGTTTAGGTACAGGTATTATCTTGGCACTTTTCCACATTGTGGGAAAAATAGATGACGTAATTATAGTATTAATTAAATGAGTCATGTACGGTAGAACATATGGCAAAATTAATTTTACAAATTTGGTATTAATTCCATCACTTCCGATGGAGTTAGACCGAACAGCCAGAATGCTCTCAACATCATCATCCTGTGTAACGTTATTAAATTCAAAATTCGGTTAAATCAAGTGGTTAGTAGTAGGGAAGGCATCAGAAGCGTTGTAATACTCCAAATCGGCATCAATTCCCGGTATATTCGCAAACTCCAAGCTGAGTTGATTTACATCAATCATTTCATTGGATTTAATACCACTATTCATTATACTCAATGATTGTATATCTCTCCACTTTCTACTGGCGCTAATATTCGATCGAAATTTATCCGCAAAGAAACTCGATTTTGCGGCCCGAATTTTCAGATTCGTGTCTCTCCTACATGCCCTAAAAATTTCGTAAAGTTCATTCGTCCTATACCTTTTCCATCTACGAAAAGCATTATTTCTTTGGTTAATTGAGACCCTGATATCATTCGTAAACCATGGCTTTTCATTACGTATGTTCTTTATCCTCATTGGTACATATTTCTCAAATAAATATTGTATATTTCCCTGTAAAAAATTAATCTGGTCATCCACTGTAGGCATCAAAAAGGTCTGATTCCATGGTACAGTTACCAACTCCATTTCAAGTGAGGCAAAATCAATGTTCTTAAAATCCCTATACTTAATCACTTGATCCGTTGTTGCCGTTCGAAAATCAAATGAGAGGAAAAGGAGATCATGTTTAGAAAAAGCAGAGGCAGAAAGTTGGTCAAATAAAAGCACTCGATTAGGATTATCAACAAAACACAAATCAATTAATGTACTTGCACCTGATGTGTAGTGCGTAGGCATTGTGTCATTAATCAAATGCAAACCGATGGCACTCAAATCCTCTGCCAAACCTCTATCCAAAAGAATATTAGCATTGAAGTCACCTATTAAAATAGTATCCGAATAACCCAAAGTGAGTGAGGGCAATTTATCCAATAAGGGTTTGACATAAATCCTATTGTTTGGTCGGTAAATTACAGCCAGTAAAAGTTTCTGATGGCTACTATAGAACTCAAGAAATAAAGATTCAATATTATTGGAGCTAGTACCAAGTTCACCGTTATCAGTAACTGTAGCCACTCTACTACCAAAATCCACTCCATCTGCAAAGACTGTAATTCTACTCTTTTACAAGAAATTGATGACCTCACGTACATAGCAACACCTCCTGCATTAATATTCTATCAGAACGAAAAATGCGATAACCTTGCAAATGATAGTAGCTGTCACTAACATCAATTCGAAACCAAGTTTCCGAGATACAAATTACATCCATCTTTGATCCTTCAAAGATAAATCGAAATTCGTCAATTTTCCTGTGAAGGCTCTGGGCATTTATATGGCATATATTAAAACCCGATGCTGTTCTAGAAAGTATTCTGACCATTGTATAAAGGTTTTCTCTAGAATGAACTACTACATTTTCACCAAATTGTGACATCAATATTAAAGAAAAATTTTTGTTTAGCAATGCAAGCGCAAATATGTAGAACAATACAATAATAATTATTGAAAATTACAATATGAGAAATGTTGAAATAGATATTACCTAAACTATAGCAAGTAAAAAGCGAAATATATATTTTTAAAACAAAATTAACCATTTTAAATAAGTTCCTAATTTGCCTCTGGTGGGCGAAATATTCCGTGCAGAATTTTGAAATCATCTATGAGTAAAGGGTCATTCTCACCAATCTTCTTAATGTACACAAGGCCTCTATTGATGAATGCTGAAGATATAGCATGACTTCTTTTGAGACGTCGTGCATGTAGAAAGATGCGATGATTCTCCGGTGTTAGGTTTTCATTTACATAAAATGGAACAGAACTATCATAACCAATATTATTCAGACGCAAGACATCCTTCTTCGACTTCAGATAGCTGGTTATGGATCTCAGTACGAAATTTCTGTCGTAAGGACTTTTAAACTTTATTATGATGTCAGGATCTCTAGTTACGGTGCCTTGTCTTTCTCTATCTGCCCTTCTTAAATAATTATTTTTAATATTTACCCGAAATATAGCCTTAACATCAGGAGCAGAGCTTTCGGCATTAAAATTAATTTTTTTTGGGGGCTTCCGTATGAAACAGCATATTTTTTATACTTTTTTTGTTTGAGAATGTTTTTTTATAATCGATACTTACGCTTGCAGTTCACATGAGCAAAATTTACATGTCACGAAGTTTTTATCATTTTCAGATCATTGAATCCAATGCTTAAAGTTTGGATTCTGGAACCATACTGATCTCTTCTGAACATATTTACTTTTTCTATAAATATTTATGAACAATTCTATATATGTATTCCTATATGTACAGTGCGACCAATTATAAATAAGTGTTTCCATATTCATATGCTCAAACTAACTAATTCACAATCAATTTCTAATTTAACAAGTAAGAGTGTTATATTCGGCTCTGCCGAATCTTAGATCCCCACCAGCAATTTTGTCGTATTCTTCGATAATAAACTCAAACTGATCGTTTTTATTTTTTTTTATCAGAATTCGATATTTTGGTACGATTAAGTCCATAATTTGTAAATAATTGTTTTTTTTTAAGAAAATAAGATCAATCTATATTCACTTTTACTTTTTATCAAAAATCGATATTTTGATGCGAATGAGTCCATAATTTGAATAAGATGTCGATGAAATCTAAAAACATTTCTAACTCGGTAAATATATTTAATATAAAAACCCAATATATTGAGTTTTGTTTTAAGAAATTATGCTCAATCTATGATCACTTTTTATTAAAAATCGATATTTTGATGAGATTAAGTCATTAATTTGTACAAAAATGTCAATAAAATCTAAAACCCTTTATAACTTGCTAAATACTATTTTTTTTTTGTGAGAAAATAAGCTCAATCTGTGATCACAAAAATCGATATTTTGATATGCACTTAGGTCTCGTTTTATGCGAAAGTTTTTTTTAAGCTTTTTATAGATTTCAAAAAATTATGATACTTTTTAAACTAAACTAAACATTTTAAATTAAACTAAGTTTGTATCACTTATATAATTATTATTGTTCATCCTACTTGAAGGGTTGTAATGACCAAAGCTGTTAATTCAGAAAGCGGCAGTGACTTTTATAAACTTTTTATATTGGAATCCCTTGTGAATGTACGCTGTAGTTTGAGCCTGACTCCTGATACTGTCAGATTTCAATGCCGATCAGCTTGTGAAAATCAATCTTTCTAGTTTGTTTCCAATTGGAAAGGCAATTGATTAGCATCAGATTGCTCTAACTATGCCAATAAAAGCCTTTAAAAGTCAATCCTTACTTATGATTTAAAGAATCTTTTATTTAAAGAAGCTTCTTCTTTTTAATAACTGCCACTTTAATACTCTTATTCAGAAGAAACAATTAAACTTTCTAAAAAATCGTTGATCTAGTCCCTTACTAGATATGCCAAATGGGATTGATTTTTAAAAATCCCGGGATTCGGGATCCAAATCTCCCAGGAAAAATCGGATTAGTTTTAAGAAAATTATTTGGATTCCAAAAAAAGATTAAAGCATCTAATATATGTTCTGATAGGCTTGAACGAATTTTGTTATCAACATACGCTGCCGAAAAACACTTTTCGCAATCAAAATTTTTTGTTAAAATAGTTCCCAGAATACTGTAAACATACATATGAATATAATTGGTCATTACAACCCATTAATCAGGATTTCGACCTAGCTTCTCACACTACGAACGACAGATTTTTGAAATCTGCTGAGAGGAAGATAGCTGTATGCAGCTACTTCTACCACCTTCTGATGTAAATAAATCTATTTCTTTGGACTGTTGAGAAATCAGTTACCCTGTTAATTCGTTTTATAGGGTTTTTGCATTCTTCGATGGGATTCAGAATTTTCCGTTTGGCATCCCTATCCCTACGTATGTATGCACTTCTTGATAGGTAGAACCAATTCTAAAACGATGCGGAATGATTGATCGTACAGTCATAATTACAGACTTCAGTTATTATTTATTTATTATTTTTTGGATGACTTTGTTTTTTTTTTTTTTTTGTAAATAATGAATTAATATTTTTCTTTATTTTTTAAGAAGTTCTTGTTTTTATTGTTTAAGAAAATGAAATAAATATACTTTTTTTGATTGCGATTTTGCTTTGATTTTTCAATTAAAATTTGAATTTATGCGGTTTTTCAGGATTTTGGGATAGATCATTAATTTTTATATGAAGCTAGAGTATCGTTTTATGCGAATTCAATTTATGCGATTTCTTTTGGAACGCATCTATCGCATAAAACGAGAGCTGAGTGTAATAGGATGTTTAATTCCTATTGGTATACAGGATTTCGTGTAAATCGGTGCATTATTTTCTCAACTGAGAATTTAATATGGCAACAGTTTCCGAAAAAGTGGACGTGGCATCCGATTAGAAAATCTTATATACACTGTTGTTCCTTTTGTGGTACGATCTGTTAGCGTTCCAAATTTCATGTAAGTCGGTTCAGTAGTTTTTCCTGAAAAAATAACAAACAAATACCCTACTGGAGTAAAAAGAAGACTATATGTATACAGATTGGAATGACATCTAATACAAAATTTATTCTACAGTGTAGTCTATTGTCTAGTCTAATTTATTTTCTGAAAGGGTCACTGTTTCTGATTAAACTTACCCCTGATTTTCCTATGTTTGTTTCCTAGGCGACTTGTACAGAACTCCCGGTTGAACTAGTCGCGCTCTGCTGTTCCAGCCCTGTTGAATTCGGAGTTGCCTTTTGAAAAAAATTTATCAAATAAAAAATAAAAACATTAAGAAAATCCTATCTAAAAGATGTTATTTGTTACTTATCTTTCCAAACTGTTGCCTTTTTTTGGGGGCTTCTTCTTATCTCGGTTCCTAGAGAAGTAATAAATTCAATTAAAAAATCTAAAAATATTTAAACGTTATTAAAATAAAATACTTACATATTTTACAAAATAAAATTCCAAATTCACACTTCTATACCAAAACTTTTATATTTTCTTTATTCCGTTATTCGTTTGGCGTCGAATAGCATCTTTGTAAATAAATCTATAATACAACAGGGTTGCAAATAAAAAGTATTTTTTTTTTGTCGCAATTCAAACACTTAGAGAAATTTTATGAAAAACTTATTTAATTTTTTTTTTTTTTTAAAGTGCAAAATGAATGGAAAAATGCTAAAAATATATTTTAGAGCTAAAAAAAGTACAAGAATTGCACTTTAATTGCCGTTATGGCAGCACTGTATCCAACCATACACCGGGTAAAATCCCATCCCTAATTGTATCACAATTAAAAAAAAAATCGCTTATTCTTTATTGTATAATTTAAGAATACTCGATGCAACGACATAATTTGGCGAGATAGGGCTTTTTAAAAAATTACTTGAATAACCGTCAATTTTGATAAAATCGCCTTAAATTTTTGTAAGGTGTATTTATGTTAAATACATTAGAATCATTTATATATGATATCAATGATATGTAAATGTTATGCTATGTTTAGATGGAGCGCTACACGTAAAATTTGAGAGACCGATCCCCTTTTTAAGAAATGGATAAAGCCTTGTAAAGAGGAATCTAAAGCAGTACGTTTTTACTGCAACACGCAAATCGCCCCTAAACACTATGACCTGGTCAGACATTCAGAAACGAAAAAGCGATAATATCTATTTATAAATTGTTTTATTTAAAAATTGTGGTATTTTTATCTGAAAGGACTATTCTAATTTGCGCTTTTTTGAAAAAATGAAATTCTATTGTACTAGGTCAATAATCCTGACTAAAGGGTTGTAATGACGAATTATGTATGTATTGTACTAAAAACGTAATTTTTTTGAATTTAGCGTTTTTAATTTTTCTTCACGCGTTTGGTGTCTTAAGAGTTGGCATCACTGATATTAATTCTATAACCATCTGTTTTAACGGATATTGTTTATATAAATTTTTTATTAATCTATACGAATTATAGTTTTAATGGTTGTTATTAATTCACTTTTTTCATAGGTTATCCATTGTGGCACACAATTGCGTACTACCATATTATTACAATGATTAACATGAATTGTGCTCTTTGGTACATAAACTCCAGAGCCATAAAAGCAGCGTCTTATTCTCTTGCTGCTTGTTTCTGTCAGGTAAAGATTTTATAAATTTTAAATAATATAATAAGTGGAAAACTATTTTTTGTCTGAAAAGAAATATTAATAAAATATTAAGATTAATATTAAGATAATATTCATTCGTTTTTAAAAAATAAATGCAGACATTGTGTCAGCGTTTTTCATGCGAAAAAGATATTGTCGCACGATTTTACAGTTGTCAATACCAACACAACATTTCATGTGCATAAACAAAAGAATATCCAATTGCATATGAGCAGCGACCACTTGACTCAATGTTGCTGACCGTCGCTGCAGCGTATTACGCCACAATAGTAATGCGCACACGCGACGATCATTTGACACCTTGTTGAGTGATCGCCGGCACTATTAATATGCACTATGTGTGTTGTTGTTGTATTGCATAGCTAGTGATTGTGTGTGGCTCTTTTCACACTTTACTGTGGGAATTATTATGGCGTGTCGTATGACATCCACTTGTCCCACGATGACACAAACCCTTAATGTATAGTTAAGTATTAATTGTACACACAAACATGTGTTCTAGTATTAAGCCAAACAAATATTGTATTAGAAGTAGGGGGCAGAGACCTGCGCCGATCGGCTGACAGCCGAGCCGCCGATAAAATTTAAAAGCCGCCGCCGCCGAAAATTTATTTGGCTTAAGTCGGCTTAAATTCAGACGCCGTTTTTTGTATGTAAGAATATATGAAAATATGTTTTTAATAATGTATACAATAAATTTTTAATATATATAAAATATGATATTTTTATATTTTGTTTTACTTGACTTAAATACATTATTGAAATTTTTTTTCCTTTTTTTGATATGTTAATAGTAAAAATATTGAATTTTTTGATAATTTTGAACACCTTTCCTTGTTTTTTGGTGAATGTGGTAAGACTTTTAACTTAAAGTTAAATTTTTTTAAAAGACATAAAAAATTAAAATGGAGGATCAAAAAATTACAAATTTCTTTCAAAATTTAAATAATAATTTAAATGAGTTAAATTCATCTGATTCCGATGACGACATTGATTTGAGATTTTCCCTAAACAATAATGAAACTCCTATTTCAATTAGCTTTTCGCCAAATTTTTTGGGAAATTTTATTTTGAATATTCATTTCTGAAAGTTGTTTTTTGTAAGTGTTATAAAATGCGAAATAATTTCAGGTTTGAAGTTTCTACATCGACATCAAACCTCTGTAACCATTTACGTGCTCATGGTATTGATGTAAAATCGAAAAAATTTGAAAATTCAAATGCCAAATCAAAATCCATAAAATTTGCTAACGCACGTCTGCTTGTGCAAATGTGCTGCAGAGATCTAAGGTCCTTTAACATAGTGGAGCAACCAAGTTTTATGGAATATATGAATGCCATTTTATTTATGTCATTTCGGATCACAGCCGAAATAAGGGCGCCGCCGAAACTTTACCTTATTTCGGCTGACAGCCGACTTAAAGCCGCCGCCGAAACTTTTCAATTTTAGCCGCCGCCGCCGACAAATTTGCTCGGCGCAGGTCTCTGGTAAGGGGCTGATTTGGAATTGTCAAATCAGCCAAAATTTTAGTATAAAAGAAGGGACATTTTCTCTCAAAGAATTAATTAATAAAGTCCAGTCGAACTGTGCACATTAAAAGTGCACTCGACTAGAAACAACAAAACAATTTACAATTTTAATAATCCAAACGGTTGGCGTATGTGCTGACAATATAAAAATTATTTGTAAATTGTTAAGGATAGGAATATTGTTTATAAAAGTAAAATTGTCACATTTTAACAATAAACAAGAAAAGACGTGTTGTTCCCTACAACACGACCTTTTTTAAAAAACAAAAAAAAAAAAAATTGATTGGCGCACGAGCAGGCACACGCATGTGAAAGACAAAAAATAATAAAAATTTTACTTAAAACAAATTGTTCAAAATAAAATAAAAAATAATAGAAAATAAATATAAAAGTGACTTAATACAACTCAGTTAAAAATAAAGAAACTTTTAAACCTGAAATATTTATTTATAATCTTTGCGAAATATTAAATAAAAAATAGTAAAAAATAATAATAATAATAAACATTTCAACAATAAGATCTATAAAAATTAAGACAATAAAACTCAGTTAAAATGCGCATAAAAGAAAATAAAGAAAAAGTAAAATTGTTTCTGTTGAGTTATTAAATAAATTAGAAAAAATCTTTTAATTAAGACTCATCTACAAAGGTGATATAAAAGCGCTGTACAATATAAAAATAAATGAAAAAAATTATAAATTCTGTGGCCAAAAGTCTGTGGAATTGAAAATAAAAAGAAAAATTAATTAAATTCAAAACATAGCTTCAAATAAATATCATTTACAAAAATTAATAAAAAAAAATAAAAACTATTTTTTTTATAAAAATAATGGAAAAATAAACATTGTGTTATTAATTGAAGAAAATGATAAAAACCAAACAAATAAAAAGAAATAATAAAATAAAGGAAAAACCAAAAAGCAAAACATTTATTATGCGTAATTGTTATTAATTAATAAAAAAAATATACAAAAATACTACAAGCAAAACAACTAAAAATAGAATAATTTAACAACTTATTTACACGAGAAATTAAATAAAAAAATTCATGATTCTAGTAATTAAACAGAAAAATAGAAAATTCTAAAAAAAATCTTAAACAATAAAAACAGAAGAGACAAACTTCCTTTAATGGGTTTAAAATAAATATCGAAAATCACAAGGAAAATTGAAATCAAAATGAAAATCAGTAAAACCACATGCAGATTAAAAATAGAAAAAAAAGAGTTCAATAAACAACAGTGCCAACGGTAAACCCTGGTTTTTATGCTCAAATGCCACCAAATGAGCTATCCGTTGTAAAATTTAGTTTTAGCTTCCTTGGTCTTAATGATGTAACGAAAGGTTTCTACAAAGTCAAATCAAATGCAGTCGGTTTGGATGATATTAACCTAAAGTTCATAAAGATACTACTACTACCATAGATAATACACAAGTATTTGTATAATACAATTATTACCCCCAGTATTTTTCCAACGGAATGGAAATATGCTAAAATTATACCAGTTCCAAAAACTGGCAATGAATATCGCCGTATATCAATTTTACCATACCTTTCTAAAGTTTTTGAGCGGCTTATTTATAAACAAATAGTTGAATTTATAAATCAATACAACTGACCGTCAATCAAGTTTTAGACCTCAACATAGCTGTTTAACCGGCATGACCGATGTAATCGAAGACATAAAAAATAACTTAGACGATGGGAGAATAATATTCTTAGTTTTGCTTGACCATTCAAAGGCTTTTGATACGGTTCACCACTCCATACTGTGGTTCCAGCTATCTAAAATGTTTAACTTCTCTCTACTGCCATTACATTGATGTCCACATATTTAACTGACAGATGGCCATGCGTCTCCAATAAGGGAATACTTTCTAGTCCTTTTCGCGTGACACACAGGGCCACATTGGGACCATTACTATATTCTATTTATGCTAATGATTTACCAATGCAGCTCAAACATTCTAAAATTCAAATGCATGCTGATGGTATTCAGCTCTACCTTGATAACTCTTTAGCTTCCATCAGCACTGGTTGTTTATGTCCGGAGATCGAAAAATCCCTTCCCTGGCGATCAACCAGAGGTCTAACGTCCAATAGAGGGCGCCACATTTATTTAAACCTTTGTAATTTTTCTTTGTATAACATAATGTAATGTCATTAAAGCTTTTAGTACTTTTTAACATTTCATGTAACTTAAATTAATTTAGAGCCTTTGAGTTATAAAATCCTTGCTAAAAGCTTCATGCGATCTTAAACCAGCATTAGTAAATTTTGTTTATTAATATCTATTCCAAAAGTTGAGTTACTTGATTTGATTTATTTATTTTATTTGATTTAATTTAACCATAAATTCACTGTGTTAAGTGCGATGTATTAATAATTTATTGAGCAAAAATAGAAGCAAGTAAAAGATAAATAGTATAAAAATTTTGTGAATGAAAAAAAAGTTAGGTTTACGCCCAAGGTCGTTTGTTAGTGCTTATTACCAATCGTGACATCAAGTGAGTAGAGAAAAAGAAGGAAATTGTTCGAGTGCCATTTAAAGCTAAAACAGGAAAGTGTTGGTTTTATTTCCACAGTTCGAAAGAATTTTCTTCTCTGATCTTTCGTTTTCTTTTTTTTATTCCTACCAGAAATTTTGATTCAGCAGGAGTCTGTCTTCCCCACTACAACTACCTATACAGTCCACAGTCGATCATTGGTGTTAAAGATCTTAACACTTACCTTGATAATATTTATCTTTGGGCGACTGCAAATGGTTTGAGGATTAACCCTAAAAAGTCAAAATGTATTGTGATATGCAAAAAATTTACAAATATTAGATCTAGTGTTGATGTTTTCCTGAGTGGTATTAGGATTGATATTGTTAACTACTGTATAAAGTTTAAAAACTTGGTTTTTCTACACAAAACTATTACATCAGAGCACTCACAATATCTTCACAAACGCTTAAGATTCATGAGCTCCTTAAGAGGAAATAGTATTTTGCAGATTCCTCATCGGGATGCATCGTCTGAGAGACAATTTTTCATATTAAGCATCCGGATCTGGAACCAACTTCCTCCAAACGTGAAAGTTATTAGCAACGCAAATAAATTTAAAGATTTACTTTATAAATTTTATGAAACGTAACTTACTGTAAATATCAATTGTAAATATTCTTTTTTACTTTTTATATATTAATTTAATTATTTTTAATTTAATTTTATATTATATTACTGTTTTTAATTTTTTCTTTCTTTTTTTAAACGCATATATAATATATTTATTAAGTCTTTAATATAACTTGTCTGTTTCTGGTACTTTAATTTAAAAGATACTAGCAGGTTGTACCCAGCGTTGTGCCGGTTATAAAAAGAACAATAAATAAAAATCCGGTTTCGAAACCGGCTTCTTAAAAAATGAAATTTTTCAAATTATTCGGAAACCGGTTTATCAAACATCCCAGTTTTTTGAATAATCTAAGTCCTAAATATAAATGCATGTTTTTCGCTATTTTCCCCCTTTCTGTACCCCTTTTGGTTCAACGCTATAAACGAACATCTCTAATAGCTATTTGGCAAATTTAACCAAGCTAAAAAATACCTTTAAAACAGACAAAATATAACACTTATGTATAAAAGTATTAATTTTTGCCAATTTTTTCTCTCTTTGCCCCATTTTTTCTCCCGTTTTGGTCAAAATTTTGAAAATTTATAGCCTATAACCTGCACCGACAAAAGCTCGATCTATATCACAAATTTCAAGAAAATCGGTACAGGCGTAATTGGCTAACAAACAAACAAAAAAAAGACAGACTTACAGAAAGATTTATTATATATATTAGGATTATGTCTTGTTGTATCAGAAATTCAAATTTAATAAATACAAAAATCTCTACAATAGAAACACAGTAGCTGTTGCTCTACACGAGGAAAAGACCAAAAACGGGAGACCAAACAATTCTAAAAGACGTCACCGATAATTTTGCTGTAAGAACACCGTTAAGGATAAGAAATATATTGTTACGAAAGTGGAAATGGTGTTGTTAAAATAATAAACAAAAGCTCCAAAAACAAAACGGAGCACTGTTCACGTGATCGATGAATAACCAAGGATAAGGGATAAAAGACGTAAATAACCAACAACAAAATGAAGGGAACAAAGAAGTAAACAAGCAACAACAATGTGCAGTATAAAATAGCGGATAGAGAAATAAACCAACAACTAATCTACCTGGACGAATGTAAACAAGAAACAACAAAAATTAGAAGGGGTTGTTTACATTATTAGAATGTTTCCGAAGGCCGTCATCATCCTTCGAGGGCATTTATCACACTAATGATCCAGTGATATAAAAGGCAAGCCAAAGCGAGCAAGGAAGATTCAGAGTTTGATTTGAATCAGTCGTGTGTGCAGACGGCACGTTGTACTCGGAGTTTGAATTAAGCTAGTCGTGTATAACGACGTTACGTTGGTTGAAGTGATAAATCAATCGGTTGTGAGCAGTCAAGTTATGTCTGGAGGAAGCAGTTGTTAGTGTTGTGCTTACGAAGAATAACTAACAAGTGTTGTTGCTTACAAAAAGGTTGTAAGCAGAGAATTATCACGAACAAACACATATTGTGAAATATCATTGTATACGTGGAATAAGTTCAAACAGTGGCACAAAAGTTGTGCAGATAATAAAGAATTTATTAAAATTAAACACATTTATTTTTATTTTATTTGCAATCTACGAATTCATATTTTTAAAGTTTTTAAAAGGTAAAAACGTAACATTTGGTGTCAGAAATGGGACCGCAAAATTTAAAAGTAGAAATAAATAAAAAAAAAAAATCAATATGAAACCCTCGGAACTAAGAGTGGAAAGGCTCAAACAAGAATTGGCAAAATTAGCGCTGCCAACAATGGGCACGAAGAATGAGCTCCAAAGGCGGTTAAGTGAAAAACTACGGGATCGTGGCATTGATATCGGTACTTACGACTTCGAAGACGAAGAGGAACGTGAGTTACAGGCTCCTGCAACCCCCAGCGATCTCGACATGATTTCGGTACTTGCCGCACTAATGGAACAAATGCAAGTAATGCGGGAAGGAAACAAAAAGCTATTTGAAACTGCTAGAGCCGAAAATCTGAAAATACAAGAAGAGAACAACAAACAATTTGAATCTTCTAGAGTCGAAAATATGAAAATGCAGGAAGAGAACAAAAAGCAATTGGCTGATTTTCAAGAAACTTCTGGAGGCGAAATTCAAAAAACTTCTGGCGGAGTCTCGGAAAAAAGTGAGCAAATCCATCAAATACGATTCCCGAAAATTGAAAAGAGACTAGAAGCGAACACGAAGGAGATGCAAGAAATACATACGTCGGTCAGCAAAAGAATTACTAATGTCGAGGAAAATTTGTCAAACTTCG
The DNA here is from genome assembly GCA_014635995.1 of Sarcophaga peregrina. NCBI lineage: Eukaryota > Metazoa > Arthropoda > Insecta > Diptera > Sarcophagidae > Sarcophaga > Sarcophaga peregrina. The sequence goes on from CM025789.1 coordinate 87,825,175, forward strand.
AGAAGAACGTTGACACGAAAGTAATTAATTTGGAAAAGTCCGTTGAGGGAAAAAGTTATAATGGAGGAAAAGATCATCAACCTCCAGAGTCAGCGACCGAAACCAGTACGAATTGCATCGGAAGGAACCAGCAGGATTAAAACTCCTTGATGGTAGCTTACCCCTGTCCATATTCAGATCCCAATTCGAGACAGTAGCCACCAGAAACGGATGGGACGATGAGGAGAAGGCTTTGGCACTAATCCTGGCGTTAAAAGGTGCCACAGCCGAGATTCTAGAGGTCATCCCAGCCAGCCGTAGAAACAACTACAACGATTTAATGGTGGCGTTGCAGCGCAAATTCGGTGACGAGCATAAACGAGAATTGTACCGCATGGAGTTAAGGTGCCGAGCGCAAAAGGCTGAACGAGTCACTTCAAGCCTTTGCAATGGAAGTTAAGAGATTGGTGCAGCTAGCATACCCCGGTGAAAACCACCCGTTGATTGACAATTTCAAGACCGAGGCGTTCTGCACAAAAGGCTACCTTTGCACTAGCCCAGGAGACAGCTCGAACGATTTCTAGACCATCAGTAGGCAAAGCTCGAAAGATGGAAGTGGTGGATGAAGAGGAAAGCCTTTTAAATAAATTTAAAGAAATTATTAAACAAGTTTTGGCAGAAACTGGACAAAAGGCTAAGATTAAATGTTTCAACTGCGGAAGGGGTGACCATTTCCAACGGAACTGCAAAGAGCCACGAAAAAGGTCAAGGTCCGTCTCGCCAGCAGGGAATGATAAACGGGCGAACCACCAACAGCATAGACAAGAGTCCACGTTAAACTAAAACGAGCTAGCACTGAGGGGCAAGTGCTGGCTCCCACAAGCAAGGGTCCTTCAATCTCCACATCAGTGATGCAGCAAGACAACAATAACCTTACGGCGTGCGGATACATAAATGGTAAAAAACACACCTTCACTATAGACACCGGCGCGACGCAGTGTATCATCAGACCAGATTTAGTGAAGGGAAAGTGTAAGGCACTTAGTAATGTAAGACTACGGACAGCTACTGGAGAGTCTGCTACCGTCCGCGGAAAAACAGAGGCGAAGGTGACGATAGCCAACATCAGCATAAGCCACGTCTATATTGTTGCCGATATTATGGACGAGGTTATCATTGGTGCCGATTTCATGATAGCCCATGGCATAAATTTGAATAAGGGGCACCAGGTAATGAGCTGGCGGAATGTAGAGATACCTCTTGACGTGGAGTACAAGCACACCAGAAGGTTAGTTGCTGTCAAATAACAAAAATTACCACCACTGAGCGAAACGCTGATATGGGCACGCGTGGAGGGAGATTGTGAGGAAAACCGCTTATGAGCTGTGGAACCAGAGGAAATTCGGAAGGACTTGTTATCAGGAAAGGGCCTCGTCAAATCTACCGAACAGAAAATAGTCCCGGTGAGAGTACTAAATCTGTCAGACCAAGCAAAAGTCATCTCTAAAAACTCAGAGGTGGGTCAATGTGCTCCAGTAAAGGCGGTAATAAAGAATGAACAATCACCGAAGCCTGCCGAAATGACAGCCAATGACCGACAGGAATTTGGTAAAATTCTGGAGAAATGGGTGTCAGGTCCAGCAGCTTCAGAAAGAAATAAAGCCAAAAAGCTGCTTAAGAGGTACGCTTGCGCTTTCTCCACGAACAATAAAAGTCAAGGAAGAACAGCCATGATCAAACACGAGATTGATACTGGCGAAGCAAGAGCGATAAAACAGGCACCCAGAAGTATACCGCTAGGTCAAAGAGCTAGTCGACGAAATGAAGAAGAGCGGTGTCATCGAACCATCATCTGGTCCATGGAGCTCACCTGTAGTCTTAGTTAAGAAGAAAGATGGCAGTGCAAGATTTTGCGTAGACTACAGGAAGCTCAATGATGTTACTAAAAAGGACAGTTACCCGCTACCGAGAATTGACGACACGCTAGCCGGAACAAAGTGGTTCTCCACATTGGACCTACAAAGCGGATATTGGCAGGTGGAGATTGCAGACAAGGACAAGGAAAAAACTGCATTCAGTGCGAATGGCGGCTTATGGCAGTTTAAAGTCATGCCATTTGGACTCTGTAATGCTCCGGCCACGTTCGAGCGGCTTATGGAACGTGTACTAAAGGGACTGCATTGGAAGACTTGTCTGGTGTATCTCGATGACATAATAGTGATGGGCAGAACTTTCAGCGAACACCTTGAGAACCTAGCAGAAGTCCTATGGCGAATATCAATGGCTGGCCTAAAGTTGAGCGTTAAGAAATGTGCATTCTTCCAGAGACAAGTGAAGTGTTTGGGTCATCTCATTACAGCAGATGGCATATCTATGGATGAAGATAAAATACGAGCAGTAAAGGACTGGCCTCATCCCCAGAATTTTCATGAATTACGCAGTTTTTTGGGACTATGCACGTATTATAGACGCTTTGTGCCGAATTTTCCCAGTGTGGTGGCAAGCCTGCATGAGCTCACCAAGAAGTCCAAGGTGTAGGAAAAGGCATTCCAGACATTAAAGGTCTTATTATGTGCCGCTTCAGTTTTGGCGTATCCAGTCCCAAGGAAAAAATTCATTTTAGACAGTGATGCAGTGGTGGTGTACTATGCCAAGTGGTCAATGGGACTGAGAAAGTCGTGTCGGGTATTCTAGTCGCACACTATCAAACCCTGAACGGAACTACTGTGTGGCCCGACGTGAGCTACTTGCAGTGCTGGAATGGATAAAATGCTACCATATGTAATTGTATGGCCAACATTTTCTACTAAGGACCGATCATTCCGCACTGCGATGGCTACTACAATTCAAGAACCCTGAGGGACAGTTAGCACGTTGGATTGAGCGTCTCCAGACTTATGACTTCAGCACTGAACATCGAAGAGGTATGAAACATGGAAATGCTGATGCCCTCTCACGCAGACCATGCAACTTAGAGTGTAAACATTACGTGAAGGCTAAGAAGAAGGAATCCATCATCGACATCCGGCTAACGCATATCGATGTCGACGAGGACTGGTCTGAAGCCCAAAGGAGCGACCCAGTATTGGCAAAAATCATAGCAGCTAAAGAAGAGGACAAACGGCGTACCCGAAATGAAATAGCAGCAGAAGCTCCTCTTACAAAAGCATATTGGGCACAATGGGCTTTCTCCAAAACGAAAAAAGTCGTAAATGAGTTCCATAATGGAGCCAGTGGAGTGCACATTGGCGTAGCAAAGACACTGGAAAAACTAAAACAATGTTCCTATTGGGTTGGATGCCAGCGAGCTATGGCTGATTGGATTGCAAACTTTCCCAGTGTATGGCAGCTAAAGGTCCAGTAAGGAGAAGTAGAGGTCGGCTGCAACAATATAACATCTTTCGAGCGGATAGCGATGGACGTAGCAGGCGCGTTGCCCATCAGCAATGCCGTAAACCGCTATGTTCTCGTCGTGATGGATTACTTCAGTAAATGGCCGGAAGTGTATGCCATACCCAATTAAGGGGCGAAAATTGTAATAAATGTTTTTGTGAACAACTGGGTATGTCGCTATGGGGTTCCAATAGAACTACATTCCGATCAAGGCAGAAATTTGGAGTCAGCTGTATTCAAGAAAATGTGTGAAGTATATGGCATTAAAAAGACTAGAACCACGCCAGTGCACCCACAGTCCAATGGAATGGTAGAACGATTTAATCGAACTTTAATGGAACACTTGCGAAAAGTAGTGAGCGAGCAACAGAGGGATTGGGATGAACACATACCGAGGTTTCTACTGGCGTATCGATCTGCGGTCCATGATTCCATATCTAGATTACCCGCCAAGGTAATTTTTGGGACTGAGTTAAAACTGCCCGGTGACTTGGAGTTTGGTTGTAAGTGCGCCACAGGGATTAAAATGGTAAGCGACAGCATGAAAGCCAGATATGATCATGCAGCAAATACGAAGGGCTTCTATGAGGGACAACTGGTTCTATTTTACAACCCGAATCGGAAGAAAGGATTATCTTCCAAGCTATAAACCAGCTGGAAAGGACCTTATAAAATCATTAAAAGGTTGAATGATGTCGTATATAGGATACAAAAAGCCAACAGCCCAACATAGATCGACTGGCGAAATATGGGAGAGAAGATGATGAGCCTATTCGGGACGAACAGGCTTAAGTGGACGGCAGTGTTACGAAAGTGGACATGGTGTCATTAAAATAATAAACAAAAGCTCCAAAAATAAAACAGCACTGTGCACGTGATCAACGAGTGAGTAATACAAAATATAGCAACAAAAATAAAGCGCTTGTTTACAAGATCGACGAAAAAACAAGAATAAGGGATAAAAGACATAAATAACCAACAACAAAATGAAGGGAACAAAGAAGTAAACAAGCAACAACAATGTGCAGTATAAAATAGCGGATAGAGAAATAAACCAACAACAACTAATTTACCTGGACGAAAATGAAAAGAAGTTGTTTACATTTTTAGAATGTTCCTGAAGGCCGTCATCATCCTTAGAGGGCATTCATCACACTGATGATCCAGTAATATAAAATGCAAGTTAAAGCGAGCAAGGCTGAGTTTGAATTTAATCGTGTAAGACGACGTCACGTTGGTTGCAGTGAGAGTTAAAATCTATCGTGCTTTAATTCGATCAGACTTGTGCGCAGACAAGTTGCGTTTGAGGAAAACAGTTGTTAATATTGTACTTACAAAAAGGTTGTGAGCAAAGAAGAATAACTAACAAGTGTTGTTGCTTACAAAAAGGTTGTAAGCAGAGAAGTATCACGAACAAACACATATTGTGAAGTATCATTGTATACGTGGAATAAGTTCAAACATTGGCACAAAAGTTGTGCAGATAATAAAGAATTCATTAAAATTAAACACATATTTATTTTTATTTTATTTGCAATCTACGAATTCATATTTTATAACTTTATAATATTTAATATTTTTTTTGTATTGAAAGAAAATTAAAATATATTTAAAAGAAATTCATTTATTGCAAGAAAATATTATATTTTGTATAAATGAAGAAAAATAGAATTATTGAAAGGAAAATTCATTTATAGTAAGAGAATTTTAAATTTTGTATGAAAACAGTAAAAAAGAAATATCAAAAGAGAAATTCATTATAAGAAAATATAAAATTTTGTATGAAAGACGAAAATAGAAATATTAAAAGCGAAATTAAGGAAAAAAGGTGGATATAATTAGTGTAATCGAAGAGAATTTATACTTCCAAATTACTAATTTGTTATAAAGTCATTATTGAAAAGTACAAAAAATTTAAAAGTTATCTGCTGCTATTAAAGTAAAAGTATCGACGTTGACCCTTTTATACACTACCAAAAAAAAAAAAGAAAATGAAGACGAGTACGTCAGATGATCTGGCTAATCGATTGGGGCAACCTGTCCTTGTCAGAAAGCTCCACATCCACCAGAATATCGAATTTAGTACTGACACCGACCTTGAAGGAACGGACCCAAAAAGAGACAATTGCGACCCTTAATTCCACATCAAACGCAGACTAAACCGCAGACGGAACTTTTAATGAAACTTCCGCGGCTCAAATTAGCGAAGCTGACAAAGTTCCAGATATGGTGAAATGCCTAAGAGAATTCAATAGTATGCCAGGTGAATTTAACTCCTGGAAAAAAACCGTTGATAGGATCCTCGGTCTGTATGAGGGCATTAGGGGATCCCCAAATATTACGCAATATTACATGTGATCAGGCATAAGATTACTGGGGACGCGGATACGGATCTGGAATCATACAGAATGCCACTTGATTGGTGTACGATAAAGATAATAGGAATACCAATTGAACTCGCTCTCCCAAGGAAATCGAAGTGTTGCGAAATATTACCAGAGAGTGTAGTCGTTGTTATCATTCATTTTAGATAAGGTAGCTTGCCTCGATTTGGGGAAGACGGGGTGATTCTCGTATAGAAATAGGGCTCAAGATACTTTCGTGTACGGTTTAAATGGGGATCTAGCCAAATTGGTGAGCGTTAGTGAACCTAAAAGTCCGCCAGAAGCACTCCGAATATGCTTAAAGTTAGATAATATAACTTTCAGACCAACGACTTTTGGGGGCTGAGTCATGGAAGACAATTCTTGAATTTTTAATTGATACCGGTTCAAATAAAAACTATATATAATCTACTAGAATAAGAAACCTAATTTCTAATGAAAAACCCTTTTATATAAATTCAGTCGCGGGAAACCCCGAAATAACTCACCAAATAATTCAGGATTATTGACCAAGTTTCTCACACTACTTATGTTATGTGTGTTAATTGTATACTTAAGTGGCGGGACTTACAGTTTAAAGTCGACTTCGAACGACAGATTTTTGAGAAACTTTTCATGGCAATTATATTCACTCTGAGTTTTTGCCAGAAATCTGCTGAGAGGAAATCGCTCAAAAAATACTTTTTGTATTTTTATTTTGATGTCTGGGCTGGGACCCGAACCCTGGCTCTTACGTCTAATAAGCCAACACACTACCTACTACACCACGGCGACTTCACCATGCGTTCGTTAATATTTTTTGACCAAACACAGAAAAAATAAAATTTTATATTTTACCAACTCTGAAAAAAATTAAGACAAGACACACGGATAAGAGTTTCATGACTATTTCACCTAACACTATAACATCTTTGAAATAAAAAGAATCCCAATCCGATAATAGTACTAACCTACGACTCTCCCACCTTCCCAATGAACAATATAGTAAATTACTAAATATCATTCGTGTTTATCCTCAATTGTTTTCTGAACCGAAAAAAATTAACGTATATTGCAAGGGTGGAAGGAGGAGATTAAACACCAGATAGATCGATTAAACACAGACAGATAGGAGATTAAACACCAGATTAGAATGGTCATCGACCACAGGAAATTGAACCAGGTTACGGTACCGAATCGTTATTCCATAATGGAGATCAACGAGGTGTTAGCGAATCTTGGAACAAACGAATTTTTCAAAGTCCTGGACTTGAAATCTGGATTCCATCAGATTACCTTAAAGGAGGACAACACTCAGAAGGCAACATTTTGAGTAAATAATGAATGGTATGAGTTCCTACGCCTGCCATTCGGACTCAAGAATGCACCGGCCACATTTCAGAACGCACTTGATGACATTCTCCGGCAACATAACGGAAAGAGATGTTACAAATACAAAGCCTATATTGTCATCCTCGGGAAAACGCATGAGGGACATTTCGAGAATCTGGGAATTATTTTTGAGACATTGCAAAAAGCGAATGTCAACATCTAGTGAATTTTAGGGTTTTATTGTCAGTACAAACTGAATCGGGACCAACCCAAAAAAGTTGGTCAATAGTCAAAATATCCTTTCCAAGGGCCTTAAAGGGGTTGCGATCATTCCATGGTAGCGGGGTGCTATAGAAGATTTATAAGAAACTACGCTCAAGTAGCAAAACTACTGAGCCAGCTTACTACGTGAACTGGATGGACATACCTCAAAGCACGCTTCAAAAAAACAACCAATAAAGGCTAATCCGGGCTCAACAAGTCTTCAAGAAAAGTAAAAATTCCCTAATCTCGGAAGAGAAGGGGCTGTTTGAGTTAACGACAGATGTCTCCATATCAAGATCGTTAAATAAAAGTGAAGAACATTTTGCTACCAACGAAAAGGAGATGTTGGCCATTATTTTGACACTCAAAAAATGCACAAATTAGTTGTACGGATAAAAAGGGTTAAAATTATAACAGACCATCAACCATTGACTTATGCGTTAAACAATACGAACAACAAGGTGAAAAATTGGAAAACAATTCTTGAAGAATTTAACTACGAATTGCAGTACGAATCTGAAAAAACAAATGTTGTCGGATTCCCGTTCAAGTAAACACTTTTGCGGATATAACACACAGTGACAGTTCTGGAAAGGATTTGATACCTTGTATTGAAGCACCGATTAATGTTTTCAAAAATCAAATATTCTTTAGGATCGGCGAAACTGCATCATATTAATTTCAAATCATTTTCCGTTCGATACATAGACATACGATAATAGAAGCACAGTTTACAGAAGAGAATTTACTTTCACATTTGAAAAGAAGACCTAACCCGTCTGTTATTAATGGTGTTTATACTGAGGAAAGGATAATGGGAATTATACAAAATATTTTCTCTCTTCATTCAGGTATACGCAAAAAATTATCGAGGATGTGACAAACGAGCACACTGAAATGCAGTAGAAAACAAGGCTCAAATATTGGAAAAGTTTTACTTTCCAGGAATAATGCAGGAGGTCAAACGCATCGTAAGGATATGTTCAACTTCTGAGCAATATCAGAAACTAAAAATATGTGAAACACCGTTACCCAGCTATCCAGGTGAAATTGATCAAGTTCTAATAAATAAGCTAATAAGCCAATGGAAGAAGGTAACTCGATAAAGTTAACAAATACAGCGATAGAGGGGCTCAACCAGTTCAATAAACCAAACGAGGACGTTTGAAATTCAGGAGGGGAGGAGGCAAAGTAAAAATGACCAAAATGTAATTAGATATTAAGATAATATTCATTTAATATTCAGAATTTTTCATGAAAAAAAGATATTACTTTATTTCCCAAACTGTTGGCGCGTGTGCTGTCAATAAAAAATTATTTATAAATTGTTAAGAATAGGAATATTGTTTGTAGAAGTACAATTAATTAAATTAAATTTTAAAAACTTTTTTAAAAAACCAAAAAATAGAATAGAAAATTAATTTGTTTTCGTCTCTAACATTAATACGATGAAAAATTTTTGCTATATTATATATGGCAGCACAACTAATTATAAAGCCATTTATAGACTTATAGTGCGACTTCGATGATGCATCTCACACCAAACGAATCATCCCAAGCATATTCGGATTGAGGGCAACAAATATTGGTAGAAACCATGTACGATATTCACATGATGACTTCTCTTCTTCTAGCACCTTTCTATCCCATCCCTTGGATATCAACTTATCGACTTCCGTTTGCATAGACTGCAGTAGTTGCGGATCCCTGTTGAATTTTTTTTTTTTTGGTTTGCCACTTGATAACGCTCAGGCAACATTGGGATATCATATTCGCAAGTCTCAAATTGTTTAAGGCAATTAGAACCAAGGGCTTGGCGTTATTGCAGACTAAGGTTAGTCACCGTTTGAACATCATAAAGGCACCGGATATTCATTTTGAAGGAATTATTTGGCAGTCCATCGTAGCTCCAAGGGTTCCCTCTCCCCAGAGAGTCCTAATTTGCTATAGAGTAACGGATGGGCTTTTATCTAAAAAGGTAAACTTGTTTAAGGAACCACCATTGTTGTGTATACAAATCGGAATTATTCGGAAACACGGGTTATTATTAGGTTCGTTGTGGAAATTTCACTATATTAATGCAACAAGGGATGGAGTTTCGCGTTGCAGTTCGTGATATCAAACACTGGCGGCATAATTTATTTTCTTTCTCCACATTTTATTTTGAATCTGAATCCAAAGATTCGAACTGACCGCAGTTCTGGACTTAGTTTTCCTTGCTCATGCAGTAAAATCAAAAAAAAAATTCTAAGTAGGAGTCTCTAGGTAGCGCTCCTCTTGGAACCAATAGGGAGCACAACTTAGCTAGAAGCGGCTGATAGTTGTTTAAATTACGTGCTTCCATCGTCTAAAAAATATTTCGTGCTGTAAGCGCGTACTCAGTGATGGCGGAATCTCCATAGCCTTTTCGATCATGCTGTCCGAAATGTAATCTGGATGATCGAAACACAGCTCCAGAGTCTGGATGATTTCATTCACCATAGATGGAATAAACAACTTACTTTTCACCAGGTAAAAATAGCAAAAAAGCAAATTAGTACAAGCAACACGTGTTAAGTTTTTTAATCCATGATATCACTTTTAATGTTCCTCGACGTCCGTCACGTCATTTTACCCCATTATCAATACAATTTTTTAGAACTACGCTGGTGCTGATCCAATAAGGAGAATGTGCAGCGAATTTAATAGATAATAATAGATTGTATAAGCTGATTGAGATTGTATAAGCTGATTGAGTTTTCTTTAACGAATAATGTCATAAAATTATTCCTTAGTTTTTGTAAATTAAATTTAATTTCATTTTTTGTAATATTATAAAATAAAATACAAAAATCCGTTCAGGTCATATGCAGCATCAGATGCATGGCAAAGGTGTTTTTGTAACCGGCAGAGTTTGCCGTTGGTTACGCTATTGCAATTGCCGATCTTACCTTGGTAAGGGCAAAAGGAGATCTATTAATAAAATTCAAGGCAAGTTGTTTGCCGATTTGAGTTTTCATTAGAATCGGATTTATTTCCGGCCAAAGGGCTCTTTTTATACCAAAATTTACTTATTTGCTATATTATTCTAATTTACCATCTATCTCACTTAACCTATTCCATACTGTACTACTTTAATTTCGATGTCGCAACTTGAAGAATGACTAATCATCAAGTCTTTGAATTGGGGAATGAGTGACTTTTCAATGTCCACGCAATTACCAATAGACCCTTTGATATTCGTCACATTTCTTCAAGTGCGGCTTGATCGATTTGTTTATGTCTGCAGTATGTTGTGAGTACAGCAGTGTGTAATGAAAGAGCACACTACACCCTCGCCGTTAAGAGAAAAATTTGGGGATTAATTTTTCTAAGCACATGCATGGTTACAATTAATTTTATGATATTTCTTATAAAAACTGTTTTTACAATTGTATATTTATTTTTATATTTATATATATATTTTTTTTAATAATAATAAATTTATAAAATTGAATTATATGGTTTTAATTGATTATTATGAAATTGTTTGGTTTTCCCATTATAGTCTGTTGAAGTATTTACTCCATTTCTACTTACAATTCTATATGGTCCCTTATACGGACTTTGGTTTTTCTTCCTATTTTCTCCTTTTAGTAATACTAGACCACCTACTTCTAAGTCTAGCTTATTTTTTGATATTTATTATTTAATGTTCTTTTTTCTTTCGTTGTAGTAATTATGCCTTTGGCTTTATTTAATGCAAATTGTAATCTAACTCGTAGCTCTTGTACATAGTTATCATAGTTGTAAATTTTGTTTTTGTTTATATTAAAAGTATCAGATGGCAAGCTTGGCAATTTACCATATACTAATTCAAAAGGTGAATAGCCTGTATCTATGTGAGGAGCTGTATTATAAGCGAATGTAAAATATAGAATCCACTTGTCCATACTTTAGAATAAATTGTTCAACTAGTGTTTTTGCTGTAGTGAGTGCATCATTAGTTGACATTGGGTGTGCAACAACAAATTTTGTTAATTCACATTGCATTGTTAGTATGTATCGGTACTCGTTTGAAATACGAAGAGGACCTACAGTGTCGATTGAAATCACTTCAAAACTATTGTTAGGTGTATTTGTTTGTATAAGTGGTTCTTTAATGTGTCTGGTTTGTTTGTTTTTATTACAGTTGTCACAATATGATACAAATTTTTTAACCATTCTACTCATATTTTTCCATATGTATCGTTGTTTTAGTTTTATAATTGTTTTTCTTATTCCCAAATGACCTGAATATGTTGTGGAATTCGTCAATCAGTTTATATTTCAATACGTCGTCTGTAATTTTTATTGGAGGCTTAAATATCAATATTTTTAATTGAGGTCTTTTATTATTAATTTTTATATTCTCATAAATTTCTTTAAATTCTTCTTTTGTATACAAACCAAATATTATGTCTTCATTTGAAAGCGCTAATTCTTTTATATTTTCTCTATTCATTTTAGATATCAGTTTCCTCAGAATCGAATCTAGTTTCGATGAGTTTTCGTTGAATCTTGCTTGCATATAATTATTTTCATGTTTAATATTTTGGGTACGAGATTTCTTCATATTCGAAACTGGTTTCGTTGAATTATCATCACGACCTATGTGCACAGTATTATTTTCTATATATATATTCAAATTCTCTATATTCTCAATGTTATTAAACTACAATTTCTTTATATTTTTGACGTCATTAATGGAGATGCATTCCCATATGTGAAGTTGATCAGGCTTCTGAGATGTGCATTTCTCCAGTTTATCTTCTTCTACACGTGTATTTTCTAATTCATTAATATCTTCTACGTTATTCAATTCGTGTTCTTCATTATTAATATATTATCTCTTATCTATTTCTTTCTTTGCCTCATGTTCTTTATTTTTCATGCCTCTTGTTGTTATTAAATTTTTTTTTTGCTTTTCATCGTATTCCTGTGGTATCATTTGTTTAAGTACATCTGAGTTAATTTCTATTCTGGAAAGTGCGTCTGCATTTGTATTCATCTTGCCCTTTTTATAAACTATTGAAAAATCATAGTCACACAAATCTAATCTAATTCTAGCCATTTTTGATGAAGGATTCTTGTGTGAAAATAGTGAAATTAATGGTCGGTGGTCCGTTGCTATTATAAATATAAATAAGGCCTAAAGAAATTTATACCCCAATGGATTGCTAAAAGTTCTTTTTTTATTATATGTTTATAAATTTCATGTTTTTGCAAAGATTTATTAGCGTATGAAATTGGTAGGTCTTGTCCAATGTCTCCTTGTGATAAAACTGCTCCTAGTGCGTAATTTAACGCATCAGTGGTTAGTATGAAAGGTCTGTTAAAATCTGGATATTGTAATATTGGTGGATTAGTTAATTTTTCTTTGAGTGTGTCAAAAGCATTTTGACATTCATTGGTCCACTCGAATTTGACTGATTTCTTTAATAAAGAATTTAATTGTTTTGCAATAGCTGCGAAATTTGGGATGAATTTTCTATAATAGTTACAAAATGCAACAAATCTTCTGACATCGTCTGTATTTTTGGGTATAGGATAACTTTTAACTATTTCATATTTAGATGGATCTGTTCTTACACCATCTTTAGTAATAAGATGACCCAAATAAACTACTTCTGGTCTCAAAAAGCAACATTTTTGTGGATTTAGTTTCAGATTATATCTCTGAAGTCTATCAAGAACCTTGACAAGATTTTGGTTGCGATGATTTAAGCTGCAACCATATACTATTATGTCGTCTACGTACAGAAAAGCTTCAGAATCCAATTCTGATAATGCTATTGTGAGCATTCTTTGAAAACTATTGGATGATATTTTCAAATCGAATGGGAGTCGAAAATGACCATGTGGAGTCGAAAATGCTGTAAGTGGTCTCGAATCCTTTTCAAGCTCAATTTGGTGAAATGAATTCGTCATATCGAGTGTCGAAAACCATTTTGATCTTCCAATCTAGTTAATGGAAATTTGTCATTGACAATCTTGTCATTCAGTTTTCTGAAATCCACTACAAGTCTCCATTTCTTTTTGTCTTCAGTATTCTTTTTCGGTACAAAAAGGAGTGGAGCATTATAAGGACTAACTGATGGTTCCATTATATCCTCATTAAGCATTTTCTGAACTTGTTCATTTATAACATTTGTAAGTGAATTTGGAAGTCTATAGTTTTTAATGTATATTGGAGTATTATCAGAAGTTGTAATGTTTTGTTTATAAAAATTATTTACTGTTAGTTTTTCATCATCCAGATGAAATACATTTTGATATTTTTTGAAAATGTTTATTAATTCAGTTTTTGCGTGTTCATCACTATTGTTTATGTTAAGTGTATTTATTAATTTGTTAAAACGTTTCTCATGGTTTACAGTATTGTAATTTAATATATTATAATTTTTAAGTGGGTCAGTTTGAACTTGTATGCCTTTCAAAGTTATAGTAGAATTCGTTCTATTTAAAATTTGTATATGTGTCATTCCGGTCTTGGGTGCTATCGAATTACTTAAGAAAATTCCGTCTTCTTATTCATTATTAAATATGACGCTATCCTCATTTATTTTTAATTTTACTGGTTGTATAATTTTTGTTCTTGGGGGTATTGTTATTGTTAATTCATTATATGCTTTTGCTTGCATAGGCAAAATTATTGTTGTATTGTTTACAAACAAAGTTAATGTAAATGTTTCATAGTCTATTTTACAAAAATATTTCTTTAAGAAGTCTCTACCAATAATACCATCTGTTTCAATTGCAAAATCTGAATCTACCAGTTGAAATGTATGCTTACATTCAATGTTTGTTAAATTCAGATTAAGGCCAATAGTTCCTATTGAAATAACTTCCTGATTTGTGATACCTGTTAGTTTACATCTTTCTTCTGGATAATATTCTTCATTTTCGAAATATTTGTTCATACGGCACAGTGATATGTCGGCACCTGTGTCGACAAAAAATGTTAATTTTTTATTTTTGTATGTAGCAGTAATGAAATTTATATTATTTTAAAAATCTTTAATTTTGGCTTTCCGGAGTATTCTCGTACTCCGAGCCTTCCATGTTTCCCGTGTTGTTTATTGTACGTATATACCTTCTGTCTCTGTTATTGTTATTCCTATTTATATAACTGCTATTTCTGTTGTTGAAATTGTTGTTCCTAACATTTGTGTTGCTGTTGTTATTTGACCTAAAACTATTGTTTGCAGCGTTATTGTTACTTCTCCTGAAATTAATGTTTTGTCTGAAATTGTTGTTATTCTGTCTGTAATTATTGTTAAATGACCTATAATTGCTGTTATTAAAGTTTTGTCTATTTGGTCTGAGATTATTGGTGTGTCTACAGTTTCTATCGAAATGCATAATGGTGCTTGGGTTTGCTTTTTGTTCATTTTCTAGTTCAAGAGCAAGTTCTGTTGCTTCTTGTAGATTTCTGGGACGAGCAGCAAAAATTGCTGTTTTCATATTGTCATTTATGCCTCGTTTAAATGATTCAAGGGCTAATTTATCATTCAGTTTAATTATGACATTTTTCTCCGGTTCTGTAGCATTATTTCCTAACTCTTCAATTCCTAGTTTATTAAGGTTATCTATTATATCAGTCAATTTGTCCCTGAAATTGTTTACTGTTAAATTTCTTTGGAATAAATTGTTTAACTTGTCTTGTAGTTGTGGGATTGTCTTGTTACTTTTGTATCTTTGCTTTAATGCGTTCTTCAATGCGTCAAAAGTCTCAGGTACAGCAATAACACTAATAGCTGTTCTAACATTTGAGGTTAGTTTAGCATGGAAAACGTATTGAAGGAAATCTTTTTTAGCTGATTCTGTTAAAGTCTTATAATGGAAGAGTTTTGGAAGTTGTTTCTAAACTAAATGCTGCCATAATGGATTCCTTATCTTCTTGCGTTTGAGCCTTGTTTAAAAATTCTATTATTGCTTTATATAAGTTACTAAATTCTATTTTCAAGGCAACTGTATTTTCAGTGTCACCCTTTATTTCTAATGCTGTCTGAAAATCTTTTTTTATATCTTTTATATGCTCTAATTTTTCTTTTATGGTCTTTTTTGTATATTTTCTATTGGGACTTTTCTTTAAATTTGCCCAAATATCTTTTAATCTTTTCACAAATTCCTCCATATAAAATTTTTACCTTATTATTTTATACATTTTATTTTTATTATTATATTCTATTACACATACTTATATAAAAGTTTTATTTTATTTATTATTATTATTTTTTTTTTTTAAATTTATATTTATACCTCTGTTATAGCATTACTATTAACAGGGTTATTATAACTATTATCCACCCTTTTCCGAACATAATTTTTAAAATATTTGTTTATTCTGTATATTATGAATACTATAATTCCAATTATTAATTTTAAATCAATTTCTTTCTGGCTATATTTTTATAGTTTTCCTCTATTATTGCCTCTTTGCTTTGAGGACTTCCCATTGCTTATTTCCTTCCAGATTTCTTGGGCTCTCTCCCATGGAATTGGGTATTCCTCGTCCTTTACTATTCTCATTTAAGAAATATTTTTAAGTTAGCAGGATCGAGATTGCAGGATCGAGCTGGCAGAATCGCCATGTGGTGGAAAAAAGCTTTGTATAAATATATAAATAGGAAAAGGTGTTTTTGTAACCGGCAGAGTTTGCCGTAGGTTACGCTATTGCAATTGCCGGTCTTACCTTGGTAAGGGCAAAAGGAGATCTATTAATAAAATTCAAGGCAAAGTTGTTGCCGATTTGAGTTTTCATTAGAATCTGATTTATTTCCGGCCAACGGACTCTTTTTATACCAAAATTTACTTATTTGCTATATTATTCTAATTTACATTCTATCTCACTTAATCCTATTCCATACATGTACTTACTTTAATTTCGATAGTCGCAACTTGAAGAATTGACCAATCATCAAGTCTTTGAATTGGGGAATTGAGTGACTTTATCAATGTCACTCAATTACCAATATGATCCCTTTGAATATTCGTCACATTTCATTCAAGTGCGGCTTGATCGATTTTGTTTATGTCTGCAGTATGTTGTGAGTACAGCAGTGTGTAATGGAAGAGCACACTACAACTTAAAACCTTTTTTGAATTAGTTTTAAGTTTGTTTTAGGAAATACAATCTTGTTTTCGATGTTCTAAATCAGAGCTACCAACATAGAAATGTTGAAGACGGCGAAAAAAAAAAAATAAAAGCTGTTGCACAATCCGAAATGTCATGAATTTTAAAACCAGATTTAGGAAATGTATTGTTTGACAGCAAAATCAGCTGAAACAAACAAAAACAAAACAGCTGTTGCGCAGTCATAAATGTCAGTAATTTAAAACCAAATTTAAGAAAACTTGAAGTGTGTACGCAAAAGCAGCTGATTATGGTTTTAGTTCTATGATCAGGTTTCAACTTTTGGTGGGAAAATATTATAAAATACAAAAACAATTTACAATATAACAAACTAAAATTACAAAATACGAAATAAACAAATTGATGAAAAATAAATCATGGGCACAAATTAACCGCAGGACAAAGATAAATACGTTCATTCGACACAGAAGCATTTTTCTCCTACTTTAGGAACAAATCTAACAAATTTCATGCGAATATTTTTTTTTGCGGATTTGTATTGAAATATTAAAAATATTTGTTGAATATTAAAAATTCTTTACAGAGTTTACAAATGTTGCTTAAATTATAATTTCATAAATGTTATTTTAAATTTCTACTTTTCAGGAAGTAACGAAGAATTGCTCCGCTTCAATTATATCAAAGTATAGATTTCTTTGGTTAAATCTAAGTGAACTCCTACAATCCTTAGGAAATGCATATGCCAGAACTTATTCGACTTTATGTATTTTTATGTAAGTTAGAAATAATACAATTATAATAATAAAAAACAATTTAACTATTTCGGTAATTTTATAACAAATTTAAAAATTTCTATTTCGTCCCGATTTGCAAGGCAGTTCTAAACATATTAACTCTTCCATTCTTTGTTATTTATATAAGTTTTTAAACATGTTAATCTACTAGCGCACGCCTCCTAATTTTTTTTGTATTTGAATCAAAGTCAATTAAATAACAAACTTGGTTTTAACGTTAAAAGCAATTTTGTAAAACCGTAGAGTTTACATTATTAATTTTACCAAATGTGGGTTTATTAATTAATACAAACAGCAACAGTGCTCGTATAATAACTATTAAACAGAGGTGTGCACAAGACTTAAAATTGCACACTATTGCATTTATAAATAAGTGTGAAGCAAAGATAGAGTACAAAAAAACAACTGGACTCGTAAACCATTGTACAATAGTATAAAAGAGAGTTGTGTGAAACTTGCTCTCGGCAACCGAACATCTTCGTTGACGCCAGCATTTCCAATAACTTTTTATTTCTGGGGAAAAACCTTTTTTACATTACTAATTTTTTACACTACTAATATTCATATGGCAATACTGAAAATGTAGCTTCAGTAGTAAAATATGCTCTTACAACACAAAGCATAGTTCCGTTACTTCACAGGCAAATGAGTGCTGTTGTATACATTGCATAAATGAGAAATACACATTTCAGTGCACTAGTAAAATCAAGATCAACAGAAAAGGGTACACTACAGTATTGCATTCGGTGAAGGGTAAGCTAGCAGAATGTCTTGTGCACACCTCTACTATTAACATTTGTGCAGGAATACCAAGGTATATAAATTTCTTATCAATCCAAGTCCTGGTCTTTCTTTTTTTCACATTCATACATACATATTTATTTCAAAAGCACTTTTCCTATTTTCCCCATCGCTCCATTTAAGATGCAGTTGTATTTATTTATGGGGAAATATAAGAGCAATACATTTCAAATCTACTTTAATTTTCTAAGTACGGTAGTAAATTTTTTAAGACTTTTTGAATCCCTTGTTCTCTATAAATCCAGACACCCATTTATCTTTAAATATCTTAGATATTTCTCTGTCAACAGCATCCATTTCTTCATTACATTATTTGTCCTCTTCATTGATTTTTCAAAAGAACTTTGAAATTTTTTAGTTAACCCCCAAAAATATGTATTTTATGTTAAGCTCCTCAGCTGAACTCACCTTTTTTTAAATTATCAGCCGTATTCAACATTTTGAATTGGCAACGCTAAATTTAGTACTCAGAAAGCGGTCTTGGATTTTATAAAACCAACTTAACTTAATAATTTTATGTGGTAAAATGTGGTTTTTAGTTAAAACCTGTATTTATACTAAAACCCGTTTGTTTAAAAACCTATTATTGCGCTTTGCAACCACGTATCGGCTCGTTTTTTGGTCGTAGCGTGGTAAAAATGATGATAAAAAATGAATTTATGTTTAAAACTAAACATTCTATTTTTTCATATACAAAAAAAAAAAATAATCAATAAAGTAGCTGCGTTTTGGACTACCATAAAATAAAAAGCCAATAATTAGAAATAACAATTAATAAGAAATAAAATTAAATGATAACACAATGTGACAGTTAAAATACACCCAGCTAATGTCATTGCGTATTTGGTTCAGTCAGTCTTATTTGGTTTGGAAATATAAAACTCATGAAGCTCATCCCATTACACTTCGCAAGTTTCATATATAACTTCCCTTGTGTTTTGAAAAAATTTCATTCATTCAAAATTATTCAAAAAAAAAAAAAACTGAACAAAAATAAACAATGACAACGCCCTCGTCTTGCCGTCGTTACTATATTTGTATTTTTATGAAAAACGGTAAACCGTGCCGACGTTATTGTGCTTCTATACATATGTATGTAGAAGTAAAATTTCTTATGGCGAGTGGTAACATTACAACCCGCTCTCACCAAAATCTTTTTAACATTACGAACAGCTCTCACCAAAATCTTTTTAGCATTACGATCCGCTCTCACCAAAATCTTTTTAACATTACGACCTGCTCTCACAATTGTGCAGAGAGAACTCATACGCTTTCTTGTGCTTTTTGATTTAGTTGTCGATCATACTGCGTAACGACATGTGCATACATGTGCAACGAATGCTTTATTATTTTATTTCAGAATGACACTCAAAAAATATTTCATGTCAAAAATGTTCTGTCATTAGCTGGGCGTATTTAATTTTTTTTTTATTTTGTCGCATAGTGTAATTTTTTTAAATGAATTCTAATATTCTAAGGCTCTTCAAATAAACAAGAATACTATAGGGACTCTAACCCACACAAAACACATTACAACAACCATTGTTGCCGCTTTTAGCTATTTTTAACCAAAATATCCGGATTTGATTATTTATTTTTCTTATAAAAATAGCTTTTGTTTTGTTTGTAGAAATGACTTAATTAGTAAGACTAAAATTTTATTTTGTTATTTTTTGTTTATTTTCTTACTATGTTGTATTAATTATTATTTATATTTGAAAAAAAAAGTAAAATAAAAAACTGTGAATTTAATTTAAATTTAATGTTGGTTACAATATTTTTTTTCGTGGCAACAGTGACCAGAATAAGTGATTTTAGAAAAATGAATAAAAAGGTGGTCAAACAACAAAAATGCATGATGAGATTCTCACCATCAGAACAACCCATTGGTACGCTCTTGATTTCTGTTTCCTTCCCATCTCTCTTTCCCCCCGAATCAAGAAATATTTTTGAAAAATATTCCAAAATATGTTAAAATGCATACTCTTTATAGATTATTTTCTAGGCCAGAACTTAAGGCGAAACTAATTAAAGAATTTGGATGTACCGTAAGCCAAGAAATTTACAACGCATTACGCAGCAGATTAAAAAACCCGATTAAAACGTCCGACGATATGTTATGCAAATGGAATCTCTTGCCATGCGTATTGATGTAACAGACTTTGAATTTGTAGCATTTGTAGAAGAGAGCTTGCAGTTCCGGCTAAAGCGATGGATGATTTCAAGAATGCTATACAAATGTACGAACAATCACAAAGTGTGAGATGCGATGGAGTTAATTTGTTAGTGTTAAGCCAAATACGAACCAATGAAGATGCAGAATCTGTTAATTATATTAATGTGTGTTTAAGATTTTTAGACTCTAATAGTAATCACCTTACTGATTGTAAAATTATTTTACCTATATTCGATACTGGTACCCGGTAAATTTGGGTCGAGCTTCAGAAGTTCCGACTAAAATTAAAAGTCAGAAAATGAGAACTAAATTTCATAGACTTAGGGTCATTATTACAACTTCCCGTTAAAGTCGGCGTTAGTTAAAGGTATCTTTAGCTAAAGTGAACGGTAAAGTTACCTTTAACTTATTTTCGTTATTACAACTTCTCGAATTCCTAGTTTCGAACTTGTGACTCTAGCTATAATACATGCAATAAAACGTTTTTATATCTACTTAAGAGGGATACCTTATAAATTGTCACGAATTGTAATGCCCTCGCACTTACCTTGATATTAGCCCAAAAACTGCTATGTAGACTTTACAGATGGAACATTATGATTAGAGGAGGGTGACAATGTTTAATGCAGATGCGCTAAGCCGATATCAGGAATTAACAGAATCATGAAATCTAAGCTGCATACAAATATATCGAACTTGTTCCAAGTAAGCCAACAACAACAAGTACGTGAGAAAAAGTAATAGACAAGTAAGCAAACGCAACTACAAGCAATGTGTCGCGATAGAGTTCTCGAGAAAGCGAGAATACGAACAATCTACATCAAGAACAGATGACGAGTCAGTAAGAATTCAGTCTGCCTTGTGTGAAGTTCCGTGTGAACAAAACAGTCGAGGTTTGAAGATCGCCGTTGTGAGCAGAATAACGAATAAGTGTTGACGCTTACAAAAAGGTTGTAGGCAGAGAAGTATATCGAACAAGCTCATATTGTTATAGTTATTGTCGTATACGTGATATTAGTTGGAAACAGTGGCACATAAGATAGTGCGGACAATAAATAGTTTAAAACAAACTAAACTCATTTGTTTTTACTTTATTTGCAATCAATGAACTCTTATATCCGACCCAAGTTATAAATAAATCGACTTCCGATGCTTTGTGTATAGATACCGACTTCACCCAACCTAATGTTTTTGTTAGTGAACCTGTGATCTTGGAAGATTGGAATGTGTCAACATCCGCGGTTGTGCATAATGACATCGATATTGCTGAACACAATGGCTTTGACATACCGAACTTTATACGATGCAAGCCGATCAATATCTCTGAAGAAGAATTCCACTTTATAATACAGATTATTCAAAATAAAGACGACGATAACATAACATAATTGGTCATTCCAACCCTTCAGTCAGGATTAATTTAATTTTATACATGAGTGGCGGGACCTACGGTTTAAAGTCGACTCCGAGCGACCGATTTTTGAGAAGCTTTTTATTTACTCTCAGAATTTTTATCAGAAATCTGCTGAGAGGAAGTCGCCGAAGAAATATTTTCGTTTTTATGCCTGACCTGGGGTTTAAACTCGGGGCCGAAGTTTAATAAGCCAACACACTACCTACTAGACCACGGCGACTTAAATTACACTTAGAAAAGGAAGAGGTTGCAAACTTAAAGCTTGTAGATGGTATAGTCTTTCGATAGGATAGCATGGGGAATTTTCTTTTCTACGTCTTACATGAATTAGAGGAAAATGTCATTACGCTGATATATGGGAAAATTCGCCATATAACCGTTTCTTTATTTACAATAACTAACAACAAGTTCTGCAACAATAGAAATACCGAAAGATAGAGTAAAGGAAAGAGTCACAAAAATTCCAAGTATTTGCGGCCACAATCGCGACCATCATCTACTTAGAATTTGTCAACCAATTGCATCTACAAAATAAGCAACGGCAACCATCGCTGCCACGAAGCTTATAATGCAGTTGCAATTTGTTGTGCGACCACTCTCACCAACCTGCAACAATAGAAAAGACTGATTCCGTTGAGTGCACTGCTTTTATACCCTTTTCAATATGGGCTTTTCTTCATATCAATAACAGCAAGCGCTGGTATTCAAATTCAGTTTCAAACTCAAGGAAATAGTGCTTTCCCATTAGAGTGTTGTATTTACCTAATGACAGTGTTGTATCTTAAGAAAGTCACACATTCTAGTGACGTACAATTCAATGGTAATCGGTATAAAATAAAATAACATAATGTTTCTATTATGTAAATATACTACGCTACAGCTACTTGGAGATATGAACAGATAAAAAACATGAGAGGGAAAATTGAAAAATCATACAACATTCCTAAAAAACTTTTACCATTCGAGACGATTTATGTTGACCATTTTGGAACTCTGCCTTCCGTTAACTCTCAACGAAAGCATATTTTAGTTGTAATTGACAGATTTACAAAATTTGTCAAAATATTTGCAGTAAAGTCGATAAGTACAAAAGAAGATATAACTTGTTTATATACATATTTTGTAAACTATTCAAGACCTACAAGATTCTTCAGCGATCGGGCTACATGTTTTACTTCTTTCGAATTTAGCTCATATTTGCTTTCGAATAATATAGATCAAGTTCGAATGTGGCATCTGCACATCTAACGGGCAAGTTGAGAGAGTTTATATATTTCTTAAGGTCATGTTAAATAAGGTGACAAACCCACTAAATCATGCAGATTGGTCGAAAATGCTATTACAAATTGAATTCGCTATAAATAATGCTATCCATTATTCGGCAAAACAATCTCCCAGTAAATTATTGTTTCGAGTTAAACAGCGAGATTAAGACGTAGATTTTTTAACGAAATACTTACAAGAAAAGAATAAAAACGAACATTGCCGTTACCTAGAGCAGATTCGAAGAGCGGAATCTGAGTATAATATAAAATCTCTAGAAAGAAATTTAATGAAGGTATGTTTGTCGTCAGTCGTTATACTGATACTACTGTTGGAAAAATAAAAAAGTTAAATGAAATTTTCCGAGGTCCTTATGTTATACCAAAGAAAATAAAGCATAAAGAATGTGCATTTTAACATATTTTGGAATATTTTTCAAAAATATTTCATAACGCGGGAGGAAAGGTAGAAGTGAAGCAATCAAAAATCAAGAGCGCAACAATGCGTTGTTCTCGTCCAGCTTATTTGTTCTTTGACCACTTTTTATTAATTTTTCTGAAGTCACTTATTCTGGTCAGTGTTGCCACGAAAAACGATATTGTAACCAACAGTTGTGAGAAAAATCACCAAATAAGAAGAAATATGACCAAAATTAAATTTATAGTTTTTTATTTTTTTCAAATATAACTTATAATTAATACAACATAGTAAGAAAAGAAACAAAATACACTAGAGCCCCGATTCGCGTCGCTTTTTCAAAACTGGAAAATTCGATTTGCGTCGTTGCAATTTCAAGTTACGTCGGTTCGAGTTGCGCCGTTTTGACCCCTATTTGCGTCGATTCTATTTGCATCGTTGTGATATCGATTTGCGTCGCTAAAAACGGTTAAATTTTTACTGCAGCATTGTGCACTTTAGGCATTTGTAGTGTGTAGTGATGATATTAATGAATTTTTGCTGTCTCACGATGAGGAGCTTGATAATGAAAATTTATTAGCCATTGATATTCAGCATGTTTCCTGTCATAACAGGAGATGATACATTAGAAGAATTAAAATTAATTTTCCATGTAATGGATATATTTTCTGAAAACGATCCTGACGAAAATCGTAGCACGGGCGTAGCAGCATCCGTTGATCGAGCCATTTGTTGTTACAAAAAAATATATCAACAAAAAAATAAAAACAGTAAAACCATCCAATCAAATTGATATAAGTGTATAAGTGTTTCTGATTTAGATTTATCATTTGAAGAGAGTTCAATGTAAACTAAATAAATTAGAAGTTTTAATGCACCTAATTTTTTGAATATATTTACATACATATGTAAATGAATAAAATTTTCACGTTGTCTCTAAATTTATTGTTTTGTTATCTCTTTATAATAATTAAATATTTGTTGAAGTAAATGAAATAAATAACAAAATATTTTACTTTGTTTTAAATACTTTCCCCAATAAATTAAATATTAGTGTATTTATATAGCAAAAAGTATCGTATCGATTTGTATCGTTTCGATTTGCGTCGCGTTTCTCCGGTCCCCATTAACGACGCAAGTCGAGGCTCTAGTGTATTACGAAATAAAATTTTAATCTTACTAATTAATTCATTTCTAGAAACAAAATAAAAGCTCTTTTTATAAGAAAAATAAATAACCAAATCCGGAAGTTTTGGTTAAAAATATTTAAACGGCAACACTGGTTGTGATTAGTGAGTAAGAGACTGTAAATAAGTTGACAGGCTACAATCATAGAAAAGTGTTAGTAATGTGCACTATTTTAATTTTATCAACCTACATAAAGTTATATCGTTAACTTAATAATGGAAGAACGTTTTTTAGATATTTGTTAGCATCTAATTTTGGTCTATAAATTTCCAATCCTACTAATAATCAACCTTTAAATTTTTCTAAAGTATTACTTAATGCCAATAAAATAAAGATTCCTCAATTCATAACGTCTAAATTATTTACTTGACTAATAAAACAATCAATTGTGGATTTTAATAAAGAATGTTTACACATAAAATAATTTTTGAGTGTAACCCTGTAAAAAATGTTATCGCACCCGCCATCCTCTGCACTCGCCACAGTCTGATCGACGACTGAATAAAAGAGCATAATCAATGTGTGTTAATTCTCTCTGCAAAATTGTGCTATGAAATGGTAATCGCTGGTGTATATGCATCTAGAAATGATTTTTAAAGAAGATTTTGATGACAGCGGGTCGTAATATTGAAAAGATTTTTGGAGAGAGCGGGTCGTAATGTTACAGCCCACCGTAAGAAATTTTACTTCTACATAATTCGCATTTTTTATATCCATATTCTTTGGTTATACCTAAAGTTTTACTGAATGATCGCTGTCACTAGAGATATAGAAAATTGCCAAAGCACCCAGCTTCCATTCGATGGTATAATAGAAACATATTATATATATACATATTAGGTTATTATAAAATAAATTATAAATTTTTCATAAAAATGTTGAACATCTTCATAAATTGAATTTGGGATGTATGTATGGGAGCATACTTTTGGTAATATATTTACAATTGAATTAAACTCAATCACAATTACGAATTTTTTGTATTGTTGAATATACTACGGAACTCTGTTATATATTTTTTTAGTTTTGTAAACATTGTCATTGCTGTGTATGGAGCATTTGCGGAAATTCTAGATCATAAAGATGGTTACTATATCTCGTACAAGGAAGCTGGGCTTATAGTGGACGTAATATATTGTTGCACATTGCTGTTTATTTTTTGCGATTGTTCACATAATGCAACTCTGGGAGTAACTAAAGGAGTTCAAAATACTTTATTATCAATCAACTTATTTCAAGCGGACTTAGAAGCTAAAAAGGAAATCGATATATTTATAGTTGCTATTGAAATGAACCCTGCAATTGTAAGTTTGAAAGGCTATGTTACAATAAACCGGGAGCTGCTATCGTCGGTATGTATATACATTAAATTATAACGGAATTCAAGATATACAGTGATTTAAAAAATTTTAATTTATTTTACAAAAAAAGACAAAAAAGTTGCGACATAAAGGCAATAGTAGTATACATTTTATTTAACGCGTTAAAAAATTTGTCGCTTACAGTAGATTTGAAATGTAATTTTAATTGATATTAATTCAAAACATTTATTTCTCTTAAATTCGAAGACTATTATTTATAATAGGCGATCCTTTTTAAAGCAAGATTAAGCTTATTTGTATTTAAAATCACAGTGCTTACTACGCACTTTCAAATAACACTCTCGCACACGCGTCAAAACTGCCACTATATTAGCTAATGTCTGGCGGCATCGTTCTTCCCTCCTTATAACAGATTTCGCACCAATGACACGAACAACACATTTAGTTGCTGTCATTTAGTAGTTTTCAGCAGACGTCGGCACAAAGAGAACATGTTAAAAATGCGCGTGATTTTGTGAGAGGCATGTCTTGACCTAGAGGAAAATTGTTAGTAATATTTTCAAGTGTAACCTAATAATATGTGTATGTTGTAGAAAATGTACAGCGCCAAACCCGTAAAGACTGGGTATTTAACTTGACAAATATTCTTCCAAAAATGGAGTTCACTGAAAGCTAACAAGTAGAGCTGTGTAGTTCGCCAACGAACTCCCTTGTTATCGTTTCTTATTCGTTATTTTCTGTTGTTTATTTTTTTTTTCGAACGTTCCGGGTCTCATACAAACCAACCCTGACCCGACCCCGGAAGACTCGTCCCTATTACGTAGGGACAAGTACACACTAAATTGGCATTTTTGAAATACATTGAAACGAAGTCGAGAAGTTATCGAAAACAAACAAAAATAATATTGTAAAGTTGGGGGTTGCCGTGGTCTAGTAGGTTGTGTGCTGGCTCATTAGACGTAAAGCCAGAGTTCGAGTCCCATGCCAGACATCAAAATAAAATACAAAAAGTATTTTTTCGGCGATTTCTGGCAAAAACTCTGAGAGTAAAATAAAATTGCCATGAAAAGTTTCTCAAAAATCTGTCGTTCGGAGTCGACTTTAAACTGTAGGTCCCGGCACTTATGTATAAAATTAAAACACAACATAAGTGGTGTGAGAAACAATGTCAATAATTTTGACTGAAGGGTTGGAATGACCAATTATGTATGTATGTATGAAGATTTGAAATTAAAAATAATCGAAGAGTGGGGGAAATAGACAGAGAAATATTAAAATTCTTTATTATGACTATGAAAGGTGGAATATTTAGTTTAATAACCTCTAAAGGCGGGTTTACTAAGTTTTAAGTATAAATATTTTTGGTAAATAAAGCTTCTTATTTAACAAAAATGAGACTGGTGCTATAATTATGCAAATACTAAAAGCCTTAATTTTTATACTGCCAAAACGGTGCTCAGCGGTAATTAAAATTAAGGGTTATTTCCCCAAGTAATGAGGTAAATAAAATATAAATAAAAAGAATTATTTACTTTAAATGCTAAAAATAATTATAATAAATTAGAACACCATATTTAGTGAGTCTATTTTTGTGAACAGGACAAAATTGCTGACTTCAAGAATATTGATGAATATATAGTTTTTATATTTTTAAAGTTTTATCTTTTATGTTATTTATTTTATAAGTTTACCAAAATAAAAAAATTTAAATTAGTAATCCCGTTTTTCTTGATCTCATAGATGTCAGAATATGGTGATTCTATTTTATTGAACAGCACCGTACATACCTACCCAAGTGGTTGAGCCTGCATAATGTTGATGTCTGCACTAACATTATTATCGATTCATTACCTCAAGTCCAAATATTGACCGCCAATATTTTACCTTTACATATTATCCAACACGATGGTATCGGAAATTTTATTGAAATCTACGAATAGTAAGTACTAGAGATGCCAATCGGGAAATCCCGAAACCCGAAATCCCGGGATTTTTCGGGATTGTGAATTCATATGTATTTTGAATCTATAAAGGGTCTGAAAAAAAATTGTATATCACTTGACTTCGGTAATAGCATCTCAGATGAGGAATACCCTCCTTCCAGTGATAAAAATAATTTGATGGCATCGAAGAATGGAATAGCCCTATAACACGAATAAAAAGAGTAACTGATTTAGATACTCAACTGTCCATAGAAAAAGATTTATTTACATCAGAAGGTGGTAGTGGTAAATACAGCTATCTTGGAACCATTTTACCAACAACAAATGTTGATTGCGAGAAGTATTTTTCAACGGTAGGGTATGTTGACAACAAAATTCGTTTAAGCCTATCAGATCACACGTTAGATGCTTAAATCTTTTTGTTGGAATCCAAATAGTTTTCTTAAAACTAATGCATTTGCATACCTAGTATGAATAATTTTTATTTTTGTCAATTTACGCTTCTTTGTTAGGTTTTGTCTTGCTGTTTTAATACTTTATTTTTAATGATATATAATTCTGATATACATAATTGGAATACAAATGATTTTGTTAACAAAATATTTTTATTATTAAGAGAAAATCGAGATTTTTCCCGTGCTTTCTCGGGATTTTTGGATCCCGAATTATCCCGGGATTTTTAAAAATCGATCCCGTTTGGCATCCCTAGTAAGTACTATTCATTCATTCTGTTACTATATAATGCGTTGAGTGTGGGCAAAGCATACGCAGCTTCTCTTTGAATACATCCTCTGGTTAACTTTCTCCATTTTTAGTATCCTCTTATCCTTTTTTGTTCGTAGTGCATTACTACGACTATCAACTCTTTCGACTGGTGGGACAACTTATCGTCAGGCGTAATTTTCTCATCATATCCAGCCTGTTTCATTTGCTGTCATTTCTAGCAGTTTTTGTAATTTAATTTTTAATCTTTTTGCAGCATTCTTTACTTGTTTAACCAGGAGGCGGTATTGTTGTCTTAAAGTGTGTACTTTAGCTTGAATTTCTTTCTTTGAGAAATTACATCCCGAGTAGTGTTTGATTTAAAATCATTTCTGTATGAGTCCACTTTCTCCACTTGTTCTTTTTTACTATATTATTTTGACCTTGATTTCAATTGTAAAGAAGTCCACACCTTCCGAATCTGACATCTGACGTAACTGACATTTGTGGTATTCACTGATATTATAATTTTAACTCTATTTCTGCCACCATAGTTTTTCCACTGTAAATTATGGTATTTATTACCATTTTCTATGGTAAGTTATTTTATTATCATTCCGCCTCATATCATTTATGCCTAGAAATTCAGTCTTATATGATGTCATTTGATGTTCTAGCTGTGTAAACCTTGATACTTCAAGAAAAGGTCGTAAATTCTAGCACTCTAAACATGTCCTTTTACCTGTGCTAAACGACGTTGCTATGAGTTCCATAAAGTCGACTACGAACGACACATTTTTTGCCAGAAATCTGCTGATTTTGTTTTGAGTTGGAGTAGTGTAGCATATTTTAGTAGTATGTAGTTTAATATATTTAGTAGTAGTATATTATTATACGAGTATATAGTTTATTCCCTATAGACGACATAACTGACTGTACTTTCTATGATGTTATCCTTTATTCTGGGGTGAATTTTCTGGATGAATTGTTTAGAGACAAATAATTTAAAAGCCATAAAGCAAACTTTTTATTTTCTACCGATATTCGATGATTGGCTTGGACCATGTAATTGAACTACTGCACTACGCAGCCTTTAAAAAAATAACTTTATTAAAAATTTCGAGGAACGTTCATGGTTAACTTTGTGCATAAAATGGTTTCAGTATTTCAAATTTGTCAGCTTCTTATACAAACCTCTGACGTGGTTGACGTTTATTTCCTTATATTTACTACGAGCATTGAGTATGAGATTTATCAGCTGCTGAAAAGCTTACATATTATTGTCTTGGACCTCAATGACCGTATTGTGTGACAGTTTGATCGCCTTCAGTATTTTACAGAAGTATGTTTCTGCAGTAAATAAGCCATATATAAAATCAAATCAAAATCAGTTCTTGTCAAGTCTACTGGTTGGTGTTTTGATTTCTTGATTTATTATATAAAATTTTCGTTGACGATTTTCGATCAATGGCAACTTCTCCCCAATATGCATCGATGTAATATATGATCAGTAGCCCACTTTTGCAATGCTGCAATTGCATCTGTGTGGTTTTGAATAAATATTTCAATACCCTCTTCAATGCAGTAAAAAACACTATGTATTGGGACTTTTGAGTTAGTTTAGGAATATAATATATATAGGTTTTTGGGCCTGGTAATGTACATTAGAGATTCAACTCGTCTACATTTCCGTGTTCGCACGCAGGTTGGAATTGCAAGACTATACCTTTATCGACTACCACAATTCTCTCACTCTTTATGGAATTTATATCAGAATGAATTTCATGATATTGACAAAGTTATTTAGAAAAGACTTGGCCGTCTAAAAATTAGCCATGCAAGTTCCTTAAGTATACATTAGAAAGTTTACAGCACAGTTATTTGATGTGCGACGAAAATAATAGAAAATCATCTGCAATCCTACATTATCGAAACACAGAGCGTGCTGCGACCATTTATCGAACAAATTGTTTCAAGAAATTCAGTTGTCAATTGGCCATGTGACTTAACGCCAAGCGAATTTTTTCTGTAAAAAACAAGAAACAGGAACAATTCCAAAGTCAGAGATTCTTCACACAATCGGTAATATACAGTCACATCTCTGTAAATAATGAAAGGGCCGCGGCTGTTATTTGATAAATATTTCATTTCACACTTAATCGGATGATCTGTTTTTTTTTCTATAACCTAAAAAGTTATGTGAATTTTAAAATGAGAGGCCCTTAATTAACCACCGTGTATGAAAGTGCAAATAAAACTCATATTTTTATTAAGTTATAAAAATAATAAACAAATCTATCAAAAATTATAATTTAAGAAAATAATATAAAACTATATATTTAACACTGAATTTAGGATGCTCTGGTAGTCTAGTGGGCTGTGAAGTCGAATCTCCAGTAGAGACTCTGATCTGTTGCACTACACCAAACATAAAGTCTACGTTATTCACTCGTATTAATTATAATATAATTAT
Source organism: Sarcophaga peregrina (assembly GCA_014635995.1). Classification (NCBI taxonomy): domain Eukaryota; kingdom Metazoa; phylum Arthropoda; class Insecta; order Diptera; family Sarcophagidae; genus Sarcophaga; species Sarcophaga peregrina. The sequence goes on from CM025789.1 coordinate 87,856,096, forward strand.
AAATCTTAATATACATTATTATATTATATTACATTATATCTTAATATATATTATTATTATATTATATTAATCTTAATATATATTGTTATATATATTATAAATTATAAATGGGACAAAGGGAGAAAAAGTGGGCAAAAATTAATACTTTTATGCATAAATGCTATATTTTATGTGTTTTAAATGTATTTTTTTACGATTTAGCTTGGTTAAGTTTCCCAAATAGCTATTGTAGGTGTTCCGTTTCTAAAGTTGAACCAAAAGGAGTTCAAAAAGGGGGAAAGGGGCCAAAAACGGCCAAATTAAGTGCATACCGAATCACGCCTGAACCCTTGAACCGATTTTCTTGAAATTTGGGATATTGATCGAGGTTTTGTCGGTACAGGTTATAGGCTATAAATCTTTTAAAAATTTTGAACCAAAGAAAAAAAAATGGAACAAAGGGAGAAAAAAAGGGCAAAAATTAGTACTTTATACATAAATGCTGTATGTTATAGGTTTTAAAGGTATTTTTTTACGATTTAAGTTTCCCAAATAGCTATTGGAGGTGTTCTGTTTAAAAAGTTGGACCAAAAAAGGGGAAAGTTGCAAAAAACGGTCAAATTGCATGCATTTAAAAACTGAGTTGTTTGATAAAATGGTTTCCGAATTATTTGAAAAATTGCATTTTTAAACAAGCCGGTTTCGAAACCGGATTTTTATTGATTGTTATTTTTATAATCCGCGCAACGCCGGGTACAATCTGCTATCCTAATATATATTATAAATCTTTCTGTAAGTCTGTTTTTTTGTTTGTTTGTTTGTTAGCCAATCACGCCTCAACGCCTGGACCAATTTTCTTGAAATTTGGAATATAGATCGAGCTTTTGTCGGTGCAGGATATAGGCTATAAATCTTTTTAAAATTTAGACCAAAAGGGGAGAAAAAATGTGACAAATGGGGAAAAATGGTAACAGGTATTTTTTTACGATTTAGCTTGGTTAAGTTTCTCAAGTAGTAATGGAAGTGTTCCGTTTCTAAAGTTGAACCGAAAGGGGTCTAAAAAGGGGGAAAGGAGTCAAAAACGGGCAAATTGAGTGCATTGCATATAAATTGAGCTTTTGTCGGTGCAGGTTATAGGCTATAAATCTTTTCAAAATTTTGACCAAAAGGGGAGAAAAAATGAGACAAATGGGAGAAAAAGGGCAAAAATTAGCACTTTTTGCATTAATGCTGTATTTTAGCTTAGTTAAGTTTCCCAAAAGTTTGTTGTTTTGTTCGTTACCCAATCACGCCTGGACCTGCTTGAAATTTGGGATATATATCGGACTTTTGTCTGTGCAGGTTATAGGCTATAAATCTTTTTAAAATTTTGACCAAAAGGGGAGAAAAAATGTGACAAATGGGGAAATAATGGTGATAGGTAATTTTTTACGATTTAGCTTGGTTAAGTTTCCCAATTAGCTGTTGGAGGAATTCTGTTTAAAAAGTTGGACCAAAAGGGATCCAAAAATGGGGAGGGGGAAAGGGGCGAAAAACGAGCAAATTGCATGCATTTATATTTGAGACTTAGAGTATTCAAAAAACTGAGTTGTTTGATAAACCGGTTTCCGAATAATTTGAAAAATTGCATTTCTTAAGAAGCCGTTTCGAAAACGAATTTTTATTTATTGTTATTTTTATAACCCGCGCAACGCCGGGAACAGTCTGCTATTTAATATATAAATAAATACTTTATTTATCAGTCTTAAAACAACATTTTCATTAGTCGTTATCAAAACGCGAAAGCGATTAGACGTGCGATTCTCTATGTTGACGGAGTTGGAAAGACAAAATTATCTATTAAATAAACAATAATCATATCAGTACTATACTGAAAAACCAAAAAAAAAAAACTGTGTAATATCAAATGCAATTGCAATTAGAAAATCACAAAAAACAAACTTTGAAGAAAGAAAAAAAAAAAACAATTGACAACAAAATAGTCTAGCCAGCATGGCTACTGCTAGTGTATCTAGCATAATGTTAGCGAAGGAAGTGAATAGCACACAATCAATAATACAAATAAACGCCGCCAATTAAAGTCACCAGGAACTTTTATTAGTAAACGTAAGGCATCAAGAAATGAAATATCAACTTGCTCAACGAACAGATTTGCTGTTCTAGATGATGTTAATGCAGAAAATACTGCTGAGCGAAATTCAAGGGAACTTAAACCTCCCCCATTATACGTATCTAAAGTGACTAACATTAAAGATATGAATTAACGCTTTGCCAGTATTATACCTCCCACATATTATACTTACAAATTATTTGGAGACGGCCAAATTAGGGTAATGGGTAAAACCTTTGACTCCTATAGAACACTGGTCTCCTATCTTAGATTTAAAAGTATAAGATTCCAAATTTTTCAACTAAAAAATGATAGGGCTTACAGAGTTGTAAAGAATTTACATTACTTAAAGAAATCTGATGACATAAAGACATTTATTGAAAAATCTGGACACAAAGTACGTAATATATCTAACATAAAGAGTTATTTGACAAAAGAGCCACTTTCAATGTGGAAATTTATAACCTAACACATATTAACAATGTGATTGTTAATATAGAACCGTCACATACGCTGCCAGCAGTAAGGGCACACAAAATCCTACTGTCATAAACCCTATTAATGTGTTAAATACGGGGGAAATCATATAACTGCTGAATGCATAAAAAATAAACCTTCATCGCATAAATGCGCCAACTGCCAAAAATCTCAGTCTGCTAGTTATAGTGGTTGTGTAGTACACCAAGAACTAAAGAAAAAATGCAGCACAGATTATCAAATTTTCACCGTGGACAACCAATGCCACTTTCACAAAATGAGTAAATATCCCTTACAAATGAAAATAATTTAAATTCACAAATATCCTACAATATTTCTTACTCGGATGCTGTAAAAGGCAGTAGAAAACTAATGGCTATCAATAACGATCATAAACTATGGAAAGCAACGAAATGTATAAAACACCCAACGGAAAGACAACCACCTTTTAAAAACCTAAATGGTACGTGGTGTAGATCAGACTCAAGCAAAGCTGATGCCTTTGTAAATCATCTCTACAATATATTTAATATACAACCGCACGAAAATGTTCAGGAAGATGAGGATGTGCTACAATATCTCGAAGCTGTTAAGCCAATTTCAACCTCAGAAATAAAGGATGTTAAATGTTGAGAAATTTGACCGAGTCTGGCACAATGGTTTATTATATAAAATAGAACCTCTCCTTCCAGCTAGCTTTTACCTTATCGCCAAATCATATCTACAAAATCGAGCATTCTATGTAAAAATTAATGACGAAAAGTCATACATTATGATTATCAGAGCTGGTGTTCCACAGGGTAGTGTGTTAAGTCTCATTCTTTTCTCTATGCCAATTCTATATGAAATCCAGGTGTCAAGGTATGCTGATGACACTGCAATTCTAGCAACAAATTAATCTCCAATTATAGCTGCAAATCTTGTGCAAAATCAACTAAATATCACAAATACATGGTCAAAAAAAAAAAATGGAAAATTACAGTTAAACATCAAAAACAGAACCAGATACTGGTTACTTGGTGGAAGTTCAAAGCTAAGCATTGAAAATAAACTTAAATTATACAATGCTCTTTTAAAACCCATCTGGACATACAGAATCGAACTTTGGGGAACTGCGAGTAATTCCAATCTTGAAATTCTTCAAAGATACCAGTCAAAATCCCTCAGACTCCATGGTACGTAACTAACGAAGCCATACATAGTGACCTTCTTATACCCAAAATAAAAGAGGTTATAAGAACATCTAGCGACAGATATTTATCTAGATTGCACACTCACGTCAATACGTTAGCTATTTGTTTATTAGATGACACATACGAGATAAAAAGACTTAACAGATACCACGTCTTAGATCTACCATTCCGAAGATAACGACTAACATTTGAAATGTATTTAATACAGTGTTTGTTTTTGCTACATTGTGTTTCAGTTTTGCTGTTTTTCCTTAACTATAACTAAGAGAAAATAAACAAGCAATAGCTAACAGCAAAGTGAAAAAGTAAAAAAATGTTTTTTAGCTATAGTGGTACAGTGATCCCTACTGCTTACAGTCTTTCAACATTTGTGGTTTCTCTTGTGCTTTTGCTGTTTTACTTGGCAAGCACTGCTTAAGATATTTTTTATGTTTGAAATTATTTGTATGTTTACACCATTCTCTTTGAAATGTTGTACAATGTTCATGTATCCATATATATAAGTATATTGTGTTTGGACTTCTTATTGTGTTGGCAAATTTTTTAAGTGTCTTGTGTTTTATTATGAAATAGTTTTAGGACAAAAAACGTTTTAGGGCCATTATTACAACTTCCCGTTAAAGTTGGCGTTAGTTAAAGGCACCTTTAGCTAAAGTGAACGGCAAAGTTACTCTTAACTTATTTTGGTTATTTTAATTTACAGATAAAACAAAATTAACTTTTTCAAAAATATGGCAGTGCCAGAGCAAAGTCGATAAAACTGCTCAATTAAACAACTTTTTAAACGTGGTGGCAACAGCGACCTTCGTTTTCTTTTTGTTGTATATGCTCATTTTGTTTAAATTTGAAATTGTCATATCGAAAATAGTATATGATATGGCCAGTTCAAACATAAAGTGATCTTTAAATAAATGTTAAAGGTTGGATGATCTTCCCTTTAGCTTAACGCTCACTTCTATCTTATTGGGTACTCGTAATAATGAAAAACAATTTATCTCTCCGTTAAATCCTCCCTTTAGTTAACGGCAAGTTGTAACCCTTAGAGAGTTTTTTGGTATACGTATGTATCAGGGTTGGGAAATTGATATTAACAAATTGTAGTAACTTTCACAAAAAATTGTGCTTTTTTCAGCCCGATTGTACTAAATTCACTTTTTATCTTTTTTAAACTTTTTTTTATTAGAAATGAAATAAAAATAAAAAATGACAATTCATTTTACATATATTTATGTACATATTTGTGTAAAAAAACATAAAAATTAACTAAAAGAGGTATATTGCAATTTCTTTGTACTAAATACTTGTAAGATAGCTGCCAGATAAATTAAGCATCAAATAGTCAAATATTTAAAAAAAAAATCGTGAAAATCGTCAAAGACGTTCACGGAAATCGTAAAAAAATCGCCAAAAAGAACTATTCGTATGTGGAACTCGCTTCCAATAGAGATGTTTCCTGTTACTTATGGTATAAAATTATTCAAACCTAGGGTCCGTAAACATTGCTCCCTCTTTCCTCCTTCCTATAATATATTTTCATAGTTCTAAACACAATACCACCCCTGAGCGTTGGTTATATGAAAAAAAATAATGACCCTTGCCTTTGTTCTTCCAATGGTAATATTAGAAGCTATAATCGAATTTTTAAAATTGTCAGCAACGGCAAAAGATAATTTATGTTCATGTTATTTAGAAGTTGTAACTTTTTGGCTTTTAAGGGATTAAAAAGGATACAGAAACATCATAACAGGTATTCGAAAATAACTTAAAAATATAATAATTTACTCCTTGTTATTACTAGCACAAATTTTAACAACTACAAAGCTTAAGGAAGCTTTTAATGTACTAAAGTGAGGAATACGATGTAACTTTTTAATTTCTAAATATCGTCAAAATGAGAGCATAAATCGTCATGTCGTCAATATGATATTTTTGGGGCACAAAATCGTCAAAATGACGATAAATCCTCAAATCTGGCAGTTATATAATAGAAAAACCTAATAACGAACGTTAATACTCAATTATAAAGGAATATAAAAGTTTATGAGATCTAAATTTTAAATCACTATTTATGATACACAACAGAAAACTAGCGTTAACAACGAGTTATCATATCAAAATGAATCGGAAACAAAAAATTTTACAGTGATGAGACAGAATATTTGAGTAATGTAATAAAGAAAAGAAAATTTTTAAATAGTGCTAGAAAAAGTACAATTGTACCAACTTTCCCATTCCCGGTATGTATGTATAATATATACATATGTATGTTCATTGTACAACATTTCAAAGAGAATGGTGTAACCACACAATTAATTTCAAACATAAAAAATATCTTAAGCAGTGCTTGCAAAGTAAAACAGCACAGCACAAGAGCAAACCACCAATGCTGTAAGCAGTAGGAATCGCTGCGAAATTAATTGCTGTGCTTGACTCCGACAGCAGAAAACTTTTCACTATACCACTATAGTTAATGAGTTTATTTTTGTTTCTGTTGCTTTGCTGCTGCTTTGGGTACAATTTCTGAAAAACTTTAAAGAAATTTAGGTGCTTTTACTAATTTCAAGCAAGCAATACAAACCCTGATTTAATATATTTTTTTACTTTACCTTATAGTTTCCTGTGTAGTTAAATACGAGTATATGTGTGTACATATGTATATTAGAGCGACTCAAAAAAGTGGTCGAAGTACCCCCTAAAAACGAACCTCGGACATTTTTAAGAAAACGTTTAAAATATTTCGACTCCAGCTTCGACCTCTCGTGAGCTGGACCATTTTGAAAAAAGGTCTATTTTTGAATATTTTGTTAATTTGAGGATCTGTTTCCTTACCAACATATACAATATGTATATCACAAGAATGGTTTTTTAAGGCGCGTCCAACTGTATATAAAATTTTTCCAAGGACGATTGTCTATGTCCTTTTTAAGGATATTCTCTAAAAAAACGGTTTTTGAGTTTTTTGTTCGGGGTTGTTTGTAAGTGCCCGGCCCATGACGCCAAAATCGTCCTCGGGGATTTTAATGCGAAGGTCGGGCGGGAAGGTATCTTTGGTCCCACTGTCGGACAGTTCAGCCTCCACGCAAACACTACCTCCAATGGTATGAGGCTGATCGATTTCGCCGCGGCGCGTAACATGGTAGTATGTAGTACCAGGTTTCAGCATCTCGACATTCACAAGGTCACTTGGATGTCCCCCGATCGATCAACATCCAACCAGATCGATCATATTGTGATTGACGGAAGGCACGTGTCCAGTGTACTAGATGTGCACACATTTCGAGGTCCAAACATCGACTCGGACCACTACCTTGCCGCAGCCAAGTTCCGAGTGCGCATTTGCGCCTCGAGGACTGCGCGCTCTAGTGCACTGCGAAAGCTGGATGTTAAGAAGCTGCGATCACAAAGGACAGCTGAGGCGTTCTCCGCTCAACTCTCTGATAAGCTCCGTCGTTCCCCATCCAATCTCAGCAACATTGGCGGATTGTGGGCCAACATCTCCCACTTCTTGCGCAATACTGCGGAAAAAGTCCTTGCTTTCGACCGCCCACCCCAAACGAAATCAATGGTACGATGGGGAGTGTCGCGAGGCAGCTGCAGCGAAATACGGCGCATACAGAAAAACGCGAGCCATTGTCGAAAATTACAGAGAGAGGAGAACGGATGAGAGACGCCTTTTCAGATGCAAGAAGAGGGAGCAAGAAAGGCGTGAGCGTGAAGAAGCCGAGATGTACAGATGTAGGAATGACGCTCGAAAATTCTATCAAAAGGTTAAGCGTCTGACCGAGGGGTATAAGTCCGGAGCGTCTTCCTGCAAGGATGAGAATGGAAACCTGGTTACAGATCCGCAAGGGGTGCTGAGGTTGTGGAGGAAACACTTCTCTACTCTGCTGCAAGGCGATGACGACATCAATACCGCCTCTAGAGATGATGTTTCGAATCCGATCGATGATGACGGCGTGGAGATCCCGCCGCCTAACCATGAAGAGGTTAAAGTCGCGATTATGCAACTTAAAAACAACAAAGCGGCAGGTCCTGACGGCCTCCCCGCTGAATTGTTTAAGACCGAATGTAATGAGTTGGTAGGGCGCATGCACCAGCTCATCTACAAAATATGGCTAGAGGAAAGTATGCTCAACGATTGGAATCTCAGTGTCCTCTGTCCTGTCCTGAAAAAGGGAGACCCTATGATATGCGCCAACTATAGGGGTATAAGCCTTCTCCCTATCGCAAATAAGGTTCTTACAGTCGTATTGTGTGAACGACTGAAGCCCCTCGTCAAAACACTGATGGGACCTTATCAGTGCGGCTTCAGACCAGGCAAGTCCACCATCGACCAGATCTTCACACTATACAATCCTGGAAAAGACCCACGAAAATCAAGTCGACACACACCATATTTTTGTCGACTATAAGGCTGCTTTTGATAGCCCTATAAGGGATCGTGTTTTTGGCGCAATGTCTGAGTTCGGTATACCTGCGAAGCTGATAAGGCTATGCAGAATGACGTTGAGCAATTCCTACAGCTCCTTCGAGGTAGAAATGGACCTCTCCGAACCTTTTGATACCGTGCGAGGTTTCAGACAAGGCGATCCCTTATCATGTGACCTCTTCAACTTCGTCATGGAGAGTGTTCTGCGAAAGGCGAAGGAGCATCGTAATGGCACTATTTTTCAAAAAAGTGTCCAGTTGCTTGCGTACGCTGACGACATCGACATCATAGGGCGTGCCAAACGAGATGTCACTGCTGCCTTTAGTGCTATTGAACGGGAGTCTAAGAAGATGAGTCTGGCAGTAAATGAGGGCAAAATAAAGTATATGTTATCGACAAGTAGAGCCGTGCGGCGTATTGATTCTCAAATTACGACCGATAACTATACTTTTGATACAGTCAAGGAATTCATTTACCTTGGTTCCGCCGTTACAACCGAAAATGATGTCAGTCTGGAGATCAAGCGCAGGATTACTCTTGCCAACAGGTGCTATTATGGTCTCAATAGGCAATTGAGTAGCAGAGACCTCTCTCGCAGGACGAAACTAATACTCTACAAGATGCTCATCCTACCCGTGCAGAGGCGCCTGGAAGGATGTGTTGCGGCAGGCCGAAATCCGTTAATCGGGTTGTGGCCAATTAACATATATTAATCTAACATATTTTAATTTTTAACATATTTTAATCTTTAAACGATTTAATTAAATACGGGTCACAGTTTTTTTTTGAAATTCGAGGTAGTTCGCGTTTTGTAGTAGTTGTAGTTTGTAGTTTTGTAAGTAAAAACAATAAAATATTATAACATTTTTTTCTTTCTTTAGCCCTATTTTCATCTATACATTATCTAGAAACTAAATCTGCTATCATATTATAGTTACCACAAAATTGCATTTTTATATATTCTATTGCACCGTGTAAAATGCATCTAATTTGCAAAAATCTAAATTATTTACATATAAAGATGATGTACCTGGCAAAAGAAAAAATTTGATACCCAATTGCCCTATTTACAACAAAGGGCTGCCACTCCATTGCATTTTTTTCGAAACGCAAACTAGCACGAATTTCAAAAAAAGCTGATCCGTATTTAATTAAATCGACTAAAGAGTAAAACATGTTAATTTGACATTTTTATTACAAACAACCCCGAACAAAAAATTCAAAAACCGTTTATTTCAAAGAATATCCTTAAAAAAGGACATGAACGATCGTTCTTGGAAAAATTTTATATACAGTTGGATGCGCCTTAAAAAACCTTTCTTATGATATACATATTGTATATGTTGATAAGGAAACAGATCCTCAAAATAACAAAACTTACAAAAATAGACCCTTTTTCAAAATAGTCCAGCTCACAAGAGGTCGAAGCTGGAGCCTAAATATTTTAAATGTTTTCTTAAAAAAGTCCAAGGTTCATTTTTAGAGGGGTACATCGAGCACGAATTTCGCTTCCAAACAACTTGAGTCGCTCTAATGTATATATGAACTTTTTCTTCCGTATTGCTATGTTAATATTATAATAATATTTTCAAAATATTACTTAAAAATATTTCAATTAATGCTAAATATTAATGTAAATCTGTTCGTAAAAAAAACAAACAAAAAAAAATTGTGTTTTAAATCTGCTATTAAATTATTTGTATACCTGTTATTATATTGTTAGTTATCTACTGTAAAAGAAAGATATTTCTGAACTTTTATTTGGACTTATTAGAGTAAATCTATTAACGTCAATTTATTTATTTCTTCAAAATTGCTTATTATCGTAAGGTAGGTTGTAATTTAAATAAATTTAAATAAAAAAAAAAAAAACAATACATTTTTTGAACATTTAATTCTAATTGCTTTTAACATCGTTTTAATTTTTATCTCTTTTCAGTCAGTTGCAACAATCACAGTATACCTTCTCGTATTAATACAATTCAAATTCTCACTAGACAAAGGCCAATTTTAAATGGAGTTGTTCGTCAAATTTGTTATAACTTGCAAAATATTTTATTTGTCAACAAAAATATGTATGTCAATCAGTAATATTTAGTTTATCTTAATTTAGTATGGTGGATACATACGGATCATAGATTAACAATAAATAGTTTCCACGCGATTTATTATCGCTCATGAAATTTTACTTGTAAGCAACGTTGACAATTTAGCGCCTTTTGTGCTTTTTAACTACCTAAAAGTTGCATTTTATATTTTAATGCTGTGGTTATCGAATGATCGATGTTTTACATATAAATATCGATGTTTTTATGGGTTTTAATAACGATACATCGGCTTATGCTGATGTGCTGTTAACCCGTAAAAATATTAACAAAAATCATTCTCTACTATAGACACCATTAGCAGAACGGAAATACAAGCGTACCTATCATGAGGACATGAAATCTTTGCTTCCAAAACTTTTGGGAATTGCACTTCAATATCTTCCAATTGTTGCTTCTTGTGTGTTAATCGCGCGTTTGTTTTCGGTGCAACAATAACTAAAGAAAGAAATGGACTTTTGGAATCTAGGCTTTCAAGGATATTTTTCCTCTCTATCTTAAAATTACTCAATCTCAATTAAAACCAAAATTATTTCATCTTTTATAAAATTTATAAATTAATTAATTACATGGGCCTTCGATGGTTTTCCCCTTAAAAAACTAATTAGGAATTTGGATACGTATTAGGTATTAAGCTCCGAAAAATATATTAAAAAAATCCATCACGTAAATTTTCTGAAAATATCACCTTTTTAATTTTTCCTAGTATTTCCCCCTATTACTAGTGTTAATTTAGAATTTCTTTAATAACGGAGCATGTTAGTACTAATGATGTTTACATATTCATATACTATACAAAAGCATTATTTGTCGGTATTCAAATCATATTGCGATGTACATTTATAGGGCCTGGAATTAGGAAGTTAATACAAGATGAAAAATTTGAAAAAATCGTGAATGAAACCAAAGAGAATGCTTAGAAGTCATTTAAAGAGGTAGTGAAAAATTTTTTAGGGAAGAGAAAAAGCCCAGATTACGAAAATATTGTAAATAATATGCTAAACAACTTCCATAAACTGGGTTGCAATATGAGCATAAAGTTTCATTATCTGCATTCTCATATTGACTTCTTACCTGAGAATCTTGGTGCCGTAAGTGAAGAACAAGGTGTAATTTGTAATTTTATGAAAGTCTTTAAAAAAAAGTCCTAAAACACTAATGTCCCCAAAAAACAAAAAAAAAAAAAATAATCGACGTGCTAGAAAAAAAAAACAAAATTGCATTTTAATTTAACATACTTACACTCGGCCAATAAAGTCTGCGTTCACATTATAAATATGTATTAGGGATTAAAATAAAGATATACATTTGTAAATAAAATATGATATTTTTCCATATTTTGCTTCATAGCAATCTTTATATCAAAAAGCACAAAAAAGCCCATATTTTTTTCTTCGTATATTTAATAGCGAGATGTGTAAGTCTGGTAACACGTGAATAAAGGAACCAAAAAGTCCGCGTTCATTTTTTTTGTGATAGTACCGTTACATTGTTTGTTCTTTTTCTTGTATTTTGACACTTTTAGTTCATTGTTATTACAGTAGATCGTTTTAAAACATCATTTGCATATTTTTGTATAAAAGTTGTAAGAATAATAAAAAATGGATAACAAAGGTGTTGAAGCGACTTCAACCTTATTTTTATTTAATTTCTTATATGTATATATATTTACCTATTATTATTTTTATTTAATTTCCTTTATATATTCTTTTTCTTCAGTGGAAAGAGACACTCTAATTTTATTTATATATTTCTTTTATTTATGAGTAATGAAGTTCCTAATTTGAGTTTTTTTTTTTTTTTGTATTATAACTGAATTGTTAATTTAATCTCTTTTGTTGTTATTATCTTTGAGTAATTTATTTAATCTCTTTTTCTCGATTCTACTCATTGAGGACCTGGTCATTTTAGTTTTAAGTTTAAGATTGAACTTCAAGAAAGCAAGAAGCTTTAATAAAAAATCGATATTAATTTAAATAAAAAAAAGAGTTTCTTTTTGTTAATTCTAAAAAAACCCAAAGGCTAGAGAGAAAGTCTAGCCTTCATTTGGTCCTTTGAGAAATCCTAGAAGAGCTAGGATTGGATTAACTAGTGGAAAACCTGTCCACTGATTGCCCTTAACAGTTGTTCCATCGCAACAACAAAAGTCAAGAGGACTGCTTACAGAACAATCTTGGGTTGGTATCCCGTTCTATCTCCCTGACGTTGCTGGCCATTCCAAGAAGGAAAAAGTGTCTCCCGGAAAAATTAGTTCTTGAGGCGAAAAATCATCAGGATACATTAAAAGAATTGATTGGGTATGTACAGTGATTAATTTATATTTGGTGCGATTGTTTTCTAGCTAAATTCGTTAGAAAGTGCTAAAAAAAATAATAATTAAAATTACTTCCCAAACATATCCAAACAAAAATTCAAACATAACCTCCAAATTTAATTAAATCGCTTAATCAATATCAAAAATCCCCTATCTACCATCACAACTAAAAAGTACCAACACTGGTAAATAAAAAATAACGGATTTGTCGTATGACATGCGCAGTGGCTAATTTTATAATAGTCATACTCTTCACACTTGTTAACAAGTGTTCCAATTCCAACCGTTGCCTTACTTCTTATTTGCAATTCAATTTATAGCGGCATATTTAAACATAAAAGAAAAGAAGTGAACAGAAGAACAGTGTTAAATAAAATAATTTTATATTTGGACATACATAAATAATAATAATAATAATAAAAAGTGAATAAAACAATAACAAAAGGTGAAAAATAAAAAATAAACACTGAATTTCTTCAGAATAAGAAGGAAAAGTGTGGTAATAATAGTTAATCAAGAAGAAAAACATATTCCTTCAATTGGAAAAAGAATTTGCATCGGCAACAACAACAATAACGATTGTGTTATTAAAAAGAAACTGGTGTCTCAACAACAACAAGAAAAAAAGTAGAGGCTGTGCGAAATTTTTTGCGGGGAAACGGTAAGTGTGAAATTTGAGTATTTAATATTTTTGTTGCTGGAGAATTTGATACGCACATTATTTAAAGGGTCGGTAATTTTTTATTCCTTTTGCGGTATATACGTTCAGAAAATACAATTTTTCAAAACAGTGTTTTGAAATTAAAGGGTGTTCCAACCGGTGATATATAAGTTTGATTTACACAAAAAAGGTGTAAAGAAGTGTTTTTTGGAAAACTTTACACGGTGGCCCTTCATGCGGTAAACAAATTTTGAGAAAGTATTTTAAAAATAAATGATTGCTCAGAAACTACATGCTTAATATTTTTGATTTTTGGAGGAATGAGGTTATTAAAAGAGTTCGAATTATTTGAAAAATTTGTTTGGAGAAAAGAGTGAGTAATTTGTGGAGAATTTATTTTAAAGCACAGTAGCAATAAATTTTATGAAAAATTTTGCGATTAGATTTTTAAGGAGGAATTGAAAATTTTACAAAATTTCTTTTTTTGAGATAAATTGGAAAATAAAATAATACTACTATTATATAATCATCTGATAAAAGTTTTTTCGAATTTTACGCGGTTTTTTGAACTTTTTTGTCATCGACATTCAGCAAGTAGCTGTTTTCTGCTCTACTTTTGAAAATATCGATCCCGAAACTTGGACGATTTTAGAAGTAAAGCAGTCCGAATTAGAAAGAAGGTGGCTGAAGATGGTAGGCACATTTGAAGAAATCTAAAGCTCCGGAACCTAAAGGAACAGCCGTTCGTCAGTCATCGCTAAAGCTACCAGCAGTCGAAATCCAAACATTTGAAGGAGGTTTCAACAAGTGGCCAGCATTTAGAGATATATTCATGGCAGTAGTTGGAAATGAGCCTTCTGTATCCCCGGCTCAGAAATTATATTATTTCGAGGGGGGAGGCCTACCAGCTCATAAAAGATTATGAGTTGGTGGATTCTAATTTCGAATTAGCATGGCAGGCTTTGAAGAATCGCTACGAGAATAAGCGAATTTTAATTAACAATCAAATCAGGAAGATATATGGCATCCAGGCCCCTCAGAGTGAGACTTTAAAGTTTTTAAGGCTTCTTCAAAATACGGTCAACGATGGTTTGTCAGTTATTAAATCTTTCCAAGTTGAAGTAGGAAATAATGACCCCTTCCTTATGCACATTTGCACTTCAAAGCTTCCAGAAGAAACTTCACGTGCATGGGAAGACTCCTTGAGTAACCCCAAGGAATTGCCTACTTGGCAACAACTTAGCCAATTTCTGACTGAACGAATTGAAACGCTGGAAACTCTTACAAATTTGAGGAAGCCGTCCGGCAGAGACAACATTACCTCCAAATCTCGAGTTTTTTATTCTAGTACTGAAACCGAAGGAAGGAAATTTAGTTGCAAGAAATGCAAACAGAATCATGCGTTAAGATTTTGCAAATATTTTAAGGGCTTGTCAGTCAAAGATAGAATAAAATATGTATATGCAAACAAATTTTGTGCGAATTGTTTTTCACCCACTCATTTTAAGACGAATTGTCAGAGTGCAAGTAGCTGCACAATTTGTAATAAAAGACATCACACTATGCTACATATTGATGAAGATAAGTCGAAAAAATTTCCAGGTCCAAGGACATCATCTCAACAGAATCGTCAGGACGATGAAAGACCTACTATGTCGTATATTCGGAACGAAGCCATCCAATTCCCAATCCGAAAGATTTGCTATTTCTAATACAAATGAAATAGAGTCAATTCAAGTTAATTTATCTCAAGACAGCGGTACTACTATTTTACCGACAGCTTTGGTCCACGTGGAACATTTAGGAGAAAAATTCACTGTTCGAGCGTTAATTGATACAGGATCAACTAGGAGTTTTATACTAAAACGTGTTCAGCGAAATTTATCGATAACTCTCGAACCCCATCGTAGCGAAATATCAGGATTCGGTGACACGGTGGTAGGAAGTTCGAAGGGAAGGTGCTATGTCACAGTTAAATCTCGTA
This sequence comes from Sarcophaga peregrina, assembly GCA_014635995.1. NCBI lineage: Eukaryota > Metazoa > Arthropoda > Insecta > Diptera > Sarcophagidae > Sarcophaga > Sarcophaga peregrina. The sequence continues at coordinate 87,871,348 of CM025789.1, forward strand.
TATCCGATTTTAAAATCAAAATCCAAGTGATTGTGGTATCAACATTGACACATTTTATGCCTTCACGACCGATTTTAATGCAAAACTTAGACGATATAAAAGGTTTACAACTTGCAGATCCCTATTTTATATTATATTCAGTCGGAAAGCGACATTTATTGTGAAAATTTTTTTAAACGTACTACAGTTCGACAACCTGATGGACGTTACGTAGTGCGACTCCCTTTTAAGGAACAATTTCCTAATGAGGTTTTTTTGGATCCTTCTCTGGGTCTAGCACAGTACCACAGAATGGAAAAAATGCTTGATAGAACTTCAGTTTTAAAAGCGCATTACGCTGAAGTTCTACAAGAATACATAGGTTTGGATCATATGGAATCAGTTGTGAATTTTGAACCCAAATCTGAAAAGGTTTCTGTGTTCTTTCTACCCCACCACGCGGTTGTTAAACTAGAGAGTAAAACCACCAAGGTTCGAGTAGTATTTAATGCCTCAAAGAAGACAGGAAGCGAGTTTTTCTTGAACGATGTGCTCTACCAAGGCCCAACGCTTCAAGCGGATTTGATGCAGCTTATTTTACGATGGCGGAATTACCAATACGTATTCACAGGAGACATACAGAAGATGTATAGACAAATTTTGATACATGAAGCAGATCGGTCCTATCAACAGATATTATTCCGTGATAAAGTTGATGGACATGTGAATTCTTTTCAACTTAAAACGGTTACGTTTGGCGTCAATTGCGCCCCCTTTTTGGCGATCAGGACTCTACTTGAGTTAGGTCAACGACATACTCTCGGGAGGACATACGCTTGAAGAAGCTAAATTGAAACAAGATGAGCTTATTAAAGCTTTGAAATCTGCTGGATTTCCCCTTAAAAAGATTACTGCAAATGACCAGTTTCTACTCAAAAGTTTGTGCCGGGAGGATCTTCTAGATGGAGATTTCTTGAAGTTCGATGACTCCAGCTCTACAAAAACTTTAGGAATACGCTGGAATGCGTTAACGGATATATTCTACCATGCTGTAGAGACAATTGAAAGTACACCATCCGCTACAAAACGAAAAATCTTATCGGTCATCGCAAGACTATTTGACCCTCTAGGTTGGCTAGGCCCAGTTGTTATTATTGCTCAAATTTTGATGCAAGAATTATGGGAAGAAAAGTCAGATTAGGATGAAGGGCTACCTCCAAATATACTCCTAAAATGGAATTAATTCGTGAAAAACTTGCCCTTTGTTTCAACTATTAAGATACCTAGATGGGTAGATTTCTCCCCAAGACATAAAATTCAGTTACATGGCTTCTGTGACGCCTTAGAGAAGGCATATTGTGGATCTGTATACATTCGAACAGAAGACTCAGAAGGTCAAATAAAGAGTCATTTATTAGTTGCAAAAACGAAAGTGGCTCCAATCAAACGGACTACCGTTCCGAAACTTGAATTGTGTGGAGCTCTATTACTTGCTAAGCTCATCCGTAATTTAGCCACGAACAGCCAGTTCTCATATGAACTTTTTCTATGGACAGACTCGTCGATAGTATTGGGTTGGTTACAAAAACCTCCTTGTACGTTAAAAACGTATGTCGCAAATCGTGTGGCTCGGATTATTAGTATCGCAAGCGCTCAGAATTGGAAACATGTCAAAACTGAAGAAAATCCTGCAGATATAGGCACGCGTGGCTGCTTCCCTCAGGAATTTGCAGAAAATCAACTCTGGTGGCATGGTCCTACTTGGCTACACCTCCCCACTCCACTGTGGCTAACTCCTCGGACTTTTGATCCAGTCGATTTGGAGACGAGAAGTCTATCATCAACCTCCACCTTGAAGATAAGTGTGCAGACGTACTAGAAGAGTTTTCATCATTTCCAAGAGCATTACGAGTTATTTATTATCGACTTCGATTTATCAACCGGGTCCTAAAGAAACCATTTTCAACCGAAAAGTTTATTACGGCTGAAGAAATCAGCTCATTGAAAACACGACTTATTTCTATGGCTCAGAAGAGATATTTTTACCGTGAATATGATTGTCTCAAAGAAAAAAAAAACCGTTAAGCCGTAAAAGCAGGTTACTCAACTTAAATCCTTTTATTGATAAGGACGACCTTCTACGTGTTGGAGGCAGACTTAATAATTCAGGTTTCAGCTACGAGGAACGTCATCCAGTCATTGTTCCAGAAAGGTCACATCTAGCGAATCTTTTAGTTAATTTCACACATCGCATTTTGCTTCACTCTGAACATCACATAATGCTACGTGCGATTCGTCAAGGATTTTTCTTCCCAAGATTAAAAAATCTTGTTCGAAAATGCATACGAGAATGTAAGACGTGTACAATCTATAAACATAAGGTCCAGCTCCAAATAATGGCTGCACTGCCCCCAGAACGTGTGAACTTTTCCTTGGCATTCACATATACAGGAGTCGATTTCGCTGGTCCATTCAGCATTAAATCCTCTACACTGAGAAATGCGAAAATCCTCAAAAGTTATGCTGCGGTATTCGTGTGTTTCTCTACTCGAGCCGTACATTTAGAAGTTTGTTCAGATCTCTTGATAGATAGATTCTTTGATAGATTCACTGGGCGCAGAGGTCTACCTAAGACAATGTTCTCGGACAACGGTCGACATTTCGGAGCAAGCTACGCTCTACTAAAAAGCCATAATGAATTTCTAAATGAAAAGGCTTTAATTGAGAAGTACACTAGATTGGGCTTTAATTGGTCTTTTATACCTCCATATGCACCTCATATGGGTGGCCTTTGGGAGGCAGCAGTAAAGAGCATGAAGTCTCATCTGAAGAAAGTGAACAACATCTTGTCATTCACCTTTGAAGAATTCAATATGCTTCTAGTTCGTATCGAAGCTGTTTTAAATTCGAGACCTCTTTCTTTTCTAACCGAAAACCCGAACGAGATTTTACCTCTGACCCCAGGACATTTACTTCGAGGTGCTTTGATTACAGCACTACCTGAAGCACCTGCTGCACCTCCGCTCAAGGATGTTCCATTCCTAAAACGTTGGGAAATATTGAAAGCACTCCAACATATTTTTGCTCGACGTTGGAAGTCTGAATATATTACCGAGCTCCAGAGACGTTTTAAATGGCAAAAGGAACACGACAACCTCAAACCAAACGATATTGTGATAGTCAAAGAAGAGCTTCTACCACCTCCCGAGTGGCTCCTTGGTCACGTTACCAACGTTATCTATGGTCAAGACAACAAAATACAAGTTGCTGAAGTTCTCACAAAGAATGGTAAAATTTTACGCCCAGTTGTAAAATTGTGTTTGCTACCGACAAACAATACTGATAGTAAACTCCCACCAAAATCTACTGAATAATGTATCAAATTCCCAAACGAAAATAGAAAATTAGAAAACTCAATCGCACTAGGTATTGTTAACACTGTATATATTTCTTTCTTTTATTATCAACCTAGATGGAGATGAACAAGCGCCCACGTTGTCACATTTGTCACGTGAACCACCCTCTGCAGTACTGCAAGCCTTTTAGTGACCTCAGCGTTGGTTTGCGTTGGAAATCGGCACGAGCTAAAGGTTTTTGCCTTAATTGCCTCGCCTATAATCACGAAAGGAGTGTCCTTCGACAAAACGATGTGCAGCGCTGGTAGATGGGCAGTCTTGTAATGCTTTTCATCACACTCTCTTACACCCAGAAGAGAAGAAAAATGACGTGAACTGAATGAATGAACTTCTTCCTAAGAAACCTGTGGCCGATTCTGCAGTCAATTCACCAGCGGCAACACCGCAAGCCGCGACTCTTCACCTAGAGGACATTGAATTGGCAACTCTGGCTGATAAACTTCATCTTGAAGAAACTATTATCATCAAAAAATTAACTTCACAAGGGGTTGTAAAAAAGGTATTTGTCAACGCTGCAACCGAGACTCCGACTCATCCAAACAGAAATCTAGTCAACCAGGCTACCCAAACTCCACCACAAACAAACCGCCAGAAGGCTTCAACCCCAGTTAAGGAAAACGTGTCCACCCAAACATCAATCACGACATCTTGGCCAATTAAGCCTACCGTGAGAGTGAACCTTAACTTTGCGGGTGCGAAGATGTTCACAGTATTTTTGTTAAATAGACAAGCAGAGCGCTCCTATATCCTGTGGAATGTGGCTAAAATGTTTCCTGAATTTAAGCCGATAAGATCTCGAGGCAAAGTATACGGTTGTTTTATCTTAGAGCCTAGTTTTCCCCACGAAAAAGAAGATTCGTTTGTGATGGACCTACTCATACAGGAACAACTGAATGTTGACATGTCGGACCCAATTTTAGATGCTTCATTGCTTCAGCACTTTAGACAATACAAACCCTAGCCCATCCATTTTTTGATTCAAGTAAGCAGACTGACGGTGTGTTGGGTAATGACGTCGCTCGTAGAATTTTGAAACCAGACATTGAGCAGTCGTCCTTCGATGTAACAATAGCCCAAGCATCTACCTTCGGATGGATAGTGTCTGGAGTATAGAGAGGATGCTCTTGCCACTCTCGGGTGAGCATGTTGAAGCGACTTCAACCTTATTTTTATTTAATTTCCTTTATATATTCTTTTTCTTCAGTGTAAAGAGACACTCAAATTTTATTTATATATTTCTTTTATTTATGAGTAATGAAGTTCCTAATTTAAGTTTTTTTTTGTATTATAACTGAATTGTTAATTTAATCTCTTTTGTTGTTGTTATCTTTGAATAATTTATTTAATCTCTTTTTTTCGATTCTACTCATTGAGGACCTTCTGGTCAGTTTAGTTTTAAGTTTAAGATTGAACTTCAAGAAAGCAAGAAATTTTAATAAAAAATCGGAATTAATTTAAAATAAAATTATTATTAAATTATGGAAAGACGGGAAAAGCTTTAGAAAAATTGGCCAAATTATTGGAAGAACGTATTCGTCGGTCCAGCGTCTAATTTACAACTTCAAAGAAACCGGAGTTTTAACATCCAAGCCACGATCTGGTTGACCAAAAACACTATCAGAACGAGAAGAGCGTAAAATAATCAACATGGTGAAGGTAAATTCTAGAATTACATCATCGAAAATTGTTGAAAATATAAATCAAACATTTAAAAAAAGTATTTGTTGCGAAACTGCAAGAAAAATTTTACGCAAAGCTGGTTATCATGGTAGAGTCGCTCGACGAAAGCCTGCTGTAAACAGAAAGTAGCGCATTGAATTTGCCAATAACTACATAAATAAGCCCCCAGAATTTCGGAAACAAGTTTTATTTTCAGACGAAAGTAAGTTCTGCATATTTGGAATAAAAGGTCGTCAAATTGTGTGGCGGAAATCAGGAACTGCGCTTGATAAACAAAATCTTGTTGGTACAGTAAAACATGGTGGTGGTGGAGTTATGGTTTGGGGGTGCATGGCGGCTTCGGGGGTGGGTCAGCTTGAATTTATTGAATCGACGATGGAACATTTTAAAACAAAACTTGAAACAAAGTGCAGCAAAACTTAACGTATCATCGACGTTTTGGTTCCAACAAGATAACGATCCAAAGCATACAGCGGAGGTTGTAAGATGTACAATGCTCCAGACAGCTCAAAACACCCCCCAATCACCCGATCTCCATCCTGTTGAGCATCTTTGGGATCTTTTAGAGAAAAAAATTCGTCAGCATACAATTACCAGCAAGCAAACTTTACACAGTGTTATACAGGAAGAATGGGAGAAGATAACAGCAGAGGAAACGGATAAGTTGGTAAATTCTATGCCAAATAGATTGAGTGAAATCTTAAAACAGCGTGGCTATCCAACAAAATATTAAATTTTACATTTTTGAATATTTATTAACATTTATAAAATTATTTTAACATTGAACGCAGACTTTTTGGTCGTTATACTTAATTAATAATTAATTTATGACCAATTATTACAAAAACGAAATGATCTCTTTTTTAATGTTTTTTAAGTACGTAATGTAAATGAAATATTTATAAAAAAATATAGATTTGAATTCAATATTTAGTATGTGTTTTTTTATATTTTCTAAAAATGTCTAAGATGAACGCAGACTTTGTTGATTGAGTGTATATAGTTCAATTATTGGAAGGGAAAATAAAAGTATAATTTCGCAGGCCTGTGTTATTTGTTCAACTAATTAATAACTGTGAAAATATATGTAAGTGGACAATTTGTTTTGTGTTTTGTTTCACTTTTTATGATAAATGAAATGAATTATTAAATAATTTTTTTTTTTAGTATTTAGTTATATGAAAATAAAACACCGATGTATCGATGATGCCAACATTGATGATTTTCTTAACGACGTTGCATCCCTACCTGTTGTTACCCACACGTAAGACGCTTTTTGCACGTTGAAATTTGTTTCCAAACAAATTTCATCACTCTTGCGTTTGTAGGAGAGAGGGGATAAACGAACGGAGGTGATTTCAGAATTTCATGTACTGGGAAACTTGTTTTGTTTTTTATTCGATATACACAGACTTACAAAAGTTTACATACCCCTCACATATTTAATTTTTTTAAATAAATATTTAATTTAAAATTCTTTAATGACTTTTTTTATTCCATATCGGATTTATTAAGAAAAAATAAACATAAAAATAACATATTTCCATTAATTTCTATTAAATAACATAAAATAATTCAGTTTTTACCATAAAGCTAATTTACAAAAGTTTACATACGGGGGAAAGAAAACGCTAATAAAATAAATTAATATTTTGTGTGGCCTCCTTTGGCTTTAATTACAGCAGATAATCTATTTGGCATGGACAATGCCAATTTTTTGGTAATTTCTGGAGTAATTTTGCTCCATTCTTCCATCAACGCTTCTTTGAGTGCTGGAACTGATGTTACTTGTCGTTTTCTGAGACCTCGTTTTAAAATATCCCATAAATGTTCAATAACGTTAAGATCGGGGGACTGCGGGGGATGTTCCAACTTGTGTTTAACGTTATATAGAAGCCATTCTTTAACTATCTTTGAAGAATGCTTCGGATCGTTATCCTGGAGAAATATTGCATTTTCCTCCAGATCTAAAAGTTGGACGATGGGAACGTAGCTATCCTTTAAAATATCAATATACATGGTCTTATCCATAGTACCATCGATGAACCTAAGCTTCCCGACACCATTTGCCGCCATACATCCGCAGACCATGACTGAACCACCTCCATGTTTCACAGTGCAATTAACATTTTGTGGCAATAACGCTGCATTTGGCTTTCGCCAAACTCCAAAAACTATAAATTTACATTCATCTGTAAATATTACCCTCTCCCAAAATGTAGAATTATTTACATGAGCATTTTCGTACTTTTGGGCATATTCTAGGCGCTTCTGGATATTCACAGATCTAAGTAAAGGTTTTTTTCTGGCAACTCTGCTATTGTACCCATTCCTCTTGATACATCGGCGAACAGTCTGGTCAGAAACGGTAATTTCTAGATCTGTTCTTATTTTCCGATTTAATTCGACGGCACTTAACTTAGGATTTCCTTGAATAGAACGAATAATAGACCGCTCTGTTCGTTTGTCGAGAATGCGGGGGCGCCCACTACGAGCTTTGCTTTCATAATTTCCATTTTTTTTGAAATTTTTTATTATTGTTTGGACTGTGCTTTTACTTAAATTTAATAAATTTCCAATTTCATTAAGAGATTTTCCATCATTTCTCAATTTGATGACGGTTTTTCGAATTGGTTCAGAAATTTCTTTGCCTTTGCCCATTTTCTTCCACTAAAAACACTTTTTGTTTTTTTTTTTGCAAGTGTGATCACTTTTAGTAAAAGTAAAACCTCTGCTACTGATTTTAAACAAAGCATCACAAAGATCTTAGCGGTAATTTTAACGGTACAACATTTTTTTTTTGCAGGGTATGTAAACTTATGTAACTTTAGAAGAATACCGATTACTGCTGTTTTGTTGTTATTTATTTTAAATAACAACAAAATATTCTAAAAGATGATGGAAATATTTTTTTAGTGCATAAAACAAAAAAAGTAACTAACATTTTTAATAAAATTATGTAATTTTTCAAGAAAATAGAAAAATTGTAAACGTATGTAAACTTTTGTAAGTCTGTGTACACAGACTTGTATTTGATTTCACATTTTCTAATATTTTTTGATTCGCATAGCGAAGTTAACTCCTTGACTGCCGCTGCAACTTTCAGAAAACTGGTCAAAAACGACAATTTGATATTTTCACATTATATTACCAAAAACTATTTTTAGATCGTAGGTATCATCAAAAGGCAAAAATGATTTTTTTAGAAGAAAAAGTGATTTAGCGAGTATGAGTTAGTCCACGTGTTAATATAAATCTCCCTTATTTAAAATATCATTAGTCTTTGTTTATTTTGCATTATTTAATTAAAAAAAGGTGAAAAAATAAAAAATATCAAAAAGAATATAATTTAAATAGGGTAAATATATTATAAAATAATAATACATATATACATATATATAATACATTATAATATAATAACAAATACAATATTCATGTCTTGTGTTTGAACCTAAATCACAATGCCAAATAAAGTTACAACTGTCAAAAACAGCAGAAGGACACGATAAAAAAAAAAAAACAAAATTTCTGAAATTAATTTTTTACATTCAAAAGCGAAAGAAAATGCAAAAAAGTTTTTCACTCTTGTTTCGAAACTAATTTCAACGTGCAAAAGGTGTCTAACGTAACGTACCGTAGCAAACGTTCTCTTTTTAGCACATGGAGAACAATTTAAACTATTACCGAAACGTTCTCTCTTGTTAGCAAAACGTAGCGATCTGTATAAAACAGAATTCTCCTACGTTTTTTCGTGACATTTGAACATGAGAGATGATGAGCAGTGTTGCCATGAAAAAAATATTGTAACCAACGTTTGTGAAAAAATCACCAAATAAGGAAATTCGTAGTTTTTATTTTATTTTTTTCAAATTTAAATTATAATTAAGAAAAAAAAAAGAAACAAAAAATAACAAAATAAAAATATAGTCTTACTAAGTAATTAATTTTAACAAACTAGACTTATTTTTATACGAATAATAATATTCAAATTCTTAAAAGTCTACACATTGAACAAAAAAATAACCAGAATCGGCAACACTGATGATGAGTGCAAACGTCTGTATACCAATTTCTTTGTATTGTGTTGTGTTCGTTTGTGTATTGTTTTGATTTACATTCTTCATTGAGAACTGTCCCGTTTTTAACGTTTTTATAACTACACAAACGTTTTTAAGGCTACGTACGTTACGATTTTACGTTTCTTACGGATGGGGAAAAAGGGCATTATCCTTTTTTTAGAATGAATGCGGCGTTTTTCAGTAAACCAAAAAAGATGACTATGCAATAAGAAACTCGATGTCTTTATATATAAAAAAGGCTGTAAAAACGGTTGTGGATATTTGGTTGGAGTTGAGCTAAGGAGTATGTATAGTGATCCCAAAAATTTTAATTTTTATATGCAATCTTTTAGTCAAAAAGCTAAAATAAAATCAAAAGACGATAAGACTCTATAAATGTTTATACATAGGTTATTAGAATTTTGTAGATTTTTTTATATATAATTAACCAACTAATGATCGGTGTGCTTCGCCAATCCTATCGATATCTATATATATAAAAATGAATGTGTATTTATTTGTTTGTGGAGTTTTTGTTTGAACTCTATAGACGGCTGGACCGATTTTCATGAAATTTTAACAATACATTTGGCAGCTCTAGAAGTTGATGCTTGCATCCTCTCTCCTTCTACACGTGCATCATGTTGATCTGGTGTCTCCGCAGCTCTAGATGTTGATGCCCGTAGTCTCTCTCCTTCTATACGTACATCGCGTTGATTTGGCGTCTCACCAGTTTTTGATCCTGCTGATTGGGATCGTTTTCTTCTAAGACGTGTATCACGTTGATCAGGTGTCTCAGCAGCTTTAGATGTTGATACTCGTAGTCTCTCTCTTTCTACACGTACATCTCGCTGATCTGGTGTTTCTGTAGCTACTGCCCTTTGCGATCGTATTATTTTCCTTTCTAAACGTTCATCATGTAGAACTTGAGTCTCAGCAGTTCTAGATGTGGAGGCTCTAGACCTTTCAACACTCAGATGAACATCACGTTCTTGGGGAATTTCGTCAGCCTTTTGTGATTGTAAATTAACTGCATTTTTGATGCGTTTAGAAAGCGAACAGTTTTAGGTGTAATTTTTTTAATTTATCCCAATCTGATCACTCACAAAATGAATGTTTAACTCGTTTAGAATCTGGGATTCAAATGATTTGCGAAAAAGTTTGTGAGTACTATTTAAGTACTTCCTTTCAATCAGTACCAGGCAAATATACCATAATAGATCAATTTCTTTTATTTTTAAGATAAAAATTTTGGGCAATAGAAAATATTTAATATTTTTATTATGGTGACCCGACCATAAAGATTTGGTCTATAAATATAACCGCATGTAACAATTGGTTCTTTAAAAAGTTATGTATGCTGTAGGTAAATAATAAATTTAGGCAGTATAGTATCATCGATGGTCTGTGTCTACTGTTAATTGTACCTAAATTACACATGTCCCAAACATATAATGAAATAGGTATTGGAATAAACAGGCAATAAGCATGACTTTAGCTACAATAGTTTATCAGTTATATGATGTTTAGTACTTACTTTCTGTCTAAGAATTCATATAAAAATAGAGTCTATTTATTTCCCTTACCCGAAATAGTCATATATGTGTCAAAGTGGTTCATGCTAGATTCTAGCTCTAATAGTTTTCCATCTACGCGAACTTTAATATCATATAGTCCGGCAATTTTTTCCACAAATTATTCATATGGGAAGTACCATGCCCCTTTTCCTAGTCAGCGAATTTTTATGTCAAATATTCATATTGATACTAAAGCGGATTCGACAAAATATTAGGGCTCTAACTGTTATATTTTCTTAGATATATTAATTTAATATTTTTATAGGAGGCGGCACGCCCATTACAGCAAGTCTACCCATTTTGTTCATATAGATGTCAAAGTTGTCCACACACAATTTGAGAAATCTATCTGTTGTAGTTTATGATATAGGACACATTAACTACTTATTGGTTATGTGGGCGTAGTACCTTGCCTACTTGAAATTTAAAAATAAAAAGTAGGCTATATTTGCTGCCAAACTATAAACTATAACTGTTAAAATTTCAAGAAAATCGGTCCGGCCGTTTTTAAATATATATGTTCTTATATTCATATGGGAGGTGCCACGCCACATTTTGCTTGTTAGTCAAGTTTTATCTAAAATATTCATTTTGATACTAAAGTGGCTTCGACAAAATTTTTTGAGTCTAACTGTTATACATTCTTAGATATACTAATTTAATATCTTTTATATGGGAAGTGACACGCCCACTATAGCCAATCCGCCCATTTTGTTCCTATATACGTCAAAGTCGTCCATACAAAATTTAGAGACTCTAGCCGTTGAAGTTTATGAGATATGCGATTTTAAATATTTATTGGGTATGCGGGCGTGCACCTCGCCTGCTTAAAATTTTAAAATAAGTTCCCTCCAGACATACAGGAAGGTACTGATAAAATTTCAAGAAAATCGGTCCAGCCGTTTAGCCGTCTATAAACTTCAAACAAACCCACAAACAAATAAACACACATTCATTTTTATATTGAAGTTTCTATACTGTCACGGAGAAGGAATGCTTAGCTATTATCTGGGCCTTACCTTGAGGGTTACCATTTTGCGATTGTGACTGATCATCAGCCGTTGAAGTGGCTCAACTCCATCTGGTAGGATCGCACGCTGGGCGTTAAAATGATGAAGTTCGACTATGAAATACGATACCGAAAAGGAAAATTAAACGTAGTGGCAGATTGTTTATCTCGCTCACCCCAAACCAATCAAACAGCAGTTCTCCAGTCCCTTAAAACATGTATAAACCATAAAGATCCCTGGTACGAAAACAAAATTAAAATCATTAGAAATGATCCTGAAAAGTTACCTGATTATCGAATCGATGACAATCAAAACCTACGAAGACATATATTTGACACGTCGGTCCACAACGAAGAAGATCCAGTTCCGTGGAAACTTGTGGTACCAAAATCAGACAGAGAAAGGGTACTACGACAATGTCATGATGATGCAACTGCAGGGCATTTGGGTATAAATAAAACGATAGCGAGGGTTACCAAAATGTACTACTGGCCCGGAATATTTAGAGACATAAGTAAATATGTAAGGCAAAGTCAAAACTGTCCAGGTTTTAAACCACTACAACAGGCTCCTGCAGGAAAATGTATACCTCTCAGGTTTATCAACCGTGGCACACCATATGTTCAGATTTTGTAGGGCCACTGCCACGATCTATTCATAGTAATAATACCTTAATTGTATTTCACGATAAATTCAGCAAATGGTCCGAAATCGTTCCTGTGAGACAAGCTACTTCCAAGACATTCATTAAGGCATTCAGAGAGGGAATCCTGGCGCGCTTTGGTGTTCCCCATGTTCTATTGACTGATAATGGAACACAATTCACTAGTCGAAGTTGTCAAAAATATTTTAAGTCCATAGGCGTTAAACAGATTTTTACAGCTCCCTACTCACCCCAAGAGAATTCTACCGAGAGGATGAATAGGACCATTAAAAAAATGATAGCTCAATATGCATAAACCACTCACAGAAGGTGGGATGAACACTTACCAGAATTGACGTTGGCGATAAATTCCTTCAGAGTTCAACAAATTATAGCCCGTCCTACTTAACCCAAGGAAGGGAGTTACGTCTTCCCAATTCTTTATTTCACGAGAGAACGAGTATCAACCCAAATCAAAGCCCAGAAGAAAAGTCTGATCAATTGAAGGAGGTTTTTGAAATCGTCAAAATGCACTTACAAGTCGCAACGAATACTCAAGCTACACACTACAATCTGAGGCGACGGGAATAGGCTCCCAAGAAAGGTAATCTAGCTCCAGAAAACACACGTACTGTCGAAAGCTATCGACCATTCTGCAGCTAAGTTGGCTCCACGATATGAAGGTCCCTATGTAGTATCCGAATTCATCTCAGCCGTAATAGTACGATTAGTGGATCCTGAAACTAAGAAGACTAAAGGAACAGCGCATTTGAAAGATTGAAGTCATTCAATATGTGAGCTATTTGAACTCGTACTAATATATTTCCAAATATCTAATTGCCAGCTGAACAAGAAGTCTTCAGTCCCACAAAGAAAACTTAACCAGGAGGGAGATGCAACGAAGTTTCTCGTTACATAATATAATCATTATTCTTCTACTTATTTTATTATCTAATATTATTATAATGTTAGCTTAAGCTGTTTATATAAATTTGAATTATCATTTTCGGTATTTATAATTATCACTATATTTTTGTAGTGTACTCAGCATTTATATTTGGAGAGTTAATTTTAATATATTCATTATCACTATATTTAGAAATAGGTTAATTAATGCATTTCTCCGGCTCTCTCTTTGCTATCACCGTAATCTTAAATTTAATCACAGTTTTATTCACCACTAAGTTTAAATTTCTCTTGCTCTCTCTTTGCTATCACCAAATCTTAAATTTAATCTCAGTTTTATTCACCACTAAGTTTAAATACACTACCGTACTCTTTAATTTATATTTTTCTACTATACACAAGAATTAATAAGGCTTAAGCAACAAACTTTGTGTAGAAATGATCTTAAGGTAGAGTAAAAGTGCAGTTAATTATCATTATTATTATATATTGAATTTAAACGAAATGTAATTTAGAATGATGTGATTGGGATTATCACAACGCAGTCAGTGGAGTTTTATCTATCGCAGCGGGTGCACGCTTATTAATATTTTATGTTGTCGAGCGGATTTTTTTTTTTTTGATTAAGAAATAAATATTAAATAACCAAGGAAATCCTTGTTTCTCTTAAATTGTTCGATGATCCCTGGAGTAACTGAGTTTCACTGGTACATCTGTTATAATATATATAGATTGTAGCGTTCGAGCAGTTTTCGAACTGCTTAGCAGTCAAACGGTTAACATATTTACCGTCTTTGTTTAACAGAAGTTTAACCCTGGGTTATAGCTGCCAGATTTGACGAATTATGCCCTTATTTTGACGATTTTTAGCATTTAAAAATTGACATCATTTTCTTTACTTTAGTACATTAAAAGCCTCCTTAAGTGTTGTATTTGCTTTGCAATTGTTCCTATTGGAAATTTATGGTAGTAATAACAAGGAGTATAAACGGGCATGTTCTGAAAAACGCTAAAAATTTGCGATTTCAAATCACAAGGGTATATATAGAGCAGTGAACTAATTGAAACATGTTCAAGTAGAACTTCTTAACAAAAAATTATAACAACTTTACACTATTCTAAATTAAAAATACCAATCTAAAAACTTGGTTTATTTTTAACCAATTTCTTGTGTCATTTGTTTACTAAAACAGGCGATTCAAACGAACAGCTGATACTTACGATGTTCGAAAAATTATTTTTTTCGTGCTGTTAGTGCTAAATGAAATAGTTATTTTATTTCAAGTGCTTGACAAATATTTGAGAAGAACATTAGAATTTTGTATTAAAACGTGTAAAAGTATATTTAAAAAATCGCAAAAGAATTTTTATAGTGCGTTTGAGTGTTGATACAATTATCAACATAATATGAAATAATTAAACATTTTATAAAATTTCTTTTACGAGTACCTACAGTGAAAGTAATATATTCTTTTAAAGTAAATGAACTCAATGTCACTAACAAAATAAAATTATTTGGCAGTTAAAAATTACTCCTTTATACTTACGCCTGCTCCGGAACGTCTAATCGGTTAGAATAATCCCAAAGGACACGTCTTTTATTGGAATTTTTCCGAAAAATGGAAAAGACACTTCTTATTAATATGTGCACTCTCGCCAATAGTTTTATTAAGAATGAAAAAAGAATTAAGAATATAAACATAAAAGAGAATTCAAGTTTAGTAAAAAAACAGTGATGTCAACATGTGAGTTGCATTTTAAATCCATCAACTCCAACATCTTTTTAATTTTTCTTTTCTGGATTGCAGACTTTTAAAACAAATTATGCATTGCACATATGTTTATTTTTTCGACAGTGACTTCGAAAAATCAAAATCGCAAGTAAACGTGTGAGGTTCAGAATACATTGAAATACATTTGGCATTTTTAAAATCACTTGCGATTTGAAATCGTGCGATTGCCAGAACATGCCTGAAAATATATATTATATTTTAAGGTATTTCGAATATCAGTGATGACTTTTCTGTATTTTATACCTTTTTAATACCTTAAAAGTCGAAGAATTTTAAAAACTCGATTATATTTTCTAATATTACCATAGAAATAACTAAGGCAAGAAAGAAAGAAAGTATGTTTTGGAAAGGAGGAAAGAGGGAGCAGTGTTTATGGACACTAGGTATGAATATTTTTATAACATAAGTAAAAGGAAATATCTCTTCAGGGAGTTCCACATACGAATAGTCAGTCTAACTAACGAACTCTGTAGTGCTAAGTGCATTACAATGACCAATCGACCACATACGGATGTGCTGACCGAGAAAGACGAGTGTTACGTAGCAATACATGATTTTCATAAAAAGTCTCCTTATTTCTCTCTAGCAATATTCGTAGTAGTAGCGATAAGCACTGAAATACAAGCCACATTGCAACGATGCTCTAATGAATCAATGGAGTTGGACGCACTATCGTGATTACCGAGCTGCTACGGCCGCTGCTGTAAACTTGAGGCTTCTAGACCGTTTGAGGGCCAACCCACACATGAGAGTTGTAATAAATTCTCGGTCGGTTATAAATGGTAAAAATATCAGATGAAGTGAAAATTTTATAGCACTGTCTTAAGAAGCCAAGGCTGAATTTGTTATGGGCATAACGTCAAGATCTTCTGACTCCCTAATATTTACACCACACATGGGTACAGATGATACAATATTATTGCTGCTTAACATTGACTTTATATGTTTTTGTCTTTAAAGCCTTTCAATTTATTTATTTTTTCTGACGATTTTTTTACGATTTCAATGAACGTCTTTGACGAATTTTTTCTCAAATATTTGACGATTTGATGCTTCAACTATCTGGCATCTATGCCCTGGACGGTTACTGTTCGTCGAATCGACGAAGCTTATTTACTCTTTATCATTTAACTCTCTTATGTTTGAACAAATTTCGCTCTTTTTCTCAACAACCCAGCGGATTTGTTTGCCCATACATCTTCCAACTGAGGTCAACTCCACCGACATTGTAAGCGAAGGTGATTCAAAGGGTACCTAGATATGTCTCAATGCAATTAATCTTTAATAGTAGACATTGTATTTATATTAGATGTGACCGATTACGATGAGTTTGAACTATTAAATAATTAAATTAACTAAAATTTCTATTATTAATCAATTTCAATTTATTTATCCATAATATTTACACTTTCTTTACAGCTAAATTGCAAATTTAAAAAAAATTATATTTTTAAAATAGATTTTATAATTACAAAAATAAATCAATAAATAAAATTTTTCATTTTTCGCATCGGGCACCTTCTGAAATAAGGATAAAGAACAAACAAAATTAAATTTGTAATACATCTATGGACTAGATCACAACTATAGACTAGACCATAATAAATATAATAAATATTTAGCAAAAAGTCCATAAGTTAAAAAAAGTAATTTACCGAAAATGGCCGTATTTAATACTTTAAATTCTTTGAACGCCTTCTTATTTTGGGTGCCGTCATAATTACATGATAAAATAAGTGGAATGTCAATGATTTTACCAAACTTTTCCGTAAGGCCTTCTGGTGAAATTATAATTTTAATAATGTTAACCTGAAAGAAATCAAATTATTAGAAATAGTAATTTCATAAAATCTTCTTTAATTTTGTCCTCTAGAATTTTCATTTCATCCTGTAATTTAATTGGGAAGTTTTGCGTTTGGGAATTCTTATGTTCGTCTTCGCCATTTCTTTTAAAATTGCTAGTTCTTGGGAATGAGTTCCAGTAGTAACTTCAATTTTCTTTTCGACTTCATCCTATCGATTATTAATTTTATTTACTGCCAGTATCATGTCAGATTGGTTTTTCAACATTTGGTCCAGTCCTTTAATTATTTTACTTGCTTTGTCTGAAGTAAGATAAAACACAATAATTACAATTTTTTAATAATAATATAGTTACATAGTTTTTCGTATTACCTGTTGTTGAAATTTCATATTCACCCCTATTCTGCGTTTCGATTACGTTCCCGCATTCAGGTACGCATCGATCGAAAAAAGGTATTCCAGCAGAAAACGGAATCGAAAGAAAAAGAAGACAAAAGTATTTTCAATTCCATATGTTTCATTGTAAAACGTATGAAATAGAAATGTAAAAAATAAATAATTCAACATAAAACAAATAAAAATTAAATATTTTCGAAATTTTAGTTAAAAACACATCAGGTAAGTGAGGAATGACAAAAATGGCAAAAAAAAACGTTAGACATTTATGACTAAACTAATCCAATGTCAAGAATCCGTCCAATTTTATACAGAAGAAATGGAATCGATTGCAAGCCCGTCAGCTGAATAACTTTTTCCTCAATGGGACTAATACGCTGCAAGCGACACTGGCCTCCTCCGGTGCTGTTCATTTCTTTTTTGTTTGCTGTTAGCTTTCGTTTTATATAACATTTCCAGTCAATCCACACCTACAAAAATATATTTATTACATGCAACACATGATAAAAATTTCATACCTTCTTCCATGCACTGACATCTTTTGTAGGTGGTCCCATTGAGTTATGTGTTTCTGTGATTTCTTCCCAGAATGCATGTACTTCATCTTTGGATAGCTTATGATATCCACAAGCAATATCCACTTTCGTTTCCATTAAATTAGTAAGCATTTCGTACTGCTCCGGTGTTGTAGTTTTCGACCTTCACTTAAATAAGTTAAATTCAGGTTTCTGTTGAAAAATAGAACAACTTATAAAAAATATATTACTTACTTACTTAATTGGCCATAACAACCCGATTAACGGATTTCGGCCTGCCGCAATACATCCTTCCAGGCGCCTCTGCTTCTTGCGCGCCTACGCCAGTTGGTCACACCAATCGATGACAGGGCTTCCTCGACTTGGTCCTTCCAACGGATACAAGGTCGTCCTCTATGCCGACTTCCGCAGATCCCCGCATCAAATACCCGTTTCGCCGGAGCATCCTATTCCATTCGAACGACATGGCCGTGCCAGCGCAGCCACTGTATATTAATACGCTGTACAACGTCTATGTCGTTGAGGAGCTCATACAGCTCACTGTTAGATCGGATGCGGAAATCATCGCCAACTCGCACAGGACCGAAGATCTCACGTAGGACTTTCCTCTCGAATACTCTCAAGGCTGCTGCATCAGTTCTTAATAGGGTCCATGCCTCTGCGCCATAAAGAAGCACGGGTAAGATGAGCGTCTTGTAGAGTATTAATTTTGTCGCACGAGAGAGGTCTCTGCTACTCAATTGCCTATTGAGACCATAATAGCACCTGTTGGCAAGAGTAATCCTGCGTTTAATCTCCAGACTGACATCGTTTTTGGTGGTAACGGCGGAGCCAAGATAAATAAATTCCTTGACTGTATCAAAAGTATAGTTATCGGCCGTAATCTGAGAATCAATACGCCGCACGTCTCTACTTGTCGACAACATATACCTTGTTTTGCCCTTATTTACTGCCAGACCCAACTTCTTAGACTCCCGTTCAATAGCGCTAAAGGCAGCAGTAACATCTCGCTTGGTACGCCCTATGATGTCGATGTCGTCAGCGTACGCAAGCAATTGGACACTTTTTTGAAAGATAGTGCCATTGCGATGCACTCCTGCTTTTCGCAGAACACTCTCCATGACGAAGTTGAAGAGGTCGCATGATAAGGGGTCGCCTTGTCTGAAACCTCGCACGGTATCAAAAGGTTCGGAGAGGTCCATTCCTACCTTGACGGAGCTGCAGGAATTGCTCAACGTCATTCTGCATAGCCTTATCAGCTTCGCAGGTATACCGAGCTCAGACATTGCGGCATAAACACGATCCCTTATGGGGCTATCGAAGGCTGCCTTATAGTCGACAAAAAGATGGTGTGTGTCGACTTGTTTTTCGTGGGCCTTTTCCAGGATTTGGCGCAGTGTGAAGATCTGGTCTATGGTGGATTTGGCAGGTCTGAAGCCACACTGATAAGGTCCAATCAGTGTTTTGACGAGTGGCTTCAGTCGTTCACACAATACGCCTGTAAGAACCTTATATGCGATAGGGAGAAGGCTAATACCCCTGTAGTTGGCGCATATTGTGGGGTCTCCCTTTTTCAGGACAGGACAGAGGACACTGAGGTTCCAATCGTTGGGCATACTTTCTTCTAGCCATATTTTGTAGATGAGCTGGTGCATGCGCCCTACCTCATTACATCCGGTCCTAAACAATTCAGCGGGGAGGCCATCAGGACCTGCCGCTTTATCCCCATCTAATCTCAACGACATTGGAGGACTGTGGGCCAACATCTCCCACTCCTTGCGCACTACTGCGGAAACAGTCCTTGGTTTCGAGCGCCCACCACAACGAAACCAATGGTACGATGAGGAGTGCCGCGAGGCAGCTGCAGCGAAAAACGCCGCATACAAGAAGACGTTACAGTCTGCTGCTACGCGAGCCATTGTCGAGAATTACAGAGAGAAGAGAAGGGATGAGAGACGCCTTTTCAGACGCAAGAAAAGGGAGCAGGAAAGGCGTGAGCGTGAGGAAGTCGTAATGCATAGATGTAGGAATGACGCTAGAAAATTTTATCAGAAGGTTAAGCGTCTAACCGAGGGTTATAGACCCGGAGCGTCTTCTTGCAAGGACGAAAACGGAAACTTGGTTACAGATCCGCAGGGGTGCTGAGGTTGTGGAGGAAACACTTCTCTACTCTGCTACAAGGCGATGACGACACCAATACCGCCTCTAGCGATGATCCTCCGAACCCGATCAATGATGACGGCGTGGAGATTCCGCCGCCTAGCTATGAAGAGGTCAAAGTCGCGATTACGCGTCTTAAAAACAAAAAATATATTAAATTTATTAATTATTCCATTTTTTACTTACATTTATTTAATTTTACACTTTTTCAAGTTAAACAAACAAAATTCGAAAAGGCTCCGACACAAAATAAACAACTTACAAAAACGTAATTATGATCGTAATGCAGAATACAAATAATCGAAAAACATTGGAATGAAACGAAACGAATCGAAATGCAGAATACCAAAGTTGCCAAACGGAGAAATTTTCGATTCGAATCGAAACGCAGAATAGGGGTGATTGTATTTTGTTAAAAAGCGCCATATTCAAACAAAAAAGTATCTGCTGTGTCAATAATAGGTATAAGTAGGAAATCATCATCGATCAGATATGAATCGTATTTATAAGCAATATTATTTGCAAAAATTTTTACTTCATGTGATAGAGAGTTATTTGATACAACGTAAATTCCAAAATCAGCGGAGGTACCAGGAGTTTCATAAAAAGGAGTTTTTTCCAGATAACGTTTACCTACAGCAAATAACTTTCAATCGCGTGATTCGAAGTTTGAAAAGGGAAATTGGTCTTCAAACAATACATATTGTCTGGTTTATATTTTGTTAAAGTAAATACTTTTGTAACATATTTTTTTTATTATATAGCTCCCTGATATATGGAAACCTAAATGTTTTTGCTTTTTGAATGGGTAATATTCATTGAAATTATTGTCTACTTGCCGCAAAATATTTGTTGGACTTTTGATTTTTTTTAATAGTTTGCAAAAAATTTTCAAATTTGTAGGCAGTAATTGATTGAAGATTTCCATTTGTGTAATATGTAACATATTATGTATGTACATTGTACGACAAATATTGTATAGGATACAGCAGTTCGAAATTTTTAACAAAATCTTCGAGCATGTTACTAACAACTGTCAAGTAATTAATAGTATTTCTTGAAAGTAATACTCGGTAAGAGCAATGAAATACACGAAAATGATAATAGTAGTCCTCATTTAAGATACCTCGAAGTACTATTATCGACGTATATAAAACAAAATGGCGGAATTCGATTGCTTTCCAGCGTGGTAATACTGCTAAACTTCTAGGTTTTCTTCCAAACTCACAAGGCACATACTTGGCCTACGATTTAAGCTTTTCGGAGATAGATTCCAAATTCTCATTTGAAACGTAAATTTTTTCTATTAACCCAACAATTTAAAAGTTTTATACATACTCCCAAATCCAGTAAATGCATGATTTCGATTGGAAATTGCGTCACCATCTTGATGCCCTTCTCTTCTAATATGTTTTTGGAAGTTCTGTATGGTGGTAAATGGTGGTTTGGATCCCGTCTATGTGAAGAGTCTTCATCCGAGCGTAAAGGACCAGACTGAGCCGAAAAAACTATAATTCTTTGGATAGGGCTACACAATTGATCACATTTGGAACATCCATGAAATGCATTGTGGCCAACTATTCCACATAAAAATGCACGGGCTGGGCTATCATAAATGAATGCACGTACTATAATTTTCACTTCCTTAGGCAGCGTGGATCAATCAAATGTTGATTTACATCTAGTCGTACATTAAGTCTTGTAAATATGTATCCACATTTGAAGGCTTTTTTCCTCAGATATTAAAAAAACTTCTGAGACCTTGTGGCCAAGTCGAACTCGAACTTTTAAAAAAGGGGAAAACATCTATGCCAATGTCCAGAAATAACTTCTGTATTTTTCCAGATATAATATCTTCTTTTAGAGCCAGTACACGGCTTTTAATGCCAATGTGCATATACGTTCCAGGTGTAACCGTTCTGATAATCATATTATTTGTTGACATAAAGTTATTGACTGAAGCTGGAACGTCCAGGCCGTCTTTCCTGGCAGGTATTTCCTATACTAAGACGATGATTTGTCAGTTAATCTTACTTATTTTTTCTGTAATGGTCGCACTTGTTGATGGTTGATGAAATTCGTCCTGATCATTTTGTGCCGTCTCATCATTTATTACAATATTATTGTTTTCCAAACAGTCTGTTGTATCATCTACATTTCTTTTTAAATTTTCAGCTTCCAATTTTTTTAATCGTCTTAAATTTCTTTTACTGAATCCGAACATAGAAAACACACAACAACTTACTATTATTTATTTATATGTACTTACTTATTTTATTTAATTAATCACTTATTTTCAATACCACAATCTCCAACTTGTATGTTCAAAATCACTTTACCACATGAAATTTTACTTCGAAAGACTAGATCAAACAAAAGAAGAACCAAAAATAAATAACGGGACATCGGCTGAACCAAAACAAACAACAATACCACAATCTACCACTGATATATTCAATAACACTTTACAAAATGAAATTTTACTTTGAAAGAATAGAAAAAGCAAAGAAACACAAAAAAATAAATAACGCGACATCGGCTGAACCAAAACAAACAACAAAACTATATTAACAATATGACTAGATGATCCGTGCGAATATTTCGCACCGTTAGTTGTCATTTTTGTAACATAAAATGAAAATAATTAATAGAAATTTTATTAAAAGTATAAAAATATTAGAAATCATAGTATCATCATACATATTTACTTACATACATACATATGATTAAATGCTTTTATAATACTTCTTTGAATACAATGTTAGATGTAATGATATGATCGTCGTTAACTTTTTGCCCGTACGAATCCTTAATACAAAAAAAAAATATCTTTAAACGTACGCACTCGACAAAAAGTCACGTATAACTGCCCATGTGAAAAGTCCGGTTCTGGTAAATACAATCCTACATTTTGAAGGGCTTGACCTTGTGTTTTGTTTATCGTCATAGCAAAAGCAACTTTCACAGGGAATTGTTTTCATGTCATAGGAAAGGCACAGTTGGATCAGAAGGTGTAAGGTTGATTTGGGGTATAAGTACAGTTTTATCGATATGAATAATTTTTGCTGATACGATGTGCTCTCCCAAGTTTGTTACGATGAGCTTTGTACCTTGCTTTAAAACCCCTGTTTAGCATTAAGATTTACAATTAACATTATAATTGCATTTGTCTTTTCAAATGCACGTTATTTATATTCTTACGTTGCACGTTATTTTTATTCTTATTTTTCTGTAAACCTTTTTAACTGTTAAATATCAGCTGACACTATATCTATGTATATATTAAAAGATACTGTATTACAACACTTCATAAAACAAACAATGCCATTACCAAAATTGCTTTTACAACTTTATATATTATTATGTGGAATAGCATTACAATTAAGCGACCCTCTTTATCGCACTTTATCTAACAATTACTGCAAAGTATTGCCAAAATAGCTTTGTACAACTTAATAAGCATATTATATATAACTGACTTAGTAATAAACGGCATTATAGTAAATAGCGATATTGCCAGAATGGATTTTAATATACACTATGTTATATAGAACTGCATTACTATTAAGCGACCCTATATTAATACACTTGAACAAAAACATTTAATCATAATGAGAACAGTATTATCATGCAGTTCTAAATAAAATATATTTTTTATCAATGAAAATATTAATTTTTCAATTTCTAATTATTTTTCGTCATTAGTGTTAGATATAAGCTTTAAAATGAGATATCATTCTTTAAATTTAATGCGGTGGCATGGGAGATATTTGCAACCGACAAAAAAAGTGCTTTAGAAATAATATATATGATACTACATTACTCAGCCATCCAATTCAGATGCAAGTACGATGGCAACATTTTATTAAATTTTGTTTTGTTCTTTAATTCGTATATGCATTTCATTTTACAATGTAACATCAATAGGACTCATCCGAATCGGATGCTAGTTGTATGCTCTTAACCAACTTTATTTTCCTATTGACATAATAGTATACATTGGGATGTGTTTCAAATTGTAATAAGCTGCGGACTGCTGGGAACGTTAGTTGATAACGAAAACGTGCAGTGAGCAGACGTACGCTGGGCGCCAATTTTTTAAGCTGAATTTCGCAGGTTTGTAGTCGTCGCAACGACAAAGAGTAACTTTAGTGTAACTTTTTGAGTTTATAGTGTAATAGATTTGTTGTTATATTTTTTATGTTTATAGTTTTGCATAAATTGCGTTATAGTTATTTTAAATTATTTTTATTTTAATTTACATTTTTTTTTTTTTTTTGTAAAAATGTGAAGGTTTATGATTTTTTAGAATTCGAAATGGGCTCAAAAAAGGAACATTCCGATGATGACATAGAGAGATTTTTACAAAGTTGTGACGAAAATTTCGAGATCTTGGATTCGGAGGAAGAAGATTTTAACTTTCACGAAAGTAGGGAAAACAGTAATCATGAAGCAGAAAATACAAATACATATATTTTTGGGTATGATTTTTTTGTTTTGAAATATGGTTTTATTGAAAAAATAGTTTATTGTTTTGGTTTAGAATACTATACATGAGTACATACATATATTTATGGTTTTAGGAAATACTGAGTTTGTTATAAATATACTAAATATTTGTTTGAGATTTGAGAAATATAGAAAAATTATAGCTCTATGATTAATATAGGTGTGATCAATGTTGAAATGAAAAATGTTTAATTTGTTTTATTAGTAAAAAATAAAAATATGTTATTCTAGAACTAATGCTAAATACATTTCTTTTAGTAATAATTATATTTTATTAAAAGAACAATTTTTACAATTCAATAGTTTTTATTTTTTTGAAAATGTTATTAGACATTTATTTTTTTTCAGTTATTAACAGATTCAAATTTAAAAATACGTTTATAAAAATTAAAAGGCTTAAGTGTTAACAAGTATTGTGTATAGAAAGTTTGACATCGACAAATCTTGAAAGATTGTGAATAAGTATTTTTACAGTTAGATCTATGTATGATATTATTAGCACATATAAATAGATGACTTACATAATTGCAAATTCATAAATAAGTCTATATGTTCTTTATCAATCTGATTACCATGTTTTATTAATAGTTCTTCGAATTCAGCTGATAACATCATTTTTGAGTTAAAATTTTTTCTTATACTTTATATGTATAAAGAGTAAGGATCAATTGAAAATAAAATTAATAACTTTAAATGTTTTATTGATTAACAATGTTGTAGTGTGCTCTTTCATTACACACTGCTGTACTCACAATATACTGCGGACATAAACAAAATCGATCAAGCCTCACTTGAATGAAATGTGACGAATATTCAAAGGGATCATATTGGCAATTGAGTGACATTGATAAAGTCACTCAATTCCTCAATTCAAAGTCAATTCTTCAAGTTGCGACTATCGAAATTAAAGTAAGTACATGTATGGAATAGGATTAAGTGAGATAGAATGTAAATTAGAATAATATAGCAAATAAGTAAATTTTGGTATAAAAAGAGCCCTTTGGCCAGAAATAAATCAGATTCTAATGAAAACTCAAATCGGCAACAACTTTGCCTTGAATTTTATTAATAGATCTCCTTTTGCCCTTACCAAGGTAAGATCGGCAATTGCAATAGCGTAACCAACGGCAAACTCTGCCGGTTACAAAAATACCTTTTCATATTTATATATTAATACAAAGCTTTTTTCCATCACAATGTCTTCTCTTTTTAACAAAATTTCTAACTAAAATTACATTCTTTTCAGCACATGTATGATTAAAATTTTAATGATTTTATATTTAGATTATCTTTATACAAAGTTTTCATGTTCGGACAATCCCAATAATCTAAATTAATTATATACATTAGAGCGACTAATCAAAAAAAGTGCTCGATGTACCCTCCTAAAAATGAACCTTGGACTTTTGTAAGACAACATTTCAAATATTTCGGCTCCAGATTCGACCACTCGTGAACTGGATCATTTTGAAAAAGGGTCTATTTTTGAACATTTTGTTAATTTGTAGATCTGCTTCTTTACCAACATATACAATACAATTTGTCCAAGGACGATCATCCATGTCTTTTTTTAAAGATATTCTGCAAAAAAAAAATGGTTTTTGAATTTTTTGTTCGGGTGTGTTTGTAATAACAATGTCAAATTAACATATTTTAATCTTTAGTCGATTTAATTAAATACGGGTCTCAGCTTTTTTTGAAATTCGCACAAGTTCGCGTTTTGAAAAAATGCAACGGAGTGGCAACCCTTCGTTGTAAATATGTCAATTGGGTATCAAATTTTTTCTTTTGCCAGGTACATCATTTTTATATGTAAATAATTTAGATTTTTGCAAATTAGATGCATTTTCGAGGGTGCTCTGGAATACATAAAAATGCAATTTTGTGGTAACTCTAATTTGATAGCGGATTTAGTTTCTAGATCCTGTATGGATTTAAATAGGACTAAATAAAGAAAAAAAGAAATGATCCACGACTTTTTGGCGGCATATTTGTTTACCAAATTAAAAAAAAAATTATAAAATTTTATTGTTTATATTTACAAAACTACAAACTACAACCACTACAAAACGCG
This sequence comes from Sarcophaga peregrina, assembly GCA_014635995.1. Taxonomy (NCBI): domain Eukaryota; kingdom Metazoa; phylum Arthropoda; class Insecta; order Diptera; family Sarcophagidae; genus Sarcophaga; species Sarcophaga peregrina. The sequence goes on from CM025789.1 coordinate 87,897,888, forward strand.
AACTTGTGCGAATTTCAAACAAAGCTGAGACCCGTATTTAATTAAATCGACTAAAGATTAAAATATGTTAATTTGGCATTTTTATTACAAACAACCCCGAACAAAAAATTCAAAAGCATTTTTTTTACAGAATATCCTTAAAAAACGACATGGATGATCGTCCTTGGACAAATTGTATACACTGTTGGACGCGCCTTAAAAAAACTTTCTTATGATATAGATATTGTATATGTTGGTAAAGAAACAGATCCACAAATTAAAAAATACCAATGTTAATTTTAAGGGGGGTACATTTTGCACGAATTTCTCTTCCATACAACTGGAGTCGCTCTAATATACATATATTTGTATTTCTTTAAAAAATTAAAAAAAAAATAGATAAAACAAATTTAATTAAAATATCTCAAAATTTAAAGAAATTGATAAAAAAAAATTTTTAAAAATAAATAAATTTTGTTTTGATTTTATTTACTTATATACTTAGGAAATTTCTTTTTTAATCTATAATATACTATTTATTATTATTTAGATCTGTTATTAATTTTCGCTGTTTCATGTTTTCAATCTTCTTATTCTAATCACAAAACAGCAAATCATTATGATAGTCATGTAATGTCGATGTATATTCTAGAACAATTTCTAATATGTAACCCAATGGAGAATCCTCTTCTATACTATTAACATTAAAATTTTCAATCCATTTAAAATATTTATAAGGAAGGTATTTTGAGATTGCATAACCATATAAATTATTTACACTGTAAAATGTTCAGGAAACATGAAACCTCAGACAGATTCAATGCAAATAAACTTGAAAGTGGTTTAAGGTTGCTGTTAAATATTTAAAGTAAAAGAATTTAATAAAAATATAGCAAAACTTGAAACATAATCAGAATTTCAAGGTTTTTCTATTATCATAATTTGAATTAACGTCAAAATCAAAAATAAGGAAAAATGTATAAATCCAGTAGAAATAAAAATGAAAAGAAAGTTAGAACTATACATTGCGTACTATTACCAAACATTATAAGGCGCATTTAATAATGATTTTCAATAATGTGATTTGTGGAAAACAAAATTCGATAAGAGATTACATTTGCATGGGTAGACATAAAAATATTGATTGTTTTTACTTATAACAAACGTATACTAAAATATCTAAACATTTAATACTTACCAATGTCAATGTAAATATGATTGTGATTTATATATATATATATAAATATGTATAATGATCATGTTATTAGTGATATGTCATTTAATCAATTTATAGATATACTAGCAGATTGTACCCGGCGTTGCGCGGGTTATAAAAATAACAATAAATAAAAATCATGTTTTGAAACCGGCTTCATGAAAAATGCCATTTTTCAAATTGTTCGGAAACCGGTTTATCAAACAACTCAGTTTTTAGAATACTCTAAGTCCTAAATATAAATGCATGCAATTTGCCCGTTTTTCGGCCCTTTTTGGGCCCCTTTTGGTCCAACTTTTTAAACAGAACACCTCTAATAGCTATTTGCGAAACTTCACCAAGTTAAATCGTAAGAAAATACCTTTAGAACCCATAAAATACGGCATTTATGCATAAAGTACTAATTTTTGCCTTTTTTCTCCCTTTGTTCCATTTTTTTCCCTTTAGTTCAAAATTTTTAAAGGATTTTTAGCCTATAACCTGCACCGACAAAACCTCGATCAATATCCCAAATTTCAAGAAAATCGGTTCAAGAGTTCAGGCGTGATGCGGTATGCACTTAATTTGCCCGTTTCCCCCTTTTTGGACCCCTTTTGGTTCAACTTTAGAAACGGAACACCTCCAATAGCTGTTTGGGAAATTTAACCAAGCTAAATCGTAAAAAATACTTTTAAAAGACATAAATGGATTCGTGATTGTGTATTCAAAGTGAACAGAAGTCTTCTGCAACTTTAATATTTTCAAAACAAAGCGAAATAAAACAAAAAATAAATATCATAAAACATACCAACAATTTCCTAAATAAAAAAAAAGAACAGTTTGTTTATTAAAAACAATTTGAAATCAATTAGCTAAAAACAAATAAGAAAGTTCAAAAGAAGAAAAAAAAAAACAAATACACTAACTGGGCAGGCAAGTTTCTTAATGCCTATACCTTACTAGGGATTAAGAATGAAAGCAAGTAGTGATGTTGATTCCAGTTCAACTGATGATAATTTGCTTAACTGGCAAAGTGTAATAACAAAACGAAAAAATGTTTAAAACCAACAAATTCCGAAAAAAGGCATAAGAGATTTGATGAGCCTGGTTCATCTAACGTTAATAAATTTGCTGCACTTGCGGATAATGAAGATATAGATAATGATGATGAAAATACCGAATCTGAAAAAATTATTAAACCGCCACCTATATTTGTGAATAATGTAACAAATATAAATAAAATGATTAAATGCATTTGTAGTGTGATTGCTGGTAATGATTTTAATTATAAAAGTCTAAATGACGGTCAGGTTAAACTTAATATAAAGTCGGTTGATGCGTATCGGAAGTTAACCAAATATTTTGATTCCAATAAGTTAAGTTACCATACTTACCAGATAAAAAGTGATCGCGCTTACAGATTCGTCATCAAGGGTCTGCATCACACTACTAATATAGAAGATATAAAAGCTGACCTTCTACTTAAAGGTCATGCTGTAAGGTTTGTTACTAATGTGAAAAGTAAATTTTCTAAGAATCCCCTACCTATGTTTTACGTGGATATCGATCCGAGCCCCAATAATAAAAAAGTATTTGAAATACGGGAAATTAACCGATGCGTCGTTCAAATAGAAGCTCCTAAAAGTACTAATGAATACGAAACCAGAACGACTTCCCTAGTTTGGATCCAAACTATAAACAGTCTGAAGGTCGGATTTATACAAATTCCAATAATTTTACTCCAGGTGTAACATATGCAAATGTTGGAAGTCAAAATGAAAATAACAGTATATTTAAAAACATAGAAAATCTATTAAATAAACAAATTGAATTAACCAACACGCTAATGAACATGATGACACTCCTTATAAGCAAATTATGCAAGTAAATCTGAGATTGGCTGTATGGAATACTAATGGAATTTTAAATAAACTAAATGAAATTGAATTTTTTATGAAGTCCAAACACATTGACATTTTTCTTATATCTGAAACGCATTTAACTGACAGATCTTATGTTAGAATTAAAGCATACGATTTTGTTTTCGCCAACCATCCTGATAATAAATCGCATGCCGGAGCTGGCCTATTTATAAAATCGACTATGTTTTATGAAGTTGCCGTAGAAACTTGCAAAAACCATTTACAGGCAGCTGGTGTAAAACTGGTCTGCAACGGTAGGCCTATAAATATTTACGCGATATATTTTCCACCTAGGCATTGCGTAAAATCTGCTGATTGCGAAAGTTTTTTCAAGAGTTTGGGACATTGTTACATAGTAGCAGGTGACTTCAATGCTAAACATCCTTGGTGGGGCTCTAGACTAATTAATCCAAAAGGTAAAAATTTATATGAATGTATTTTGCGAAACAACCTTAAAACCTTATCAGGAAGTAGTCCAACTTACTGGCCCTCAGACCCTACCAAAATTCCGAATCTACTTGATTTCGTAGTCTATAACGGTATTTCCAGGTATTCTCTTGACATCTTAAACGACGAAAGTCTTAGTTCTGATCACACTCCACTCCTTGTCAACTACAAAGCCGACGTAAAGATAGTTCCAAATAAAATTAAATTAATTAAGAGATACACTAATCTGGACCTCTTTAGTCGGCAAATAGAGAGTAATTTAAGCCTCAACATTGCGATCAAATCTGGGGATGATTTGGATGACGCAGTCGAAAAACTCACTTCCTCTATACATGAAGCTGCTGTTTTATCTACTCCCTCTTTGCAGTTTTCTCATAGTAGGGGATCTAAAGTTCGAGCTTCTGCAACAGCAAGGGAATTAATAAGACAATCGAGGCGGTTGAGAAAAATTTGGCATCGTATGAGAAATCCAACTGACAGAGCAAACTGGAATCTGGCCATTAAATTGTGCTCGGAATTCTTGGCGAAAGAAAGGAATGAAAATATCGGTTAGTTTTTAAAAAAATTAAAACCACACAATAAAAACAAAGAATTTGAACTTTATAAAGCTACCAAATATCTTAAACGTCCAGCAAAAACCAACGTCCTCATCAAAAACGAGCTTGGTATATGGTGTAGAAATGACGTAGAGAAATCTGTTGCCTTTGCATCATCATTTGAAGAAAACTTTTCAACCAAACCGCATCAATGTTGATGATAATAGCATTCTAAATTTTTTAGATGTGGCGTGTCAAATGAATTTACCTTTAAAAAGTATATCTCCTAATGAAACCCAAGCTGAAGTAATGGCGTTAAGTAACAAAAAGAGCCCAGGTTATGATAAAATCGATGCAACTGCCATCAAATGCTTACCGAGAAATGGTATAATTTACCTAACAATAATATTTAACGCAATATTAAGATTGCAACATTTCCCATCCCAATGGAAAGTTGCTGAGATAATAATGGTTTTGAAACCAGGCAAACCAATAAATAATATATCTTCCTATAGGCGAATTAGCTTACTGCCTATTTTTTCAAAAATATTCGAAAGACTCTTACTAAATCGCTTACTACCGGTTCTAGAAAAAAACAAAATAATTCCGGACCATCAATTTGGCTTTCGACTAAAGCATGGTACACCTGAACAATGCCATCGTATCTGTAAAGTTATATCTGATGCTCTTGAAAAGAAGAAATACTGCTCTGCTGTATTTTTAGATATACAGCAGGCATTCGACAAAGTCTGGCATGCAGGGTTGTTATATAAGTTAAAGCTGCTATTGCCTGCCCCTTTTTATAGTAATTTTTATATAATTTACGTATTTTATTTGTGAGTTTTCAGAAAAATTGTGGCAAGTGCATCTTTTCAGTTAGAGATGTTACTTATAAGCAATCACGAATAATTGGTACTTTTTAACACGGGTAGTCGGTTTAAAATAAAATTCTGTATGATTTATTTGCTCGCATAAGCGTTTTAAAGTACTTTATACAGGTTTTAAATTATTTTTTAACTTTTATTCAGGGTTTATTTTTACGATTTAATATATATATGTGAATTTAATAAATTTCAAATATTAATATTAATATAAAAGTTTAAAAAGAAATAACCAAATAATTAGTTGTCAAATTAACACCACTAGCATTAAATTTTTTTCGAAGATCAATCTGATCAGCTGTTTGCATAAATCGCCAGTTGATAAGTAAACAAATGGTACAAACAGTAAACAAACTCAAAGCAAATTTTTGTATTCAATATTTTTAATTTAAATCGTCAAAAAATGCTAAAAGTTTTCATGGAAATATTCCTATCGATATTGAAGCCGGTATCCCTCAGGGCAGCGTTCTTGGTCCTGTTTTATACAACATATTTACTTATGATATGCCATCTACAGAAGATGTAACAATAGCAACATACGCCGATGATACAGCGTTTTTATCTTCACACAGAATTGCATCCGAAGCTTCAAATAGATTGCAAGTGCAGCTAGATATCCTTCAATCTTGGCTTAATAAATGGAATATTGTTGTCAACACGCAAAAATCAAATCATATTACATTTACATTAAGGAAACAGACCTGTCCTCCTGTGTTTTTAAATGGTACCGAAATTCCTAGCAAAAACGAAGTCAAATATCTTGGACTTCATCTGGATAGGCGACTGACATGGCGTAGTCACATTAAGGCCAAAAGAAAACAACTTGACACAAAATTTAAGCAAATGTACTGGCTACTAGGACGGAAATCCCAACTTTCTCTTGAAAACAAAGTGCTGCTTCTGAAAACTATTCTAAAACCAATTTGGACCTACGGTATAGAGTTATGGGGAACTGCAAGCAATTCAAATATTGAAATTCTACAAAGATTTCAGTCAAAAGCCCTCAAATCAATTGCTAATGCTCCATACTATGTTACTAATAATACTTTACATAGTGATCTTCAAATGCCTTTCGTGAAATCTGAAATCAAAAAATTCAGTACTAATTATTTAAGAAGACTTAGTAATCACTCCAACGTTTTGGCTATCACTCTATTAGACGAGTCAGATGAGTTCCGTAGACTTAAAAGAAATCATATATTAGACCTACCATTTCTATAACATATGTTTAATTAAATCTTATTTTCCTTAATTATTAGTTTCAATCACCTGTTATGTAAATCTCACATTCTTATAGTCTTTTAACTTTTATTTATTTATTTTTTTTAACAAATAATATAAGTACTGTTAAAACTATTTATATTGTTTCTTATATAAATATTTTATATTGTTGTTTCCGATGGGATTCAACAGACTCTGTTAATATCTACCTATAATCGAATTTGCTTATTATTGTACTATAGATTGCAAATAAAAATTACAATAAAAAAAGACATAAATTACAGCATTTAAGCATAAAAATATAAATTTTTGCTCATTTTTTCTCCTTTTGTCCCATTTTTTCCCCTTTTTGGTCAAAATTATGAAAAGATTTATAGACTATAACCTGGACCGACAAAAGTCCGATCTATATCCCAAATTTCAAAAAAATCAGTCCAGGCGTGATTGGCTAACAAACAAAAAAAACAGACTTACAGAAAGATTTATAATATATATTAGGATGTAATAGATGTTGGAAAAATAAATATGGATCTCTTTTTCTTAGTAAAGATGATGAATTGAATAAAGGAAGACCAGATTGTGAGCTGATCATAAGCAGATAGTGACCAGATCATAAGCAGATAGTGACCAGATCGTAAACAGATCATACGCAGATAGTGACCAGATCGTGAGCAGATCATTACAGACAAATAAATATGAATAATAATAATAACTTATTAAAGGAAATTGTAATTGCTAGATCAATATTAACAGAAAAAATTAAAAAATATTAAATTAAATATATAATATGGACAGGGTAAATATATTAGAAGATATATTTCAATCTATAACAAAAACTTAAAATCATATAATTGAAAAACTTTAAAGTAACAATAAGAAATAACTTAAATAAGTACGCATTAATAAATGATGATATAGTCGAAACAATTCGCGATGATAATGTAAGATTTGAGACTATTACTGTTTTGTTCAAACGCACGCGTGAACGGTTAGGATTGAACTGACTTTTTATTGAATGTTCTCTTAAAGCTATTGTGAATTACTTAAAGCTAATAATATAGTTGTAATATAATGTAGTAAAGGGTTGCAATATTTATTATGTTCTAAAATTAAAATGTTAATTCAAATATATTACATTACTCCACCCCAAAATTCAAAAGATAATAAAATTAAAATTATAGATTTCATAAATTCATTTACAGTTAACTCGAGGTTGAAGGAATACTAGAATTAAGATTATAAATAAATATTATAAAAATTTCATTATTATTTCCGAAAATCATCTGACATAAAACGGGATACTTCTCTACGATTCCTAGCTGATTTGCGAACATGAACACTCTGTTGCTGATTGCTTTTTGCTTCCTGCAGGGATGAATTTGGTTCCAAGCATGCTGCTTCACTTGTTGTTGGATTTGTTGATTGCTGCAATTCTATTGTTGTACTGGTTGCTGTGTCTAATGATTGTTGCTTTATAAAAGACTGCGATGCTGTCGGTTGTTGTGATGTTGAAGTTTGTTGCTCTGTTGATTGATATGCTGTTGTTGAAGGATGTATTTTCAAAGATGTACTCGATTGTGAATCTCTATAGTTGTCTGGAGGGATCAGTTCTAAGGTAGACTTGTAGAAAGGTTTAATTAATAGTTCATATGTTTTTAAATTAATTATTGAAATTGATGCACCCGAGTCCATTTGAAATTTAATTTTTTTATTTCTTATTTCAGTATAAATTACACTCTTTGAATTCTCTGTTTTGACTTTTCCCGTAACATCATATATTGTTTCTATAATATCAATGTTATTATTTTGCTTATTATTTTTAAACACTTTCTTATTTTTTTGTTTTAGCTTCGACATACATACGGGCGCTATATGTCCCTTTTTATCACATTTATTGCAAATTGCGTTTTTAAATTTACAGTCCTCTCTTTTGTGTGAAATAAAACATCCCGAACACGATTTGTATTTTTCGTTTTCTTTTACATATTTCTGTTTTTTCTCTTTTACAAATAACGGCTTTTTCTTCACAAAGTTTATGTCTATTGTTTTTTCACTGGCAATTTCTTTCATAGCACTAACGGTTCTTGTTGTTGCTTCGTACGACTCTGCTATTAGCAAGACATCTGCAAGTGTTGCGTTCTGCTTTTGTAACGCGGCAGAGCGAACTGAGTCGTGAGGGGTGTTTACTATTATATGATCTCGTATCATATCATCAACGAAGCTGTTGGCACATGTGGTCGAACTGCAAACAAATTTGCAGGCTCTGGCTAAACCACGAAGGCCTGCTACCCATTCTTTATATGCCTGTGCACTTTTCATTTGCCTTTTGAAGAATTCATATCGTGCTGCTACGATGTGTTGGCTAACTGTATAATGCTGTGACAATTTTTCTGTTAGCTGTACGTATGTTTGACTCTCAAGCCTTTGTACACCAAATAAATTTTTTAATAAATCAAAAACTTCGGCACCGCACCAGGATAGAAAAAATGATTTTTGTTTTTCTGGAGACGTAACGGAATAGGCGATGAAGTGCTGCTCCAGCTGCTGCAAATATGAGTCCCACTGCTGATTTTCCTTAAAAAATTTATGGAACGCTGGTACCATCGAATGGTCATTGGTGACAGTTAAGGGAGTTCCGTCCTTTTTTTCGAGAATTGATTGTATCCACTGTTGTTGTTGGATCAGCAAATTTTGCGTAAATTCTTGTTGTTGCTTTAACAACAATTCGAAACCACTTAAATTGGTTGCCATTTTTTTCTTGTTCCCACACACACAAAATTAAAAAAAATATAAACTGCACCGTTATTCTTGTTTTTTCTTTTCGTCCATTTATCACTCGTCGCCAATGTTTTGTTCAAACGCACGCGTGAACGGTTAGGATTGAACTGACTTTTTATTGAATGTTCTCTTAAAGCTATTGTGAATTACTTAAAGCTAATAATATAGTTGTAATATAATGTAGTAAAGGGTTGCAATATTTATTATGTTCTAAAATTAAAATGTTAATTCAAATATATTACAATTACCAATTCAGCTAAAAAAGATAATAAAATCATTTCTTCTTCCAATTATAATAGTGTTGAAGATGATATCTGTTACATGTTAACGTTTGATATACCTTATTCTGAATATAAAAATGCTATTGAAAGAACTAGAAGAGGGGGTTGAGTTTAATTAATAATATAATACACCTTTTTTCTTATGTCCTCCTATGCAGCTGTTCAACTCTCGTAATTGTAATTTAACCGTAATTTTGTATAAAGATAATCCAAATATAAAGGTTTGTGAAAATCATGATAATTTTAATCATACATGTGCTGAAAAGAATGTAATTTTATTTAGATATTTTGTTAAAAAGAGAAAACATTGTTAAGCAATAAAGCCTCTGAATTTGTGAATTTTATATTAAGTTGTTCCTTAATTTTTAAACAGTATACATAAAGTGTAATAAAAATTTTAACTCAAAAATAATGTTATCAGCTGAATTAGAAGAACCATTAATAAAACATAGTAATCAGATTGATAAAGAACATATAGATTTATTTATGAAACTTATAAATTAATTTAGAAATTGTAATTATGTAAATCATCCACTTAAATGTGTTGATAATACTTACACTTATTCACAATCTTTCAACATTTGTCGATGTCAAACATTTTATCAAATATTTTATGCAATACTTGTTAACAATTAAGCTTTATAAACATATATATTTTGAAATTTGAATCTGTTAAAATCTGAAAAAAATAAATATGTATAGTTTTTAGAAGGATATTCTTAAATTTGAAAAAAAATATATATTTTGTTTATTGTAAATCATTATTATCATCATCACTTCCCATAGTACAATGGGAAGTGAGATCAATTAGAATAGGGCACAATATTTTAGACGGGGGAACTTTATCTATAATGTAACAATCCAGCACCTTTTTTATAATATGTACGTTGTTAATTTCCTGTCGGCAGTGGGGACACGATAACTTGCTCCACCTTCTTAGACAATCAAGGCAAAAGTAGTGTGTACAACCACAGAATACGGGATCCTTGCCATGTAAATAATTCAAAGAAATTTCACATTTGTTACAACTTTTGTGAAGGACCTCTAATGGAGAACCGAGAATACGATCCTTTTCTTCCTACTTTTTTAAAAACTGTAGCGTTTTTTTCTTTATCTCCTCCGTCTTTTGGTGCAGTTTTTGAGCTTCTCATCTATCGTGTACGTTTAGACGTTAGAGCGGAAAACCTCTCCTTTGCTTCAGTCGCCGGTGTGATTGATGGTGGCGGTGGTGTTGTTGATGAAGTCATCTCACCCAATCCTCATCATCAGCACTAAATAAATTTAACGATATTTCTTTACGTATTTTTATGTTTCAATTATAATTTGTAATTAAAAGTTAATATTCTAACACACTCTATTTATATACATTTATTTTTTAAATACCTAATGAAAAAACTGTATTTAAAATACAATTTTTAATTATTTAGCAAAAATTACATTTCATATATTACATTTTCTTATATGCACGTGTCTTCATAATTTAAGTGATAAGATTTTAATTATGCGAAAATGCTGATTAATTATTTTGAAAAATATTGGTTATAATTTATATTAAAATTATGATTAATTACTTTGAGAATATTATGTATTGTGAAATGTATCGGAAATCTGATATTGTATTACTGTCTGACTTTATTTATGTGATCTATGCTTTGAATTTATCAGATTCATTTCAATATCATAATGAAAAATATATCATATATTTTGGTCTACAGGCGCTAGACAGTGTGTAACTCGATATGCGTTTACCCCTGAATAAACTGTGTGAAAATGTTTTTAATTTTTAATAAATAATAATAATAATTTTTAATAAATGTACTTTTATAAAAAATAAAACAAATTAAATTTTTTTTTTATTTAAACATTAATCACACCTATATTCAGATTTAAAAAAGGAATATCTAATAATATTTTCAAAAAATAAAAATATTTGAATTTGAAGAACTATTCTTTTAATAAATTTAACAAAATGCCAAAAACGGCTTTTTGCGAAAAAGAACTTTTTATTGTTGAGAATGATTCTTTAGGGCTTCAGTAGCAACTTTTGTTCTGGAACTTTTTCGTAATTCCGTTATTTACAAACTTACCGTTTTTATTACGTTATTGAAGAAAACCAAAATGTTGACCCCTAAATTTCCAAAATTCGACCAAATGATGTTTGGCAACTTTGTACAAAACCCTTTGACGAGTATATTTGCTGAATATATAAACTCATTACAGGGATGGGAAATTGGTCTTAACTAATTGTACTAACGTTCACAAAAAATTTTACTTTTTTCAGATCGATTGCTACTAAATTGACTCTTTTCTTTTTTAAACTTTTTTATTATAAATTAATAAAAATATAAATGACAATTCATTTCATTGTGTGTAGCATTAATGTAAAAGAACAAAAATAACAGTAAATTTTTCAAACTGTTAGCGCAATTTTGACTTCAGTCTAAAAATTAAGGTTTTTAGTCTTTGCAAAATTATAGCACCAGTCTCATTTTTGTTCAATAAGAAGCTTTATTTACCAAAAATATTTATACTTAAAACTTAGTCAACCTCCTTCATTAAAGTAAATATTCGGTCTATTTTGAATATAATCTTCGGACAAGAATGGGGAATTCGTTTAGGAAAACGTTTTCAATAATATTCAGGAGAGTAAGCTGGCCACGATAAATCCTCAATAGGTTGTTTACGGAACCATTCCATCCTCTGTCTGCTGACATGAATTCTGGCATTGTCCTGTGGAAAAATATATTTTTTCATTATTTTCTCTCAAGGAGAGGAGCAAACTACAGCTAAGAACAGTAATGTACTCTGTACTATACATTCGCGTTGATGGAAACTGAAATTCGAGGCAACCACATAAAAGAATAACTCCCCAGCAATAGACTATATCCCCAAAATTTGAATTTCTAAGGTCACGACAGTAGTATCGATAGCCCTCTGGTCTATCTAAGTTCCACTTTTTTTCATCAGATAATATGACCTGAAGACAATTCATTGTTTATTATTGAAATCCTGGTGGTAATATAATTATGAAAAGCACTTTATAATAGGTAAACTTAACAACTTATTATAATACTTAACTATAAAGGAATAAAAAGGTTTATGAGATCTAAATTTTAAATCACTATTTATCATGAATTTTGTACCAGCAAACTATTCGTTATTTCAAAATTGTAGCAACACTAATTAAATGACTTCAATAAATCCCTTGTTTGGATTAGATTAGAGACAGTCAAAGGAAACAGCCCATTTGTCCCTTTGATTTTTATTAAATTTTGGTATAAAAATATCCTTTCTACATTTGCAGATGAATGTGGAGCGGATAATATTCCTTTTATATTTCTTGATATGTCAAGTTAGCAACGAGTTACCATATGCAAATGAAACAAAAACTAAAAACGTATACACTGATGAGACAGAATATTTGAGTGATGTAATAAAGTAGAGAACATATTTCAATAGTGCTAAATAAGTCATTGAGGTGCTATGGTGTTTTTGACTTCCAAATAGTACTAAAAAAAAGTACAATTGTACCAACTTTTCCATCCCAGACAGTGATGCCAACTCTTAAGACACCAAACGCGTGAACAAAAATGAAAAACGGGCTAAAAAGGGCTGAATTGAAAAAAATTACGTTTTTAATACAATACAATTTAATTTTTTCAAAAAAGCGCAAAAAGGGGGCTAAAATTAAAAAAGTCTTTTCAGATAAAAACACCACAATTTTTAAACAAGACGGTTGATTAATAGATAGCCTATCAAGGTTGGTCATTGTTAAATACGATTTTCACTTCTTGATCATCCTCTTCTTCATTCATAAATTACTTTCTATATGGTATTGACATTGGTCTCTATCAAGTGTTCTATGGAAGTAAATGATGAATGAATTGCAGTATATAACGATAGCGTAGCCTGACATTTCTTTTCCACCTAATTATTATGTAAACACAATTTTAAACTTTCAGCAAAGCTTGTATTTCCTGGTACTTTTGATAATTCTATGTAAATGCCAAAGAAGAAATCAAGAAAAAGAAGAAAAATGTTCTGCCAAATTGGCTTACAATTCGACATTCCCAGGGAAACATAAGATACTATAGCCGTACAGAGTTAAAGGAAAAAGGGGCTAAAAGGGCTAAACAAAAATACTGAAAAGCGCTGAAATTGCGCGTTTTTTAATTTAGGGCTAAAAATTTTTTTTCGCGTTAAAGGTACTTCAAAAAGGGCTAAATCTAGCCCGAAAAGGGCTAAGTTGGCATCACTGATCCCAGACTCATTATATTTGCAAATACAGGGTGTTTCGGTTAATTTTCAATAAAATCGAATTTTTCGCCATCTAGCGGCAATAATTTGTAATATCTATATTCAGCAATTTGATAATTTGAATATCTTTCTATCAAAAAACATATTTTGAAAATCGGTTGAAAAATGACCAATTGAGAAAGAAAAGAGCTATAAAATATTAAAATAGTTTCAAATTTATAAAAAAATATATACATACATATGTAACTTAAATTCATCATTAAAGTTTTTTAATTGCTTATTTTATTTATTTATTTTAATTTCATTGAACAGACTACTTTTTATTTATACTTTTCGAAACATCAAGTTATTTTTGTTATTTACATTTTTGGAGGTCTACATAGGAGTGTAAATTCTTTAGTTTTTCTTTGAGTTGGTACTCTAAACCCAAATTTGTTTTTTGCCAAACCGTGATATTTATAATTTAAGCGTCTTAAAATGTTTATTTGCTTTTTAAGAATTATAATCCGATTAATCTGTACATCGACATAAGATAGTTCATGTAATAAATTAAATAAGTCCATAGGCTCGTCCATATACATATTTCAAGAAATAAATAAAAAAGCAAGACCGTTTTATTGGACTTTCAATTAATTATTACTTTGGAAAATTATATATTTTATTGATTAATTGAAAATCATAGCATAGCATATGGTGCCGGCTAGAATATCTACAGCCGTACAGTGCGTTGGCACTTAGAAAGGACAATTTTTAAAGGCTTTGATTTTATTAAAAATTTACAGACATATTGGTAGTATTATATGTATCTTAAGTGCAACTTTTCATAACTTTACATACATTTTTGTGGAAAATGAAATATAAGTTTATTTACTTAACCCATGGAGAGGAGTTTTGCTTCCCAATGTAAAAACAGTGCCTATAGTCTTAATTACTGACGTATAATTCATTTCAGTAGCATAAATTTCAGTATTTTACAATATGCACTCTATTTTTAAAATTAATTAATAAAATTTGCCGAAAATAGGTTTTAGTGTTTTTTAAACGGCACAAATTGAGCTAAATATTTTGGCTTGAAAGTCAGCATAGTTGTTGAAGACTATAATGTGTAAAATTCTGCGAAGTTGCTTAAAGATTACGTTCCTACTTCAAAAGTTATATGTGAATGAAGGTGAAAAATGGCATTTTTTAAAATTTTTTCGCATTTTTTTTTTAATTTTTTCGCAATTTTTTTTTTTAATTTTTTCGCATTTTTTTTAACATTTTCCACATTTTTTTGTAAACGAAAAGTGCGATCGTCAAGCAATTTTGCAAAATTTTAAATTTTGAAGTTGTTAACAACTGTGTTGAATGGCAAGACATAGGGTCATAATCATAGTCAAACATTAAAGTCGTTCCCTTTTAAAAGCTATTTAAAGTTAGAAACCTTTAATTAATTATTTGGTTACTATCGTCAAAAAAATGTTGTGTTTTAGCTTGTACCATCTTTGCATACAATCCGGAATAAAACATTAAAAGTGGCATCACTCAACAGCTGACTGCATATTGATATAAAAATACAAAAGGACGGAAAATTTTAAAATTAATTATAAAAAAGATAAAGCGATGGAAATTATAGAAAAAGTACGTTTTATCTCATAAACAATCATTAATGTTTGAATATTAATCGAATAATAAATTTTTCACAGGTGGATAAAAACCAAGAGAAAGGGAGGCAAATTGGAGAACTGCTTAAAAGGAGTATGCACTTGGATGCAATGATAGTGAGGAAAATGAACGTGTGGAAAACAATAAGGGCTGATATGGGTTCAGCAGGCTACGATCGAGAAATTCCCAAACTTAAGTCGCAATGGGTCCGCATGAAGGTTAGTGCCAGAAAAGCTGTAGCGAACGTGAAGCGTGCATCTGCCGCGACAGGTAATTGTGTGCAAATTCCACAAATAAGTAAAGAGGACAATCTAGTACAAAGTATGATTGTACACGAGTTTGAAGAAGACGACATCTTAATCGAAAGCAACTGTGTTTATGTTAAATATTGCGTTGAGAGCCCTACACCCTTTGAAAACTTGGAATATGAAGAGCTGGAAAATATTGACGCAGCCGAAAGCTGCAATAAATCGCCCACAATCGTTAAATCACCTAAAAATAATTAAAAAGATGCGCCTACTAGCAGCACTCCTATCAAAAACCAGTTTGCCATTAAAAAAAATAAAAAAGATTCTTCTACCAAAATTCAGCAACTTATAAATCTCTCCAAAACGCCTTCCAAACAGAGCGTTATTTTAGAACGACAACGTCAAATCGCAAACGAATCGTTGCAGGACTTAACAAACTTAAAAAAAAAAAGAATTGATAGCTGCAAGTGAACACATGGACCGGATGCATAAAATGCAAGAGATCCACGAAAAAGAAATCCACTCCCTCAAAGTTCGAAAACTCCAGAGAGAAATAGGACACAATAAAGAATTGTATGCCTTAAAATTAGACATCCTCCGGAAAAAAGCTGCATGTGATTGTGTTGATGTACTGATTTAAATCAAAACCTTCCTCATATAAGTATCCATATCGTTCGTTTACTGTAACGCAGTCATATTACACAGTACAAAAACAAAAAAAAAAGCGCCAGCCACCCTTTGTGATGAAAGATATTTCAATAACAGTTTTCAAAGTCACTTTTTGTTTTGTATATTGTATTACCATCATAAATCTTACCGACATATCACACATCGAATCGAGAATAAGGCGTTCGACTAAAAATTCACCAAAGTCAATATTGAAACTTTATGCAAGCCATTAACATCTATGTGCTATATGTGGTTAGATAAATTGCTATTATGGTTTAGATAAAATTTTTATGAATTATTTTAATTTTTGTTATATGCTGCCTTGCACAAAGTACAACTTCGTTGGTTACATTATAGTTATCAGATTGTTTTTTTTTTCGTTAATTTAAATTTAAATGCTTTGAAATCTTTTTGATTTTTGAAAATGCCTTACTATTTTATCACTATAGTGTATTTAATTTTTTTTTTTTTAATTAATCAAAACGGGATCATATTAATTCTACTTAAATGCCTGATGATGCATAAGTATATAATTTGAGAATGAATTTAATAAATGTATACGTCTTTGAAATGTGAAATTCTTGTTTTAATTTTATACGGAAAGAAATATTAAAATAATCAAGAGCAGAGTTTTGAGTTAATAGAAATATCAGCTAAGAGATTTTGGTTTTTTGAAAAAAAAGTTAGAAACAAAATTTGTTTTTAGAAATAAGCATTTACGAAAGTGTTTCTATATGCTTTTCCAATACTTCCACCACGAACATTTTCATTCGATCTGCCTACTTCAAGAGTTAAAATCTATTGGATCTGGATGAGCAGAAGGACATATAGCCAAAACTATAAAAGTGAAAATATAGAAATACCTTAATAAACCAAATGCACTTTTTATAAGCTATTGGTATTTCTTTAGTTAAAAAATATAAAATCTACCTTTCTTCTTTGGGAGTGAATGGATTTCTAATTGGAGTAAATAAGATTGCTGATAGGGGATAACCAGCATCTCCCAATAACACTCCATTATGGTGACTTTTATTAATTTCTAACTTTCTTTTAAGTTGGTTTTCGGGCCAAATTCTGGCGTCATGCTTTGAATCTCGAGATCTTGCCACTATATCCATTATTTTGCAATCTGCATCACACACAATCCATTATATATACTTTTGATAAGGACTGATGCAAGAATTAATATGGACTTACCTGAACATTTAATGAATAAAACCCCTTTCTGTTAAGTTAATGCCCTGCTATTTCTCGTCCAACTTTTTTTTGAAGACATTTTATGCGTACATGAGTACAATCGATGGCTGCCAATAACCGTTGGAAATCGAGCCAATTGATAAAATTTTTTTAACTTCAACTAGCTCAGCGTTATTTGGAAATAGTATGAAATGCGGAAACAATAACGCGATTCTTCTTGAAATAATTTTTATAACTCTTCCTACTGTAGACTGAGACATCCCGTGAAGATCAGTTAAAAATTAAAACAGTAGGTAAAATTTACCTATCTTTAGCAAAAAGTTCTTTTGAAACTCGCATTCCTTAGATGCTTTACTTACCAATGTCGCTTTGGTGTGCATTTCTTCCAAGAAAACGTAAGGCAGTTAAAACTTGTAAGCTTATTGGAATTGGTAGACCTGTATTGTTCTTTGGTTCCTCAATATCCAATAAATTTATTAAAAATTGAACAGTTATTTTATCACACCTATATCGCAAAAAAAAAAAAACAGTCGTCGTCCAGGTCAAATGGGGAATACCTCTCTTTATACATTTTTGGCTTTCTTTCTTCCTGAAAATTCTCAAGAATGGCAAAATCGGTTTCAATTTCTTCCACCGTGCACATATTTTTCGCTTTACACACAAATAAATTGACTTAACTTTTGATACAAACAGCTGGTTGCGTTAAATTATTGTTTGCTAAGTTAAGAAGACCTTTAAGTATGCTTTTTCTTGTTTATAATAGACGAAAAGTATACTTTTAATTAAAGTTGACTTAAGAACTCTTAAAGTATACTTTGTTGATGACTATGATTATAGCCACAATATTCAGCCCAAATGTTAGCGTTAAATGTTAGCAGTAGTATTTTCTTACTTTTAAGTTTTGTTGTTGTAATTTTTTTTCTCTCAGTGTGTTATTACAATACCAGAAAATGGAAGATTAATAGCCAAACTAACTATCCAATAAAAAAAAATATTGATTTTGTAGCTGTTAACATAAATAATACGTTAAATTCACGAAAAGTTAAAAGGCCCAAGTTTAAACGGCAAATCTATATTTCCGTCTTAGGGCAAGTGAGGGACAATCTAATTAGCAATTAGCTGAATCTACCCCCGAAGTATTAAAAATAATTCGGCATTTATAGCTTGAAAATGAAAAAGTACATTTTTTGGCATATTGCTAATTAAAATATATTTAGGGCCATTATTATAACTTACGGTTAACTAAAGGGAGGGTTTTCACGGAGAGATAAATTGTTTTTCATTATTACAAGACCAAATAAGGTAGAAGTGAGCGTTAAGCTAAAGGGAAGATCATCCTACCTTTAATATTTAAAGGTCACTTTATGTTTGAACTTGCTATATCATATACTATTTTCGATATGTCAATTACAAATTTAAATAAAATGAGCATATACAACAGCTACTGTGTTAAAAACAAACCTCTTTAATTGAGCAGTTTTATCGACTTTGCTCCGGCACTGCCATATTTTTGAAAAAGTTAATTTTGTTTTATCTGTAAGATTGTAATAACCAAAATAAGTTAAAGGTAACTTTGCCGTTCACTTTAGCTAAAGGTAGCTTTAACTAACGCCAACATTAACGGTAAGTTGTAATAATGGCCCTTAATTTAATATATTTATTAACATATGTATTTAAATTATTATTGTTTAAAACATTTATGAAGAAACGTGTACATTTGTTTATGTAATGACAAATCACATTTTCACCAGCCAGCAAATAGAAAACTTAGAAAAACACAGAACTGATTTCATTAGAACAATAACTGTATGTATTGATATGAATAATTATTTAAGAAAGCTTAAAAACAAATAAATTCAAATTAAAAAGTACATGTACTTTAAAAAAAAAAAATATTATGTATTCTCCGACTTATGAACGAGATAGAATTCTTGGGTTCAGTCGTAAGTCAAATTTCACACAAATAAAAAAATTACATATTGCACTACTAATTTTGAGGGTCAAAAGAAATGAAACTACCCAAAATTTATACTTATATTTATTTATATATATAAAATTTATATTTTAGGGATTGCCATCTTCTTAAAATATTTTCTAAGAATAAAATTGGAAAAAAATGGTCCTAAGTTCGAAAAGTCGAATCTTAAGTCGGGGACTACCTACACAGGATTACAGGGCAATAATTGTAAAGTAAATAAAAGCAACCAAAAATAAGCTGATACAAGACTTAACTTCACTATGTAGTACAATTACAACGAAAATAGTACTCACTTAAAATATAAAAATCATAATTTAAGAAAAAAATCATCATATCATATTTTGGTTGAAAAATCATCAAAAATATGATAAAATCATCATTCTGGCAACGCTGTTAATACGTCTAATTTGTTTTATAAATACAAAGAAGGAAGCGGAAAACTCAGACCTACTATAGTTATGTATAAATATACATATGTACGCCACTCTCTATTTTAATTGTAAGATTACTTTATTACTTTATTGTTATTACTTTATTGCTATTTACTTTATTACTATTTTTACTTTAATTTACATTTATTCCATTTATTATGTAATCTTCTTTATTTTAATTATTATCAACTATTTTCCTAATTACTCGTTATCTCTTTTTACTCCTTTCCATTAAATTATCAAATATTCTTCTTAGTGTTAATCCCGTTAGATGTAATAAGTATAAATAGGCTTTCGTTTTTAAGAATTAGTTGATTAAGAAAACAATTGTTGAAGGAACAACATTAAATAAATATTGATTGGTTAAAAAAAAGATCATTCTTTTACTGGCGCAGTCGGGTTTACGAACCAATTAAAAAAAAAAAATATTGTTAAATTAATTGAACATTCTGTTGAATTAAATTGAAAAGTTAATAAAATTAAAAAGTGAAAAGTGTGATAAAATTAAATATTAAATAATAATTAAATTTAAATTAAATAATATAAACTAAATATAACTTAAGTAAAATATACTTTGAATAAAAATATACATAATATATAATATAACAAAAATATTATGTTACATATATAAAATATAAATAATAATTTCATTAACTATAAAGAAAATAATTTCTAAAAGAACTACCCTTGAAAATGTTAAAGGACATAGATTTTCAAGGTCAAAACAACAAAAATAAAAAAATAAGCTAAAAACAAATACTACAACAACTTCATTACGAACTTAATGCATAAAACGAAAAATAAAACAAAAGCGCATAACAAAAATTACAACAATAAAAATCATCAAGAAAACAACAACTATTACAAATTTTAAAGCATTAAAATCAAAATCAACATCATAAACCGGTTTTGCAACAGATTTGTGGAGACACATGCAAGAATAAAGCGAAGATATCTACAGAAATCATAATTCCTTTCCAGCTACTAACTGATGTCCTTAAGTTTGGGGGGAAACCAGAGGAATTGCAGATGTTTATCAAGAATGTTGAAGCGTTTTTGCATTAGAATACGCATCAAAATCGTGAATGAAGCCAATACGTCGCTGATTAAAGGTAATTTTAAAGATTAATTTTAGTATTTCTGATAGTATAGAAAGCATTATAAATAAAATAAAAACTTCCTAAATAAAAAACTCTATAAATCAATTTTATGATTATATAGTATCTCTGAAAACAAAATTAAATTTAAAAACAAATATTGATGAAGATAATGAACAATGGTATAGTTGTGTAAATAATGAAAAATTGGTTTTAAAAATTTTTATTAGCAAATTGCCTAATGAACCAAAACTTATCCAGAAATCCATCTTCTTTGCTAAATGCAAAGGAAATTTTAATTGAGACAGAGTATTTTTACATGAATAAATCTCAAAGTTCACAATTTTTACAATCTTCTTCTTCTAATATGAATAATGTTAATAATTTTAATGGTAATCCAAGAAAACATTTTTCTCAATATCCAAATTCATTTCATTTTCAAGGAAATTCAGGAAATATTAATGGTAATTTACGGAATCGTGGTGACAGTAATGATAGTTTTAAACACTGTTGCCAATTTGACGTTTTTCCCGTCAAATCTGACGTTTTTGCAATGCCAATTACGGGAAAAAATGCCTTTTAGCGGTTAGCGGGAAATCTGGAGTTTTTTACAGCGCTTTAGCGTTTTTTTTTCCAAGGTTGAATTATATGATACAAGTTAGAAAAAATGCAATTCGAGAGTCGAATAACGGTTAGCAAAAAGAGTACAAAGCAAAAATAGAAAACGTAAAGTTGAAATCTATTTCAACTGAACCAAGGTATATTCAAATAGGTAATAGCATTTGTACAACAACTCAATTCGCAGTGTTTTTTAACAAAAACAACATGTATTTTCTGTTGTTTTTGTGTGACCGGTTGTGTCAAATGAAATTCGCCGTTAGCCAGAAATGACAAAGGCGAATCCATATAATGACATAAAGTAGTTATTTTATGTCATTATTTCTCTTTTGTTTCTTTTTGTTTATAAAACAAAATGTAGAAAAACAAATTTTTTGAAATACGGGCTGATTTGCGCTACCACTAAGGTCGTTATGCTTCAGAGGAATACCGGGAAGCATAAGAGCGGATTCTACCATAAAAGCTGTGCCAGAACATCAAGAATATTTGAATAAGTTGTAAATTATGTAGAATACAAGTATAAAAGGAAATAAAAAAATTAATAAACAAAAGAATGTATATACAGTGAGCAAAAAAATGTGTACACTTATTGAAAAAACTAACAAATAAATTATTCTACAGGATTTTGTCCAAGATGACTTTCTAGAGAATTCGGTCGCCGTAGTCAAAGAATCACAACCCTTTGTGCTTAAAAATGTTGAATTTCATAGTTTCGATGGTTATTTTTGGTATACGTAACCAACAGAGAAATGTTTATAATCAAAATATACTTTTTAAGCTTTTATTTAATCTTAAGGACAATAAATTTCATTTTATAGTAATTGTTTGTCCAAAAATGTATTCCAGATAGTAAGTGTACAATTTTTTTTTGTTCACTGTACGTATACAAAACATTTGACAATCCCGCGCACTCAAAAAAGTAGTCAGCTGGGCTAATAACACTACCTTTTGAATATGCCTTGAACTGAACGTAAAGCTTAAAGTGTTGTGCTTAAAATAAGACGGCTGAAAATAAAAAATACACAAAAAAGTAAGTACACCTAATTCCGTAATAGCACGGTCTAGAAAATAAAATTAAGTCTGTTTTTACACGGTGATATTTGGCATAGCACAGTTAAGAAAATTTTATGGAAATTTCAACGTAATCCAAAATCTTGTATGGCTCATTACTATGAGTTATACAAAGACATACATTTACATAATTGGTCATTACAACCCTTCAATCAGGATTACGACCTAGCTTTTCACACCACTTATGTAGTGTGCGTTAATTTTTTACATGAGTAACGGGACCTACAGTTTAATGTCGACTCCGAACTACAGTTTTTAAGAATTTACTCTCAGAGTTATTGCCAGAAAGTTGCTGAGAGGAAGTCGCCGAAGAAATATTTTCGTTTTGCTGTCTGACCTGGGGTTTGAACTCGGGACTTCAGTCTAATAAGGCAACACACTACCTACAGCGCCTTCAAACTAAATCCCAACGGCTAATAATCGTTTTTGTTATTAAACGGAGTGCTGTCCAATCGGAAACTGAAAATGATAATCTTGTTTGAGTTGATAGCTATTCTGAACCAACATTTCATAAGCGAATACGTATGAAATCCGATGATAATAGCAAATAGAATTCTGTTATTTTCATCATCACGTTGACTGCTTTTAATTTTTTATTTATAAACTTTTGATGATTTTTAGTTTGCTTAAATTACCTTTAAGGATTGGTGAATGTACCATTTGTTTATCAACTTATATTATTTTTTTGACTTCCTGAACTACAATAATTTTAAATTTATGTTACTTTTTTTATAAGATTGGAATCGCTTTCAATTTTATGAAATTAAATATGCATTAATGCTTATAAAAAATTCTTTTAGTTTTTTATAAAGACTCTTGGATCAGTTTTTTCATACGAATTATTTTGTTGTTACATTTTTTGAAGGATATGGAACCAATCCCCTTCTTTTCTATGTACTTCATGACTTATATTACATGGTTTTTTCTGGAACGTATATACCGTGTAAAAACGGAATTAAGTATACATGACAAGAAAAGATGAAATTGTTAGAACATAAATTATATGAATATAATTGCAAAATGTACATTTAAATCGAATTTTCTTTTTAAAAAGTTATGGCATCTCAGTACCCACAATAGTTTCGAAACGAAAATCCTGAAGACTTACACTACATTTTTGAAAATACCAAATTTTGTTTGTAAATCATTAAACATAATTGAAGAAACAATTCAATAAAAAATATGTGTAATTATTTACATTTTATTTTATTTAACGTTAATTTAAAATTTTTAAACTATTTATTTGACGGGTTTCTGACGGTTTAAAAATTTAATTTAGCGATTTTTGGCGACTTTTAAAGCCAAATTTGACGGGAATTTTTGAAAAAAAATTGGCAACACTGGTTTTAAAGATCCAAATTTTATGAATCGAAATTATAGAAGCGGAAATTTTTATAATACATATAGTGGAAATTTTGGAAATGAAGGCTATAACAATAGCAGAACTTTAAGAGAAAATTATAGTAATGGTGGTAATAGAAATAATGTGAATCGAGATATGAATGGAAATGGTAGCGGACAGACAAAAAGCAGTAGAAACGAAGTTGGTATGGACGTAAACTGTGTTGAAGTGTCAAATTTTCAGCTGCGGGCCGAAGAAATTTACCCTATATAGTGTTGAATACTAAATCAATTCCAGTGAGAATCTTGATAGACACAGGTTCTGGTACTACGCTTGTTAGGAAAGGCTTATTTCATTCTTCTTTTCAATCTGAGTTAGAATACCCTATTACTTTGAATACTATTTGTTCGAAAACAATAACAACGACCAAAGTTACAATTCCTTTCTTTAGGGAGTTTAATTTACCTAATTCCAAACTTGAAATGTTGCAGACCGAAATATTTAATGAATTTGATGAAATTATGGGCTGTAATGTTTTGAAAACATTGGGTGCGAAGATTGATTTGAATGAGAATATGTTAATAACCAATGATGCGAAAATTCCAATAATATTTGGAAAATCTTCAGGGCCGTACAATGTGAAGGATATTTCGTACTTTAAGGACA
The DNA here is from genome assembly GCA_014635995.1 of Sarcophaga peregrina. Taxonomy (NCBI): domain Eukaryota; kingdom Metazoa; phylum Arthropoda; class Insecta; order Diptera; family Sarcophagidae; genus Sarcophaga; species Sarcophaga peregrina. The sequence continues at coordinate 87,922,346 of CM025789.1, forward strand.
TAATCATGGATATAAACTTCAATGAACCCAGAATTAGTTATCTGAATGATAAATTAAAAAAGGAAAATTTGAATGACGAGGAATTAGTAGAATTGAAAAAGCTAATTAAGGAATCCAAGACAGCTTTTTATATAGAAGGTGAGAATTTATCATCTGTTGGTAAATATAAGCATAAGATACCTACGATTAATGATATTCCCGTGTACAGTCGAACATATCGCTTTCCACAAGTTCACAGCTTTGAAGTTGAGAAACAAATTAGTGAGATGTTGAATTTAGGAATAATAACTAAATCTTGTAGTCCATATAATGCTCCCATTTGGATAGTTCCAAAGAAATTAGATAATTCTGGCGAACAAAAATTCCCAATATGGAGGATCTATTCACAAAACTAGGAAGTTCTCAATATTTTAGCACGCTCAACTTAGCAAAGGGGTTCCATCAAATCCCAATTTCACTCGAAGACAGGCATAATACAGCATTCTCCACGCCAACAGGACATTATGAGTTTAACCGTATGCCCTTTGGTTTGAAAAATGCGCCTGCATCTTTTCAGAGGATGATGAATGAGGTGCTGCATGATTTTATAAACAACATTTGTGTTGTTTACTTAGATGACATCTTGGTGTTTTCTACATCAATTCAGGAACATATAGTTTTCTTGATTAAAATTTTTCAAAGACTGTCAGAATATAATCTCAAAGTACAGGTAGATAAGTGTAATTTTTTCATACGTGAATCTGAAGTTTTTATTGAACTTTTATTTTAATTCCTCTAGTTGATCTCCTTTTACCTTTAACACATTGCGTTCCATTTTTTTTTTTTTGCTAAATTTTTTCACTTTTTTTCTAAAAAAATAAGTAGAAAAGTTTCTCAAAAATCTGTCGTTCGGAGAGTGAAATCGAGGTCATATAAACGGAGTGAATCAAAAGAAGTTGTTCCGAACACAAAACGATCTACTATTTGCTGCATCAATTTTGTCACACTCGGTAGTGAAATTTGTTCCGGGCAGTAAAGCGAACGGATGTCACTCTGGCAGTGTTTATTTTTTGGGCTCTATAGAATATCGTAAGGCTGATAATTGGGTACTTTTATAGCAATTAGGAAGGAACTGTTTACAATACTTCGTACCCTAGAGTCCAGTAAAAAGAAGTCAAGGTCAGCCTTAGTAATACACATCGGAAGCACCATGCGAACGGATAGCATTGGAAATTGTTGTAGTTTACTGCTTTAGTAAATTCGAACAATTTTGAACACTATTGTTAGAAAGTTGGTGGTGCTATAGTGCTTTAATAGAAGCATCCGCCGATCATGAAGTGATAAAAAAAACAAATAAACATTCTGATGGATTTGAAGGTGGTAAGCAAAAAACGAACATATTAGAATTAGTTTATCTTACAATTCCTATTGGTACACAGAACAAGTGCGTGGGACTCAATGATAGGAAATGTAAAGATTATCTTAGAAAAAGAGCTTCATTTGCATATGTTTTAGAGTTTGAAATCAAATCAAATCAGACCTAATTGCTACAACAAGCATGTACGACCTTAACGAATTACATACTTTGTACGTTTCCTAATGTGATGATTAAGGTGAAAAGCATTGGTGGTAACCAATACTGAAATTTTCCAAGAAAGTCAAATGGTTCTACGGCAGCACCCCTGATGGTTCTTGTCCTCTAGTGTTCAAGCAACTAACTCGTATTCACTCAGCTAGCTTTCAGAGAACTAGCTTTACTTTTCAGAATAAAGAAGAAGGATCTCGAAAACGCAAGGAATTCGAATTGCACACAAGTAAAAAGTCTTACAAAAGAATTAAGCATTAAGTTCTGAGCATCTTCATAATATGATGGAAACGTGCACTGAAAAAATATCGTAAGTAATATTAACTAAAAAATTTAGTAAACCTTCTAAGAAAAAATATATCCAAATATATAGATTTTTATTGATGTCTACACAAGTTTTCTTCAAATCTACATACATTTCATTAAAAATAAAGATTTTTCTTTAAACTAACGAAATAAATTTCATATTTAAAATTTATTTAAGTAGAACCTTGAGTTGAATAAAACTTTGTTAAAAATAATAAACGTATTGTTGATTTACTAAAAATGTTTAAAATTAACAGAAATTTACCCAAAATTAAATAAATCTACTATAACAAAAAAAATTTAGTTACTTTTTAGTAACATTGAATAATTATTTTTGTCAATTATACTCTGGTAGAATTGAATAAAATTCGTTACATTAACTATGGAAATGTAAAATTAAAGAAATTTTGTCAATTTAAATCCTTTATTATTGTAAAGTTGAAGGAAGTTCGTTAATTCAACTAATTTATTTTCGAAATTAAAAAAAAAAACAATGTAAGTTTCATATCTGCTAAGAACTGCGTGTTTCTATTAAAAAGTATTCAAATTAAGTGAGTTTTTTTTTATTAACTTAACACTCAAAAGTATGAAGTGTTACAAGTGCAAACAAATAATACACATTGAGTGACTATAGATGAAACAAACAAACTTAAACACTGACTACATAACTCACGTCAAGACATGTGTGACAAAAGTGGACTGATAAGAACCATACCTGGAATTTCAATAAAAACGTCAGACGCAGGTTTTATTTAGTAGAACTTGCGGATCAACACATTTTCCAAAAAAAATAGTCTTGCCACATGGACCAACAGCAACAAATCTTATCAAAAATATTCAAGAACAAAATGATCTCACAAAGTACTGAGCAAAATAATACAAATACACTATTGTCCAGAATTTTACTAAATAAACGACAGAAGTGTTTCTTTTGTCAACATGGAAAGAATTCAAATAAGCATTCCACTAAATGTGATTCTTGTAAAAGATTTATTTGTAAGGAGCACATGGTCACATTGTGTATAAATTGTCACAAAAATTCATAAATTGGTATTCATTTGTATTAAAAATATAATTATTATAATTAATTGTTCAGAAGTTGCCGTAGTCTAGTAGATAGTGTGTTGGCTTATTAGACATAAGGCTCGAAATGAAAATATTTCTTCGGCGACTTTCTCTCAGCAGATTTCTGGCAAAAACTCGACTTTACAACCGTAGGTCCCGCCACCAGTGTTGCCAATTTTTTTTCAAAATTTACCGTCAAATTGGGCATTAAAAATCGCCAGAAATCGCTAAATTCAATTTTTAAACCGTCAGAAACCCGTCAAATAAATAGTTTAAAAATATTAAGTTAACGTTAAATGAGATAAATTGTAAATAACTAAAAGAAAATGTAAATAATTGCACATATTTTTTATTGAATTCTTTTTTTAATTATGTTTAATGATTTCAAAAAGATAGTGCCAGTCTTCTGTATTTTCGTTTAGAAACTTTTGTGGATACCCAGGTGTCATAACTTTTTAAAAAGAAAATTCGATTTAAATATACATTTTAAAATTATATTCATATAATTTATGTTGTAACAATTTCATCGTTTCTTGTCAAGTACGCTTAATTCTGTTCTTACACAGTAGACCCGTTCCAGAAAAATCCGTGTAAAAAATGACATGAAGTACATAGAAAAGAAGGGGATTTATTCCATATTCTTCAAAACATATAATTCGTAAGAAAAAATTAATACGAGAGTCTTTATAAAAGACTAAATATAATTTTTATAAGGATTAATACATATTTTATTTCATAAAATTAAAAGCGATTCAAATCTTACAAAAAAGTAACATAAATTTAAATTTATTGTAGTTCAGGAAGTCAAAAAAATAATATAAGTTGATTAACTAATGGTACATTTACCAATCCTTAAAGGTAATTTAAACAAACTAAAAATCATAAAAGTTCATAAATAAAAAATTAAAAGCAGTCAATGTGATGATGAAAATAACAGAATTCTATTTGCTATCATTATTGGATTTCATACGTAATCGCTTACGTTCAGAATAGCTATCAACTCCAGCAAGATTATCTTTTTCAGTTTCCGATTGGACAGCACCGACAGGCCGTTGCGATTCAGTTTGAAATTGCCGTAGTATAGTAGGTAGAATGTTGCCTTATTAGACTGAAGGCCCGAGTTCAAACTCCAGGTCAGATAGCAAAACGAAAATATTTTTTCGGCGACTTCCTCTCAGCAGATTTCTGAAAACTGACATTAAACTGAAAGTCCGGCCACTCATGTATAAAATTAATGCACACAACATAAGTGGTATGAGAAGCTAGGTCATAATCCTGATTTAAGGGTTGTAATAACCAAATATGTACGTCTTTGTGTAAGTCATAGTAACGAGCCATTCAAGATCCTAGATTACGTTGAGATTTTCATAAACTTTTCTCAACCATGCTATACCAAATATCACGGATAAAAACAGAATTAATTTTATTTTCTAGACCGTGCTATTACAAAATTAGGTGTACTTACTTTTTTTGATATTTTTTCTTTTTACTGCCTTCTTATTTTAAACACAACACCTTAAGCTTTACCTTCATTTGAAACAGATTTCAACTTTAGATTTTCGATTTTTGCTTTGTACTTTTTTTACTAACCGTTATTCTCTCTCTCGAATTGCATTTTTTCTAACTTGTATATAATTCAACCTTGAAAAAAAAATCGCTAAAACGCCGTAAAAAACTCCAGATATCCAGATCTGAACCAACCTTACGTAAGCGATTACATATGAAATCCAGTAATGATAGCAAATAGAATTCTGTTGTTTTCATCATCATTGACTGCTTTTAATATTTTATTTATGATGACTTTTGATGATTTTTAGATTGTTTAAATTACCTTTAAGGATTAGTGAATGTATCATTTGTTAATCAGCTTATATTATTTTTTTGACTTCCTGAACTACAATAATTTTAAATTCATGTTTCTTTTTTATAAAGGTTTGAATCGCTTTTAATTTTATGAAATAAAATATGTATTAATGCTTATAGAAATTTTATTTAGTTTTTTATAAAGACTCTCGTATTAGTTTTTTTCTACGAATTATTTTTTGTTACATTTTTTGAAGAATATGGAACAAATCCACTTCTTTTCTATGTACTTCATGTCATTTTTTACACGAGTTTTTCTGGAACGTATCTACCGTGTAAAAACAGAATTAAGTGTACACGACAAGAAACGAGAAAACTGTTACAGCAATAATTATATGAATATAATTTTAAAATGTACATTTAAATTGAATTTTCTTTTTAAAAAGTTATGACACCTCAGTATCCATAAAAGTTTCGAAACGAAAGTCCAGAAGACTGGCACTATATTTTTGAAAATACCTAATTTTGTTAGTAAATCATTAAATATAATTGAAAAAACAATTCAATAAAAAATGTGTTAATATTTTGAAACTATTTATTTGACGGGAAATTTTGAAAAAAAATTGGCAACACTGCTATGGAACTGAAAAAAAATTGTTTTCTTTGTTTTAATTTTACTCAATTTTATTGAATTTAACTGTTCAAATATGAGAAATTATTATTGTATTTAAGATTCTTTGAGATTATTTCGAATATCAAATGGAAAATATCTGATTTTTATTTTTCAAATTTTTCCTTCATTATTCTGTCTGTAACGATGCTTAGTTTAAATTGAAGTAAAACAATAAGATAAATTGTAATAGTTGATATCGTCTGAAATGAAAGAAACATTTATTAAAAATTTAAAACAATATTTCGCATTTTTACCGAAGTGACTAATTCTCGATTTATAGTGCCGTAACCCTCCATGTTTACCACAGGTGGGTTTAATTCTATAGCGGATATAAACAGGTCTATTTCTCTTTGAGATTGGAGATCCATTTTAAGAAGGTTGGCAGAGAGTAAGGATTGTTGCACACTTTCTGCTATAAATGCAGTAGCTTTATGAGCACAATTGCATACAATGAAAAGTAATGAAGCGCAATAAATTGTTAGTACTATTAGGCCAAGTACTTTATATGAGAATCCAGAATCGAAAATTCCAGAGAGAGCTCCATAAGATCCAATGGCTATATTAATAGACCTAGTAGTAAAAATCTATGTAGTGTATATATTTTATAAAAAATACATTCTTACATAAACAAACAGTATGTGGAATACGTTCTAGCATAAGTGTTTCCTAGTGTTTGTAATATGTCGCTTAGGCTTAACCACAGAATCCGATATTGGGAAATTACTGACGAATTCCCATCAGTCTTCATATCCTGAAAAAAAAATTTTTCATAAATAAACCTTTTGTATAACCAAACCAAACTGAAAATATAAAGTAAAACTAACAAAATAAAAGAAAAATATTTGATAACTGTTGTTGTTGTATCTGCACAGTAACAAGTCGATAATATACTGTCCCGGAAAAGGCCTTTTACTTTTAGTTAGATTACATAAATCATATTTTATCCTGACAAAAAAGGCGGAAATATATAGGTCTTTAAATTTGTTTTAATAGTGTTGAACATTTTTGAAATAGCTGAGGATGTCAAAATTAACAACAATATTAGGCTTGACCATTTGTATTCCGGTCGCCGTGTTTTACTAACTAATGACATTACCAACACACCGAAATATGAAATTATGTATATTTGTTACTCTCAGCAGAATTCTAGCAAAAACTCTGAAAGTAAATAAAATTACCATGAAAAGTTTCTCAAAAATTTGCCGTTCATAATTCATTCAAACGGATGATGGAAGGATTGTAATGACCAATTATGGATCTATGCGTATTCCGGTCTATTATTTTGGCTTCAGACTACTTAACAATTCCATAGATTAATCCAAGTTATAAGAAGAACCTTCAAAGAAAAGAACTTCTTTTTGTGGACATTTCGGAAGCATTTGCACGAAGGTGATGCATCAGTTGTAATTAAAATTTGTTGTTCATTTTATATTTATTTATTTAATGTCAATAGATACATTATCGCCCATGTTCTGGAAAACGCAGCGTTTTCAAATAGCTTGCGGTTTGAAAAACGTAAAACCAAAAAAAATAAAATATAAAGATTGTGCATTTTAACATATTTTGAAAATTTTTCATGACGGGGGGAAAGATAGAAGGAAAGGGAACAGAAACCAGGAGCACAACAATGCGTTGTCCTCATGATGAGAATCTCTTCGTGCATATTTGTTGCTTGACCACTTAAATATTATAACCAACATATGGGGAAAAATCACCAAATGGGAAAAAAGATAACCAAAATTAAATTCGCAGTTTTTTTATTTTATTTTTTTCAAATATAAATTATAACGAATGCAATATAGTAAGAAAAGAAACAAAAAATAACAAAATTAAATTTTAGTCTTACTAATTAATTCATTTCTACAAACAAAACAAAAGCCATTTTTATAAAAAAAAAAAAAAAATAAATAACCAAATCCGGAAATTGTGGTTAAAAATACCTAAAAACGGTAACACTGTTAGTGATTAGTAAGTAAGAGAGTGAAAATAAGTTGAGCGAAAATATTAATTTACAGCCATTGAATTTTTAATATTCATTTCAACAACATACATTAAAGCTATGTTCGCACGAGCCTTCGAATTACTTCGCTCTCTGTTTGAATTACTTATTTAAATTATCGTGTTCACACGGCAACCTTGTAATTCGTTTTTGACAGTTCTTCTTTCATTCTTCTTTTTATTGTTGACCTATCGTGTTTGACGGGTCGCCATGATCTAGTAGGTAGTGTGCTGGCTTATTAGACGTAAAGCCAGGGTTCGAGTTTAAGGCCAGACATCAAAAATAAAAAAAATACAAAAAGTATTTTTTCGGCGATTTCTTCTCTTTCTCTTCTTGTTTCTCAAAAAGCCGTCGTTCGGAGTCGACTTTATACTGTAGGCCCCGCCATTTCTGTATAAAATTAACACACACAACATAAGTGGTGTGAGCAACTGCGAGCTTCTTGGGGACGATTGCTGTAGACTGTCTAATGGTGAAGGTATAGCACTGGCCATTTTATAGTCACCAGCAGCAACTCGTTTCCTTACCATTCGCATCTTCCCTCTTTCCACTGCATGAGTATGGGTCATCCCCTGAGTGCAGGTTTAATAAAAAAAAAATATAAATTTGTGTATAAAGTTTAAATTTTATTTATTTATAACGAAAAAGAAAGGTAAATAAAGTTAAATGAACTTGTTTTAAATAAATTAATACCTAATTATTTAAATTCTAGTAAATAGAAAAGCTCCTTGCAAATGGGACAACTGTAGCGAGCGGATATTATTAGAGATATGGAGAAAAAAATGGGCGAGCTACGTGGGTGTCGGAAAAAATGCCACATATTACACGAAATGTCTTATGAGCTTGAAGACTATAAATATCGATAAGTATTTATACAAACTAGTTTTGCAAAATTTATTTTTACAGAAAAGAAAAACACAAAATGGTTCACCCTCTAATTGGGGCCACTTTAATGAAGTACAAATGTTGTTGGCTCCATATAAAAGTTACCACACTGAAAGTTTGGTAGTTGACAACATAAATAGTAAGTAATAAATTGTATCATTTTTTAAGACATTTCTTCATCAATTAGATCGAACATCCATGACATCCATATCATCGATGTCATCATTATCGCCACCCATGTGTATAACTTCACCACCATCATTGCCTATACCTGCAACATCATCACTATCACCTCTCACGACTGCAACCTCATCACCATCACTGCTCATGACAGTAACCTCACCATAAAACGTAGTTGAAACATTTTTGCTGATGGCTTTGCAACAGTTGAAACGAATAGGGCTTCATTTTTTTTTTTACGCCGAGGAGGGGCAAATGTACCTAACCGCACCACTAAATCCCCCCCTCGTACCGTGGACTGTTGTGTCCACTCCGGAACTACGGTGGTATTACTTCGGAGTGAAGTCCTTTTTGGCCCTTTGGCCGCCTTCATGCTCACATCCGCGTCCGGACTGCGTAATGAAGGTTGGGGAGACTTCTAATTGTCTCCACTATTCCTTCATCCAAGCTCCCGACTGGGACCTCGTTTGACACGTGAGCTACTGTCATCTATGCCGGCGTGCCCGCCTGCTCCGCAGCCTCCAGATCTCTCTTCTTCAGTCTCAGAATGCGCTCCACATAATTCGCCACTGAGGCCCAATTCTCTCTGCTCTCAATCATAACCCCGACAATGTTAGCGGCCGTTATCGTTCCGATCATCGACGTCAGTGCAGAGTGATAGCTCTGCCAACGTGCACATTCGAAAATAGTGTGTTCCGCATCATCTATTACCTCCCCTTCTTCGTAAAGGCAGTAAGGGGAGGTGGTCTTGCCCATTCTGTTGAGATATTTCCTAAAATATCCGTGGCCCGATAGCATCTGTGTAACATAAAAATCTACTTCTCCAAATTTCCGACAGATGCATGGCTTTATTTCCGGAATGAGTCTCGCCGTTCACCTTCATCTATCCTCGTCGTTGCCATTCTGAAATGGTGTTTTCCCTGAAGTGACCGGTTATGTGGTTTCCAGCCGATTTCGCCTAATAAATCTTCATCCGCTCTGCTGCCAGTAGATCGACAGGGATTGTACCTGCTATCACAAGTACGGCTGGGGCGGACAACGTACGATATGCCGACGCGATACGTAGTGCAGCCGTTCTCTGTACCGCTAGAAGTTCGCCCGTTTTTCAACCCCTAGCGTTTCGGCCCAAATTTCGCGCCCATAGAGCATAATGCTGCTTCCAACATCCATCAGGAGTCTCCGACTCGCCGGTAGCGGGCCTCCAATATTCGCCATTAATCTGCTGAGCTGCCCGACGATCTTCCGGGCTTTGTCAGCCAAGTACTGAATCTGGTATGAAAATTTCAGCCTGGGGTCCAGCCTTATTCCCAGGTATCTTACCGAGCTCTTGGTCCTAATTACCTTGCTTCCAATACTCATGTCCACCTGTAAGGGGATACGGCGACTAGTGATCAGCAGTAATTCTGTTTTATGCTTGGCCAGGTCTAGGCCGTGAGAATCCAACCATCTTTCCGTCCTTAGCATGACACGTCTCAGTTTTCGCTGCGCCTCTTCCGTATTCCTGACCGTGATAACGGCTGCAATATCATCTGCGTATCCAACCAAAAAAGTTCCACCTGGCATATCCTCTCTTAGAATTCCATCGTATTTAACGTTCCATAGGTCGGGGCCAAGGATAGATCCCTGTGCCGCTCCTGATGTTATATGTTTTACCCTTGGTCCCGAGCTTGTGTTATACAACAGCTGTCTGTTACTCAAATAACTACTTATCATGGCCAGAATGTAGTTTGGTACCGAGAAATTGTATTCCAAAGCATTTAATACATCGCTCCGTCTTAGACTGTTAAACGCGTTTCTAATGTCCAAAGCCGCAAGCAGTAGCACTGGACTCATAGAGCTCCTCCCACGTTTTGTGACCATCGCCGCTTCTGTCACCTCTCTTAAGGCGTCAATGGTAGACCGACCGGGTCGAAATCCATATTGTCTGGCAGACAATCCGCCACTATTCTCAATAGCCGCAGTAAGCCGTGGCTTCAAAAGCCTCTCGAGCAGTTTTCCCGTCGTATCCAGCATGCACAGTGGCCTGTACGCGGATAGGTCCTCCGGGTCGCCTTTTCCCTTGGTTATTAAGATCAGCCGTTGTACATTCTCAGTAGGAGTTCCGGTCTTTGACTGGCAATCTCTCGTATTACCTCAGGCGGGATGCCGTCGGGTCCTGGTGCCTTACCGGGTTTTAATCCGACCGCTGCTGCTTTCAGCTCCTCTGTGGAAAATGGTAAAAATTCCGTATTGGGCATGTTCTGTCGCCGTTCGTTCGCCGGTTCGTGAGTGGGGAATAGTGTATCCACTATATTTTTCATTACTCGCTTATCCATAATCTCCATTGGTTTCCTTTTGTTAAGTTTGCCATTACAATATTGTATCCAAGTTTACGTCTTCGCGTAGTTCTTGGAATGCCTGATTCTTCTTGCGCGTTATGACCTTTTTCAGAGACTTCTTTGCTTCCCTATATATCCGTATTTCCTCAGCGGCTGGTCCATCGGGTCTGGCTCTCGTGTACCTCCGCCGTAGACGTAGGCACTCTAGCCTGAGTGCTGCGATATGGTCGTCCCACCAGTACGCTGCTTTCTTCATTAGTTTAGCACTTAACTTAAATGCTGAATCGCCAATTACAACCAGTGGGACATTCACACCTAAAATAAATGATAAAAATATTTCAATGAATCTTCTTACCAAGCGTCCACCAAAGCTGGTAGTATAATTGAATACCATTCTTTATAATTGTAATAGTCCATTGCATCTTCTTGGTTCGGGTGGATTTCAATCTGACAACCGTCTACAAATTATTTACAACCACATGTATAAACCATAAATAATTTATAAAACAGAGAATTTTTATGTTATCATTAAGTTACCAAGAGCTCCTATGCATTGAGGAAAGCCAAGTGTTTCAAATCCTTGAGTTATTTTTTCAACGTTTTCTCTTGTCAGTGGAAAGTTGTTCAAATGCATTGGAGCCAAAACTCCACACCAGGTTACAAAACCTTAAAGGAATTTCGACACCGAACATGTTTGCAATAGTTCGATATTCTGCTGATGAACTTAGGGCATATTTTTTTCCAATGGTATTGCCTGATACATATTAGTGTTACTTTTTCGCAGTTCCTTCAATAGTTCACACAATTTATAAAATGTCCCTCGGTTCATTCGAAAATATTTTTTAACAGCCATATCACAGAATGCAATTCGGAATGAAATCACTACAAATTTTCAAAGTGGTTTTGATATTTCTGATGATTTATTAGAGACTGAAACTGAAAGACAAAATGGTGTATTTTATTATTACATAGGTTTTCTCAGTGTTCACACGAGTGAACAAGTCACATAATCCCATCCCTGATTTCCAATTAAACAACACAAACATCCTAATATCACCAAGGCAAATGAACATTCGCAACACACATAATGACAATAACATCTCTAACACACATCACATTCACAATATACACATATACAAACATTCATCAACATCACCAACATCATTAACATCCTTGATCAGATCAGTTGATTATCGATCGTAGAACAACACAGACAAAAAACCCAGAAAACCCGGAATCAAAACCATTCCGATCGGAATTTGTGACATGCTTGTAAAAATATATCATCTGTCCGTTGGCAGTCTATCTCCCAAAAAGATCGAGTACGTTCCTAAAAATAATAATATGTGTAAATATTTGGATTTTCCATAATATTTATAATATACTAATAATTTAAACAAATGTCTTACATTTTACCAAATCACTTTTTCCGGGCTTAATAATATTTTTTAATTTATAAACTTCATACAGAGTCTTCAAAAGCTGGAAATACTTTTCCTGTAAAAGCAACCGGTTTTCTACACACAGTGGATTCCTCCAATTCGGATTCCATTATTTATTTATTAATTACAATACAACCACCCCTATCGTGAATAAAATGTGAAATTTTTATTCCCATAAAATTTTCATTTCCCAGGTTGGGAAATTTGCTATCGTGAATATTATGTGAACGTTTGTTTTGCTATCAATATGTAGTGAGTGTACAATAGGGAAGAAGGAAATTTAAATATACATACATAAAGTAAAAATTATTAAAAATATTTGGGTAAGTGACATAAAAAGTAATTAAATTAAGTTTTGTAATTATTATACACAAATTTGTAGTTTAAATAATAAAAAAATGTTCAGAATTGGTGCCATTATATCCCTACAAGAGGAGGAGATCCAGCAACAGCGGATAGCTCGTCGTGCTTCGCGAGATGCATCTAATCCATTACAGCTGCCCGATACATTGTAAGTGAGTTAAGTTTATTTAAAGAATTTAAATCAATTTGTTTTCATTTCAGATTTATTCAACATTACAGGGTGAATAAATCGGCGTTTACATACCTGTTGGATATTTTGACAGGTTCTCTGTTGCCAACAAAAATCATTTGGTATTCCGCCCATCGTAAAACTAAGCGTATGCTTACGTTTTTTTTGCAGTGGGTGGATACCAAAAAGGTGTTGGAAGAGATTATGAAGTAGGAATGGCTCAATCCACTTTTTGCGAGGTGCTTTCTAAAGTGTTGAATGCTTTTGAAAAATGTCTCTGCTCAGAATGGATAAAATATCCATCAAAGGAAGAAACCAGAGTCAGTTGTCGGGAGTTTTACCGAAAATTTGGCATACCCGGCGTTATCGGATGTATTGATGGAACACACATCAATATTGTAAGTCCCAATAAAAACAACCACCTTTACTATAACAGAAAAGGAAATTACAGTTTGAACACCACACACGTAAGTTTAAAATACTCATTCACAAATATAATAGCTTGTAATTATACATACATACATTTTATGATATTTTAGATATGCGATAGTAATATGAGAATTACGTTTGTTGATGCCACACATCCCAGATCCTGCCACGATTCCTTCATATGGAATACAATCCCGTATAGACGTGTGATGGAGCAAAATTTTTTACAAGGAGAACGTGTATGGCTACTAGGTGAGTGAAAATTTATAAATAATGCATATGAATGTACAGGCATGATTTATTTATAATGTAATGTGAACATTTTTAGGAGACGCCGGATATCCCTTGGAACCGTGGTTATTGACGCCGTATAGAACTCCTGCTCATGGCTCAAATGAACAAAAATTCAATGATTGCCACCCCAAATGTAGAAATATTATCGAAAGAACAAATGGAGTTTTAAAAAATAGATGGAGATGCTTGCTCGGCGCTAGGGAGTTGCACTATGATCCTAAGAAGGCCGCAAAAATTGTTAATGTTTGCGTTGCATTGCATAATATATTATATTGCTTACAAGTGCGAATATAATAATAGCATTACAAATAATGACGAAGAAGCTGAAGTTTATGATGTAGAGAGCACAAATTACAGTCAAAGGGAAAGCGATTTAACTGCTGCTCAGTGCATACGCAATGATATTGCAAACTCTTTATAAAAAATATAACTTCATTTAAATTCATATAATATTATTTTATTTCATTTAATAAAAACAACAAAGCCTTTAAGGTCAATAACTTATTACTAATTTTTAATTCATTTCTTTAGTTTAATAAAAAATAGTTAAATTAAATAAAAATAAATAAATAAATTAAAATAATTCAAGTTTGTACTTTTTAGAGATCTGTAAAAAGATAAAAAGGTTAGGCACATGTGTAAATATTTATGAATGTATTTTGTAAACCTATACTTATATATATAAGTACATTTTAAAAATTGAAACTAGTTCTTAAACTAATATTTGACTTCTTTTTTGTCTTTCTCGAATAGTTTCAACTTCATTTCTTCGATTTCTAATAGTCTTCTATTTTTTTCTATTTTATTTGCAACTTCTTTTTCGCGAAGTTTTTCAATAACTGAGTTGTAACGCTCCAACTCTTTTATATTTTTCACTTTTAAATCGTTGCTCTTTTCTAAGGAGCGATATACCCTTTTCATCATAACTTTTACTTCTTTGTTGTGGTCCTTAAGTGACTCACACATTTCAAGTATTGTGGAGCATAACTTTTCCTGGGTATTCAACTCTTTCTCAATAAGCTCGGCAGTTGTTAATTTTTGCTGTGGCTCAATTTTTCTTCTCTTATTGGAGGAAACGTTTTGAACAGCTGGGTGCTTCTGAGCTTATATCGTTTTCAAGAGCACTTAAAGTTGATTTATGATCGCATTCGTTTTTATCTTTTGGTAAACCAAAGCTGAAGGAGTTTTCTAAGCCCTCTATAGACTCTTTCATTCCTACCAGTTCATAAATGCATTGTTCACTCGCTGACAAACTTATGGTTCGGTTTGGTCCCCCACCTGTTTCACGCTGGTTTTTTAAATTAGCGGCAGCTTTTGACCGCACGTACCTTTTTTGGTCTATCCACACCTATTGCAAGTTATATGTATGTAGTATAAGTATGCATGTTTAAAAATGTAAAATACTTAAGACATGAATACATACCTTTTTCCATTCATGAACTTTTTTAACAGGAGGGCCAGCACTATTTAATTCTTCTGTAGGGGAATTCCAAAATTCGGACACCACATTTTTAGAAAATTTCACAAAACCACATGCAATCTGCCGGTTATTTTGTATCCTATTAAGAAGCATATCATGTTGCACATTGTTTATTGATTTAGACCTAAAAATAGATTAGTTAATTTCTGTATCCATTAAAAAGTAAAAAGTACTTACATTTTGTTCTAGTTCCCCAAGGAAAATAAAATCAACAAATTGACACAAAAAATGGGAAAAATGTTTTTGAAAAATCCATTCACGATAAGGCGAAATTTTTGTTGGGAACATTTTTTTTTTGTATGTCATTCACCGCTGAATTACATATAAGAAAATGACAACACATTCTATGGGAAAAAATTATTCATGATAGGGGTGAATATTTCTTCGTTTATATATTTAGTGTTTTGACAGCTGGTGATAGCAAAAATACGATAAAATTTAGAGATTACATTGATTTTTAACTAATTCACAAGGTAATAGAAATTGGAATTGGTAATTCGCTCACAAAATTTTGTATGGCGAATGACATAATCCAACACATTTACGAATGAGAGAGCGAATTATGATAAATTGTTGCCGTGCGAACATAGCATAAACTATCTATCTTTGGCTTAAAAGTTAGACGATGTGTAATAGATAAATAAAAATAGAAAACCCATTTTGCATTAATAGAAAAAAGCGAGAATTCCAAAGTATTTAAAAAACTTACACTATGCGATGACATAGAACATTTTTAACATAAAATATTTTTTGAGTGTCATTCTGAAACAAAATAAATAAAAAATAAGCATCGCCGCACAAGTCTTCTTGTCGCAGTCTGATCGACAACTAAATCAAAAAGCACATGCGAATGAGCTCTCTCTGCACAATTGTGAGAGCGGGTCGTATTGTTAAAAAGATTTTGGTGAGAGCGGGTCGTAATGTTACAATCCGCCATAAGAAATTTTACTTCTACATAATACGTATTCTTTATATCCATATTCTTTGGTAAAACGCATTACAGCATGTTCTGAAAACGAAGCGATTTGCTGGCGTTTTGTATTTTTCGAAGTTGCATTCGAACAATGAAAACATGTTTTGTCATAACAATACATAAACAAATAAAAAATGTAAAATGCTTACAGCGTATTTGCTTGCTCTATTAGCTTTAAAGCCGGAGGTCCACACCACGCGTTCTCGCATTCTACGCGGCTATCAAAAAAGTAGATTTAATGTATTTATATGGTACAAGTTACACGCACTAAAGCGTAGGATGCCATGGCGCATAGAACGCGTAAAGTAAATCTACTTTTGTTAGCATCACATGGGGCGCTCGTACAAACAGGTGACTGTGACAAGTTGTTTTGTTTCAATTTATTTAAATTTTTGAAAGAGCAATGGAGGAAAAATTAATCGAAGATGTGAAAAAACATGAAGTCCTATATAATAAAAGCTCTGTTGTTTATAGGAATAAATTTAAAAGAGCAGCTGCTTGGAAGTCCATTGCCGAGGAATTAAATGTAACAGGTGATAACATATGCATAAATTAAAAAATATTTGTACAAATTCAGGACGATATTTCAGATTGCTTTTTTTAGAGAACATTTGCCAATCTCGTTGGAAAACTTTAAGGGACCGATTCGTAAAAAATGTGCGGAGAACAATCATGCCTCTGGTAGTGCTGCAGAATTCCATAAAAACCAGTTTGCATATCAGCAGCAAATGGAATTTCTGCGCGAATACATAAAACCACGAAGGTAATTTACGTTTGCGTATTAAAAAGAGAATAAAATATTTTTTTTTTAATTTATTCCATATAACCTCACACGTTTCCAAAACGATTCGTCTTACTACAGTCACAGACATTTTAAACGTCAATGAGAGGTATTGCCTACTGGTGCCATGCGCTAAGTAACTAAATGGGAAACAAATATATCATTATTTAATAATATACATATTTTTAAACTTACATTAAAGTTAGGAAGAGCCGACAGTCCGCTGGTATAGCTCTCGTTGAGTTCTTCACAAGTTTATCTTTCAGAATTGTGAACAGACAGTCAAAGATGTATGGAGACATTATTGTTGCTATTCGGAACTGTTCATGGTCGTTGTTTTTTAACTTTCGGAAAGTTGCGCTAAAAAAACCGGGCACATCTCGTTCCAAGTATGAAGGACGCACCCAAAATCGTGGTTTGTTTTTTTGGAGCTTGTTGTACACACTTGTGGCACAAAATATTATATTCTCAAAATCAATTAATTCTTTAAAAATTTCAATTTCATTTTCCATTTTTGTACGAAATGTTTTATTCAAGTATTTTCAATCAAATGATTTTATTTTGTTAACAGCTGATCAAAACAAACATTGGCGCGTAAAAAGCGTTGCGTTGTAACTTGAAGCCTAGAACGTATGAAATGCACGCAACGCTTTGACGCGAAAACGCGTGGTGTGGACCTCCAGCTTAAAAAAGCAAAAGAAAAAAACACTAAAGGAATTTTCCAATCCATTTATTTGTGAGATATCAGGAAAATTGTGGCAAATACTGCTTACAAGTTAGTGATGTTACTTATAGGCATATAAAATCTTGTACGATTTATTTGTTCTCCTAAAGTTTTTAAAGTACCTTATACAGGTTTTAAATTATTTTTAAACTTTTGTTAAGGGTTTTTTTTTCATTTAATATAGATATGTGAATTTAATAAATTGTAAATATTAACATTAAAAGTTTAAAAAAAACACCACTAGCAATTTTTTTCGGATATCAATCTTATCAGCTGCTTGCATAAATCGCCAGTTAATAAGTAAACAAATTTTTGTATTCTACATTTTTAATTCAAATCGTTACAAAATGCTAAAAGTTTTCATTGAAATAAAAAGAAAACATATTAAATTTAAATTGTGTATAAATTTATTGTTAATTTTAGGTAAATTTGAAATAAAAGGAACAGATCGTTTCAGTATACCCTAGTGATTTGAAAATGCCAAATTTCTAGCGATTTCGTTTGCCAAAACACCTATTTGGCGTTTTTAAATCGAAAACGCGAACATTAAGCGATATGCGTTTTTCAAAACATGAGCGTATGTCCTTATACTATGTTCACGTATGCAATTTAATTAAGTCAATATTCGCTTAATTGAGAACAAAATTTTAACCGGTCAGGTATAATAAATATATGCAATATTCAGCTTACTTAACACGTTCCCTGCCAAGCCGTTTATGAGAAAGTGTCATTTCTAGGCCACGTGTACCATTTTCGGTACACGACAACTACTTTTAAAAATCAATAAAAATTAATGTTCTTTTTGTATTTTTGAAAAAATCTATTTTATTTTCAACTTTACTATTCAAAGGGCAAAATGCACAAAATAACAATAAAAAATTAAATTTGTTTCATATAGAATAAGGTATATATGGGCAATGTACTAAAAAAAATATATATTTTACTCAAGTTTGAGTAGATTATTATAATTTTTCATATTTTCTGCATACCATGAAATGGCTGAATTTTTTTACTGGTCTACCATTACAATTTTGCAACTCATGGTGTACTTCTAGAAGGTAGGACATGGTCATCTTCTTTAGAAAATCCGTCATTGTTTGTATTACATATATGTGAAATCAGTAACTTTCTATATTATAAAAGGTGAAATTAAACTATTGTTTCTTGTATTATATAAAATCGGCCCACTTACAACTGTCGTATTCAATAAAAGTTCAAAAGTGGTCCCATAACTAATCACCACGCCGCGTGTACCGTTATCGGTACATCACTCTAAAATTGCTCCAAACATTATTACGTTACATAAAATAGTCCTACTAATAATTAAATTTTGGATATAAACATTTTAAATTAAAAAGTTCAGCTTGGCGTAGAAATGAGGTTCAGCGTGCATCGAAAACGGTACACGTGGCAGGGAACGTGTTAATATTAACTTGACAGCTGGTTTTGTCAACAACACTGTTTTGGTTTTTTTGTTGTAGTTGATTTTTGAGTTGCAACAATTTAAATACAATAGTGCAGTGTACATTGCTAAAAACGACAATGGGCAACCGATTAATTCTCTAAGTGCCAGCTTCTTGATAACAAAATGAAAATGATTTCGAATATGTACTTTCTTGCTTAGGACAAATCGACATTATTACTAATATCCCACAGAGTCCATTAAATGGGAATTTATCCGATCACACAAGTGTAAAGGAAAGCGGATAGTATCCTGTGTGCTTAATATGTATTGAGAAAGTACGAAGTTGATAAAGAATACGGATGGAAATTTTGTTAAAAAGCTTGATCAAAATAGGGATGACCCCGTTTTGCTTGTTTTTATATTTCACTAATCGTGTAAATGTAAAAGAAACTGTTTTAAATTTATTACTTAGATTTTTAAAATATGGATGCGATTGTGTAATAAGTCTCCGTAAGTTCTTATCGCGGCTGTAAAAATTCCTCTGTAAATACTTTGTTTGAAGAACCCCCAAAAAGCATTTGGAGCTTCAGTTATTCCTGCAAATTTAAACTACTCTTCCATTCAATAATAATAATATATCGAATACATGGGTTCGATTAAAATACGTAAAATTACAAATGTGTTTGGGTACGGCCATCGTTTAGATAAAAACTCAAAAAAAAAGATAACAGGCAATGGGAATCAATTGGATTATTCGATTTTATTCTAAAGAGCCCAAGGATCGATTGCGTACGTATAAAAAGTTTCTATATGAAAATTGTAAGTTTGGAAATAAAACAACTAATAGTCCTTGTTCATGGTGGAAGATTGATCTAATACTTAAACCAAATTCAATATTTGTTTCAAGAAAATTTTTACGACGTAAAAATATGAAATTAAAAATATCCTGAAAATAGTTCGAATCCACCAATTCCGACCGAAAATTATCATGTCTATTCTGTAAACCGAATCCGAGTAAATTTCTCTATTAACTTTTTCAGGAAACATGCCAAAAAACGACAATTTGATTTTTTCACATTAGTGAGCACAAGATAACTCGTAGATTGCGTCCTCTTCTAGA
The DNA here is from genome assembly GCA_014635995.1 of Sarcophaga peregrina. Classification (NCBI taxonomy): domain Eukaryota; kingdom Metazoa; phylum Arthropoda; class Insecta; order Diptera; family Sarcophagidae; genus Sarcophaga; species Sarcophaga peregrina. Next base: position 87,942,319 of record CM025789.1, read on the forward strand.
GCGCCAAATTACGAGTTATCTTCTTAAAAACGAATTCACATTTTTTGGTGTTCTTCAAACCGAATTCACATAATTTTTCTCGTTTTAAAACCGAGTAAACGAACTCTGACGAAAATAAAACGAATTTAATATTATTCTAACAAATTGCATTAAAACTCGCAATAAATTAATTTAAAAAACATTCCAAAATTTCTTCAGATTTTCGTTCCAAGTACGAAAAAAATGAGTCTTAGATGACTTCCATCGACTGGCAATAAAAATTTTGTAAAAAATATAATTTGGAATCTCTGATTTCATCTCTAGTGAATTCAAAATTAATCCATAATTGATACAAATTGTTTTCCAAAGCTTCAATTGTTTCAGACAACACTTTTGAAATTGTAGCAAGACTAAGATGTGTTTCATTTCCAAGAGCAAATGAACCAACAGCTAAAAAACGAAGAGTTGCTGCGAGCTGAATTTTCGCAGGAATAGGTCCTTCTTGTATTAAGTGAGCAATATCGTTACTTGTCCAATATCAGTACTAAGGTTTCCTTATTTACGCGGTAAAGTTCAATGAATCTAATAAAGGAAAAATAACTTACATCTGGACAAAATACATTTCTACTGTATGTACATTTGTATATTCACTTGGCGTATTTTTACAACTTAGCACAAACGCTCCAAGCATTTTAAATAATTTTTAATGTTTTTAGCGCCTTTTTAATTACAAATATTTTTATTTTTCAATCAACAGCTGATTTTGAAGTTTAAACTAAAAAACTAAATCTTTCGTCAAATACCAATTTTTTTGATTTAAAAAATTACTCGTTTTTCATAACGAGTCGATTTATAGAACAAACATTGATGTTTAAATTACGCAAAAAGATACACGTGGAAATAGAAACCAGAGGGAACAGCTATGGTGAAAATATCATTACCAAGAAATTCAATAAAGGCAAGAGATTTGGCTTAAAATCAAGGATTTTGATGGAGTCACCATAAAAGACGAAGTGCACTAAACGCAGATAAATTTCAATGGAGAATTTAAAATACAACAACTGCTCTTTTTTTTAGAAAAGTGTGCGAAAGCATGCAAATCGCAACATTAGTAGTAAGTGCACCACCACTGGTAAAGGCGTTTATGGAACCTGAAAAAATTAAAATAGATAAGTGTTATACCGTATAAGGCAGAGTTAAAGAACATAAATTTGGGTATAAATATAGAGTTGATTAAACCATATCGAGTTGATCGGTTGATAGCTATATATAGCTTTTGCTAGTCTCAATCTAACATATGACATATGGGACGACTTTGAAAATAATATCTTGAGATTGCCATACAGAATAGTTATTAAAAGCTTAAAAACATTTAAATTATCTTCCCTGACGAACTCCATAGAATTACTTAAATAGTTTCCCATCTCTGAATGATACCACAATAAAAAATTGGTCTGTAAAGTACAATAAGAAATTAAAAAAAATTCTGAAAAGCAAATAGGGTTGTGACTGTTTCTCAAATGTAGCAAAATTAGCAACTTATGTAAGTAATTTTTGTTTAAAGACAAAAACAACAAATAGCAATACCATCCTTTTGATTGGTATCGTGTAAATAAGATCATTTTGACGTAGAGTTTTATAGAATGAGTAAAAGAAGGATGAAAAACATTATATCTTTTTGTTTTTACTCCAATTGCCAAAAACATTACTTTCATTAAAACCATTATTATGTGAGTTGTGTTTTTATTTTCTCAGTCAGATTAGGTAATCTATCGACAACTTTAAATACAAATTAGAGCAGACAGCAAAATAAAGAAAAATAAAATGTCATAATTCGCATTCAAAATTTTATATTGCGATACATGAATGAGAAAGTGAAACACAAATTATGTTTTCTGTGTGAACATGGTATTATAAATATGCACTCAACAAACCTTGGGATGGACTTATCGATGAAATGGATGTACTTACGATATTGGTTTCCTTTAAGCCGAAAGTCCATATCATCCGTTTGATGCGGCCTTGCGTTACATGCGTATGCCAAAAAGCAGAATCAGTGTAGTTGTTTGTGACAAGTTACAGAAGAAAATGCATAGGCGTATAGATTGTATCTAGTAGCTTTACTTTCTACTTTTCTATACGACCCATGCATTGTTGGAAAAATTTAGCAGTTTTTTAAACTTGGCAATACAAATTATATACTATTGTGAATGGTTTCGATAAATACATATGTATCTTTAACTAGTGAGTTACTATTTTCGCATTTTCCTTTTTGCATTATAAAAATATTAATAAAAACAAATTTCATAATAAACTTTATTACTAATTTAAGAGGAAAGCAGATTAAAATGCAACCTACAATCTCTCATGAATAAAATATATGTACTAGTTGCCGATTGTTTTTATGTACTGAGTGCCATCTATTTTGAATTTATTAATTTGAAGAAAAATAATAGAAGAATTGTAGAAATTTCAAGAAAAATTAAAGACAGATTAACTGAAAACACTCGTGTTGTGTTCTTTTCAGGATTTTCGTAGGCCTTAACAGCACAAAATATCACATATGTAAACTCATAAATTTGTAATTAATGTCATCAATTGTTTTAAAATCACAATTTAATTTTCTTGTTGTTTACCACAACCAGAGTTACCGCTGGAAATTTTTAAGAAGTCGCACAAAAAGGGGATTTTTGAGAAAAAAGTCGCACAAAAAGGGTATTTTGGCAGTAAAAAGGGGCAACATTTTTAAAAGAAAATCAACTAATACAGATAAAAAAACAAGTTTTTATTGGATTTTGTAATATACGTTAACAAACATATAATAAGTAAATTTTTTAATAATTTTTCCAATTTTTTATAATAGAAACAAATTTTTAGACAAAAATTAATAAGCCTAAACAAAAGTTTTAATTTTTTTAAAATTATTGGTCTGTTTTATTTCTAGCTTTAAAATATAATTTCAGTCAAATGTATGAACGTTAGGACATATAAATTTCAAAAATAAAAAATGCATTTTTAAATTTATTAAAATTCCATCACAAAAATTTGTTTTGCTAACCCCCTATAGAATAATAAAAAAAAATTTAACAAAAAATATAATATATGTTAAAAAAAACAATTAAAAACTACTAATTTTGTAAAAAATAAAAGATATGAAGTTAATAAGCAGCATACATTTCAAATAATTACGCTTGACAGGAACTGATTCATCCGATGATGAAATAATTTCCTTTTCGGATTCTACAAGGCTTTCATAACTAGATGACGGCTGATCTCTTTTGTTTTTTAACAAAAACCTAACATTTAAAGTTTTTACTAATAGTTATACAATTATAATTCCAAAACTATTTTATATTTTAGAGTAATCGAAAAAACAATGATGAGATGGATCAAAGATCCTTTTTGAATATTCCATGATGTTTTCATATATCTTACAAAGAAAATATACGAAAATTTGGTATCGCTTGAAAGGTCTTTGAAAGACGCTTTAGAGCATTTAACAAACTTTTTGGTTTTTGAGTTTTTTTTATTGATTCACACAGACCAGAAAATTGTTAACACAGAAACCAAAGTATACTTTAGTCTATAGTTCAGTATATAGTCTAGTCTATAGCCTAGTATATAGCCTAGTCTATAGTCTACTATAATCTAGTATGTAGCCTAGTCTATAGTCTAGTATATAGTCTAGTCTATAGTCTAGTCTATAGATTAGTTTTTAATCTACTCTATAGTCTAGGTTTTAATCCAGTCTATAGTCTAGTATATAATCTAGTCTGTAGTCTAGTCTACAGTCTAGTATATAATCTAGTCTATAGTCTAGTATATAATCTAGTCTACAGTCTAGTATATAATCTAGTCTATAGTCCAGTTTGTAGCCTAGTCTATAGTCTAGTCTGTGTTCTAGTCTATAGGCTAGTCTAAAATTCAAATTTAATAACAAATTTTTAATCTTGGATCATTCTACTCACTTGTCCATTTTAACATCTATTATTCTGGGTTTTCTGCAACAACCAATTTTTAGTTTTCAATATTTTGTAATTTTTGTGCTGTTTACAAAGTAAATTAATAAAGTAGCGACACAACGAACGGCTACAAAAACCACAGGCAATTTGTTTTTGTTATTAGGTTTGGGCTGTCAAAACTTGCCTCTTGCTTTTGTTATATGGTTTGAGCTGTCAAAAATTTGCGGGCTTATTAATGTAAATAAAAGAAAAAATACTTTTTCTAAAAAAGAGGAAAAAAGGGTAAAAAATCTTGAAAAGTGTCAGATTTAGTTCATTTTAGTAAAGGGGCACAAAAAGTGGCGGGGTCGCTGAAAAAGTGTCAAATTGCGATTTTAGTCGCTCAACGGTAACGCTGACCACAACAGCTGATCGAAACAAAAAACCAGTCGCATAAAACGCATTGTGTTTAAATTGTAATAAAAACAGCATAGAATGAAAGAATAGCATGTAAAGCAAGACGCATGAAACGGATGGTATGGACTTTCGGCTTTAGTTTTTTGTATATTTAACTTTTTTAAAAATAATATATATATACAATAAATATAATATATATATATATATATATCTACATATACATACATATATACTTATACTCTAACAAGACAGAAATATACATCAAAAAAATTGTGGATAATTTATAGCAAAATGTGATTATTCTTACCTTTTCGAAGCATTTGGACAAATTCTTTGATGCCGTTATAGTTGCTTTTGAATTGATGTAAAATAATGCCGCATTCATATTAATCATTGTAATTATATGAAAATAAGCCATTGTATGCCACAGTAAAAATCCTAAAAAAAACTTGTTTGATTATTTATAAAAAAACCAATATATTACGTCATAAAATGTTGGAACTAAAATCTAAAATGCCCCCATAAGATTACTTCTCATTAAAATTATAATTACCAATTCCATCTTTTGGACGGTCAATGTCGATTGCAAAGACAACTTTTGTATGTTCAAAGTACTTTGAAATGTCTTGAGTATGTTGGAGAGAAGGGAAAAACGAGCGGGGTGAATTAACACTTTTATGTATTCACAAAGTTGTTGTGTTCTTTGTTCGTCTTCTACACATTTTAACGTGCAAAAGCGAAACAAAGTTTAAAAGAAAGTGTAAAACAGTTTGTCAAAAACATAACAAAAACAATTTTGATGAAAACTTCTTCACCTCTCAAAAAACTTGGAAAAAACGGTAAAATTCCAAAGCTGGGCCTAACACATTACGTTTTCAAGAGCCTCAAACCACCAGAAATAATTCTAATTTAAGACTATTATAGTGGTTTTGGATTTAATAAATTGCTACAAAATATAAAAAGTATTGAGAGAATTACCGATTTTAAATTCGATTTAAAAAGTTATCTTTTATAAGATTTTGACTTATTTTTAATGTAAATGTATTCTTATTGTACGTTTTATTTCGCCGTAGTCCAGTAGGTAGCTTATTAGACGTAAAGCCTCGGTCAGACTTCAAAACGAAAATATAAAAAAAATTTCTTCGACAACTTCCTCTTTCCCGACTTCTGGCAAAAACTCTGAGAAGCCGTGAAAAGTTTCTCAAAAATCTGTAGTTCGGAATCGACTGTAGGTCCCGCCACTCATGTATACAATTAACACACACAACATCTGTGGTGTGAGAAGTTTCGTCTTAGAAAAGGGTTGTAATGACTAATTAATTATGTTGTATGTATCAAATCAGCAATGAATCGTTTTTTCGCTACTCATAAGTAGACTGACTTCCTAAACGTATATTAACAATGTATCAATACAGCATTTAAACCGAGTTGATCTTGCATCTTACTTTTATTTGGATGCCTTTGTTGCTTTTCCTTGCGAATTAACAACAACAGCGTTACAAAAGTGAACAAAATACATTGTCAAAATTTTCAGGATTGCGTTTACGAACTCGCTACAATGAATTACTACAAAGCAACATTCGTTTAGGAAGTCAGCCGTACTCATGCAATTTTGACTATGAATGAGTCAACAGTATTGAAATTCAAATATTCTGATGCATTCGTACTCAGCACAACATTGAGCTTTATAGCAAGTTGAAATGAATATGAGTACAACGTTGAAATCGAGCTCATAACATCCTAAATATGTTTGATTCATACGCCTACTCATTCAGATTCATAAAGTTAGAGAAATACTTATAAATGATTCAAGGGACTGGAATCTACTCATCGTTTTGAGTACTCATTGCTGATCTTTGGTATCCATGTATGTACGTTTACAAATTCTTGGAAATTGTAATTTTTATATATATACAGAGCGCCCTGGTAGTCTAGTGGGTAGTGTGCTAGACTATTAGCGTGAGGGTCGTGGGTTCGATTCCCACCAGAGGCTCTGGTCTGTGACACTACACCGGGCATATGGTCGAAGTTACTCAGCTCGTATGTGATTAGAATATAATTTGTAATTGTATTGTAATTAATAAATAAATAAATAAATATATATATACAGTGTTGGAAAAAATAATTGGAACACCTACTTTTTTCAATATATTCTTATATTTTTGCATAAATTATGTCATCAAATAGCCTAAAAAATGAATTGTGTGCTCCAGTGATAAGTGGAACAATAAGAAATATCTGCAGGAAGTCGAATTAATGTGATGCAGTCCCAGATGTAGAGGTTAGAGGGCAGGGTTTGTATTTGGAGGGTGCACAAACCTTTTTTATATAAAATATATGTATATTTAAATGACAAGTGTTTGTTAATGTTTTATGTGTATATAATATGGTAAATGTGTTTTATTCGTAACGTTATAAAACGTATTTATGTGAGTGTTTGTTTTACAATATATATATGTTGTATTCACAATTTGTTATTTCATAAGATATATTAGTTCACAATGTTTGGGTTTAAGTCTTTATATTTATTGTATTTTATAAGTTTGTTCACTGTTCACAATTTGGTATATTCGTTTATAATTTTGTTTGTGTATATGTTTAATATAAATTTGCTTTATAATAACAATAAATAATAATGATGGCTGGGTTTAGGGTTGTTTGTTGTTCAACGATCAAAAATCAACTGACTATCAGGTTATTTATAATTATGTTGGTGATGTTGCTGAATGTTCATTCGTCTTAGTGATATTAGGATGTTTGTGTTATTGAATTGGAAATCAGGGATGGGATTGTGTGACTTGTTCACTCGTGTGAACACCAGAAAATGACCACTGTTGAGCAAAAAAAAAAAAAAAATATACAAAAAAGGCTGGAATTTGCCAGACGACATCTGTGTCGTAAAAACCGGAATAATGTACTGTGGTCAGACGAAACAAAGGTTAATTTGTTTGGTCCGGACGGAAAATCGTTCCTAAGTCGTCTTGTAAATACAGAATTTAACTAAAAGTATACGACAAAGACAGTCAAAAATGACGGAGGATCGATAATGTTATGGGGACGGTTTTCGGCATCTGGCATTGGCCCTACTGTTTGGATTCAGAGAAAACTGTGTGCAACTGACTACATAGATATTCTACAGAATAAAATGCTTCCGTTTGCCGAGGACGAAATGAGAATTTATGCAAGACAATGATCCGATGCATTCTGCTAGAAGCGTTTAATTGTGGTTTCAACAGAATGAGGTGCCGAAATGGAGTGGCCGTCCCAATCACCGGACTTACACCCCATTGAACAACCTCTGGGAAGTCCTAAAAATTAAATCCGCAACTTTAAATCAAAAAATAGACAGGAATTTTGGGAAAAAATTCAGGAGAGATGGTATTCAATCACTCTTGACGTCTGTGCGAATCTTGTGGGATCTATGAATCGTCGCTGTCAGGAGGTAATAAAAATTAAAGGTGCTTCAACCAAATATTGAAATAATATCTGGAAATGTAGGTAATGTCTAATAAAATATACATATTTTTAGCGTAACATAAAGTGCCCCTATTATTTTTTCCAGGCCATTTTTAAATAAATTATATTGTTTTTAAGAATTATTTTATTTGCTAAACTATTTGAATACCTTTAGTTTAATGCACTTTATAATAAAAGAATATATTGAAAAATGTAAATGTCCCTATTATTTTTTCCAACACTGTAACGTTTTTACTTTTTTAAAAATGTTTAAAATATGAGTTCGTTAATAGCAAACAAAATAAAAATAAATCGTTGTTTACTTTCAATTAAACTTTTTATTGTTCGCACTGAATTTTGTATGCCACTGTTTATAACTTGACGTATTCAACAATAATTTGCTTCTTCGTTATTCTTCTACCACAACTATCCGCTATTCTGCTCACAACCAGCGTTGCCAGTAATTTTTTTAAAAACCTTTTAATTCTGGGAAAAAAAAATCTTTTCACCAAAAAAACTTGCTTTCTACAAAAGTACCAAAATGTTTAAAGGAAACACCGAAACCCGATGCCCTTGTTGGTATAAAGAGTTTTAGGCAAGCAGCTTTTGCCCGGCACTAATAAAATACACAATATATTGTTACGCAAAAACAGTCGAAACGACCTAATATCGTTTCACAATAATAAAGATAAACAAAAGCTATAAATACAAAGACAATGCGTACACAATACACACTAACACATACATCGAACTTATTATAAGTAAACCAGCTGCAACAAGTATGAAAGAAAAAGAGACGGACAAGTAAGCGAATGCAACAACAACCAACGAGAGCATAGTACACAAACAACGATGCAGTAGCTATAGAATTCTCGAGAAGGCGCGAACGCGAACCTTCTACTTCGAGAACCATCATCAGACTGAAGGCGTTCGCATATAAAATGGCAAGACAAGACAAGCAACGGAGTCAGAGTGAATTCGGTCAGCCTTGTGTGCAGTTGCGTATGAAGTAAAAGTCGTGGTTCGAAGATATCCTTTGTGAACAGAGTAGCGAATAGTGTATGAATAATTTCGGACAAGCAATAAATTGTTGTAGTTACTATTGTGTACGTTGTATCTGTTAAGTTCGAACAGTGAGACATAAAAGTAGTGTGAATAATAAAGAGTTTTATTAAAATAAACACATATTTGTTTTACTTGGTTTGCAATCAACAAACTCATCTATAAAAGTTTTTAAAAAGGTAAAAAGCGTAATAATATTATTCAAAACTATAAATATTTCATGTTATTATTATTGAATTTATTGAAAAAAAATTTAAAATGAATTTCATTGAAAAAGCTGGTTTTGTTAGAAAACAAATTTAACGGAAGAAAAAGGAAAAACTTGGCAAATGGCAGCAACGGAGATCTTCAAACCGCAACTGTTCTCTTCAAACAAGACTGACTGAATTCTTACAGCTTTTTGTCTGCTTTGTCATGCCTTTTTATATGCGCATGTAATCAGTTTGATGAAGGTTCTTGAAGTGGAACGTTCGGTGTGTTGTCGTTTCGAAAATTCTATCGGGTCTACATTTCTGTTTGTGTATTGTTCGTTTGCTTACTTATCTATTCTTTTTTCTCTCATACTTGTTGTTGTGGGTTTACTTAGATAAAGTTTGTATTATTTGCTAGTACACATCGATGCCTCCATTATATAACGTTCTAAGTATACTTTCTAAATTCTACGTTCTCGAACTTAAATACTGTCAAAATTTGGTTAAGATGTACCGATCCGTTTCGAAGTTATAGAGAAAAATTACATAGTCTTATGGCGCTTGAAAACTTTCAGAGCTCATAACTAAAAACACACTTTTTCGACTTAAAATGTTATAGATCGGAGGCGTCGATATAGCTTTTGTTTATCGCTTAATATTAATATTAAATGGTATTATACTTGGGCAATTCACACAAGCCATTGTATCGTTGTATTGAGCGTATTGCTGGACGAATATACTTGTTGTTGATAATTTTCATATAAAAATCCGACACACTTATATAAATTTTTTTCATATGTTTTTAAAAGTTGTATTGGTTTCATGCTATCAATTTATATGTGTAAATCCCAGTAATCAAGAAGGAAAATAAAAATACAAAATATTTTCTATTTAACTTGAATCAACAATTAATAATATTTTTCATTATATTGTTTGAAAAACAAATTATGAATACTGGTCTTCATAATGAAATGTTGTCATTTTATATTTAAATAAAACACATTCAAATATCTCTAACATAATTTATAGTTTCATTTATTTCGTCCTCTGTCCATTTTTTATTCGGCTTTACTCTTTTAATTCGTTTTTTATGTTGTATATTTGCAATGTTTTTATTTTTATGATTTTTATTTACATAGCAAAATAAACTAGGATTTTGAGTATGGAATTTTTGCCAAACCGTGGCAAAGGTATTTCTGCGTATTTTGTTAGGGTATAGTAAAAAGAATACCCAACATTTGCAAATGCCATAGTGCCAGACCAATTTTCCAAGATTATGAACTGCGCTAATAAATTCATTTCAAGATAAAGAAAAAATCGTATTGTATTACTATCGATAATCACACAGCCGTTGAATGTTGTTAATAGTTTGTCGAAGACAACATCTTTAAAAAAGATATGTGTTACAGTTCTTTTAAGCCCTTGGTTTCTTACATACATACATTACAACCCTTCAGTCAGGATTACGGCCTAGCTTCTCAACACCATTCATGTTGTGTGCGTTAATTTTATGAGTGAGTGGCGGGATTTACTGTTTAACGTCAACACTGAACGACAGATTTTTTGAGAAACTTTTTCATGGCAGGTTTATTAACTCTCAGAGTTTTTGCCAAAAATCTGCAGAGAAGAAATCACCGAAGAAAGATTTTTTTTTATTTCTTTTTGATGCCTGACTTAGGATGCTACGAACCCGAGCTTTAGGTCTAATAAACCAACACACTACCTACTAAACTACGGCGACTTGGTTTCTTCGAATTATTTTACTTGCTTAGTGTACATACAGTGCACGTGCGCTAATGTGAACTAATTAAAACTGGCGTTGTTCACTTTTACGAATTGTTCACATTTCCGAATACCGAAAATTTTATAATAGAATTATACCATCTTTTAAGCAACAATCATTATTTATGCATTTTTTTATAATTCAATCTTGATATAATTTAAACTTAACAAACACTAGATGACCCATGCGAATATTTCGCACCTTTAGTTGTCATTTTTGTAACATAAAATGAAAATAATTAATAGAAATTTTATTAAAAGTATAAAAATATTAGACATCATAATATATCATACATATTTACATACATACGTACATATGTTTAAATGCTTTTATAATACTTCTTTGAATACAATGTTAGAGGTAATGACATGATCATCGTTAACTTTTTGCCCGTACGAATCCATAATACAAACAAAAATATCTTTAAACATACGCACTCGAGAAAAAGCCACGTATAACTGCCCATGTGAAAAGGCCGGTTCTGGTAAATACAATCCTACCTTTTGAAGACTTTGACCTTGTGGTTTGTTTATCGTCATAGTAAAAGCAACCTTCACTGGGAATTGTTTTCGTGTCATTTGGAAAGGCACAGTTGGATCGGATGAGTACAGTTTTATCGGTATGAATAATTTTTGCTCATAGGATATGCTTTCCCCAGTGTGTAACGATTAGCCTGGTACCATTTATTAACCCGTGTTACTACAATTCATAGAACAAACAATGCCATGACAATAACGACATTACCAAAATGGATTTTACAACTTTATATATTATTATGTGGAATAGCATTACAATTAAGCGATCTTGTTTATCGCACTTGATCTAACAACTACTGCAAGGTATTGCCAAAACAGCTTTTTACAACTTAATATGCATATTATATATAACTGACTTAGTAATAAACGGCATTATAGTAAATAGCGGTATTGCGGGAATGGATTTTAATACATACTATATTATGTAGAACTGCATTACTATTAAGCGACCCTATATTAGCACACTTGAACAAAAGCATATAATCATAATGACAACAGTATTATTATGCAGTTCTATATAAAATATAATTTTTATCAATGAAAATATTAATTTTTCAATTTCTAATTATTTTTTGCCATTAGTGTTAATAAGCTTTTAAATGAGATATCGTTCATTAAATTTGGTGCGGTGGTATAGGAGATATTTGCAACCGACAAAAAAAAGTGCTTTAGAAATAATATATATGATTCTTTATATCTAAATAGCAAATGAAGGATAAACACGCAAGCTGATGTACTAACACATATATATATAAATATGTACATACACTTAAAACGGGCGGGAATTCCCGCTAATAAACACAGAATTTTAACGTTTCAAATTAAAAAAAAAATCAGTTCAAATTATAGGAATTTTTACTTTTTTTCATTTATTAGAGTAGTCAATGAAGCAAAAAATGTTCCCATTAAGCGTTGTACACATTATCGCGCGTGCTCTGTATGTGCTATGTGTGTTTGTAGCCTTCTGTTATGTCGTAACAATTTTCGCAATTCGATAATGTTGGATTTTTAAAAATTCGAAATTTTTTCTAATCGTGCAATGGAAATAGATTCCGACCTTCTAAATATTTGTACACATTAACGTAGAATGTTCATGAAAAATATAACGCAAACTAACATAGTGTAACAGATTTTTCTCAAAGCTTTCTGTATGGTATTCGGTAAGTAACAGTACAAGGTATTGTTTTCAAGGGATATTGCAACCTTTCGAATGTACTATGCACGTAGAATACTGTGACAAAAACAATAGTCACGCTGAAATGAATTAAATAATTGATTCATTGCCATTATTAATGATTTTTTTTCTCTTGCTTACTCTGAGTACTTGCGACTGCTGACTCAGAAAGAATGGCATAGACTTACAGCATTTTAAAATTCAATTTAACTGTTCTCTGTTTTTAATGTGAGTTCATACACAATGATTATTACAACCCTTCAATCAAGATTTCGACTTATCTTCTCACACCACTTATGTTGTGTGCGTTAATTTTATACATGAGTATCGGGACCTACAGTTTAAAGTCGACTTCGAACGACAGATTTTTGAGAAGCTTTTCATTGCAATTTTATTTACTCACAGAGCTTTTGCCAGAAATCTGCTGAGAGGCAGTCGCAGAAGAAATATATATGTTTTTTCATATTTCGCTTGGATGTCTGACCTGGGATACGTTTACGTTTTCTATATTCAACGTGTAAAAAGGAAGTCAGAATGCATTTTTTTCAGTATTTTATAGAGCGGTGAGTTAGTAAAAACAAGTTTGAGAATGTGTGCATAGTCGTGTGCCCTAAAATACGTGTTATTTTTTTATGGCTTAAGAACCCGATTAACAGATTTCGGCCTGTATTAATTAACACTTCCTTCCAGACGCCTCTGCACTCCTTCGTGAGTTGTTCACACCAATAGTAGGCAGGGCTGCCCAGCTTTGGTCTTTCCAACGCAGATTAGGTCGTATTCTAAGGCGACTTCCGCTAAATTCCGCATTAAATACCCGTCTCCATTCATTCTCCAAGCCGCAGGATTTTAAAGCGCATATAGCTCAATGTTACATTGGATGCGGAAACCATTGCTAACTCACACTGATGATCTTAAATAGGACTTTACTCTCTAATACTCTCAATGCTGTTACATTTTTCTTCATAAAGAAACACAAGAGGTTGAGCGACTTATAGAGTATTAGTTTTGTCATACAGAAATTTATAAAAGTTTATTAAATATTAATTCGAGGAAATTACTTTTAAGAGTTTGGTGCCCTGGTGGTCTAGTGGGTATTTGTTAAGGTATTCTTGAGCGAAATAATAAAACCTTTTTCGCCAAAGGTAATTTATCAATAGTAACAAATTTCTGACGCAGAGCGAATTTTGACTACAAATTCTCTGATCTTCAAACGTTGTTTGTTTGTTTGTTGTAATGAAATGGACAATATCACGTAGCATTTTTGATATTACTACACACCATGAATAGTTGTTATATTGAAAAACCAAATAACACATAAATCTCCTGATATACGGTATACCTTAAATAATTGTTTCTAAATTATATTCATATTTACCATCCATTAAGCGACTTAGGCTATATAAAAAAACAACAGAAAGTAAAACGCATCCCATAAAAAGTATAATGATTAAAGTATTTAGAGATGGAAAAGTTAATGTTGTTCCCGTAACCCGGTAAAATCGCACCTGAAAAAATATTAAATAATAACATTTTATTTATAATAATAAGTTAATTTTACGAATTAAAGACAAAATTTATTTAAGTTAAATATTGAATTTTTTAATTAGTCCAATTTATGATAATTGTTTACATTAATCACATTTCAGATACACAAAACTATAAGAACATAACGTCTGACACATATGTACGTAGATTGAAATGTAACACGAGTAATAGTGTTTTCACACTGAGTGAATATAACGCAAAATAAAATAAATAAACCCTGATTATACCATACAAAATTATCGTTTTAAAACAAATTCTAAAACTTATTTTGAATTGGTTTTAAGTAGGTTTTATGAAATACAACCTTGTTTTCGATGTACTAAATCATAGCTACCACCATAGAAATGTTGAAAAGAGCTAAAAAAAAAAAAAAATAAAAACAGCTGTTGCGCAGTCATAAATGTCATGAATTTAAAAGCAGGTTTAAGAAAAGTTGCTCTGTGAACACAAAATCAGCTGATAATAGTTTTAATGATAATTTCAGGCTTTAACTTTTGGTAAGAAAACACTATTAGACAATTCTTACATAGGTAATTCATACGTGCGTTTTTATCACGACTCAAACTCATTCCCACAATAATCAAAAACTTTTTATTTAATTTTTGGGTAAAAAACACAAATATATCTGATAGTTCAAATAAATTAGGATTGTCATATGAAGAAATATATGTATATTAAATAAAAAAACTTTTTTCTTTTCCTGACGGTTAAGAGGGGATAAGCTGGGGACATTCTCTGTTTCACTATAGGTAGAAGAAGATGTATGTGATTATCTTCCGATAAGCCCGAGACGCCGAGACCACATGTATTCTGACTTCGTTGATCTAGAAGGGTCGTGCTCTAGTAACCTTAGACTTCCCGTAGACCAAAGCCAGCTTCGGAAACATGAGAAGGCAATCAAAATATGTTACGGTGCAAGGAGTTATAAATACAGTAGCGCAGTTAAATGTTAATCTAATCAAATCGTTTCGGACGAAGCGGTTAAAAATGCATTAATTAAACATAAATATAAGGTGGAACCCAGGGGTGAAGCAAACCTTACCTTAAAATACATCTACTGCATAACATACATACATAATTGGCCATTACAAACCCTCAGTCAGGATTGCGATCAAGCTCCTCACACCACTTATGTTGTGTGTATTACTTTTATACATGAATGGGGGGATCTACAGTTTAAATTGTGGGCAATTTTATTATATTTCAGAGTTTTTTGGCCAGAAATATGCTCATTTCGTTCTGCTCGAAATTCTGATTTCGCTAGCTAGTAGATGATGAAGTCGCCGTTGTCTAGTAGGTACTGTGTTGGCTTATTGGACGTAAGGCCAAGGTTCAAACCCCTTGTCTGACATGAAAAAGAAAATATGAAAAATATTTCTTTGGCGGCTTCCTCTCAGCAGCAGCATAGTGAGAGTAGCTTATTATGCAGCCTTCGGGCGTACATGCATCGTCAAACCACATTTGGTGAAGTTCAGAAGCTCCCAAAGGAACTGGAATCGCCAACTACGTTTTCCGAGGGGGAAAAGAGAGTAAGGTGAACCGAGGAAAATAATTTCGGGAAAACATTTAAGAAGAAAAAGAGCTCTCCTCTCAACCATAAGCAGTCCAAGGGGAGCTCTCACCCACACGCAGAAGATTTCCCTTATAATCCCAATGGGGGAGGCAAGGCCAAACCTTCTGCCGTTAAAACGCTCCAACCTGAAAACTCACGTGGAAGTGAGCGGTAACGGTGAAATTTACGCAAAAGTCTTCAGGCCACTCTGGGACAATCTCTGAGAGTAAATAAAATCACAATGAAAAGCTTCGCAAAAATCTGTCGTTCGAAGTCGACTTTAAACTGTAGGTCCCCCGATAATCATGTATAAAATTAACGCACACAATATAAGTGGTGTGAAAAGTTGGGTCGCAATCCTAACTGAAGGGTTGTAAGGACCAATTATGTGTGTAATGTAATCTAACAGGATTATTCCAATAGAAATCCGGCATAAGAATTGTGAGGATGAAAGCTATCTATACGTTCACGAAAACATCACTGTATGTACTAAAGTAATTATATTCAGAAATGAATTATGCAAGTAGTTAAAAATAAAAAGTAAAAAAGAAAAGTATTAAGCTAATTAAACGGTATTTATTAAAAGTCAAAGCACAAGTTATTTTACTAAATTCAAGTAATATTACTTTAAAATAATTGTACTAAATAAAGTAACGGGATCATTTCTCACCAAACTAGTACTAATGAGATATAGTCAGGGTTGTTATGGAATCCGATTGTAGTCAGAGTCAAAATTGAAATCGTCAAAAAGCTAACATTGGTGTCACAGAAACAGATGTTATCGGTTTTATGTTCGAATCAGAATTGTTGTCAGAATTTCGTGTCACAGAAACTGTTTTTTCGCTTTTTTGTCAGAAATATTCTGATCAGCTGACAGACGCCAGATTTGTATTTTATTTGTTTTGTTGTATATGATTAAACGAAATTGGCGCAGAATGTACGTTACATTAGTTGAGTGCCTTTGACAGGAGTTAACACAACCTCTTAACAGCGTTGGGCCGCCAAGTAAGGATGGAAAAAGGTTCTGCATTATTTAAATTGTTTACTCTTTTAAAATTTTTGATTCTGTTTACATTTGTGCACTAAAACTTGGACGGAATGAAAAAGCGAAATAAAGAAGATGTTAGCCCATAATAGACAAATCCGAATCTTGCGCCACTGGAGGAGGTCCATTTACCAAAATCCAACTGACGCTAACAAAAGAAGCTATAGTGAGAATGTGTGGATGAAAGCAAATGTTGATGGTGTTGCAAGAACAGAACTGGGCACAGGTAATGAATTAGAACATACTTTAACTGAAATAACTTCCGATTCTACCACAACATCAAATATAACTACTACATCAATTAATAAGAGAAAATTAGATGCGCCAATATGCAGTACCCCAAAAAGATCAAAACCGAAATGCACATCAGCATTTTATTAAAAATTTTGGCATGAAGTCAGCGAAAGAAAGAATGAATTGAACGAGAAAATCTGGGAAAAAAGAAAATGCAAGCTTTATAAGATGCAAATATCGAGGAATAGAAAAAAAGCAATGACGTTGTAGCCGACTCTTTACAAGACTTAAAAGATGAGTTCGTAAACTTCAGTTCTAGAATGTTGAACATATTAGTGGAGAAAAATGATATAAAGAAACAGCAATTGGAACTTGATTTATTAAAATTTAACGCACAAACCAAAAGCTTTGAATGATCTCAAAAATTAAATGTTTAATATACCTTATATTTCTAAAACAACAATGTAAATTTAATTTAATTATTAACTTCATAAAATAAAGAAATGAATTAAATTTTTTAAAATATATTGTTGAAAGAGGAATTTTCTTCGCCAGCGATTTCTTCAGGAATTTGAATAAAGATAACTCAGTTCCACACAAATTAAATTTATGTTTTATTGGCTACCTTATATTAAAATTCCTATAACCAATTCAGTATTATTAGTAATAATATATGGTAATATCTATACAGTTTAATAATAATCACTTACTTTTTGCTAGAATATAATTATTTAAACTATGAAGATTTACCGTCTGAAGACAACCACGCCAGGCCAAGCAGTAATGAAATGATTAGAAATGGCGCGAGTTGCATTATTCCGAAAATCTTCCAGATCATAAATTCCATTACAAAATATTTTACAGGTTTTTGCCAGTAGCGGCAACATTTCCCCCCGCAGTATGGCAAAAAGGTTCTTCACCGGCATACTCTTAATGGGAAGCCGCGTCCAAAACCGCAAGCTTGACTACAGGCCTTTCCAAAATTCCATTTGATTTTAATACTATGGCACTTCTGACTTGCCAATCTTTTGCCATCCTCGTTTCAAGTACATTTCCTTATATTCAACTATTTCTAGGCAGAGAAGGATCGACAATTGTAACCAGGGGTATTACCTTTTGTTTTTGATGCCACTTTGACCTACACGTTAATGAAAGCAAATATTCTGCAATCCATGTATGCATATTGTTGAGAAATAAGTTAATTCTTTTTCAATATTATACAAGTATCATTGCAAGTAGAGATGGGCTTTAGTCCACTGGAACTATCAACAAGAAAGTGATTAGGAGTTATTGCTTCACCTGTTTCGTCATCTACAGGAATATAAGCAAGGGGCCGTGAATTAATAATATTTTCAATTCAATCATTAAGCTTACAAGCAATTAGGCGCTGCCGATATTTATTTTTATTCATTTTATATAAAACGTTTTATATAAAATATAACGGAGCGTACCAATCGTTCCCAGGCACCACTCATGTAGGGAGATACTGATGGATTAAAATCCCATTTCGTTGTTTTAATAAATTCATTTCTGTCTATATCATTCTGTCTGCGCCTACAAAATTAGTGCCATTATCGCTGAAAATTTCACTGGGAATACCTCTGCGAGCCATAAAATTTCGGATGCCCAGGATGCACGATTCGGTTGTAAATGTACTGCTCTTACTGTCATACTAGCAGATAGACAACCATATCGTTTTTCTCTGTGTCGACCTACTGTAACCATTATAGGACCAAAAAAGTCTATACCTGTGTAGGTAAACGGAGCGGAATATATTTTTTCGAAGTTGTGATTGTCATTGATAAATTTTGTGAAACGGTCACCAATTAAAGCTGCCATTAGTTCTATGCGAGGAATTGAGGTTATTTTCAAAGGAGCTGATCTGGTTTTGGATCCAATTAAAGAACAAAATATTGTAGTTTTTATCAAGCGGAAATAGCAGACAGCAGCCTTCTTTGCTGGCATCTACAAAAATATAAAGTCGTATTCCAACATCATCGTAGCTAGTAAAATTTTGCCAGTAGCCGTGTGGAATTTTATTTTGTTATATCCTATAATGCATTAGTTCTTCGGAAATATTTTCGCCTCAATCTATTTCGGACCTCCATGCTTCTTGTAATAAAGTTTTTACGTACATGATAATATTTCGAATGAGACCAAGAGGATCATAAATCGACATTACTGCACGTAACATTTCACGTTTTGTTGGTATTCTTTTATAAAAAAGGATCTGGGTATCTATTAACCATGGTGCGATTTTAAATGTTATAACATCCGGTTAATATTCCCAAAATACAACATTCTACTTACTTATTCTCATTTAAATTTTGGCATTTTATATTATTGCCGAAACAACCTGAAATTTTATTGATTATTTCTTCAGTATTTGAAATCCAATTCCTCATGTTAAATCCACCTTTTTGATGTATAAATTTAACGTCTGATATTAGCTTTACAGTTTTTTGTGGAGTGTCAACAGATCGCAGAAAGTCGTCAACATAATGATTTTCCTTTATTGATTTTGCAGCAACAGGAAACTTCTCCTTAAAATTGTCCGCGTTTAAATTTTTTATGTATTGCGAAAAGCTAAGGGCACACGAAGTGACAAAAATCATAACATCCATTACATAGACTTCAGGTGAAGATTTTGATTACAATTGCGCCACAAGAAACGTTGAATCATCTCGGTCCTCTTGTCTTATAGAAATATGGAGGAACAATTCTTCAATATCTCCACAAACAGCAATGCGGAATGAAAATGTTAATTTTCTTATGTACCCCTTAACCATGTACTAGTCGACAGTATTTCTTAAAACCTTTAAAAGCTCTGAATTTTGCTTTAATTTCCTCTCCAGGCAAAGCAAACGTTTAAGTGACATTTCAAAGCTGTTTGGTAAATTCAAAAGGTCAAATTTCCTTAATAAAGAAACCTCGTAGTACTTATCTTCTCTATGCATTGTATATTGTCGAAGAAGACATAAAGTACGTTCACGTATCGAGAGAATAAAAGCACTTTACCAATTCTTCTAAGCTGTCATCTGTGCTGGAACACTCATAAATATGGTAATTAAAACCCTCACTTCCTTCCGTATATTTCGAAACAGCATCATATATCATCCACCCAATATTCGTGTAGACAGTAACTGGATCAGGAGGACCCCCTCGTTGTATTTTTCTTGGAACTCCTAAGTTAAAATGATTAAGACCAATAAGTATTGTTGGAACTACATTAGACTAACTTTCAATTGGCAAATGTTTCAAAAGTGGATTGCTTCGTGCAAGATTTTCATAATCTAAAGATTGAGATAGTAAAATTAATTAATCTTTCACTGAACGTATATTTATACGCATCTTTTTGTTGTTCAAACCTGAAATGTTAATAGCTAATTTTTGATAATCATCTTCACATCTTTCTATACCTCCAGTCCATTTTAAGCAAAGAGGGTTAGTTGTTCCAGCAATTTCTAATTTTTACATTAATTTATTATCAATTAAACTAATGGAGAATCCTTCATCAATAAACCCATTAGTTTTTATTTTCTTATTTTTGCTGTGCACTGTTATAGGGATTATTATAAATAAAACTTTCATCGATTCACTGTTATTTCTGTTACTTACATTTTGGTCGATTATGTTATTATCGTTTGAATCTTCATGAGAATATCGATGTAAAGAAGAATGATGATAACATTTACACCCCCCACACCGCACTGTTTCACGTTCTTCCATTTACGGTACTGTTTACACAAACAAATTCTATTCTTTCTGACGATATTCCATTTGTCCTCACGTCTTAGAGAAAGACATTTTTGACAATTTGAAATTGTTCTGCAGCTGTTATTGTTACACACAAAACATTTTTTTTAAGTATTTTTTTATTTTTCTATCCTCAGTACACTTAAATATAAGAATACAATTTTTATATTTACAAAACTTGAAATTTTACTTAAAAAAACATGTTGCAGCAAATAAAGGTCTGTTTTTATTGAACACATACAAATTTAAATATTTAATACAATTTAGGGGGAAAAAATAGAGCAAAAGATTCTATTTATGTTCTTTAAAAAACTTTAAAATTAACATCATCCCTGAAGTTGTAGAAGGGATTAATTGTGCAAATTTCTTAGTATATCATAACTGGAAGCTCAGTTTCGATCTTCAAATCTTTTTGTAAGTTTTCTAATTACAGTTTTAAACATATCTTGTTTGTAGTGACTGCGTAGGTTTACAGTCAATTTAGGTTATAAATAATCTTAAGATTTTTGTTTTGAATGATTTGCATTTTTTAATGTGAGTTTTAGCACATTTTGTAGACCAAACTCGGCATCCATATATCATGAAGGCTCGAATACACGTTTTATGTATAAAAGTTTATTTTTTTTGTGTAACGTTGACTTTCGGTTAAGCAGACGAAAGAGACCTGTGCCACATCATACAGCTTTTCAATATGTTCCTTGAAAGTTAACTTTTTATCTTTATCTAGTATTATACCTAGACACTTCTCTGATGTTTTAATGGGAATGGTTGAGCCACATATTTTCAATGGGAGTGTTGGAACCCTTTTTGGCGATTTATTGAATGGGAATATTATTGCCTGAGTTTTTCCTTTATTTATTTTAATTTTCCATTTTGTACAGTATTTTTGAACATGAATAATAGAAAGCGCTGCAGTGTTTTGTATTAAAGTAGTTTGAAATCAGAGGTATATATTGAGAATAACAACGGTGTAAAAACGGGTAAGAGGGTAGGGTTAGCATTTAGAGGGTGCACAAACCTTTTTTTATATTAATTTTTTATATAGAAATGATAAGTTTATTTATGTTCTATGTGTATATATTTTAAACGTTATAAAATGTAATTTATTTTCATTTCCATATTAGTTCACAATTTATATCGTATATTAATTTATAATTAGGGTTAATGTTTAAATGCAGAATTCCCAAATGTTATATGTTCACAATTTTGGGTTTAATTTATTAACAATTATGTTTATATTTTATAAGTTTGTTCACTGTTCACTTTTCACAATTGTGTATATTTGTTTATACTTTTGTTTGTGTATATGCTTAATATAAAATTTGTACAATAATAATGATGGATGGGTTTAGGGTTGTTCGCTGTTCAGAGATCGATTATCAACTGAACTGATCTAGGATGTTAATAATGTCGGTGATGTTGATGAATGTGTATATGTGATGAGTGGTGAATGTGATGTGTATGTGAATGTTGATATATTGTGAATGTGGACTATGTTGGGGATGTTTGTGTTGCCGGGCCGGCAACCTGTGAATGAAAACAGTTTATTTTTTAATTGTTCTAAAAAGAAAGAGGGTATGGGTGTTAAATTTTCATTCAGGTAGTCGGGGTCTTCCCAAGGGTTCAAACATCAATTTTTTGACCTCTAAATGGGTCATAACCTTCTGTCGGGTGGAACCTGAAATGAATCTTTGGTTGAGTAATTATAATTGTGAGTGTTCCAGGTAAAAATTTGGGTAGGTAACGAATACTTGGGTGAATAGTGGGTGATTATCAATGGTGAATAAATTATATCTTTTCAGACCATGATATTCCCCATTCGCATCAAGTGTTATACTCGGTTGGGTTAACAATCTATTGAGTCTTACATCAATAGATTTATTTCTTCGAGTAAATGATGCGCGGGGTAGGGTAAGTGAAGTTTATAATCGCAGAGTAAGCCTTTTCAGAAGCATCTGAAAAGTCATGAAACTCAATTCTTGCTGAAGGTGAAAAATGTATCCATCTACGAATCCGAATATTGTAATTATAGTAAAACCGTAAAAAATTGTGCCATTTAATAAGGGTGAGTGGGTTAAGACATTCATCACAAGCTGTATTATCGTGCCAAATTTTCTGCATCAGTATTTTGGCGGATATGATAATAGATGTTGGGTTGAAAAGTTTAGCGATAGTGTAGGTTGGTTTTCTCTCTATCTTGGGGGCCTCAAAGAAAAGATTGTCCTCTTCTGGAAGGGTGGGTAAGGCGGCATTGAGATGGTGATCCTTGGGTAAATCATCTAAAATTTCCTGGGAATCTGATGTCCATTTTTGTAGAGGAAAACCAGCCGATTGAAGAACTGTGGTAAATAGATCTCGGGCAGTCTGTACATCAGCTAGTACTTCATCGGCATTCCCATTGTTCCTTATAATTTGAGATGTAATTGGGTGGGTATCTGTAATGTCTTTGGGTTGTATGGGTTCATGTGAAATTTGTTTAAGCTTGATCGAAGCCCAAGGCCTGAAATCCCCACTAAATGTTTCCATATCGCATGGGGGTACGTTAAATCCAACTGAGTGGGTGGGTTGTGAGGGTTCGGGTTGGGTTGGTGTAGAATTATTGGGTTTGGTTAAGTTTTCAATGATTTATTTTCATTTCCATATTAGTTCACAATTTATATCGTATATTAATTTATAATTAGGGTTAATGTTTAAATGCAGAATTCCCAAATGTTATATGTTCACAATTTTGGGTTTAATTTATTAACAATTATGTTTATATTTTATAAGTTTGTTCACTGTTCACTTTTCACAATTGTGTATATTTGTTTATACTTTTGTTTGTGTATATGCTTAATATTAAATTTGTACAATAATAATGATGGATGGGTTTAGGGTTGTTCGCTGTTCAGAGATCGATAATCAACTGAACTGATCTAGGATGTTAATAATGTCGGTGATGTTGATGAATGTGTATATGTGATGAGTAATGAGTGGTGAATGTTGATATATTGTGAATGTGGACTATGTTGGGGATGTTTGTGTTGTCAGGTGTTATCAGGGTTGGGATGATGTGATTTTATTCACTCGTGTGAACAAACGGTGAGAGGATTGAACCTTGAGGTACGCCAGCTATGATATTTTTTGTACAGGACAGATCATTTTCTACGTTTTCATCAAAAGTTCTTTCGGATAAAAGACTGTTGATAATTTTTTGTAAATAAATTAGAAATCCAAATTTACTAAGTTTGTAAACGAGACCTCTTTGCCAAATTGAATCAAATGCCTTTTCTACGTCTTAAAACACAATTCCAGTATATTTTCCTTGGAGTTTATTACAATTTATAAAATTTAGAATTCTCTGCACTTTATGAATTGTTGAATATTCTCTTCGAAATTCGAATTGTTCATCTTTTAAAATATGGTTATTTTTGGTAAACTCTAACATTCTATTTAAAATTACTTTTTCAAATACCTTGTCTAAACAATTCAGCATGTTAATAGGACGGTAGTTTTTTTTGGAGATTTTGGATCTTTGCCCTGTTTCAGAATAGGTATAACTTTGGCATGTTTAAATGATTCAGGCATTTTTTTCAAAATAATTGGCTTAATATCATCAATTCCCGGGGATTTTGAATTTTTTAAATTGTGTATAAAAAAAATTTATTCCTTCCTTATCAAACCATTGTATACGTTTTAAAACAGTTCGATCAGAAAGCGATGCCATACTGTAAGTTATCCCGTGACATTCTTCAAAAACTTTTACAATTTCATCAGGTTTTTCTTTATTACTGAATACATCAACGCCATCTATTGATAGACTCCCAATATTTGATTTCTTACCCTTCAACGCTTTCGTCAATAACCAAAATTGTTTTTACCCGTTAGTAGCCCTTTAAAAAATATGGACCAGTTGTTATTTCTGTCATTAGACACATGGTAATTGATCAGTGATCTCAGCTGTTTTAGTATTGCTGCTGCTTTTAAATACTGGGTCATTAATTCTTTAAAAAATGCGGCGATAATTGTACACCAATTAAGTACACCGTAAGATATGACAATTTTCTCTGCCAGATTTGCTTCTCATCAACAGGGATTTGTTTGAAGGCATCCTGCGTAATCCTGGTAACTTTGAAAATAATGTCTCCAACAGTGGAATGTGTAAGTATTGCATCTTCTAAATTATTGGTTTTAAGTTTCTCATTTTCCCATTTCATTTTGGTATAGAATTCCAGTTGGTTTTATTGTATAAAGGGACTTTTTAGGTGTTATAGTATTGAAACCAGAAATATTTCATGTGTATGGAACAAGATCAGAGTCAAGTACATCTTCAGGAGTTATAATCGACGAAGGAATTAAGCTTGAGTTTGATAGCAATAAGTCAACAATAGAGGGCTGAGTAGACCACAAATGTCGTCCAAATCTTGTAAAGGAATTGGTGTGGTAAACAAAATAGTTCGATTTAAGAAGGTGATTGTAGAGTTTTTGCCGGCTGTGTGGTTTTGATGGCATTGCCAATTTATGTGACGGGCGTTAAAATCGCCAAGAGTAAAGAAGTCCATTCCGTAATTCTCAATGGACGGTTGTTAACATTAATTTCTATTGATATTTTTCAATAGATGTAGTGGGGTACTGCTTGAGATGTTGCACAGTGGGGTTTTGGATACCAAAAGTGGGAATTAATTCGTAGTAACTTTCCCTGTTTCTAATTTTAAATTTTTTCAGTTAAATTCACTTTAAGAAATAAAACTAATCAATTTTTTAATATTATTTAGTACAAATTTTATTTATTTTCCATTAGTTTAAAATAATTCGGCATTTATAGCTTGAAAATGAAAAAGTAAATTTTTTTGGCATATTGCTAACTTTAATTAAAGAAAAATTGCAATATTTCCAAACAAAAAAAAATAATAATAATAACTCTGACATTTCCATTCCTTATCCGATTCTTTATCATTATCATCATCAATTATGATCATCATCATTATCACTATAATTAGTATAGGCATCAATATCATTATTATTGTCATCTTCTTCACCATCCAGATTTGATTCAAATCTTATCAATTGAATTGCTTCCATAGAAAAATTATGGGGTTTTTTCTCTTTCAATTTTCCCATATTTGATATTACCAGATCTGAAGTAACTAATAGACTTTTAAATAAATCTTCATTTGATTTTTCTGTAGAACATTTTCGCGAAAAAAATTCCCTAAAATTTTTTAAAATCTTTATTCCGGGCTCCTTGTGCTTCTTCCGTCAACTGTCCAATTGGTAGTAAAGCGTGGCTTATGACCCATGGATTAAAAATTTATGGATAGTTGGGGACATATAATACCAGGGATACAGTTTTACAAAATACCTTGCGGCATCAACAGCGAAATCTCGAAAGGCATTAGTGTTTATTTGAAATCCACTGGAAACGGTAACCATAATTGAATGCAGTTATCTTATCAATTTTGCATCCAATTTTGTAATTTGCGCTGAAATGTCCGCATTTTGAAAGAAGCGTCGAGCTGTGTTACCGTCATTTCCAAAGTCATAAAAACCGATGAGGCTGTAGTATTTGGATAGTGGAATGCTTGCTTATAAGGTGTGTGACCAGAGCTACCGTCAAAGCCCCATTTTGTGTATAGACAGAAACTGCTTAACTCATCATCCTTTAATGCATCAATCATCATTATATTGCTCTTGAGTGATATAATACGCTCTACGGTATGGTCCAGAAGAGCCTGTAAACATATTTTTGCAGAAGTTTCGCAAATCGTAAGGCACTCGTTTTTGGGGTAGCAATCATTTTTCGCTAGTTGCACTTGTGAATATGATGGAAATCTTTCATGAGCTGAAACACTGGTAAAGTGCTTGTTGTTTCTTTGACCCTCAGATTAATTTGTGTTGCGTGTGCCAACAATAATGAAGGCAAAGCAACAATCTTCGAAATAAAGTTCCTTTCTACCGCTTTTAACACCAAGTTTACGAGGGAAGCCTATTGACAAATCTAGCCATGTCTTATTATTTAAAATATTATTATTTATTATTTATAAAAGAAAAGGCATTCATCGTTTCATTTATATTATGTTTGCTTGGCAATAAACGTTTCCGCATTTGTTCTTTAAGAAAGATCAATTGCCCATGGATGTTTTCACAATCCTACTTCATTATTATTTCAAAAAGCTCTCGTCGAGAAATAAAAATCGTATTCGAGTATGTGCCTATGATTAAATAAATTTTTTATATGTAGGTGCAACATATTTCAATTTTATTTTAAAGTATGCAAAAAAGTGAAGACAAATTTTTTATAAATATTTTCAAAACTGTTTATATTTTTAAGAAAAAAAAAGATTTTTCTTAATTGGGCTTTATTCACAACTATTTATCAACAGATTTCACGAAATCACCTAATTTATAGGCTTACGCGCGAAAATTAATTAAAAATAATAATACAAATTACACATAAAAACCAAAAACATAAATTAATCTAAGGTTGAAAGTTCCATTAAAATATTTGTATTTATTACTTTAAAAAACACCCAAAAGTAGTTCTTAAAACACGAAAAGTTTAAATTTATTTTTCACGCAGGGAAAACGACAAATAATCAAAATTATACTGCGACACAACGGTAGTCGTCAAAAACATAATTTTTGCGCCAGTGATGTGGAATGTTGTGTACTTTTACCGACTACAAGAATTTATTCGGTTCTCCCAAATTTAATTTTGCAATTAATTTCCAGTTATAGTATCAAAAACCCCACTGTGCGCCGATGGGGAATATTTATTCGAATTCCTAGTAGCACACCTCGTCCGTGTGACTGAGGATTTTCTCTATGTACAGTAATTTTAACTTACCTGCAGAGCCAACTTTTGCACGATATTTTGTGCAGGTAAGTCAAAAAGGCAGTTAACGTTAATGCGACGACCTGCTCATTTATGCTGGTAAATGCATTTAAGTTTACTCTCCAAAAAAGCAGCTAACAGCGAATAATTTTAATTAATAAAAATAGGGTGCAAAGTCGACTTCGACCTTTTTAGACTAAAAGGTGAATGTTCGAAAGTCGATTTATAGAATCATATACGACTTTTTTAAAGTCTATTGTTCAAAAGTTGAACTCTATTAGGCAGCTAAGAGAATTTTTTTTAACTAAAACCAGCAAAAGCTTCCTAAAATATTATGCACGTATCTTAAATTTACAACGCACTTAAATTAAGAAATTTATATGGATTTGGTAAAATAAATATACGAAATACAAATTTTGTGTACTTAAATGCAAAATGCAGGTAAGTCAAAACTACTGTATTTTGTAATTCTTAATATTGAATTTGTGACATTAATTTGTTTCATTAATTGAAAATATATCAATTTTCTTTTTAATAACAAATTGTTCCAATTCGATAAAGCGGACGCACTGGTTATGCCCTGGGCATTCCAGTGCATATACTGAAGTTCATTTTTTGATGACAGATTATATGATATGCTTCAACACCATACCATATTTTATCATATTTATTTTTGCATTTCTGTAATGCATAGAGTGCTTCGAAGTAAATTTCTAAAAAAAATTCGTTAGAAATATCATCATTTTCTCCAAATTGTGGCCCTGAATTAAACACAGATGAATACGGAGTTTTTTTTAGTACTATCTTCTTGGAAAATTGTTGCTTGTGGAAGACATATTAAGCTCATTTTCAGAAAAAACGCTGTCTGTTAAGGTATGTTTTTGTATATTTGAAAGCGAACGTTGTTTAGATGTTACTTTTTTACGTATTTCTAAATACTCCATTCGGTAAGGGCTGCGAACATAATCGGCTCGATGATTAACATTTTTTCGGTTCATCTTCATGCAGTTATGGCATTTATATATTACAGGCCCATTTGTTTGAATATTGTCTAATCTACAGACAGAGTAATCGTGGCAGTTTGCAGCACCGTGTCCGTTCATGGTGCATTACGAAAATTTGGTTGGTCCTTTTTTGTTATGAAATAGATTTCTCCACTGTACTACAATGTCACAAAAATATTTTATTTTTCATACCTCACGTTTTGAAATCTGGGTCCTGTTGTATCCCAACATGTACAAGGAATCGTCTGGGCTGGTTCTCGATGTATTTATTTCTTTGATAGAAACAGGTTCAATATTGTGCTTCAATTTGAATTCTTCTTTAATCATGCTTAGGCTAATTTGCGGCAAACCAAATAGCATAAGATTAAATTACTATTGCCTTTGACTGTGTAAGTAAAAAACTTGATGTTCTTAGTTTTCAGAATAGTTTAGGCTTTGGGTTCATTATGGAAACGAAAAGTAAATTTTAATATTTAATAATGAATAGTATTTCTATAATAAACAGCTGTTAATAGAAACGTCTGCTTGCTTTGACCACAGAATATACACAGAAGGGAAAACTTTGACGTTTGACAACCTCACTTAGCATAATTTTACATAATTTTTTAGAGGGAGACAAAAAATGAATTATACGTTTTTGCAAAGTAAATGTGTCAGAAGCAACAGATATACAGAGTGAAAACTGTGTGGATAAATTGAAAAATTAAATATAAACAAACATTGATTTTGTGTTAAAAAGGGAAAATTTTGAATATTTTTTAATTTCTTCAATGAAAAGTTTAAAGATTCTTAAATATTTAATTATTAATCGAAATGTATGCAGTTTTTGGTCGTAATGAATATAGTTTTTTGCGCAAAAGGTAAGTAACAAACTAAATATATCAAGATCAAATAAGTCCTATTACTCATAAAATTTTTTTCTTGCAGAACTTTGTGTATATTACTAGTATTTATTAATTTCTTGAATGAAAAAGTTAAAATTCGGTAATTTTTTTATTATTAATCGAACTCTTAGCATCTTCTCTTAAAAATGAAACAAGTTCCGTGTGTAAAAGATAAGTAGAAATAAAAATATAACTAAATATATGCTCATAACTTTTTGATTCAAGAGTTTGTGAATATACCTCTCAATTGGTTAAATACTAAGTTTGTGACAATCGCTGAAATGTGTCACCAAATACATTAGTTCCGTATTACGTTTCCCCAATACAACAATTCATTTCCTTTCACAAATAGTCTATTATTTTACAAAAATATCATAAATTTCTACCAAATTAGAAAATAAAAACCCACCCTAAAAATTAACTAACATAAATAAACAAAACATAAATAATCAGACAGGGACAGAAATACTTTTTGGTAATATTGCTGTCCCTTTCACCAAAATTATGTAAACGTCAAAATTCCGTTTCCATTCTGTACGTGTTTTGTGGCTTTGACACACACAAAACATTTACAATCTTCATTATGTGTATGGCTGCATTTTTTTCTTTCCATCGTAAGAATTCTCGACTGGTATACAAGAAGCATAGAGACCAATTTTAAAAATCCAATTAGAAAATTCGTACATGTTAGGATCTTTATTTTGATTTAGCCACTGAAGTTTGAATGTACCCAATTGAAGTTTATAAGACGGTGGTAATTTGTGTATTAGTTCTTGAGAAGAGAAGAGTTATTTGATTAATTTGTTAATTTGGAAGCCTCAATAGTTGTAACTGAACCTTACATTAATTGCAAACGATGTAAACGAAGCTGAGTTATTCTCATTTATATTGGGTGTCGATTTTATATGGTTTTTAATTGAGGTTATCATTTTTCAGGTTGCCCGTAAAGTAATTTTAATATTGACAATACCCAATTTACATTCGAAGAATGAACTAATAAATGCTGAATCTTTTGCAACGCATCTCCTTTAAGAGATTTTTGTAATCGAATAAAGTTTTCTGCACTAGTGTAACCACAAATTTTAGTGGACCAAATGTGAATGAAAATAAAGGCCACTCTTCTGGTTGATCTGAAAAGGTAGGTAGCTGTCTCGGCAGAGAATTTCGTGCCTGCAGTTGATCTTGATTTAAACGGGGAATGAAATTTGTCATTGCGTCGTTTAAATGGTGAGATACGGATTAAAATTTCTTGATGAAGACGAGTGTGGCTAATGAAAAATATATTATTAGCATTTGTATTGAAAATGTTTTGAAAATAATTGCATGGAGCATCAGAATTAATTAGCGGATTAATGAATGTGGTCACTGTAGGTTCTAACGCAATTGATTGGAAATGTGACTGCAGTTGACGTTGTAGGCCATTTATAATGACAGGACCAGAAGTTCGTTGTGGTACTCTGGGTGCTGAAGACGACAGTTCAGCAGCATGTGTATATATCCGATATATTGTTCAAACAACAATTTCCCTGCAATGTTTTATTAATTTCACTTACATGGTTTTTATTACCTATGTGAGATGTCATATCTAAATAAATATTTTCATCAGGCTGGACAGCTTCCTGCTCGGTTGCTTTATTTAAATTCTCAGGTGCGCTCGTGACATCAGTCTGGATAGGCGCTTCAGTACAAGATGCATTTGGAAGTGCCGTTAACCAATTTTGAATACTAAGTGAACGATTAGAAGATGTTTCACTGTGCCGTTCTTTCTCATGCTGGTCTATAATTTGATACTTGGAAACAGCATGTTCGAATTGATCTTTCTTCAAATTCATTTGTTGATCTAGTAGAAGCACTTTTAATAGATTCTGACGGAAGCGTTTTGCAAGTCGGACGTTTGTAGGATAGTGTAGATATTTGATCTAAATTGACATTTTTACACGAGGTATGATAACTTTGTTGTCATTCAGTGAAAGATATCACATTTTCATCAGGGAATTTTAAGCACTTCGAACAGATCGGATTATTTTGTTGACCTTCAACTTCCATTGTACTTACTGTGACTATGGCAAATCAGGGCACTTTAGGTGTTTCTTCAATGTACACGGACTTCGTATAATTGGATTTTTTTGCGAAATAAATTTTAAAAATGTTGAAAGAGAAATTTTCCTCGCCAGTGATTTCTACAGGATTTGGAATAAAGAACACTCATTTGCACACAAATTAAATTTATGTTTTATTGGCTTTCTTATACTAAAATTCCTATAAACAATTTAGTATTATTAGTAATAATTTATGATAATATCTTTTCAGTTTAATAATATCCACTTACAGTTAATAATATTCATTCCCAAAAAAAATTTTGGGGGTGAATTTACAAACATAAAAAATTTGCCATCGCCAATTTTTATTCCCTAGAATAATTTTGTAGCATTAATTTCCAACACCTCCCAATGGGAACAAGAAGGGAACATGTATGTTATCAATTGGTTTGATGTTAATTTTTTTATTTAAGGAACGCAAATGTAAATAAGGAGCATATTAATTGTATGATGGAAGCGATGATAGCAATGAATTATAGAATTTAAAAATGGGTTTATTAAACATGTAGAAATCATATGCTTACAATCGCAACATTTAGGTTATTGTAGCCTTTCCGGCTGAATATACTTTATAGGTCGGTTCTTTGACGATGATTCGTACTTGTGAGCCGTCTATACAACTCACAACACCTGAAATTTTGTATTTTGTGTAAAACCATTTTACAATCTCTCTCTTTTCCTCAGAAAACGGCCACACAATCCACTGAGGCCATAAAACTATTTTAAATGTTGTTAATACTTCTGAAAGCATTTCGCCGAATACAGACTGGGACAAACCGACATCAATTTGCCTACCTACTAACTTTTGGGAGCTACCTTCTGCCAAAAATTTCAAAGTGGCTGCAAGTTTCACTATGGTATGTCAAAAACCTTACCGCTGTGGGGCAAGTTTTCCATCGACACATTCGGTAGGTATTTTAACCCTTCTTTGTTTGCCCTGTAATATTCCTGAAATCTGTAAAGGATTTACCGTCACACATAAATATTTTAATACATATAATTTTTACTTTAGCTCAGGGAGTGCTAGTGGATTCGATTTATTTCTAATAGCTTTCTCTGCAATCTTTCCATAGATTGTTTCTCCTCTTCCAGCACCAAAAAACGAAGATAAACGCCATTAATTTTTTAATATTCGTATTTTTCTTTGATAAATTCTTAAGAGGTAAATTACTTAAAAAAATTTTTGTTTATACAGCATTTATCACTAATTCACAATAAAAACTTTTACTCCCAAATAACTGACTCGGAAACTATAAATAAACAACTATAGGCAACTAAGTCTGCCTATCAGTTGCAAAGGGCAACTGAACCTAATTTTCATCAGAAAAGAGTTGAATGGATACATGAAACAATAATATAGTCGAATTTGAGATGATACCAACTCTCACGAAATGTACAATGTATCCAATATTTTAGGCTGGCGGTATCAACGGAAAACGCTATAATTTGGTGATTACCAACTCCTTTTGGCCTAAATGAATAACGTCAATGATAAGTGGCTTCAACGGAATGACGATAAAACTCTTGCCACTTTGGATGGTTCTACATAAGCAATTTGAGGGTAAAAGCCGAAATTCCATGCCATTCGTTTCATGCGACCTTAAGTTACATGCGTATGCCAAAAAAGTAGAATCAGTGTAGTTGTTTGTGACAAATTACAGAAGAAAATGTATAGAATGCTTAGACGCATAGAATGCATAAATTAGGTTTACTTTCTACTTTTCAATGCGACTCATGCATTACTGGAAAAAATAAGTAGTTTTTTAAACTTGGCATTCCAAATTATATACTGTTGTGAATGGTTTCGATAAGTACATGTATTTAAATAGTGCATTACTATTTTCGAATTTTTCTTTTTGCATTATAAAAATATTAATAAAAAATATATCATAATAAAGTTTATTACTAACTTAAGAGGAAAATACATAAAAATATATTTTTTAACACATATTTTTAATGAACCAAATATGTTAAATTTATTAATTTGTAAACAAGAAAAATGGAGAATAAATTAACTGAAAACCCTCGCCTTGTGTTCTTTTGAGGATTTTCGTATGACTTAACAGCACAAAATGTTATATATGTATGTAAACTAATAAATTTGTAATTAATGCCATAATTTTTTTTTTTAATCACAATTTGATTTTTTTGTTTTTGGTTGTTGTTTACCACAACAACTGATCAAAACAAAAAACCAGTCGCATAAAACGCATTGAGCGGAATTTACGATAAAGAATCGCTTGTAACACAAAGTCGCATGAAACATATGGTGTGGGGTTTTGGCTATAGTCATCTCACGTCGAGCTAAATAAATTCTGACTCCAACTCGAACAATCGATTTAGCATGGAAAATTAAAAATAAATTGAAAATTGGATACGCTCCACCCAGAAAAGCCGTAGCGGATATTTAAATTATATTACACACATAATGGCATCAGAATGTCTTTCACAAAAATACAAAATAACAACTATAACAAGGATATATAATATATTACTATGTTGGACTGAAATATATAATTTTCTAAGAAAAAACCTCAAATTCTGTTTTATACTTACTTGAAAAGAACCCCACATTGTTTTATAAAGTGCAACTCGATTAGCAACACCCCATCCAACATATGGAATCCAAAAGTGGGGAACCAAGAAAATTAAAAATATAATTGCGTATATGTATTCATCAAACTCGGTTATCGTTTGTAGGATTTTTATTCTTTCGTAGCCCACTCTTAGCACTAATGTAGACACAAACACATAAAAGAAAACAGCATACATCATTTGTGGTGATTTCCAATTGAATGTCACTTTGCCCGCTTCTCTTCCAAGTGGCATAACTCCCAAAAAAACAAATAGTTTCAGTAACAATTTATGGTCCCTGTAAAACTAAAAATAAAAAATTTTAAATGTCTTCTATCGTAACGATAAGTGTGCATGTTTGTTTACAATTTAATTTTTATTTTTTTTTTAATCTCAAAATTTTTTATGGTTCAACGCGTCAAACAATTACATGATACAATACAAGAATGTCTACATGCGCTAAACATACCTCTTCGATAACGCTTCATGGGATCCCGTGCTGTTTCACATACTTATTAAAAAATTGGATCGGGGCACTCTTGTGCTATATGAGAGGACCATTAGTAACCCCAAAGAGGTACAAAAAATCAAATACCTATTAACATTTCTAGAAAATCGTTTTCAATCACTGGAAACCATAAACCAGAAAGAGAGAT
Source organism: Sarcophaga peregrina (assembly GCA_014635995.1). Classification (NCBI taxonomy): domain Eukaryota; kingdom Metazoa; phylum Arthropoda; class Insecta; order Diptera; family Sarcophagidae; genus Sarcophaga; species Sarcophaga peregrina. The sequence continues at coordinate 87,977,021 of CM025789.1, forward strand.
CATCAAAGGTCTATGTTTCTACTACTTCAGCTAAACTAACAAGTCTCAGTGTCATTCGGATGCAAAATCTGTGTGTGAACTGTCTAAAACCAGGACACATAGCCAAAACTTACAAATCAAGATCATGCATGATATGCAAGGAAAAACACAACTCGCTACTTCATCTGAAGATGAATGGTGACATTCAATCATCAAACCAAAGATTAACAAATGAAAGGGTGTTTCAGAAGATATTATCATTCGTTACCTATCAACCTGAAATAATTGAACCGGATTCCAAAGAGGATGCCCTCCAGAAGCAACAAATGGTCAAGTGTCCAAATCATACGTTCTCCTCAGCACAGCTCTAATAAAAGTCCAAACTAATACAGGGTAGATTGAATGTCGCGTATTAGTTGACTCTGGCTTACATTTTTTGGATCGTTGGTAGAACGACTTAATATTGCAAAACTGGCGTCATCAGTACGCATCAATCGAATCTAGGACGCCAACACCAAAACACAAGACCGAGTCAATGTCTCGAATAAATGGATTTTCAACACGTCTGCAACCCATTGTCCAATCGATTTAATAAAATCGATATATTGCTGGGTGCAGAGCATTACCACCAACTGCTTGCAATTGGGCAAATAAAATTATCCCCACAACTTCCGATTTTTCAGAATACAATTCTTCGCTGGATTATAGCTTGAGGGGACTGAAGCTTCCATCGCTTGACTTTAGGAACTAGCTGCTCTTCACGGCAGACAACGTGAAGAGCACTTTGTGCATAATACAAATAAAGACCACTGTTGAATAAAGAAAATGTACTCCACTGTGTATCCCGTGCCAGCGAAGAATACAACAGTAAAGCTACTCCACAAACAAACAAATGTCTTATTGACGCAACCAATTGTGGGTTTATCATCATCATACAACGAAGTAAGTTGCAGAAAATCGCGTGGAGAGAAGGTACGTACTGTGTCTATTAGTTATTTTGTGCGACATATTTCTCTCTAAATTAAATAAAAACCAAAAATCTGGTGAATATCAACATAAAAAGTGGTAATGTAAAACATGCAAGAAATATTTCTACAAGAAAAATATTAAAAGACGATCACAAAACCACTAATTACAACTCTAATAGAAGTACAATCACTAATAAAGAAGGAGACTACTATAAATATACTCATCAAAAACGAACTCTCATCTAACGGTATATGTTTCAATTCATGTCGTTCCCACAACATCAAGTGCATATAATGAAAAACAAATCCACAGTTTAATTTATACTTGAAGTGCGACAAAAGCAATAAATATTGCAAATAAAAATATTAAAGTGGACAGTGATAACTAAAAATTAAAATAACCGCTACGTACAACACATAATTAACCTTTAACAAATGACGTGAAATTGTTTAGCGTATATGAAGAGGTGGTGTAAATTATACACCCAAATTATTTCTCATATAATTTTTAATATGTATATATTATAATAATGTTATACTCATATCATTGGAATTTGATTGCTTCTAAAAAAATTTACTTTATTTCAGAAGCCCAAGGAGAAGTTATTAGAAAAATAAAAACAAGAGTGTAAAATTTACTACCACGTCATCAGTTAAAGATTAAAACAGCCAACTCCAATTGTTCATATTGTATGTGACATCATTAAATCGGTATTTTGAAAGTCAGAGATTCCCAACTAGCAGTATTGAGTACCGGTGAGTTTATAAATAATTTCTTTAATGCAAAATATTTAATCGGGTGGATTTATAAGGATTTTTACTCAAATTATTTTTATATTTAGTGCTGAATAAGGACAAAATTCTTTTTTTGATTTTTTGGAAAAAATTTTAAAACCATTTATTATACATTGAGAATAAAGGAAATTTTCTGTGGTCTATTTAAACATTTGGAAATTTACTTCAAGTGTAGGAGGAAGCGGAGAATGTTCTCACAATTTCGTTTATTTTTTATAACATTCAAAGGGTCAAATTTCGGTCAGTGTTTTCATAATGGCAGCATAAAAAAGGAGGTGCAAATTTGATTTAAAACAACTTGAAAGCTTTTGCGCCAGTTTTAATGGAAACTGTCATGAAATTTGCTCAACCGCTTTTATGAACGTAAAGCAGCAGAAATTGCAAAGGAGGTGGGAAAAATTGATAGAGTCCTATGAGGAATAAATTCTGGAAGACAAGGAACAAGAGGAAGATGCGAAAGATGATGTATCCTTAACACATGAGGAGACTTGTGACTTATACGAGTCTACAAAAATAAAAATTCTGGGACAATCGAGCTTCAGACCCACATTAAAGTTACCAGCATGCGAAATACAGGATTTTGAGTGTGGTTACTCCAAGTATGCCTGTTTTCCGGGATATATTCCAGGCAGTGATCGTGAAAGATTCTTCCATAGCTCCAGCACAGAAGCTATATTATTTGCGAAGCAAAGTAAAGGGCGAGGCCTACCAAGCCATACAAGATTCTGACTTGATAGATAGTAATTATAGTTTAGCTTGGCAAAAATTAAGGAACAGATTTGAAAATAAAAGACTTTTGGTGCAGAACCAAATAAAGATTTATGCAGTTCAGTTCAGTTTAAATGAATTGGTCAAATCATTGAGGTATATCCAAAATATAGTTAACGACTGTTTGGCAATCTTGAAGAATTACAAAATCGAATTGCATGATATCGATCCCTTTTTGATTCATGTTGTCATTTCAATGCTTTCGGATGAAACTGTTAAAGAATGGGAGATGTCCTTGAAAAATCATCGTGAACTATCTACTTGGCCACAATTAAATGATTTTCTTTCTAAAGCTGCCAAAAGGCAGCAATTCTTCAAGAGCACAATCATTTCAAACTCAAAGTGAACAAAATTCAAGCTACAAGAAATGCAAACTAGATCACCCACTAAGAGTTTGCAAAGCGTTCAAATCTTTGACCCCAAATGACCGTATGAAATTTATTTTTTGAACTAAATATTGCGTAAATTGTTTATCGCCATTACACTTTAGGTCAAAGTGTTCAAGTAAAATTTCGTGTTCTGTATGTCATAAAAGACATCCTACAGTGCTTCATTTAAATAAATAAATGACTCCAGTCGAATAATTCGTCAGTGAACCAGTCTAGACTAAATCCATATCGTGAGGGAGAAAACTCTAATTCAAGTACTGAAGCTGATGCTTCTGCATTCAATACCCAAGTACAGAGCTCGGATAAAATAACTGCATATTTTATTCAACGTGAAGGTACTACATTATTGCCTACAGCCCTCATTCAAATCGAGAAGGGAGGAGAATTATTTACTGTTCGTGCTCTGCTGGACTCCGGTGCAGAGAGAAGTTTTATTACAACAAGTATTCAGCAAAGACTTGGGCCACCACTTAGACACATTGCAGTCAGACATCAGGGTTCGGTGGAAATGTTGTAGGAAGCTCAAAGGGAAAATGTATCGTCAACGTAAAACCTAGAATCTTAAATTTTTATATAAAAATTTTGGCAATTGTAGCTTCTCACGGTCTATTGAAATCGAAAATTATAAATCAATTCAGAATTTAAAGCTTGCTGATCCAAAGTTTAACAAACCGGCAGCCATAGATATTATAATCGATAGTGATGTCTTACCCCTCATCAACCTTGAAGGTATACGATAAAATATTTCTGGAAATCTGGAACCGAGAGAATCTCATTTCGGTTGGTACTTATCAGGTCCAAACAAACCAAGTGTGATAAATTCATTTTCTACTAATGTGTCGCCTCCAGAAGATATGCTTTTTCCCGATCAAATTAAGAAGTTCTGGTAACTTGAAGAGGTCGAGAAGGAATTTATAGTTAATGAAGCGGACACATATTGTGAAACATTTTTTCAAAACACTACTTCACGTCAGTCGGACAGTCGATACGTAGTGCGCTTACTATTTAATGAAAATTTTTTCAGGAAATATACTTGGGATGGAAAAAACTCTTGTAAAATCGCCTGATTTAAGGGAAAAGTACCAGAAAGTTCTCCTGGAATACATCGATCTGCATCATATGGATCCCGTATTTCGTCAAGATATCAGCAATTTAAAACAAGAATCATATTTTCTGCCACATAATGCGGTTATTCGACCGGAAAGTAATTCAGCTAAAGTAATGGTGGTCCTCAATGCATCAAAGAAAACAAATAGTGGATTTTCTTTGAACGCTGTTTTACACCAGGGTCCCATTTTTCAATCTGACTTGCAGACAGTGCTTAGTTGGCGTTATTACAGATACGTATTTACAGGCGACAAAGAAAAGATGTTCAGACAAATACGTGTCCATGAAGCTGATCGGCCATATCAGCGAATTGTTTTCCGTAATCAGACGGATAATTTTATCAAATCGTATCAAATGAAAACAGTTACCTTTGGTTACTGCGCGCCATTTTTGGCATTACGAACTCTACAGCAGTTAAGCGTGGACTCCAGGAATTCTTGTCCTGAAGCACCAACAATTTTAAGAAGCGAAATCTACGTTGATAACATTTTATCAGGAGGACATAGTCTTGAGGAAGCGAAATCGAAACAAAGTGAATTAAAACAGATTTTAAATTCAGCAGGCTTCCCTTTGAAGAAAATTATTGCCAATGACAATTTCCTACTGAATATCTTGTCCCGGGAGGATCTTCTTAATGAAGATATATTAAAGTAGGGCGACCCCAGCACCGTTAAAACTCTAGGCATACGCTGGAACGTGATGACCAAACAGTTTCAAAACATTTGTGGCAAGTCGTGTAGCTAAAATTATGAGTATAACCAGCAATAGCAACTGGAAACATGTTAAAACGGATCTAGGTACCTGTGGTTGTAGTCCAGATGAACTCTCATTGAAAACGAGTTATGGTGGCATGGACCCACCTGGTTATCGCAACCATTTGAACTTTGGCCGAAACCTAGAGCTTTCGAGCCTACTGACTTGGAGACAAAGAAAGTCTCAACTTATCACTTGAATGGATCTCTCAACGATTCTGACAAAAATAACGCTCTGCTTCAAGAAGAAAATGAAGACGTGTTAAAACGGTTTTGCTCGAACTCTGAGAGTTATTAGTTACTGTTTCCGATTCATCGACCGCAACCGGAACCCACATTCTCACACTAAATCGTTACAACTTCAGAGGAAATAAATTGCAAAAAATCGTTTGATATATCTCGCACAGCTTAATAACTTTCCTAATGAACACGAACGTCTACAAAATAAGCAGCCAATTAACAAGAAGAGCAGACTTCTAACATTATGTCCATTTCTCGATTTCTATTGAGAGTTGGAGGTAGACTGAATAACTCGGGATTAAGTTATGAGGAACGTCATCCTGTACTCATTCCAGAAAAATCCCAATTTGCATCACTTTTTGTCGCTTATACTCACCAGATTTTGTTTCATGCGGAACATCATATAATGCTGAAAGCTATTAGATAAGGGTTCTACATTATTCGGTTAAAGAACTTAGTGCGGAAATGTATCCGAAATTCTAAAGCATGTACTATATACAAGCATAAAGTACAACATCAACTAATGGCTGAACTTCCTACAGAAAGATCAAATTTTTCGTTGCCGTTTACTTATAAAGGAGTTGAAAGATACGCAGTTTTCGTTTGCTTCTCCACAACGGCAGTACACCTGAAAACATGCTCAGATCTTTCAACAGCCGCTTTCTTAGCATGCTTTGACAGATTTATCGGGCGTTTTCCAAAAATCATGTTCTCGGATAATGGTTGAAATTTCCTCGGCGCTAGCCTAACCTTTCTTACAGCCCATAATGAATTTCTTAAAACTACAGAAAAAGCCTTAGCAGAAAAATATAGACCTCACGCATTCAAGTGGTCGTTCATCCCGCCTTACGCACCTCATATGGATGGCCTCTGGGAGGCTGCCGTGAAAAGTCTGAAATCGCATCTGAGAAATGTAGCAGATAATCCGACATATACATTTGAAGAATTCGCTACAATGCTGATCAGAATTGAAGCTGTACTTAATTCCCGACCAATGTTACCATTGACAGAAAACCCTACAGAATTGCTGCCTTTGGCTCCAGGTCATTTCTGGCGAGGCGCACCAGTGATAGCCTAACCCGAAGCCGATGAAAAACTACCGATAGGTAATTTGAACTACATTAAATGACAGAATTGTCTAAAATCTATTCAACATAGTTTTGCAAGCCGCTAGAAGAACGAGTATATTACTGAATTACAAAGAAGAGTGAAATGGAAAACAGAGCAGCAGAACATCAAACCTAACGACTTTGTCATAGTGAAGGATGATTTACTACCATCTTCTGGGTTTCGTCCAGGACGTGTAGTAAAAGTGATATATGGTAAAACCAACAAAATACGGATAGTAGAAATCAGAACTCAAATTGGCAACATAATACGTTCCATAGCAAAATTATGTATTTCACCAAGATGATTCTAATAAAATTCCACCTGAAACAAAAGAAATTTTATTTTTTTTTATAAAGAGAAAGTCGAAAAGAAAAATTCTATTAACATGGTGTATAGCTTCTTTTCTTCCCATCTAAGAACATCATCAAATTTTACCTTTACAGTCTCCTGCAAACCATCTACTACGTATGAGCCACACCGCAACTATAAGCCAATTTCTCGCTGGAGTCTTAAGCTTAAAGAGTTTCAAGTAGTCCTACTACCGGCGATGATGAATCGTCTGCTTACAGAACACTTACGTAGCAGTATGCCTCAAGCTTATCCGGTTTTGGCACGTGTAAACAGGTAGATGGAGTAATCGAGGATAGAACCATAGCTACTATTATGTGGAAAACCATTAATAAGGCTGAAAATCTTCCGAAGGCTCAGAAATCAATATTCGGCTGGGTCATTTCTGGACAATGGCGAGACTGCAGTTCCCACTAACTAGCCCGGGAGTATTTTGAACCGTGTTCAACAAGTTTAATTTAGTTTTTAATTAAATTTTTCTCTTAAATTATTTTTTCTGTCAATTTAGCTTTTCTCTTAATTTACCCATGTATTCAATATCTTATTTTAAAATAACGGATATTTTGTAAATATTTACTTGAGTTACACATTTTAACTTACTTGCACTTTATCAGACATCTTAAGTTTAGTTAGAGATCAGAATTCAATAAATAAACAAGCTTCTAGCTTTAAGTTTTAAAAAAATTGGTCTAGTTTTTTTTTTTTTTTTTTTTTTTTTGAACCACACCCATGTTGGGTGGTTAATTAAGGAACAACAATTTTTTTTTTTTGTTTCATTTAGAAATATTTTATTTACAAGTTTTCAGTTTAGTATACAGTTGCCTCAGCGTCTTACGACATTGTTGAGGCGAGTTGGCATTTATTTACGCACTTTTTTTTTGTTTTTTTTTTTTTATAAAACTAGCTCTCAGGGGATAACCCCTACTCATGCAGTGCATTGTGCAGGTTTTTAGGAAGGGTGGAAAGAGGGAAGATGCGAACGGTAAGGAAACGAGTTGCTGCTGGTGACTATCAAATGGCCAGTGCTACACCTTCACCATTGGACAGTCTACAGCAATCGTCCCCAAGAACCACGCAGTTTATCTCACCACTTATGTTGTGTGTGCTAATTTTATACAGAAGTGGCGGGACCTACAGTTTAAAGTCGACTCCGAACGACGGACTTTTGAGAAACTTTTCAAGAAGAGAATCTTCCCCGAAAAAATATTTTTTGTATTTTTTTATATTAAAACATTAGAAATATTTGTTGATAATATATAAAGTATGTAATTTAAAGTGTTTGATACATATACATTTATAAATTCAAAATTATCCTAGAAGCATTTCTAAATTGTTTAACAAAAATTTCTTTAAATTTGTCTTAAAAGCAGATATGGTATTTAAATTTTTTATATATTGAGGTAAATCATTATATTCAGAACAACCGATATATTCAATTCTTTGCTTTGTCGTTTCAAGTCTACATCTTGTTGTCCCTAAATTTGAACTGTTTCTCGTGTTGCGAGTTGTTTGATTTTTTGAAAATGATATCGGGTTATGACCAATGTTGTTAATAGATTTGAAAACAAAAGTTAGTAGCCTTAGCCTATAGGTTCCATTTGCAGGCAAGATATTTTTACTAACTTCTTTATATAATGTAATCGTATGGTTAGATATTGGCAGATTATATATGGTTTTGAGGACTTTGTTTTGTACTCTTTGGAGAGACTGTAGTTGTGTACTATTTTTGCAGCCATAATTTTTTGTGTTTTCATTGAATTTGTATTTGAATTTATTTAGAATTCCTATTACTGGTTATATTTTTGACTTAATACCATGAATATGAAGATTCCACCTCAGGTTGCTTTGCAATAAAATTCCTAAATATTTTATAGATTCACACTCAAAAACTTCTTCCCCATTTACAACGGTGCTAAATGCTTCAGCGTTAATATTATTTATCAAATTATATTTGATGTATTAATGACCAATTTATTTATCCTTGCGTATTCAAAAATTATGTCTGCATTTTTTTGCATTTATGCTTTCTCTTAACGTTGCCTCATGTTTATAAGGGTAAAAAATAGAAATATCATCGTCATACAGGTACATTTTTCCATTAAGATCCAGATTTACAATTTCATTTATATAAACCGTAAATAACAGTGGACCTAAAACGCTGCCTTGTAGAACTCCAATAAAAAACTTCTAATAACCTTAGAGTTGCATTTCTAATTCCATAATATTCAAGCTTTTTAACAGGATCTCATGATCTACTAGGCCAAATACTTTTGAGAAGTCGTAGAAAAATCCAGCGACACCATTATAACCTTTATCTGGTACGTGGCATTTGTAATTCACAATATTAACTACAGCGTTCTCAGTACCACTACCTTTCCTGAACCCGTATTGACAGTCATACAAGAGGTTGTTGTTTTCAAGATAGTTCGAAAGTTGTTGATGTAATATTTTTTCGAAAATTATGGCAATTACAGGTAACAACACTCTTTTACCATTTACAATTTTTGGTATTGGCACCATTTTTGTTATTTTCAATACTTCGGAATAGGTTAAAATTATGCTATTGAAAATGTTTAACAAAATAGGCGATATTTCTATACATACATTTAGCAAGTATTTTAGGCGATAAGCCATCATGTCCAGGAGCTTTATTTGTCGCGAGATTTGTTGAAACCCGGTATATTTCTTCTAACGTTGAATTAGTGAAAATAAAAATGTTGTGGCAATGTCGTAATGTTGTAAATGCATTAAAACAATCATTAGGGGAGTACTGAATTTGTTCCTTCATTAATTTTGGTATTTCTAAAAAGTATTTATTAAGAAGTTCACATTTAGTTTTATCATCTGCTATCAGTTTTTCATTTGAGTTGTTTAGATTTACTTGTATTTTTAAGTTCCTTCCTATACTTTCATTTAAAGACCTCCAACTTTTTTTGGGATCTTATTGATAACTGTTAATCTGGTCTTGATAATAACTATTCATAGATTCGCGATAAGTAGTTTTAAAAATTTTGCTTAATCTACTGAGTTTGATCTGGATATTAGCATCAATAGGATTTCTCCTTCTATGCCTTAAAATTCTTGTTTTTAGTAAAATGAAATTCTGCAAGTGCTCGAATTTAACAACCATAATCTTCTTTTCATTCACTTTATCGCCTTTATTTATGAAGAAAAGGGCATCATCAATATTGTCTTCATTCAATTAAACACTAACTTTTTTTTGATAATTCAATAAGTGTTTCTATTGCACTTGAGTTATTATCTGCACTACACCTCTAACGATGCAGTCATTTTTAACTCCGACTATTTAAAAATTTTACAGATTCTTTTAATGTGTTAACTTAATTTTTTTAACATACGATTTTCTTTTTGCTTTATTTCTAATATTTTATTGTTCTCAGCTTATTTTTTAACAACTCTTCATACTGATTTGACATAAATTCAATGGCTTGTGTAATGGAAGCCAGCTGATCTAGTTTTTTAAGTTTGTTTTGATATCTCTTAATTCAGCTGCTATAGACACAACACCGACACCCGCACACAAGTGTCATACGCATTCTTCACTCTCATTATCCATAAAATGTTGATATAGACGTTTGTCGAGTTTCGTACATGTTGGAGCACTTAATACACTCTATATTATCATCTTTATTTTCTACAATTTCAAGTTTACATTGTCCGCAAAATATTTTTGGATTTGCAATGCTACGACGGCTTTTTGGTGGCATATTTCAATATATTTAAATAATTTGTTGTTTGTTTTATTAAATGTTCACAGTTTTTTTTAATAAAATACAAGTTTTTTATATTTATTTTTTTTTTTATTAATTTATTTATATTAGTAGTATTTTTAACTACTTTTTCATTACATACAGTAGCGAGTACAAAAAATGCAACACTGTGCCATATGATCTTTAATAAGATCTGTTTCAAAATAACGGTAACTAATTTATCTATTTTCTTTTGCTGTTAATTCTTTCAATTATAAGTTTTCAAAGTAACCACAGTTTATTCCAAATTCTGCTTTAAAAAGTTAAATATTTTTGAATTAGTGAAAAAAGTGCAATTTTTTAGCGAGCAAAAAAAAATGCAACATAATAAAAAAATAGTTAAAGTAAAAATAGTTAAAGTATTTATTTAATTATAATTGAAAATTTCTTAAATAAGTTATACAACATGTGTTTTGTAATAGAAGCAGCTCTCAGCTGACAGCAAAACTGCAATCATTAAAGCCTTAGAAGAAGGAAACTCCATGCGTGAAGTTGGACACCTCTTTGGTGTAAATCAATCAACCGTATGTCGGATTAAATCTCGATTTTCCTTGAGAAATAGTGTGGAAAGGAAACCAGGAAACCGAAAAACTACCTCTCGCCAAGACCGCCAGATGATTGCACTGGTTAAAAAAGATCCACGAAAGACCGCAGTGGACGTTGCTAATTTCGCAAATGAGCAAATGGGAGTCTCTATAGGCGTTCACACTGTTCGCCGTAGGTTGAAAGAGGCTAATTTGCATGCGAGACGACCCGCAAAGAAACCTCTCATCAGTACAATCAATAAAAAGAAGCGTCTGGAATTTGCAAAACGTTCAAGGATTGGTCAAATGAACAATGGGCTAAATTTTGTTCGAAGACCGCCTGGACACAGATATTCTCCAAGATATCAACTTCCAACCGTAAAACATGGCGGTGGATCAATAATGCTGTGGGGTAAGGAACGATATGTTTAAAAAAAATTATTGATTATACGTCACGTATTAACAGGTGCGTTTTCCCGTGATGGGGTAGGTCCCTTAACTCAAATCGAAGGAAAAATGGACGCCAAAAAGTACTGTGAAATCCTTGGAGAACACATGCTTCCTCATCTGCGGGAAAAAATTCCTCCTGGTAGCATATTCCAACAGGATAACGATCCAAAGCACTCAAGTCGCTTAGCTCGAAACTTTTTAAGCGACAATGATGTCAATGTTTTGGATTGGCCATCACAGTCTCCCGATCTAAACCCCATAGAAAATCTATGGGAGCTATTAGATCGGGAAGTTAAGAGGAAACATCCGTCAAATAAGAGGCAATTAGAAGAAATTTTGAAAAGTGAATGGGAGAAAATATCCATTAACACATTAATAGCTTTAGTTAGTTAGACTCTATGCCTTCTAGGTTGCAAGAAGTCATAAAAAATAAGGGCTACGCCACTAAATATTAATTTTAAGATTTTTTTTGTAAGAATTACTATTTAATTTAAATAAACACATAAAAATTTATGCTGTTGTATTTTTATTGCTCCCATGAAATTCGCACTCTTTTTAATATATGACAAAATAATATATCATTAATCCACGACTTTGTAATGGTACTCGGCTAACAGTAAAAAAATGATGAATAATCTTTTCAAGACGAGCATTATAAGTGGAAAGTTTACGGGAACTGTGGTCCTATGACCACAACTGAGATGCCATCCGATTTCAAGCGCCTGCAATTTCATATTCACCTAGCATTTGCAATGATGAGTAATAAAACTCAAGGTCAGTCCTTCCAAGTTTGTGGCCTTAATCTAGAAAATCAATGTTTCTCACATGGACAGCTTTACGTCGCATGTTCGAGAGTAGGAAAACCTGCAAGTTTATATGTATACGCACTAGAGGGAAAAACAAAAAATATTTTGTAAATATTATTTAAGAAAATTTATGTATTTTAATATCTTTTTTTTAGTTTCATTGGAGATTAATACTAACGTCATTTCCTTTTTTTATTTACTCAATTTGCTTATTACTGTATATAAATAGATTGCAAATAAATATATGGATAAAAAATTTAGTATGTAAGAAATAAATAACTCATAAATATATTATTTTAGAATTTAAATACATATTAATGTCATCAATTGAAATTAGAATAAACCTTGAAGAAAAATTGGATAATTTATCTACTAAATAAATACATTTTTTAATTATCTAATCTCGATTGGATTGTATATAATTTCGATTGGAGTATCGAAGTACACCGGGTATTAGCTAATAAATAAATAAATTAAGAATGATCTATTCCAATTCAGCAATAAAATAGAATTTAAATGTATTAAGAATACTGTTATGTTTTTACCTTTTTAAAAACGTTAAAAATATGAGTTCGTAGATTGCAAATAAAGTAAAAATAAATATGTGTTTGGTTTTAATAAATTCTTTATTATCTGCACAATTTTTGTACCACTGTTCGAACTTGTTTCACGTATACAATGATACTTCACAACATGTGTTTTTTCTTTATACTTCTCTGCTTACAACCCTTAGGTAAGCAACAACACTTGTTAGTTATTCTTCTTTGTCACAACCCTTTTTTTAAGTACAACACTAACAACTGTTTTCTCAAACGCAACTTGTCTGCACACAAGTCTGACCGAATTAAAGCTCGATAGATTTTAATTCTCAACCAACGTCTTACACTATCAAATTCAAACTCAGCCCTGCTCGCTTTAACCTGCCTTTTATACTACTGGATCATCAGTGTGATGAATGCCCTTGAAGGACGATGACGTCCTTCGGGAATATTCTAAAAATGTAAACAACCTATTGTTATTTTTGTTGTTTCTTGTTTACATTCGAGCAGGTAGATTAGTTGTTGTTGGTTTATTTGTCTATCCTATTTTATACTGCACATTGTTGTTTCTTGTTTACTTATTAGTTCCCTTTATTTTGTTGTTGCTTATTTACGTCTTTTTATCCTTTATTCTTGTTGGTACATTTTTCTACTCATTCATTGATCACGTGCTGCTGTGAAGCGCTGTTTTGTTTTTGGAGCTTTTGTTTATCATTTTATGCATGATCATTGTGTTGTTTTTGGAGCTTTTGTTTATTATTTTAACAACACCATTTCCACTTTCGTAACAATACTTTATTGTAATTTGGCAATAAAGCTTCAAACATTACATCAGACCCAATAACCTGCAAACTTATTTGCAATATCGATGGGGCCATCCAATATTGTATTACCATCAATTATAGTTGGAAAGTGACTTCATTTTTCTGTTCTTAACTTTCATCCAAAGTGCTCGAATATCTAACAGAGGATTTAATGAATTTACAAAATTTTCCCACGTAAGTCGTTTCGTCTTTTTAGATTCTCTTTTTACAAGTTAATGGCATTTGTTGGACTGCGGTGTCTTATAAATAGATTCCATGCAACATGTTTATTTTGTATTAATTTAGCTATATATGAGTTAAATATTTAAACCTAGATCAAAATATTTAAACCTATATCCATGATGTCTACTGATTTTAAAATTGTTCGTCGTTGTGGTAGGAGTTATTATTACATTTAAATCTGGAAATTTTTTATACAAACTGCTGCAAGGTGATAAATTTAAATTTTCTATAGAACTATTTGTTGGTGAATTTAGTTCTGATTTTTCAGAGTGTTGTTGACTCTCTTTTATATCGTTGCAACCAAATTCCACACTCATTTCTTTATCCAATGCAATAACAGCAATCATTAATTGCTCTGTTGTCAAGTCATATTTCACACACACAAAATTATTTCAGCTATCCCACTACCACGGTTGTAAAAATGACCCTCTGGACTACCATTTGTATATAGTCTGTATGGGGTACAGTTTCTTATATGTTCCCAAATGGCCGCTGATCTTCTAGAGAATTTTCAATCAAAAAATTGATGTTTTCAAAGCCAATTTTTACAATACCATATCACTTCATATATGACTTTTTTGCTGATAATATTAAGAGGCATTGGAACAATCCCTAGAGTATGATATGGTACTCATAGACCTACTATATACTCTAAAATTACCTGCTAAACAAGTGACCTTGTTCAAATGGATACTGTTAAACAGTTAACAGTGCTCTGTTAACGGCAAATTTTGCTCTGTTAAGATCAAAGTTGTGCACTGTTTAGACCAAATTGTGCACTGTTAACGCTAAGTGTGGCGCTGCTAAAATTTATGGGGTGCGTCTTTTCAAATTCGAATTTATCTTCACACACATCGTTATTTGCTGTTATTGATTTTTGTGTTATGTTGTTACGGACTGCTTCTGAGTATGTTAATTGTTATGTACTAAAATCGCTGATTAAATAAACACATTGGCATTACTAAAAATATTGTTGTTATGGTGTAAGCTCTAAACTTCGCGTTTGTATTAAAACACGTTTTATAAAAGTATTATTGAATTTAGGAATTAATAAATGGAAATTGAATTATTAAAGTAATTGTTTTATTCCACACACATGTAAGAGACATAAAAGTGGTGTCAGAAGTGATTTTTTTGTGTGTTTCAAAATGCCGCTGGATCAAGACGAAAAAAAAAGAAATCACGTTAATGTTTGCCGATGCCTTACGACAGGCTGTCTCACAGGCTACACAGGCAGCTGTCTCGGCTATGACACAAATGCAACATCCTCGAGATGGAAACACAGACTCGACAGATATATTACCAAAACCCCCGCCTTTCAGTATTGGCGAATATAACCAAACGGAAACGTCATCAGTTGAGACTTACTTCGAGCGTTTTGACTTGGCACTTAACCTCAGTAAAATACCAAACAGCGACCATCATAGATATGCTCGTGTTCATATGGGTATGCACCTAAATGAAGCTTTAAAATTTCTTATTTATCCCAAAGACCCTGAAACTTGTACGTATGGGGAAATTAAGAAAATTTTAATTGAACATTTTGGAAAGAAAAGAAAGAAATATGCTGAAAGTGTAAAATTTAGGCAAGTAACACAACTCAAGGATGAATCTATTGCTAATTTTGCACTTCGATTGAAGCAAGCTGCCGTACATTGTGAGTACGGAGAGTTTATAGACCGTATGCTTATCGAACAATTAATATTTGGTATCGAGTCTCGATTATCTTGTGATGAAATTATTTCGAAAAACCCCGGTACATTTAGGGAGGCATATGAAATCGCACACACACTAGAAGCAACTCACCAAACAACATCTACAGTAAAAACGGCACCGGATGATTATGTGGAGCAAACGAATAAGTTAGGTTAAACACCGGTAGAAGTAAAGAAAAAAACGTTTAATACAAATTTTAACCGCAACCAACATAAATTTGGAAATATGAAGGAGTGCCCCGGATGCGGAGGAAAACACCTGCGAAAACATTGTAAATTTCGTGAATCCAGGTGTTTTGCATGCGGAAAAAAAGGCCATATTTCAAAAGTCTGCCTATCGAAAACTAATCAGATTATAGAAGAGCCACTGGGCAGTGAGTGTGATTCCGTGGATGATTACAACGTGATAAATGTAGTGAAAACTGAAAACGCGAAGAAGAAAATGGTTGACACGTTCATAAACGGAATCGAAATAAAAATGGAGTTGGACACAGGTGCGCCTTGTGGGATCATTGGAAAAAATTACCTTCGGAATATAAAACACAATGGGATCCGAGAAACACAACGGCAATTTTCTAGTTACACGGGACATCCAATCCCTTGTTTGGGTCGAATACCGGTATTAGTGAAATTGGGTCAAACAGTACGTAAACTTAACCTGTATGTAATGGATGGGGAGTTTGACCCCTTATTTGGAAGAGAGTGGATAGGACACTTCGTAAACGAAATTAATTGGTCCGAATTATTTTCACCCTCCGATCGAATCAACTCGATAAAAATGTCATCACCCTCACTGAGTGCTGATCAACAGCAAAAGTTACAAGACTTGTTATTAAAATATTAGGATATGTTTAATGAAATACCCGGTAAATTGGAAGGCCCCCCTGCTAAACTTCATCTTAAACCTGACGCGACACCAATTTTTACCAAAGCTAGAGAAATTCCCTTAGCACTTAGAGAGGCATATTCAGCGGAAATTGACGCGAAAATTAAGTCGGGATTATACAAAAAAGTTGACTATTCCGAATGGGCATCTCCAACACACGTAGTAGCTAAAAATAACGGGAAAATTCGTATCACAGGTAACTATAAACCAACTCTAAATCCCCGCATGATAATCGATGAACACCCCGTCCCAAAAGCCGAAATGTTATTGAATAAAATGATTGATTCAAAACTTTTTTGTCACCTAGACATAACAGATGCCTACTCACACCTTACAATAGATGAGGAATTCGCACATGCACTCACCTTAAACACACCAACACCTAGACTAATAAGGCCAACAAGAGCAGTATACGGTGCCGCAAATATACCTGCGATTTGGCAACGTCGTATGGAACACGTTTTACTCGGATTAACAAACGTTTGTAGTTTTTTTGACGACATATTAATATATGCATCAGATTTTGAAAAACTTATAATTTCTCTTCAGAACACGTTAGACAGACTCAAACAACACGGTTTGCATCTCAATAAAGCAAAATGTATATTTGCCGCTCCCGCTGTGGAATTCTTGGGACACAAAATCGATGCGAACGGAATTCACAAATCGGATTTTCACGTGGAAGCTATTAAAGAAGCTCCAAAACCTTCATCTGTTGAGGAACTACAATTATTTCTTGGGAAGGCTTGTTACTACAGCTCATTTATTTCAAACTTGTCTACGCGTAATAAACCCCTAAGAGAAATGCTTAAGAAAGAGCCATTTGAATGGACTCCTCAAGGTGATAAGGCATATATAGATGTTAAAACTGCTCTAATTTCGTCAGAGGTACTAATGCCATATAATCCAAATCTGCCTTTGCTACTAGCCACGGATGCAAGCAAAGTTGGTCTTGGCGCCGTCCTTTCCCATCGCTTGGAGAACGGCCTGGAAAGGCCAATAGCGTACGCAAGTCGCGCTCTAACAACAACCGAACAAAAGTATCCGCAAATGGATCGTGAAGCGTTTGCCATAGTATGGGCGGTGTAAAAGTTCTTTCTGTACTTATATGCCCGTCACTGGACTCTCATAACCGACCACAAACCACTGGCACAAATCCTCCACCCTCACAAGTCATTGCCAATATTATGTATCAGTCGAATGGCGATTATGCAAACTTCTTGGCGAATTTTGATTTCGACGTAATCTTCAAGCCAACAAAAGCCAATGCTAATGCCGACTTCTGTTCTCGCGCCGTAAAAGGAAACCCCATAAATCAACATAATTTTTCGATCGACACAGATTTTTGGATTCATGATGAATTTGACATGTTCATGGTTAAGCAAATACAACAACTTCCGATTAGATCGAGGAAGATTGCTAAGGATACTCTAATCGACAGTCATTTAGGAACAATTGTAAAACACTTACAATTGTAAAACACTTAGAGGCGGGTAAAAATCTCCAAAAACTGGGTTATAAGTCACCAGAAATTAATTACAAGTTCATGGATGGATGCTTATTATTTGAACACCGCGTAGTTATCCCAGAATCACTTCGTTACCGAATTCTGAAGGACTTACACGCAGGCCACTTAGGTATTGTAAAAATGAAAGGATTGGCCCGATCATTCGTGTACTGACCTAGTATTAATGCCGACATAGAAAATATGGCAAATAGCTGCGAAAAGTGCGCAAAGAACTCACATAACCCTCCCGAATGTAAGGAACACCACTGGCATTATCCAAAAGGGCCATGGGAGAGAGTCCACATTGACTACGCGGGACCGGTAGCCGGCACAATGCTTCTCATAATCTCGGATGCATACAGCAAGTGGTTAGAAGTTAAACCAACTAATTCCACAACGTCTTCTGCAACTATTTCTATTTTAGACGAACTATTTACAGCTTATGGTGTTCCGGTCACTCTCGTTTCGGATAACGGAACAAATTTTACATCACGTGAATTTAAAGATTTTTTGGATAGAGTAGGAGTCCAGTTCCATAAACTGACAGCTCCCTACCACCCGTCAACAAACGGCCAGGCCGAGCGTTCGGTGCAAACCGTAAAAAATGCCCTTAAGGCCATGGATACAACAAAATCGACAATAAAAGAGAATATAAATGAATTTCTTCGCCAGTACAGACGCGCTCCTCATTCGACTACAGGACAATCGCCAGCTAAGCTCTTTTTGGGCCGGTTTCCCCGTTCACGGCTAGATTTGGTGTTTCCACAAAATATTTCACAAACAATTACTGAGAAACAATTTCTGAAGGCAAAATTTTCTAATCTTCGTTCTTTCGATGCTGGACAGAGAATTTGGTTCCTCTCAAACAATAACAAAATGGATAAGTGGTTATCAGGGGTGGTGAGTAGAAAAATAGGAGACTTGCATTACGAAATTGAATTCCAGGGAAAAATATATAAAGGACATATTGACCAAATAAAGATTCGCCATCAAAAGAGACAAGAAGATTGCTCAGAGGAAAGAAATAATCAATATAAACCAAACCAAGAGCGAAAATTCAATTTCTCTTACAAAGACACATCAGTATCCCAAGAGAGTCATAATACTAACACAATGTCAACAGAAGGTGAAACACAAAATCCAATTTCTCGTTCAACCCAAACACTCCACTCGAATACTGAAACTCCACCGCCGTTACGAAACATTCATGTACTGTCACCCCGTAATGGTCAGAGATCATCACCACCTAATCCTCATAGAACATCACCATCAGATCGTCAGACACTACAAAAGCCATCGAATATTAGCACAACGCCTACATCATCCCATGTTCAAATACACCCGTCACCACCAGATGCGCCCAGTAGACCCACAACATCAACTACCCCTCAAACATTTAGAAGATCAACCAGGATCCGTAAACAACGATTAATATATTCCCCGTAAACAACAGGGATGCGCAGGAAGAAGTGTTATGTACTAAAATCGCTAATTAAATAAACACATTTGCATTACTGAAAATATTGTTGTTATGGTGTAAGCTTTAAACTTCGCGTTTGTATTAAAACACGTTTTATAAAAGTATTATTGAATTTAGGAATTAATAAATGGAAATTGAATTATTAAAGTAATTGTTTTATTCCACACACATGTAAGAGACATAAAATTAATGGTTTTTTAGAAAAGGGTTTAATAATATGTGGAGAGGGATTATCATTGAAAAATTTCCAAGCTTCTCTTACAGTACATCTTCTATCAGCCTTAATTTCGTTGACAGATTTATGTTTAATAAAAGTTGGGCACGAAGAGTCATAAGATGTGTGGGAGTCTGTGTTGCAGTTAACATAAAACTTTCCAATGCATTTATCATGTGGATAAATAAAAGCACATTCTCTACAATGCTTTATGTTCTGACATCTGTTTTTTGTATGACCGAGTTTTTGGCAATTGATGCATCGCATAGGGTTAGAAATGTATTCCTCAACATTTACCCTTTCCCAGCCTAGTTTTATGATGTCAGGTCTATGTATTAAGACAAATGTGACTACAGCTGCATCAGTAGCAACAATTTTATCACCTTATTTCTTTGTGAACTTACGAATATTAGTAATTTTCTTGTCTTCTAATGATTTAATTAGTTCATCTTCGGGAATGTTTATTATTTTTCTTGAAAAAATTATGCCTTGGACGGAGTTAAGTGTTTTGTGCATCTCAATTTTAACTGGTACCATGTCAATATATTTGTCCTTGAAGAATTTCTGTGCTGCCTTTAAATTCGACGCTTTTATCATTAAATCATCGCTACGCATTTCCGTGACATCGAGATAGTCTCGTGTAATAAAGTTTAGGCCTTTTTCTATTTGGAAGACATTGTATGCTGATAGAGGCTTGGTTTCCAAAGATTCAGAAATTTTGATGGCAGAAGCAACTAAATAACGAGGAGTAACGAGATCGTCGTTATTAATCTCCGGCAATGGCACAAAGTCATCTACTCTTATTCTTTTGTTCTTTTTGGTGGGAGCCTTTTCTGTTGCCATTTCAAGTATTTTAAACCTGTTATGGTTGGGAGGTTCAGTGCAGTTCATTTTGAAATTTTAACACTTCGCTCAACTGTTGAAAGTCAATTAGTTTCCAAATATTCAAAATAAAGTTATTTAATAAATTTAAAAAAAAAAAAAAATTAAATGAAATTAATTTTCTGACACACAAATAAATATGTCACTTTTGATATAAAATACAAAACACCGCAAAAAGAGAAATATGTTTACACGGCTACGAGTGGGTTTTATTTTATATTTTTTTGTTTGTTGTGAATGCATATGTTTATGTATGTACTACACCCCTAGCGTTTAAAAGAAAGAAATATTATTTTCGTAAAAATAATAATATTTATAATTATTATAATATTTATTTATTTTTTCGTAAAAATAATAATAATAATTCAAATTTTAATGTGGAAGTAGAATACTTTAACAGATACGTAATAGCTTACACTAATTTCAATCTCTTTTTATGTAATCATTGGTTTATTATCTTTTAAAATTGTGATATTTACATCTTGTGCGTTTATTATATCAAAAAGACCAATCTATTGACTTTCGCTTTTCTTATCTTAAAAATACTTTAACACCTAATTTTATTTGAATATCGTTAGCATTCTTATTTTTAATATGTTTTTGTTTTATTTTGTTTCGCAGTAATTTTTTGTTTGCCTTTTCATGGGCATGTTTCAATTTTATTTTTAATTCTGTAGTGTAATCTTCATAGTTATAAATTTTTTCATTTGTCATGGCCTAATCTTCCATATACAAGTTCAAATGGAGAAAAACTTGTGGTTGTGTGTGGTGTGGTGTTATACGAGAATGTATAATATGGAATCCATTCATCCCAATTGTATTGTTCCGTGAAAGAACGCTTATATTCATTTAATCATTTATGACTTCTTTCAATACTACCTAAAGTCTCATGGTGGTATGCTGTGGAAGTAAAATGTTTAATTTTCATAAGAGTGCTTATTGTATTAAATAGTTCATTGCCAAATTCAGTTCCTCTGTGTCTTTATAATATTAAAACTTGTAGCGTAGTATATTTTATATATAAGAAAACATTGTTATTTTATTTTATACCAATTACCACTGAATTGTACGTCACTAGAATGTGTGACTTTCTTAGGATACAACACTGTCGTTAGGAAAATACAGCACTGTAATGGAAAAGCACTATTTCGTTGAGTTTGAAACTGAATTTGAATATCAGCGCCTCCTGTGATTGATATAAAGAAAAGCCCATACTGAAAGGGGTATAAAAGCAGCGCACTCAACGGAATCAGTCCTTTCTATTGTTGCAGGTTGGTGAGAGTGGTCACACAACCAATTGCAACTGCTTTATAAGCTTCGAGGCAGCGATGGTTGCCGTTGCTTATTTTGTAGATGCAATAGCACAGAAACACAGAAACGAATCGAATTTGACAGGAGCATAGGCCAAACTTGAAAGAGACAACAAATATTACCAAAAAGTATTTCTGTCTCTGTCTAATTTTCTCTGTTTTGTTTATTTATGTTTGTTAATTTTTATGGTGGGTTATTATTTTCTATTTTGGTAGAAATTTATGATATTTTTGTAGAATAACAGAAAAGTTTTCAAAGCAGATGATCTGTTTTATTGGGGAAACGTAATACGGAACTAGCATATTTGGTGTCACCATTCATTGATCGTCACTAACTTAGTATTTAACCAATTGAGAGGTATATTCATAAACTCCTGAAACAAAAAGTTATGAGAATATATTTTGTTATATTTTTTTTTCACTTATCTTTTACACACGGAACTTGTTTCATTGTGAAGGGAAATTGCTAAGAATTCGATAAATAATAAAAAAATTACGGAATTTTAACTTTTTCATTCAAGAAATTAATAAATACTTGTAATATACACAAAGATCTACGAGAAACAAATTTTATGAGCAATATGACTTATTTGATCTTGATATATTTAGTTTCTTACACACCTTTTGCACAAGAAACTATATTCATTACGACCAAAAACTATACAAATTTCAATTAATAATTAAATATTTACGAATTTTTAAAATTTTCATTGAAGAAATTAAAAAATATACCAAATTTTCCCTTTTTTAACACAAAATAAATGTTTATTTACATTTAATTTTTCCACTTTATCCGCCACTTTTCAACATGTATATCTGTTGCTTCTAACACACTTGCTTCACAAAAACTTTTAACATTTTTTTTCTCCCTCTAGTTTGGCCTATGCTTTTATATTAAGAGCCTTTTTCAAATGTCACTGCTTTCTATACTGATTATGCTGTGTGCAATAGGCTGACAAATTCTTAGTAGATGTTGGTCGCGATGGTGGCCGCAAATACTTAGAATTTCTGTGACTCTTTGCTTTACTGTATCTTCTCCTTTCTATTGTTGCAGTTTGAACTTAACTTGTAAGTTATATTGTAAATAAAAGAAACGGTTATAAACTTCCATATTTCAAAATAAACTTCTCTACCAGAATTCTTCCTATTTCTGAAGCTTCTTAAGTTTCCATCGAGAATGCGTCAATGTATTTAGTTAACTCTCATTGTGCCGTTAATATATATCAGTATCCGTTTGATACTAATGGGCCTATCGTGTCTAGTTGTATAACCTGAAATGGTTTCGTAGGTGTGTTAGTAATTTGGATTGGTGCCTTAGTATGTCTTAAAATTTTGTTCTTTCTACAAGTTTCACAACGACTGATAAAATCTTTAATCATTTTATACATAGTTTTCCATATGTATTTCCGTTTTAATCTAATGACTGTTCTACGAACTCCCGCGTGACCGCCATATGAAGTTTCATGATATTCTTTTATAATTTTTTTTTATCTACCCTTTTCCTTTCTGGTTGTTTAAATAATATAATTTCTATAGCTTTCTGCCTACATTTATCTCTATTTTGCATGATGTTATATTTTAATTAATTTTTCCTCACATATGAGTTTGAAAATCGTATCATCCTTTGCTACCGTTATTGTAAATTTTTGGTTAACCTAAAAAATTCGAATATGAATTGTCAATACCAGATAGTATTACGTGATTTTCTCAATTTTTGGCAAGTTTTTATTGATTTTGTTTATAATAAATTTTAAGCTTGGGTAGCATTTAATTTGTGAAAAAGAAATACTATTCCACATTATGTTCCTTATTATGTTCATCTTCGTTCATCGCCGCATTGTTTTGATTAATTTTTTTTTCATCTCATTTTTCGATCATTTTTCTAGTCGTTATGTTTATCGATTTTGGCATTATTTCCTTTAAGTCATTTCAATCTATTTTGATTCTTGATAATGTATCGGCATTAGTAATTATTTTTCCTTTTTTAGTGTTTAGTTTTTTGTTCGTTTGTTTTTTTTTTTTCAATATTTTTGGACTATTGTATTACCAACGAAAACATTGCCACTGATTTGTTTTGCGCTTACAACACTATCTTCTTCTACTTGCAAATTTATTTGGTTTAGTTTTTAGTGGTAAGACATATTCAGTTTCATTTATTATAATAACTAAAGTGTATGTCTCATAATCTATTTTTACGAAATATTTTGTAAAAAATATCTGCCTAGAATGCCATCTATTGCTATTGGGAATTCTGTATTCACTATTTGATATTCGTAGCTTATTATATCTTCCGGAAAGACCAATTTTAGTATTGAATAACCAATTGTTTGAATTGATTTGTTATCTATTCCTGTAATTTTGCAAGCATTGTATTCTTTTATTTCATACAAAAGTTTAATAACTTATGAAAAATCCTTCATCAGTTTGGAATGTAACAAAATGTGGTGCGTCCGAATGTGAACTATAAGTTTTTAAGGTATATTCTTTTAATTCCCCTACACCTTCGTTAAAATTTACTCTTGAGAATTGCAGGGGTTTCCTTCATTTCCCTGTTGCTGAGTAATGATTTGATTATTGCTATTGAAGTTATTACTTCTTGAATGATTAATGTTGTTCTTTTTTTGAAAATTGTTAGTACTTCTATAATTATTATAATAACTATAATCAGGATTACTACTTCTGTTGTTATTGTATGTATTGGCATAGTTACTTCGTCCACTATTATTGAAAGGTCTTTCATTCTTATTGAAATGCATTATTAAGCTTTGTTGTGGTATTACTTCCGAGACTCTTTGAATTGCTTCATTTAGACTTTTGGGAAGAGTAGCTGATACAGTGCCTCTGTGTGGTTCGTTTAAACCATTTTTAAAAGTACTAAGCGTCACTTGGTCATTCACTTTAATGAATGTTTTTCTATTTTGAGTACCCAATTTAGCAATCTGTAATTTATTTAAGCATGCTGCAAGCGATTCAATTTTGTTACCAAATTGTGTTACTAAACTATTGCCTTGAGTTTGCTTTGTTAAATCAGTATGTACGGAATATAGTGATTTCCTGGAGATTTCCTAAAAGTATTTTTGAATGTTTTTCGAGAATCTGGTATCTTTTCTGAAATTAGCTTTTTCCTTACTTTGTCTGTTAATTTAGTAGCTAGAACAAACTTAAATTTACTATATTTGAATGGGCTACTGCAAATGGTCTTTGCTTAAACGCTAATAAATCAAAGGCTCTCATAATTGGAAAAATTGGCTTTTTGCCGAATTTACTGCCACCATTAGTCGTTGGAGACTAATGGAGAATTTAGGAATTACTTTTAATAACCAACTCTCCTGGACTAATAATGTTAATATAATTTGTGGGAAAACATACGCCATGCTGAGGAACCTCTACGGGACTCAATCCTTTACGTCTTTCAATATACATATGCCCTTGGCGAAGACATACCTAATTCCAATTCTATTGTATGGATGTGAGCTTTTTTGCGGGCTTGGACTCTGTTAGCAGGAATAAACTTAACGTAACATATAACAACATAGCAAGATATATATTTGGACGCAGTAGATATAGTAGTATCTCGCATTCTTCCTACAGAATCTATAATATGACTCTGGAAAGCCTTTTAAAATATCGAATGTCAATTTTCTTACACAAGATTATTTATTTAAAGGAACCAGATTATCTATTTACCAGACTACAATTCTCTAGAACTAATAGAGGCTATAGGATAAATGCTGTAAGGTACTTCTGTACAGGTGTCTGAAAGGCACTTTTATATAAATGCTACTCGTTCATGGAATCAACTTCCGCCAGAAATTCAATTAAAAAGCAATGTAATGCAATTTAAAAAATCAATTTCAACACACTTTTCTTTTCTTTAGAATTCAACATTTGATTTAATGAAATCTAAGGCTAACTTAAATTTAACTCGAATCAAATTGATATAACTTTTGCCTTCTGATGAGGCTTACATATATATATATATATAAATATTAACTTAATCATAACATTGTATAAACAGTACTATTAAATAAGATTAAAAGCTTGTTTTACTGGAGTTAATCAATAAATAAATAAAAACTTCTTTTTGTGTCATCTTTAAGTGTTTCTACATAGTACTCTATTATATCAAAAAAATTACTCATTACCCTGAACTCTGGTATTATTTTGGACGCAACAAGAATGCCAAACGATTCCATGTCTTTGATTTCTTTTATTTTCAAATTAATAAAAAAAATTTTCTCAGGTTAGAGGCCGTGCACCTGTCGGTCAAGACAAGCACAGTACCCGGAGGTCCAAATTGACCCATTGTACTAAAAAATTTTCTCAATATCATTAACAATTTCTAGGGGATAGCCCTAGTTCTTTTGTGCAATAAATTTTAGTTCTTCAACTATTTTTAAAGTATTCACTAGTTACATAGTTGTAAGCCAGTTTTTGTTTATAGGTAAATTCTATTGTAATATTTTTTTGGAGTCTAATAAAAAAAACAATATTTTGATATTAAATCAACAAATTTTGTATTTCATATATTTTTACGAAAACAAATATATTGCAAACTTCAACGCAATTTTTTTTCGTTCGCGTTAAAAATGTAATCGGGAGAGTAATTTTCAATTTAACTTTATGAAATCATATTTTCAAATATTTCAATAATTCTTGCAATATTTGGAGAACACTTTCTTTGCCGCTTCGACTTTATATCCGTTGCCTTGCCTAATTCATGTTCGCTTTATTTTTTTGTAAACGGTTATTCCAATATCATATTTTCTGCACAATTTAGTATCTGATAAGGAATTACGCTTATAACGCTATTACGCACTTGATGAACTTAATTTTTCATTCACATTTTCCATTAAATATGTATATATTTTCATTCATTTAGAAAAGCAAATTGACAAACATGAGATTGTAAAACAAATACAAATGTTTATACACAACTGTGTTTTGTATAAACATAAATTATGTATGTACTAAAATTTTCCAATTGGACTATCGTATATCGTATCCTATATCGTATGTGGAAAAATGAACATATATTTTATTTAAATTTCACTAATAGATGGCAGAATTTTAAAATTTTTTGGATTAAATTGCTCGCTTGACAATAAGCGAAATATACTGTATACAGTGTACTCTCTCATAAGCGGACACCTAAGGGACTGACAAATTTGTCCGCTTATGAGAGGTGTCCGCTTATTAGAGTAGTATAGATTTATTTTTATTATATTCATTTTTAAACTATTTTATTTAAGAACAACAACATAACAAAATATAAGACAAAGTAAAGTAACATTTCATTAACATTTTTACAAAAAGTAAAAAAAATACAAAATACATACAAATTTATATATTCAAATGGATTTAAAAAAGTCACAAATTTTAGATTGGTAAGTTTTTCCTTTGATTTCAATATCTTGGAGATGTATTTGAAGATCAGTAAGCAACTGAACAGATTTAATGTCGCTGCGGTATGAAGAAAAAGCTTTTAGTTTTTTTATTGCTATATAAGCCTCTTTATAAGAAGTTAACTTGTCGTCAATTTCACATTCTTCATCTTCAGACGAGTTGGCTAGGTTTTCTTGGGAAGCAATTATCATTTCAGTACTAATGTTTTCCAAATCTTCATCATTAATGATGACGTCGCTATCTAAATTTATATAGTCTTCGACGTCAATTTGAATTTGGTTCTGAACTCGATTAATAACATTAGAGAATTGAGCAAGTGCTGCTAGTGGAAGATCATCTTCTGCGGTCCAACAGTTATCGTCATTGGAGCTATCTCTTTCCCCAAACCCAGATTTCCTGAAACAATTTTGTATTGTCTGTGGACTTACTTGTTCCCACGCTTTGTGTGCAAAATAAACGACATCTAACAAATTAATTGATTTTGATAATTCCAAAGCAGAATTTGCATCTTCCATTTGCAACAAAATATTTTTTAAAAATAACGATTTGTATAAAAACTTGAAATTTTTTATAACGCCTTGATCTAGTGGCTGACAAAAAGCTGTTGTGTTTGGTGGGAAAAATATAACTTTTACATTTTTTAATTTGAGATCTCGAGGATGAGAAGTCGCATTATCCAAAAATAGCATAACTTTCCGCTCTTGAATTTGCATTTTTCTATCAAACTGCACTAGAAAATCAGTCATCAATTCAGATGTCATCCAAGCCTTTTTATTTGATCGCCATGTAACTGGTAAATTGTTTAAGTTGATGTTGCGAAACGCCCGTGGCTTTGCAGCTTTTCCAATAACAAAAAGACGTTCTTTCTCTCCAGCCATATTGGCGCAATGCAAAATCGTAAGCCTATCTTTTGCCATTTTTCCTCCAGTGCAAGTTTCACCTTTTAATGCAAATGTTTTATCAGGCAATGCACGGAAAAATAAGCCAGTCTCATCTGCATTGTAAATATTTCGCGAATCATATCCCTCAATCAAAGAAGGCACTTTTTCTGTAAATTTTGTGACATCATTTTGGTTTACACTAGCGGCTTCTCCAGAAATTGTACGGAAGGATATGTTATGTCGTTTTCTGAACCTTTCAAGCCAGCCAGATGATGCACTAAAATCGTCGAAATTCATATTTTATGCAATTTCTTTAGCTTTGCTTCTTATAAGAGTGCCCGACAGAGGAATACCTTTATTTCGAGCCTTCACAAACCATTCGTAGCACAATTTATCAATACAAAGACCCTTTGAACTTAACATACACCTTTTTCTCTCTGGATTGACATTAGTGTCCCACAATTTTAAAATTTGGTCTTTGTTTTTTACAATGCAAGCAGCTTGAGTTTTGCTGATCTTACATTTTTTTGCTAACTCGCGTACACTAAGTTTTTCATTTTTATGTATTTCAATGACATTAACATTTTCTTTAATACTCAACACAGCTTTAGGCATGGCGATTTTAGAACGTGTATATACAATAAATATTTGCAAATGTATGTTTTTCTACATTCAATAGCAATTAAGGGAAATCCCCTTTATACAGCTGTAAGAATATAAAAGAAAGTAAACAAAAAACAGTGTTGTATTTCTATAATCTGTCCGGTTATGGGGAAAAAAATCTCCTTTGGTATGTAAAAAAGTGTCCGCGTCCTGTTATAGGAGGGTTGTCCGCTCAAAAGGAAAAAAATTTAAAAATCCCAAAGAATATTTTTGGGACTGAAAAAAGTGTCCGTTTATGAGACGTGTCCGCTTTAGAGAGGTGTCCGCAAAGAGAGAGTACATTGTAATTAAATAATAAAAAAATTAAATCAATATGAATACTACTACCGACAACTGTTCTTCGAAAAGACGGGACTTCTATTGGGTTAGCTTTCAACAATATGTAACTCGTTCAGTAACGAACTGAGTATATGGCTACATAAGTTCGAAATACAGTGGAAATCTTTAACAATATAACTTGGAATTAGGATTTGAACGTAGTGGTCCTGTTTTCATCTCAACAACGCCGAGTATCTTTAAGGAACTGTCTTAATTAGGTCAAAATCCCCAAAAAATAAAAAGTAGGTGACCAGACCGCTAAATTAAATAATTAAATGTAGAACCTAACACTTCTAAAATCCTAGAAACAACACTTTAGTGCAATGGCAAATATATGCTGCAATTTAGTCGGACTAGTCGTTATATGACTTCGAAAAAGTCCTAACAAAGAAAGTAAAATCTACTCTAAACCAAAGCTTACGATTTTATGACAAAAATGCAGAGTGATTTGATTGATAACAAATTTTTTTGAAGTCGCCGTGGTCTAGTAGGTAGTGTGTTGGCTTATTAGATGAAAGGCCCGAGTTCGGATCCCAGGTCAGACATTAAAACGAAAATATGAAAATATTTTATCGGCGACTTCCTCTTAGCAGATTTCTGGCAAAAATTGCCATGAAAAGCTTCTCAAAAAAAATCTGTCGTTCGGAGACTTTAAACTGTAGGTCCCGCCACTCACGCATAAAATTAACGCACACAACACGAGTGGTGTGAGAAGCTAGAACGTTGTACCTCCGGGTATTGTACTTATCACTGTTAACAAGTACACGTCCTTTGACCTAACCTAACATATTGTTACGAAAGTGGAAATGATGTTGTTAAAATAATAAACAAAAGCTCCAAAAACAAAACAGCGCACTGTAAACGTGATCAATAAATATGTAAAAAAAATTTATCAACAAAAATAAAGCGCTTGTTAACAAGATCGATGTCTAAACAAGAATAAGGGATAAAAGATGTAAATAACCAACAACAAAATGAAGCGAACAAAGAAGTAAACAAGCAACAACAATGTGCAGTATAAAATAGCAGATAGACAAATAAACAAACAACAACTAATCTGACTGGATTAATGTAAAAAAGAAACAACAAAAATTAAGAGAAGTTGTTTACATTTTTAGATTGTTCCCGAAGGCCGTCATCATCCTTCGAGAACATTCATCACACTAATGATCCAGTGATATAAAAGGCAAGACAAAGCGAGCAAGGACGGAGTTCAGAGTTAGAGTTGAATCAGTCGTGTGTGCAGACGGAACGTTGTATTCGCAGTTTGAATTTAATCGTGTAAGACGACGTCACATTGGTTGCAGTGAGAATTAAATCTATCGAGCTATAATTCGGTCAGACAAGTTGCGTTTGAAGAAAACAGTTGTTAGTGTTGTACTTACAAAAAAGGTTGTGATCAAAGAAGAATAACTAAGAAGTGTTGTTGCTTACAAAAAGGTTGTAAGTAGAGAAGTATAACGAACAAACACATATTGTGAAGTTATCATTGTATACGTGGAATAAGTTCGAACAGTGGCACAAAAGTTGTGCAGATAATAAAGAATAGATTCAAAATTTAACACATGCATGATATGTATTTATTTTTATTTGCAATTTAAAAGGTAAAAACGTAACAATATTTTTAATGCAATTTAGAGTTTTTATGAATTCATTTGACGATAAATTTTTACCATACATACATAATTGGCCATTGCAACCCTTCAGTCAGGATTACGACCTAGCTTCTCACACCACTTATGTTGTGTGTGTTAATTTTATACATGAATGGTGGGACCTACAGTTTAAAGTCGACTCCGAACGACAGATTTTTGAGAAGCTTTTCATGGCAATTTTTACTCTCAGAGTCTTTGCCAGAAATCTGCTGAGAGGAAGTCGCCGAAGAAATATTTTTCGTTTTGATGTCTGACCTGGGAATTTTTACCATAAATTATTCAATTATGTATACACGAAATCATTCACTTAAATGGTTTGATTTTCAAACAACTAAATTAAAGAAAACAAACCAAATAAATATAAGCCCTTAAGCACATAAAACTGGAGAGTAACTTAAGCTTGAATTTAAACTCGCACTCAAAAAATTTACTGTTTTTAATATTATGTTTTCATAACACAGGCTTGTTGACAAGCAGGCAATCGCTACACAGGCAAGTACGTAAGAAAATGAATTTTCGTAACATAATTGCCTGACTTACGTTGTTATTACGTCTTGTCAAGTTACATTGTTGCCAAGAAATATTTTTATTATACCATTGAGTTTTTTTCTTTGTTAAAGTATAATAAAATATAAATAATAAGTGCATGGCAACCCTGTATTTTGTTTATTATTATTATATTTTTTCTGTTTGTTTACCGTTTGTTTAC
This sequence comes from Sarcophaga peregrina, assembly GCA_014635995.1. NCBI lineage: Eukaryota > Metazoa > Arthropoda > Insecta > Diptera > Sarcophagidae > Sarcophaga > Sarcophaga peregrina. The sequence continues at coordinate 88,008,238 of CM025789.1, forward strand.
AAATTTTCATGTTGTGTAAATTTATGTTGTATTCTTTTATAAAAGCAATTGGGAATATAATACCGATGTACTTGGGGAGCCTTCATCTAATAATGATGTGGATGATGGAGATATTGAAAGGTTTAACGAGGAAATTGCTGCAAGAGAAGCAAGGTGTGAAATAATAAGAAATTTTATATAAAACAAAATCTGTAATTTTTTAAAATAATTTATTAAAAACAAAAGCAACTCAATAAATATTTACAAGAAAAAAATAAAATATGTTGACAAGAAAATTATCACCTTGTTTGGTCATTACCTCTAATGTTTTTTCTGTATGGTGATTTGTTCGCTTACAAATGTCTGCCTGTCTGTGTCGCTATAATTATGTTTTCTTTTTTTGTTTTGGTGAAGTGGTTGTGTTTTTTCTTCCAGAGTTAATTATGTATTGTGGGTGGGCATTTGCGGGATGCAACTGTGATACACTTTGTGGTTCTAAATCTATGAGTGATGGTTCCAAATTTTGGTTTTTTTGGGTGTCACATTGAGGTAGCGATCTTTTGGACAGACCTAAAATAGTACCACTAGGGTCTGCTGCGGATGTCAGTGCCGTGAAGACTTCCGTTGTTTTCGCATATTTTTTCTTCAATCGGCACTTTTGATCTTGCCATACCTAAAACATGTGCGTATGAATATAATATTTTCAAATTTTAAATTCAAATACTCCACTCCAATCCACTTCTTGTTGGAGGCCCCAAAGCGTTGATCTGCGTCGCGTTGGTGTTCCATGATAGTTTGCTACTACCGTCGATAGTTTGCTACTACCGAACACAGGGCTACCCGTTGGTAGATGTGGGTAGTGTTTAGATTAGATCCACCAACTTTTGGAACTGAGAGGCGTTCGTTTTCTTTAAACTAAAATTTCATAATTTCTAATTATACTTTTTGCTTTATATAACAATATATACTTACAAATTTTTATTGCTAAAATCCATAATTAAAAATTATTATTCACAAATTCAAAACTAAAGTCTGTACACAACCGCATTGTTCTGATTGCCTACTTTTGACATTTCTAACAAGTGGAATTGCTATAAGAAAACCAAAAAAAAAAACTCAATTCTTACGTTTTTACTCAAAAAAGATTGCCACATGCATTATAAAAACCAAATTTTCTCAAATGAACAGATATTTTGAGTCACTTGTGGTATGAAAACAGACCATAAAAAAAAGTTCAAAAAAGTTTACAGACCCGTATTGTCTGCTGTCTATGAGTTTTGATGGGGTAAATATTTTAATATTATTAAATATTATTTTTTTCTTATTTTTTCAAGTTTAGCTATTCTTAATTGCAAAATCTAATTAAAAAATATTAAATTAGTGATAACTAATGAATGCGCATTATCTTGTGAAGAGAGTAACACTTCGTTTGATCAAATCGGAAAAAAATTACCGTAGTTATAATTTAAATAGTATATAGTGAAAATTTTGTGTAAATTTAGGTAAGAAAGTATAAGTTGGTAAAATAAGAAGCGTAGTTAATTAGTGTTACAAAATATTGTGTAATAAGAACTACAATAAACAAATAATCACACATTTCCGAAAATTAATATAATCCGATTAATAAATCAGTATGGAGATAAATCAGTATAACATAGGCGAACAAAGGGAATTCTCAATATTTCATAAAAAATTTTAATTAATTATTGCGCAATAAATCAGTAAATTGTTATAATATTGAGTAAATCTTAAAATGCAGCATTGTCATAAGTGTGTTTAGAGAGCATATTGCAATTTACCACAGACTTTCTGTTGATATTTGACAACTCAAATACAAACAGACACTAATAAACTAGTCAACAACACAAATTTTCGCGACCAAAATAAAAACAATGCAATTAGCATTAACATTGCAATTAAAAAGTTGCTCAAAAATCTGTAGTTCGGAATCGATCTTAAAAATTAACAATACTTGAGCGGCGAAACCTATACAACATAACTGGTGTGAAGGACTAGGCCGTAATCCCGACTGAAAGGTTGTAATGACCAATTATTTATGTATGTAACGTAGTGCATACACAAACATAAACATTCATAACAAATAATAAAATAAAAACCAAAAAGTAAACGTAAACAAGAAAATAAATTTAAAAACAAAGAGTTATGATATCCCACTTCAAGTGACTGGTGTTAGTTGAAATGGGTCACTATAACTGCATTGACCAATGTAATTTGAATATGTAGTTAAAATTAAAATAAGTAGGTTAAAAGGAAACATAGAATAAGTAGGGGAAATAGTTTAAGACTATTGTAAGAAAACATAGAATAAGAAATAGTATTTAAGCAGTGAAATTTTGTGAATAAAACTAGAAATAACTCTGACTTAGAACTATTTGTTTTATTCCTCGATAACTTCGGCAATTAACCTTGCCATGATATAAAGCCTTCTACAATTCTGAGGCTTTCTCAAATAATCTAGAATTCTATAGAACACATACACGAACTGAAAACCACACATACATTACAGTAATAGAGGAAAATAATTGACTGCAATAGAAATAATAAAAATTGGGTTTATAAAATTTAAATTTATGAATAGGAAGTATAATTTAACAAACATTAAAATATATATAGAGTCTCCAGTTTAAAATCGCATTTTTTCATATTAAGTTCTATTCGAGTTGAACCAAGACCGACTATGATGACTTTCAAAATAAGGTTATAGTTTTCTATAATCGGCTATCTTTCACATGATTACTTCACTCTTTTTTGTGTTCCATTGAGAAATTTTATTTTAGTTATTACACTTTAATATAATAATTAACGTTACCTGATCGTATATTTCTGTTGTATCTCCATTTTTTGACATTAATTTAGATCTGTTATCTCGAGCCACCAATTCATTAAATTCCTCAGACTTTTTTTTTATATTATGTTTGATATTTTCCGATATATTTGGCATTCTGCTCATATCTTTTATTAGAACACTTGACATTTTGTTGATGCAAATGACAACACTGAGGTTCTTGAATAAAAGGAAACTTTTTCGGTTTTATACGTATCCACGAAAAACTTATTAAGTCACACCTTAAAGGTGTTGTTCATGAATTTTATAACAGTATTTTTAGTCTTAACCAATACAACTAAATTTAAATGTTTAATGTTTGCTTCATTAATATAATCCACTACATCTGATTGGATGTTTTTTTTTTGTTTTTTATTTATTTATTTTTTTTTATTATTTTTAGATAATTTAATTGTGTTTCAGGTGGTAGTGGCATACATACCCAGCCGGCAACTCAACTAACTTTTAATGCATTATAAGTTAACTTTTTCTCAGCTACCTATAGGTAACACTTTCGTAAACTTACACATTTAAGTGAAAATTTAGTACGGAGGTCAAGTGTGTGTGTGTGTGTTTGCGCGTGAAAATAAAACGATTTATATTTGTGTTATAATCAGGGCAAGGAGTTTAATGCAAATGCATGATGTAGTCGGTAACTCAAAATCACTTTTGACAATATATTTTTTCGAATCGAAGAATTTGCAACAAAGCGGCATCGATTTGTTGTTGCATATTTTATAATAAATGCATATTTTCTCTCTTATAGTGCATATTATGTGCGCATATTTTTAATTATTTAGTGCAAGAAATTCCTTGCCACCAACTAAAATCAATTTAAAGGGAAGACATTACACAAATACCCAATTAATTTAGAATAATTTTATTGATTTTCTTCATTCAATAAAAAAATTGACATGGCACTATTGGAAAAATGAGGTTTTTTTGGAAGTTTTTTCTCTAAAATGTTTAAAACAGAGCTTACTAGAAATTAATGTAGAAAAGTGAAACATATTTTATTAATATTTTTTGTAATAGAATAAAACTAAAAATTATGTTCGCTGTATTCAAATGTTGAGTATTTAAGTTATTAAGAGAGCCCATAAAGCAATTTGTTAATTCCGTGCACTGTATATAAGGGGGGTGAAGAACACACAAAAAAAAGGATGACGACGTTGCTTTAAGCACTAAAAAAAAATCAAAATTAGGAGACTTCCAAAACATGAATACATCACAAAAAAATCACTTTCCTTTTATTTTGTTGTCCATCTGTTCTAGATCACTAAACAATGATGTTATTTTATTTTTCCAATACATAAAATATAAATTCACACGCTTTTTACAGTACATAAGTTCTTATTATTATTTATTTATAAACATTATTATTATTTAAAAACATTACATTGCTCTTAAAAAAAACTGTATCACAATCACAATAATTAGAAAAACATTTTTTTTTTTTTTTTTAACAAATTTTAAACGAATTAGATACATCCTTGTGGATGTTAAGCAAGAGACAATTAATTAATAATTAATAAAAACAAAACAAAATTTACTGTCAAAAATATATATATAAAAGCTTTATAATATACAACAGCGCCCTCTGTTGTCAATTTGTCATCAATTAAACAATCCTGTTTATGTCGCCAAGGATGGGTAGTTTGGACTATCAGACATAAACACAATTTAATGAACAAAGGTTAGTGGGTGTAAGTAAACATCTTTTACGTACTAATTTGTTTAATATTTTTTGTATAAAAGAGTTAAATTCCTATGATTTTTATACCTCAAGTTTTTTTAATGAAAATAATAAGTTTTTAATAAAAAATTGGATTCTAGTACATTATTAAAGTGCTGTGAGATATATAATACATATTTCTCGTTTTTCTATCTGGTGCGTAAACGCGTGAGCAGGCCACATAGAGCTACACATGTGAGAAGCATGGTATTAATTAATTATTAAGTAAATGTAAGAAAAGAAATGGCGATAAATGAAATTCTTTCGCACGAGTCTTTTGAGACGTGTACTTAACACATCGATTCTAAATATTTAATCCCCACACTTGCAACGATTGTCCTTGTGCTTTGTTGGTAGTCATTGCGAAAGCGATTCGCATCGGGAATTGCAAACGTTTGAATTCAAATGGCATATCTTTTGGCTTCATTGGGAAACATGGCAATAGTACGTTGTCTCTTTTAAATTCACCACTCAAAATTGTTGCCGTTACAAACGTGATAAATCAGTTGGATAATTGACAACTTCGACTTGGTTCCCCACAATGTCGATGGACTAATATGTTGTCGTTTCGCCAGGTATTCCATTCTGAATAGTGAAGTTGATGGTATTGACATCGATGTTCTTGGCCGTGCACGTGCTATACATATTGTGTACTGAGCCATTGATGATTTTTATAATTGTGTACAACGTATTGGAAAACTTTTTGCATCAATTCATCTATGTTATCTGTGATCTTACAAAAGTTTGTTGGCTAGGTGATACATTGCGTAGATTGATCAATTTGTATACATCCATGACCAACATCCATTAATTGTTTTGCAGAATTCCTGGCAGATGTACACGAATGTTGGGTTTTAAAGTCAATTTCTATAAATGACTCTATAAATCTGATTTTTTGAGACACGCATTAAGTTCGTCAGCGGGTGTTGAACGTGGTGTAACCGGCAGTGTTTGTCGAAAATCACCAGACAATAAAGTCAGTGTTCCAAATCTCATAGTGTACGATCAAGCGCTTCCAATGCTCGCTAGTTAGACATTGTGCATTCATCCCATATGATAATTTGTAGTAGGAGTACTTTGCCCATTCCAGAGTTTTTGCTGATGTTGCAAATTCACCGGCAGTTTTAATGCTGAATACAGTGTTATGCCACCATCCAAAAGAGTTGCAGCAACTCCAGATCACAATGTAACCAGTGACGTCAGTTATGACGTTTAAAAAACGCTAAAATCAGCAGTTTTAACCCTCCCCGTAGAGGGAGAAAAAAGATGTTAAAAGTTTTAGCGAAACAAATGTGTTAGAAGCAACAGATATACAATGTGAAAACTTGCGGAGAAAGTGAAAAATTTAATTGTAAACAAACATTTATTTTGAGTTAAAAAAGGGCAAATTTGGAGTATTTTGTAATTTCTTCAATGAAAATGTTAAAAATATGTAAATAGTTAATTATTAATCGATTTGTATGTTGTTTTTGGTCACAATGGATATAGTTTCTTGTGCAAAAGGAAAGTAAGAAGCTAAATATATCAAGATCAAATAAGACATACTGCTTATAAAAATTTTTTCTTGTAGAACTTTATGTATAATACCAGTATTTATTAATTTCTTGAATGAAAAAGTTACAATTCCGTAATTTTTTCATTATTAATCGAACTCTTAGCAATTTCCTTTCACATTGAGAAAAGTTCCGTGTGCAGAAAGTTTGTAAAAATAAAATTATAACAAAATATATACTCATAACTTTTTGTGTTAGGAATTTGTAAATATTCCTCTAAATTGGTTAAATACTAAGTTAGTCACGATCGATGAAAGGTGTCATAAAAATACATTAATTCCGAATTACGTTTTCCTAATAAAACGGTTCATCTCCTTCCAAAATTATTCTAATATTCTACAAAAATATCATAAATTTCTACCAAAATAGAATAATAAAAATCCAACCCGAAATCTAAAAAACATAAACAAAACAGACAGGCAGCCAGAGAAGGACAGAAATACTTTTTGATTGTATCTGCTGTCTCTTTCTAAGTGGAGGGTTAAACGTCAAAAGCCCCGTGACGTATCTGTATACCTGTGCTCCAGATAATGCAATAGTTACTGCAAAATTATTTTGTGATCGTATAGTTTCCAAAATGAGTGAAAGAAGAAGTTTTGTGAGTATCACCGGGTGCATCTTAGAAAAATACTCCACCACTTTGTTTATCTATTGTACGGATAATTGTGTCATACGCAATGCTTTGTTCTGGAAGATTTTTCTGAATAAATGTTTCTAGTTTGTCTGAATCAATGTGTGTTTCTCGCCCGCTAGAGTTTGGCGCAAATATTCTCAGTTCCAACAGTGTCGTGTTACTGATTGTCAAACAAATATCTTCAATCAAAATCAAAGTCGGCCCACTTACATTAATTAACAGCAATCGTAGATAGAAGCATTCTGTATAGTTCGGGTAAAGAATGTACAGACGACCCAATGCATCACTGAAATACAAATTGCATTTCATGTGTGGAATTTCGGTATCTCGGAATAAAGTAGAGTATTTGCCAAAAGATCAACTTGGCACAATAAGTACAATGCAGTTAAAGTTGTTGCTGGTGGAACCAATGCTCTTGCGTTTATACTATCTGCTGTGAAATACACGCGCTGTCAATTCTCGAGATGCATCGCCAAGTGTATTACTGTTGGATGTCATTCATGGACTGAAAATGATAAAATTCGCTATACAGCTTCACTACTGCTAATATAGCATCCAAGTTAGTATTGCTTAATTTTATCGAGCGGTGCGATGAAGACTGCCATGTCGCTTCCTTTGTTGACATATTTCTAAATGTATTTCATCGACTTCACTGAATTGCAATACTCAATATTAATGTGTGGTTTGAAGGTCTTTGTGAGCAAAGGTGTATAAGGCACAACCCAACGGTTATCGACATAAACGTTTCAAATTTTCAAAACGATGAATCTGCCGCCATCCTCAACTCATCGTCGACGATACAGTGGGTATCCGTCATTGCCATGGTGGTATTAGAAACCAATTTTCTTGGGAATCGTTTTGTGCATTTCTGATCGGACATGAATGTAGAATGAGTTCCAGCACGAAGCATCAAATACAATACATAGCTTGGTGGTAGTGCTTGTTGACTTTAGGATCACGTGATGAATCATATAATAAGCTGCTTTGATGTCACTTGGTGTAGTTTCCATATGGTTCAGCTCTTTGTACTCGTCCATTAACTTTAGAAATTCAAATTTTAGGTCTTCATTTTTTACAAGCTTCATAAAAAGGGCTAAGTTGGCATCACTGAAAGGTAGTGTAAAAAACAACTGTACTCGTAAACCATTGTACAACAGTATAAAAGAGAGATGTGTGAAGAGCACAACAAAAATATTTTACTCTTCATAGAGTCACAACGTGCATTTCTTTTTTTCTCTCGGGAACCGAACATCTTCGTCGACGCCAGCATTGCCAGTAACTTTTTTAAACTTATTATTTCTGGGGAAAATTTTTTTTTAATTTATGGCGAAAGTAAAGGATGTATACTATAATGTTTTTGTTTTTTAACGCAATTTTATTTTCATTTGCCATAATAATTTTTTTTTTTTGTTTTCCCACTGCAAAATAGTTTTTAAGTTATTATATTTAAATCACACGCGCACGTAAAATCGTAACCTACTCAGAACAATGAATAAGAAAGGTTCGAATGTTTTGCTTTTTGTTTGCTCGCCAGCATTGCCATTTAAACTTTTTATTTCTTGGGAAAAACTTTTTTTAACCACTAATTTTTTTACGGTTTTGATATTCGTATGGCAATATTGAAAATGTAGCTTAAGTAATAAAATATGCTCTTACAACACAAAGCATAGTTCCGTTACTTCCCAGTCAAACGAGTGCTGTTGTATACATTGAATAAATGAGAAATACACATTTCAGTGCACTCGTAAAATCAAGATCAACAGAGAAGAGTATACTACAGTATTGCATTCGGTGAAGGGTAAGCTAGTAGAATGTCTTGTGCACACCTCTAGTATGTACACAAGTATGTATATTAATAAGATTTTCAAAAATATAAAAATTATTTTTTTGCCACACCTAAAAATGCCGCCCTTTTTGTTTTTTGTATACTGCATCGCCATTTTAGGTCCGATCATAGCATATCAAATATCAGTATTTGTAACTTGACGGTAGCTACATTTTACTCTAAGATGACTTTTTAATTCGACGTCATATTCTATGTGCGACTTCTGCTATATCGGATCCTTCCCCTACACCTTGCTACTTATTTGCAAAATAAAGTCGTGAGCAATAACAACAGTCGTGAGCAATAACAACAGCTCGAATCTCGTTAAAATCTACAACACATATTTTAAGTTTATTTGAATATATTAATAAAATTATAAGGGCCATTATTACAACTTCTCGTTAATGTTGGCGTTAGTTAAAGGTACCTTTAGCTAAAGTGAACGACAAAGTTACATTTAACTTATTTTCATTATTACAACTTACAGATAAAATAAAATTAACCTTTCAAAAGATATAGCAGTGCCGGAGCAAAGTCGATAAAACTGCTCAATTAAACATGTTTTTTTTTTATAGCAGTGGGAGCAGCGGACTTCATTTTGTTTAAATTTGAAAATACCATTTCGAAAATAGTGTATGATATGGCAAGTTCAAACCTAAAGTGACCTTTAAATGTTAAAGGCGGGATGATCTTCCCTTTAGCTTAACGATCACTTATATTTTATTGGTTACTTGTAATAATGAAAAACAATTAATCTCTCCGTTAAAATCATCTCTTTAGTTAACGGCAAGTTGTAACAATGGCCCTAAATTTGCTCAATTTTTATTACGATAAATTTACTTTTCTTTTGGTTACTTACTTTAAATGTAGTTCATGTAATAATCCAAAAAAAAAAAATAATTTGTAATTTCTTTATAACTGTATTATTTTTAAAATTTTTAATTTAAAATTTTTCTTACTTATTAACAACTACTACTGAATAAAGTGGCCTTTCTTATTTTTGATAATGGGACTTGGTTTGTAGCGGGAAGATAAATATATATATTTTTTTAGAAATTTATTTAATAATGTTTTCGAGACATTACACTATAGGAAATTTTAACCCATTTTTTGGCCAAAATTCAAATTTTTGAAAAAGAAGTTTATTTTGCTTTATTATAAATGAAAATATAACAAAGTAGGCATATATTTTTGAATTTAGCATTTATATTGACTAACTCTCACTTTATTAGTCGTTTTATGTTGTATTTATAAATAAGTTATTAAATAACGACTGAAGGTAGTGAATTTTCTGGCAATTTCAAACAAAAGTTTTCGTAATAAAAATTAAAAAACGGAAAATAAAGTCGACGGCGAGTACTTTATTAATATATACACCCCAATCGTGAATATTATGGGAATAAGTTATTTGGGAGTAAAAGTTTTTATTGTGAATTAGTGATAAATGCTGTATAAACAAACATTTGTTATTGTGAATTACCTCTCAACAATTTATCAAAGAAAAATACGAATATAAAAAAATGAATAGCGTTTATCTTCGTTTTTTGGTGCTGGAAGAGGAGAAACCATCTATGGAAAAGTAGTAGAGAAGAGTTATTAGAAATGAATCGGATCCACTACCACTCCCTGAGCTAAGTAAGAATTATACACACTATAATATTTATGTGTGACGGTAAATCCTTTACAGATTCCAGGAATATTACAGGGTTCAAATACCTACTCAATGTGTCGATGGAAAACCTGCCACAGCGGTAAGATACTTGCCACACCACCCTCCCATAGTGAAACTCGCTGGCACTTTGCGGAAGGCAGCTACCAAATGCTAGTAGGTAGGTAAATTGATGTCGGTTTGTCGCATTCTTCATTTGGCGAAGTGCTTTTAGAAGTATTAACAACATTTGAAAGAGTTCTATATTCTCAGTGGATTGTGTGGCCGTCTTGAGGAAATGAAAGAGATTGTAAAATGGTTTTAAACAAAATACAATATTCCAGGTGTTGTGAGTTGTATAGACGGCACACAAGTACGAATCATCGTCAAAGAACCAACCTATAAAATATATTCAACCGGAAAGGTTACAACAGTCTTAATGTTCCGATTGTAAACATATGATTTATAAATGTTTAATAAATCTCTTCTTATATTTTATAATTCATTGCTACCATCGGTCCCACCAAACAATTAATCTGTTCCTTATTTACGCTTGCGTTCCTTAAATAAAACAAAAAATCAACATCAAAACAATTTATAACTTACATGTTCCCTTCTTGTTCCCATTGTCAGGTGTTGGGAATTAATTCTAAAAAAGAAAAATTATTGGCAATAAACATTGGCGATGCCAAATTTTTTTGTTTGTGAATTCACTCCCAAAAAATTTTTCAGGAAAAGATTCACAATAGGAAATGACGAAATTTGGACATTTTTTATGGGAATAGTTATTTGCGATAGGGGTGATAGTGTAATATTGGTGAACTCCTTTGTTAGACCAATGAAATTTGAAAAATTAAGGTGACCTTTCAAAAAAATAATAACAAATGATAGTTAAATCACTATAAGAGATATTTTAAACAATCAGTTACTTACTTACTTAATTGGCCATAACAACCCGATTAACGGATTTCGGCTTGCCGCAACACATCCTTCCAGGCGCCTCTGCTTCTTGCGCGCCTACGCCAATTGGTCACACCAATCGATGACAGGGCTTCTTCGATTTGGTTCTTCCAACGGATACAAGGTCGTCCTCTTCGCCGACTTCCGCAGATCCCCGCATCAAACACTCGTCTCGCCGGAGCATCTTCCTCCATTCGAACGACATGGCCGAGCCAGCGCAGCCGCTGGATATTAATACGCTGTACAACGTCCATGTCGTTGAGGAGCTCATACAGCTCACTGTTAAATCGGATGCGAAAATCATCACCAACTCGCACTGGACCGAAGATCTTACGTAGGACTTTTCTCTCGAATACTCTCAAGGCAGCTGCATCAGTTCTTAATAAGGTCCATGCTTCTGCGCCATAGAGAAGCACGGGTAGGATGAGCGTCTTGTAGAGTATTAGTTTCGTCTTGCGAGAGAGGTCTCTGCAACTCAATTGCCTATTGAGACCATAATAGCACCTGTTGGCAAGAGTAATCCTGCGCTTGATCTCCAGACTGACATCATTTTCGGTGGTAACGGCGGAGCCACGGTAAATGAATTCCTTGACTGTATCAAAAATCGGCCGTAATATGTGAACGCACGGCTCTGCTTGTCGATAACATATACTTCGTTTTGCCCTCATTTGCTGCCAAACCCATCTTCTTAGACTCCCGTTCAATAGCACTAAAGGCAGCAGTGACATCTCGTTTGGTACGCCCTATGATGTCGATGTCGTCAGCGTACGCCAGCAACTGGACACTTTTTTGAAAAATAGTGCCATTACGATGCACTCCCGCCTTTCGCAGAACACTCTCCATGACGAAGTTGAAGAGGTCGCATGATAAGGGATCGCCTTGTCTGAAACCTCGCACGGTATCGAAAGGTTCGGAGAGGTCCACTCCTACCTTGACGGAGCTGCAGGAATTGCTCAACGTCATTCTGCATAGCCTTATCAGCTTAGCAGGTATACCGAGCTCAGACATTGCGGCAAAAACACGATCCCTTATGGGGCTATCGAAAGCAGCCTTATAATCGACAAAAAGATGGTGTGTGACGACTTGATTTTCGTGGGTCTTTTCCAGGATTTGGCGTAGTGTGAAGATCTGGTCGATGGTGGACTTGCCAGGTCTGATAAGGTCCAATCAGTGTTTTGACGAGTGGCTTCAGTCGTTCACACAATACGCCTGTAAGAACCTTATATGCGATAGGGAGAAGGCTTATACCCCTGTAGTTGGCGCATATTGTAGGGTCTCCCTTTTTCAGGACGGGACAGAGGACACTGAGGTTCCAATCGTTGGGCATACTTTCGTCTAGCCATATTTTGTAGATGAGCTGGTGCATGCGCCCTACCAACTCATTACATCCGGTCTTAAACAATTCAGCGGGGAGGCCATCAGGACCTGCCGCTTTGTTGTTTTTAAGTCGCATAATCGCGACTTTAACCTCTTCATGGCTAGACGGCAGAATCTCCACGCCGTCATCATCGATCGGGTTCGGAACATCATATCTAGAGGCGGTATTGATGTCGTCATCGCCTTGCAGCAGAGTAGAGAAGTGTTTCCTCCACAACCTCAGCACCCCTTGCGGATCTGTAACCAGGTTTCCATTCTCATCCTTGTAAGAAGACGCTCCGGGCTTATACCCCTCGGTCGGACGCTTAACCTTTTGATAGAATTTTCGAGCGTCATTCCTACATCTGTACATCTCAGCTTCTTCACGCTCACGCCTTTCCTGCTCCCTCTTCTTGCGTCTGAAAAGGCGTCATCCCTGTTCCTCTCTCTGTAATTTTCGACAATGGCTCGCGTAGCGGTCGACTGCAACGTTTTTCTGTATGCGGCGTATTTCGCTGCAGCTGCCTCGCGACACTCCTCATCGTACCATTGATTTCGTTGGGGTGGGCGCTCGAAACCAAGGACTGTTTCCGCAGTATTGCGCAAGGAGTGGGAGATGTTGGCCCACAATCCGCCAATGTCGCTGAGATTGGATGGGGAACGACGGAGCTTATCAGAGAGTCCTCGAGTTTAGCATAGAAGACATCCTTAACCACATCGTCCTTTTCTTCCGTCGGCGCGTGGGCACAAATTAGGCTGATGTTGTAAAATTTTGCCCTGATGCGGATTGTGGCTATTCTTTCGTTCACTGGCGTGAACCCGGAGACATGGTGACGAAGTCTTTTATTAACCACAAATCCGCATCCGAATTCGTGCTTATCAACATGGCAGTTGTAATACACATCGCAAGATGCTAGCCTTTTGCATCCTTGTCCTATCCATCACATTTCCTGTATGGCAGTGATGTCCGTCCTATATTTCATGAAAGGGTGCGGACGTTCCACGTGCCTATTCTCAAATCGTTGTCCTTGAAACGTTTGCCGTGGTCGTCAACTTGGTGGGTTCCAAGCCCTACGCACAACCCGAATTTAACGTCCAGGCGATTGGTCCTCGCTGCACGCATTAGTTAACATCTAGCGGGTGCTAGAATGCCATCCAGGAGGGGCCACGAGGAGGCTGCGTGTCAACTTGAATACAGCAAGACAAGGATCGCCCTGGTGGTCGCCATGTTGGCCACAGTCCGAAACTTTGCCTTGTTTGCATGCATTCCATCCCTCCTAAAACAATCAGTTATCTACCGAATTTAGTATATTTTAGCTGCGGATATTTACAAACTTTTTCAGAAAATTAATTTTTTGAGGTAAATACAGTGTGAAAAACTGTAAGTTATTTTATGTATGACAAGAGTTAAAGAGCAGCTGTATATGTCCACATCATGTCATGTATTAACGAAAATGGTTGTTCCGAAAATGTAGAGCAATATTTAAAGGAGCAATCTGGAATATTTTGCTCAAATATGATAAGGAAATGGCGTAAAAGTGATAGGAGCTTGAAAGTTTTTAAAGTACAGCATGCTGATTAGCTTAAAGGCACCCTGTCTCCATCAATTCAAAAACTGGACGACCGCATTTAATATTTAGGCAAAAATCTGAGAGAGCCAAAAGACAGGCTGCACGTAAATGCAACAAATTAGATTTAGCAATGGTTTTAAATTATTATTGAAGTCGCCGTGGTCTAGTCGGTAGTATGTTGGTTTATAGGACGAAATGCCCGAGTTCGAATCCCACCAGTACTCCGACAAGACCAGACAAACGAAAACTTTTTTCAAGACCAGCACCAAGCAAGCTATTCGCTGATAAAGCACTAGCCTTTCTTAACAGACGTTTTCAATCGAACATTGGATACTTCTGATCCTTTCATTTTCAACCTCTCATTGAATAAACGGATCAAACACCAACAAAAATAGCAACTTCCAACAGAAGTAATCCAGCTACTAGGATATCATTAAAATTCAATAGCCTATAGCTAAACAAATGCAAAAAATTCAGAGAGCGAAGGCGAAGAAACGAGTGCTGTTCTGAACCCATATTTTTTAAATATATTTCCCAATTTGGAACTGGAAAATCAAATTTTTGAATAAAATAATCAAAAACATAACTTATTTTGCTAAATTTTTAAATTTGTAAAATTAATTTCTATTTTTAAAAGTTAGTGTATAATCAAAAAAAGGATTAAAAACGGTTAATAAAACCACATAAAATATACAGTATTCCCTCGATTTACGTCGTCTCGATTTAAGTTGTTTCGATTAACGTCGTCAAAAATTTTGTTCCCTTCAACTTCGATTTGCGTCGTAATTCGATTTACGTCGCCTCTGTTGTTTATAAATAAAATCAGGGGAATGCCGTTTAAAAAAAATATTCAATACGTAGAGCAAAAATTTAATTATTTTAGTTTATTTTTTGTAAAATGTACACAAATAAATGCATCTGATAGTATGAGTTATTTGAAATTCGATTTAGGTCGTTTCTATTTACGTCGCCTTTTTCCGAAACATTCTACGACGTAAATCGAATATTTTTAATGGGTAAAACTTACATTCACAACCATTGCCACATAAAATTCAGGGTTGAAAATTAATTTGGGCAAACTTCCGATGCTACGCATTCTTTTAGCACTCACTGCCGGTTTGCGCTCCAAAACTATGTTCCGGATCACCTTCGCCGGTACATAATTTATATAACATACATCATCGTCTGCGGAGAAGTCTTGGTCTTCAAAAACAATTGGATCCATTACGACAACTTGTACTTCCACAAAACATGTTGAAAATTAACATTAATAATAACACAACAACAAAGTGAACCAGCTGTATCAAGTGTTTAGTTTAATAACAGGGTGCACCATATGGAATTTTATGAAATATTCAAAAAATGTTACATTATGTAAATATAGCAACAAATGTGATAAATAAATACTTTCTTTTCACAAAAATAATTAAAAATAGTTGATCTAATCAAATCTAACCAAAAATAATTAAGAAATCTTATCAATTATTTTTTGGATTAGTTTTGATTAGAAATGCTAATCGTCACTAATTGTGATTAGATTTTTGATTATTTCTAATCAAATCAATTAGTAATCGTCTGAAATGGCTAACTAATCATAATTAATCAATTTTCCAGCACAATTAAAATTTCTAAACCAATTGCTAATCATTATTCCCAAGGTATGGACAATACATACGCAATGTCAGGTGCAGCGGAGGCAGGTTCGTTAAATTTAAAAAAATTTTTAAAAAGTTGTTAGCGGGACGACTTCACATATGTATAACAACAGAGAGATAACAACAACAACCACATAAATGCCAGTTTAAAAGGTGATGCATTAATCTATAATAACAATTTTGAAATTTTGCTGCAAAACGTTTTGTTTTCCTCTGAGTTGCAAGCAAACTTTATTTCTGTCAACAAAGTCATCGACTGCAGTTTATTCGCAGAATTTAATTTGCGATATACTGTTATAAAGAGAGCAAATGGTACTATTGTATTGAAAGCACCCAGCAGTCCGCAGGTTATTACAATTTAAAACTGATCCAAATGTATACTATTATGTCAATAGGAAAACTTAAAATAAAATTGGCTAAGAGCATACAACTAGCATCCGATTCGAGTGAGTCCTATTGCTATTACATTGTAAAATGAAATGCATATACGAATTAAAGAACAAAACTTGCATCTGAATCGGATGGCTAAGTAATGTAGCATTATATTGTTAATATAGTTTTGTTGTTTGTTTTGGTTCAGCCGAGGTCCCGTTATTCATTTTTTGGTGTTTCTTTGTTTTTTCTATTCTTTCAAAGAAAAATTTCATATTGTAAAGTGTTTTTGAATATACAAGTGGTTTAACCGTGATTTTGGTATTAAAAATAAATAATTAAATAAAATAAATAAGTATAAGTTAAAAATAGTGTGTTGTGTGTTTTTTATATTAAAAGGAATGTTTGAAATGTTCGGCTTCAGTTAAAAAAATTTGAATCAGTATAATATTGGACCCATCCGACTTTCACTTACAATGTCGGTGGAGTTGGACGCATCCTACCTTTGCTTACATTGTCGGTAGAGTTGGACCCATCCGACCTTCGCTTACATTGTCGGTAGAGTTGGACCTATCGTACGGCCTAGGCCATCGCTGTGTAAATATAAGTGGAAATTGAATATAGACTTCGGATTAGTCGCATCTACATTGTCATTGGTCTCAGTTGGAAGATTTATGTGCAAAAAAATCCGCTGGGCAGAATGCAGCGACAACATGTTTGAAGCAGCAAATAATTGTGCAACCGAGAGAGCATGTACTGTTAATAATATGAACAATCAGCGTTGTCAATTCAGAGCTTTTAGCACTGTTTTTAGTGCTTTTTAAAATTTTCGAGTTAGTGCCTAGTGCTTTTTTAGTGGTTTTCTTTTCATGTCAGTGACACCAAAAAAGTTTTTAATACTAATAAAAGAAATAAAAAATTATTTGTTTTGAAAAATAAATTAATACAAAGTATTAACTCAAATAACATTTTATAGTTTTTAAAAAATCATATAATAAATAAACAAATGCATAAAACAAAAACTCTTTTCCTTATTATTCCTTAAAGTTTTTTACTGAGTATATAAAATGGTGATAAAATTAAAGTAAATATTGTTACGTTTTTACCTTCTTAAAAAGTTTTTATATGAGTTCGTTAATTGTAAACCAAGTAAAAAAAACAAGTATGTGTTTTATTTCAATGAAACTCTATTATTCACACTACTTTTATATGCCACTGTTCAAACTTAACCGATACAACGAACACAATAGTAACTACAACAATTTATTGCTTGTTCGATATTATTCACACACTATTCGCTATACTGTTCACAACGGATATCTTCGAACCACGACTTTTACTCCATACGCAACTGCACGCAAGGCTGACTGAATTTACTCTGACTGGTTGCCTGTCTTGCCTTGCCCTTTTATATGCAAAAGTCTTCAGTTCGCGTTCTCGCCTTCTAGAGAATTCTTTTGCGACTTCATTGTTTGTTGTTTCGTTTGCTTACGTATCCATCCCTTTTGCTCTCATGCTTTAATTATTGTAAGTTCGATGTAGTTGTTGGTGTGTATTTGTGTATTGTGTACGCATTGCCTTATGGTTTTTGTATTTGTTTATCGTTATTATTGTTAAACGATATTAGGCCGTTTCGATTGTTTTTGCGTAATAATATTATAATGTTTGATGCTTTTTGAAAATTTATAGTTAACAACGCTGTGAACAATGTATAGCATAACAGGTATGGCCACCTCAACTATAAAAGTCTGCAAGAATTGTCGAATAAGTCAGACTGTAAGATATGTATGTTAAGTAAAATACATGTATTGTCGTTACCCTAGGAATCTACAACAAAGTTGTTAAAGATTGTGCATTCTAATGTCTGCGGTTCATTTAAAGTAAAATCTGTAAGCGGTGCGAAATATATCGTAACAGTATTACTGACAATTTTCCTCTGGGTTGTACACACTTCTCACGAATACACTCACATTTTTATCATGTTTTCTTTGTGCCGACGTCTGGTAATAGACGGCCAACAAAGCAATTAAAAACTTTTGATTCGTGTACAGTAAGTCTAGCTAAATCGACAAATAAATCAAAGTTTAAGGCAAAAGTAACACCATATATTATGGTTGGATATTCAGCGACGTCGAAAGCATATCGTCTTGTCGATAAATCAAGGCGTAATGTCGTCAAGCAGCTCGATGTTTTGTTTGACGATAGATTTTTGATGTTGATATTGGGAACACTAACAACTGTGAAATACCTCGTACGCCAGAGGATTATTTGGCAATATATTTGTGTGATGGTGATGGCAGTGCAGCTGTAGTTGAGAACGATTGCCAACATCCTGTGCAGAAAAGTGAAAACGATGACAGTTATCATGATGATGACAATGAGCCTGAAGATGATAATGGGGCAGAACGAAAAACTATTAGTTCTGGAAGGCCTAAGATCATAAGATCTGGTAGAACTGGCGGACCGAAAAAGCAATATAATGAGATAAAACGGTAGGATAATAAATTGAACGTTCCTATTGAAGAAAATATTCCTTTAACAATTGAAGATTCTTCGTCTTGTAAGAACAAAGATTTTAGGGAAAATGCTATAAACGATGAATTCCAGTCATTGAGAAAAAATAATGCATGATCATTATCAGATTTGCCGTTTGGTCACAGGGCAATACCATGCAAATGGGTATTTGCTCTAAAACGCAAAGTTAATGGAGAGGTCGAGAGGTACAAGGCACGCCTAGTTGCCAAGGGTTGCAACCTACGATTTGGAATTTATTTCTAGGAAACTTTCTCCAGTCGTGCGGCTTTCGACAATACGTTTACTTTTGGCATTGGCGATACGGAATAAAATGCACCTACACCAAATAGATGTAAGTACAGCATATTTAAATAGTAGTCTTCAAAATGAGATATATATGCGGCAATCGAAACATTTTGTTGATGAAAGTTCACCAGAAAAGGTTTTACGTTTGAATAAGGCGTTTTACGGTTTAAAGCAAAGCGGTAAAGAATGGAACTGTAAACAGCATAGTGTTTTACGACAATTGAATTTTGTTCCATGCGATAATGAACCATGCTTATACAAGACTTTCAAGAATAATTATCTGGAGTTAATAGCGGCATGCGTCAATAATTATTGGGTGCAGTAACATAGCAGTTGTATATGAAGTGAAGAGACAAATTGCGATAATTTTGAAGTTAATGACAAAGGTGTACTCAACCATTTTCTAGGAATGGAAATAAAGTATGAAGGCGATAAAGGTACGATTAAATTAAGTCAGTCTCAATATATTCGCGGTGTTTTGAAACAATGTGGTATCGATGAATGCAAATCAGTCTCGGTGCCACTGGAATCTGGTTATCAGGTGAATTGTAGTGATGACTAAGAAAGTTGATCAAGACGATTACCAATCGCTTGTTGGTACACGCATGTACCTTGCAATTGCTACAAGACCGGATATTTTGCATTCCGTCTCCAAGATGGCTCAACAAAATTCGTTAAACATATGACCAAATTAAAACATATCCTAAGGTATCTATCTGGATCGATAGATTTGAAACGTATTTATGAAGCGGATGATCATGACAAAGCTGTGGGGGGGTTCGTAGATTCAGGTTTTGTATTTTTCTTCAATGGTTCTACAATCTCATGAGAGTCTTCAGTCGCTCTTAGCAGTACAGATGCTGAATATATGGCAGCTTTAGACGCGTAAAAGGATGCGTTTTGATGAAAAACCTACCAAGGGTTAAACATTTCAATTGTGTAAATTTAATGAAATTAAATTTATTTTGTAAAAGACAATATGGCAACTCTACAATGTGTACGTTGTTACTTTTTGTCTTGACTTGTGGCTTTTGACATTTCTCTTTTTGTATTCTACACATATGTCAAAGCTTAACCCTCTTTTTAACTTTGATCTGTAAAGACATTCTTAATTTTTTGCTTTAATAAATATTTTATACGTTTCTTGTAAAAACTTTAAAATAAAATTTACCAAGGTCGAATATAGAAAAAATTCAGACAGTAAATGAGAAAACGTCTAATAGGAAGAGAATTCGTGCATCATTCTATGAGGAAAATGAATTAGTGGCTATTAAACGAACTCAATTTGGACCTGGTTTGAAATTGTGACCGAAATATTTAGGGCCATATAGGGTGATTCGAATTATGAAACACGATAGGTATGAAGTAAAGGTGAGTGTTTATGTCTGACGAACCACACTTTCCATTCCTAGTGACATAAACAAGATTTTGTGAATCATGGGAAGTTATCAACGAGGGCGCTACGTATTATATTTAAGGTTTCTGTTCTTTAACATTATAATGTAGTTTAATGTAATTTTAGGCCTTTAGTCTGTATAATTTTTCTTTTATTCATTCGTTTATTGGATTCACAAGGATCAATAACTTTTAAATAGTTGTTTTTTATTTACAATTTTGAAACATTCGGCCATTGTTTAGTTTTGGTAACAATTGTTAAATTAATTAATTTTAAAAAAAATAATAAATTGAAAATTAGGTAATAAAAGTAATAAAATAATGTGAAGAAATGAAATTGTGTAAAAAAACAATATTGTAAATAAAACCTAGTGTGCAACAGAACTATAAACAAAAGGAAAGTGTTTCGTATTTTTATCCTTCATATTAAAACATATTTGTTGGTAATTTTTCATTTGTTTGCCAGAAATCTGAACCCAGTTTTTTTCCACACAGTTCACAGTCGCACAGTGAGGGTCC
This sequence comes from Sarcophaga peregrina, assembly GCA_014635995.1. Taxonomy (NCBI): domain Eukaryota; kingdom Metazoa; phylum Arthropoda; class Insecta; order Diptera; family Sarcophagidae; genus Sarcophaga; species Sarcophaga peregrina. The sequence goes on from CM025789.1 coordinate 88,029,105, forward strand.
AAAGAGAACCAGTACCGTGGCTGAATATATGAAAAAGTGGAACCCGTCATCCGAGTCGAATGACAGTGAAGGAGGTCCGACTGTGGGATTGGAGATAAGACTAACAAGTGTGCAACCCTACTGTACTTAGTACACTTTTCCAATAACAACAATTAACGAAAATAACAACGTCTAACGAACGGTAGGCTCAAGGCGAATTTATATAACAGGTGGGAGTATCTACACAGCTGATAAGATTTCGATTGTCAAAATTTTGATGTCTTTTTTGTTTATTTTTCTTACAATTCATTTTCAAGTTTTCATTCATTCAGGTAAGTTTTTAATATTTTTGAAAATTAATTTAAATATGTGAATATTTTATTATATAAGTGTGTTATATAATATAAGAGTGTTTTTATATTATATTTAAAAATTCGAATGTTTTTAATTTTGTGTTAAATAATTTAAAAGTGTTTATAGTACATATATAAAATGAGAAACTGTGCAGTGTGCAAAAAGAGGGATAATAAAGAAAATGGGCACCAAAGTGCGAAAATAGAAGGCAAAAATGGTCTAAGATCTGTCAAGCTAATTTAACTGCAAAGTCCCGTCTGTGTGTCGACCACTTTTCCAGGCAGCAGGTACACAATTTTTATTAATGCCAAATGCTGAACCTGTAATGCAAAACCAGCATAATGAAACCTTGGCAGGCTATGTATGAATAATTTCAACATATAACAATTTCAACATATAACCATTCCAGTATATATGAAATTATATCTTCTCTAAATATATTAATAATTATAAATTTATACATAAAATCGGTAAATAGGAATTTGTTAATAAGAATTCGTTTTTAAGTACGGTGTATGGGTTTGCGTTTACTTTCATTATTTCCATTTATAGTTTTAGATTATAGTTTCATTACATTCTTTACACATTCATTCATTACTTTTTCTCATTGTTACTAAACATTAAAATAAAATGAAATTAATTTGTAATATGCACATTATTTTTCGGAAGATAAACCATGGTTTTCGAGCCCAACAAGTCTGGACGAAAAAGTTTTAAATTTTTCGACGCGCTGCATTTGTTAAAGTTAATTCGCAACCATTATTTGGATAGCGGATTAATCTTTAATAACACCATACTTAGCCCTTGTACAATCTCCAATTTACTTGGACTAATATCAACATCGCATATGTCAATAACGTTTATAATAAGTGAAGAACATATTTCTGTTAAAGGGGCAGGTAATTTTGAACATTTTTTATTGATAATAAATATATAAATACATTAAAAACTTCGTAATTTTAGGAAGGCAAAAAGTAAAATTAACTACTCAGCTATTGTCGAATACTACAACCAATGCCATTAGACGGTGCTATTCCCTAGGAATGGATATTTATAGTTAATGACTAGTTTGATGTTCTCAACTCTAAACTGAATAACTTCACATATCCTGGAAAGGTAATTTTTGTACAATATTTGTAAATAGTGAATATATTTCATTTCATTTTGTGTAGGAACCCTATGGAATTGCACACGAGCGGCAAAGGGATACATTGGCTCGCATGACAAAGTCAATGTCGATCCCAATAATTCCCCAGAAGAAGTCATTGGAATATTTTCAGAAAGTTATTCTAATGAGCAACAAGGCTGTAGAAATGCTTCACAAATACGTCGAAAAATATAACATGACGTACATTTTAACATACAGACTGAATCAGGATGTTCTAGAAAATTTTTTTGGAGCCATACGGAGTAAAGCTGTGCTGAACGATCATCCTTCTCCTCAAGAATTCAAGTACCGACTGCGCAAATATATCCTTGGTAAGTTTGTCCGTTGATAATGTTTATAATTTTTTATATTCAAAATTATGTACAGTAGTTTTGACTTACCTGCATTTCACATAAGTGCATTTTGCATTTAAGTGCACAAAATTTGTATTTCGTATATTTATCTTACCAAACCCATATAAATTTCTTAATTTAAGTGGATCCTTCATACCTGCACATTTAAGATACGTGGATAATATTTTAGGAAGCTTTTGCTGGTTTTGGTTAAAAAAATTTCACTTAGCTGCCTAATAGAGTTCAACCTTTGAAGAATAGATTTTTTATTAAAAAAGTCGAATATGATTCTATAAATCGACTTTCGAACATTCACCTTTTAGTCTAAAAAGGTCGAAGTCGACTTTACACCCTATTCTTATCCATTAAAATTATTTGCTGTTAGCTGCTTTTTTGGGCAGTAAACTTAAATGCACTTATAAGCATTAATGAGCAGATAAGCGCAGTCACGTTAACTGCCTTTTTGCCTTACCTGCACAAAATATTGTGCAAAAGTTGGTTGTGCAGGTAAGTCAAAATTACTGTATATGTATTTTTAAAATTACAGCACGAAATATCGAGTACCTTAGCGGCAAGGGAAACGTGGAGGAAGAAAGAATAGATTGGCTTTCTATTGACAATGAAGTAACATTTTAGATATTAGCACTATGCCAGAGAGCGGAGTCGTACTTAGACGACGATATAGAGCCAGAACCAATAGAAGAGGATAACAACTTAGACCTAGACGATTCGGATCTAGATGACATTGGTATTATACAAGAGGATGCTTTAGAAGACATAGCTGGCTATGTGATTCGAAAGCTAAATCTTGTAGAATATGAATGTCATCAAGATTCATATACGTGGGTTGATCAGGTGTCTAAAGGTTACTTAAAAAAGCCGACAATTGAATTTGTTTCAAAATTAAAGAAACTGGAACGTATTTTTTACCATATTAACGGTAATAATATTTCCCATTGTCGTAACCTTCATAAGCTCCTGATCGAGAGAAGCCAATTAATTGAGTTGCCGGAAAATGTGAAGAAATTATTCTTTAAAAGTAGGATACATTTTCGCATCCGTAATTTAAATAAGCGCCTGAAGGGTCAAAAGGCAACGCAACACATTATGGGTTTCAAGAAGATGCTAAAAATTAAATTATAAATCCCCCCTTTTGTAAGTATAAAAATGAATTTCAATTATTTATACATATATTAAGCAATTTTTTCCCTTCTAGCAATACATACATAAAAAGACGTCAAATTTTAATCGGTTCTTTTAAGAACCACCGAAAATTTTAAAAAAGAAATAAATTTTTGTTTTAACTCGTTCACGCCTTAACGTGCAGTGTGTGCCACCGTTGAGAAAATGGGACAAATTAATAAAAATGTGGAAAAAATTCTATTGAAACAAAAAATGAACAGATGATTACGTCTTCATCAGTGGTACCACTAAAATTTATTTCCTCGTTTTAAAAAATATATAAACAAATAAAAGTGGGTTTATAATGATAAGCCACACTATATTTCCTACCAAGTGCATTCGGTATTAAGTGCAAAAATACATTTAGCCCCTTATGTCTCAAAATATTTAAAATGTATTTGACGAAATATGAAGAACTAACAATAGTGCAAATGTGATAATTATTGTATATATTTTTGGTTACCAAATATTCTCTTTTGTATAGAAATGTAACTCAAGCAATATGTTGTAAAATAGCCCGTCGTATTAAAGTTTCCACCTATGATCTGAAGATAGTGTTGACTATTTTTATGATATATTACTTCACCATCTTCCAAATCAAATTTTTCGAAATATTCAATACAGCAGACTTCGATATACAAAAATGTCGGTGGCCGTAGATCACCCGTTAAATCAATGCCTCGACCATCACATATGGATTGCATATAAGATGCTTTTTAATATTTATTAAAAAATTTTACTTCTGATTCACACAGATTTACTTTTATATCATCGGGAACAATGGGTCCAAATTTCCGACGCAATGCTTTAATACTTTGTAGCCTCTGCAATACTGCATGACGAAAATTTAATAGAGGCCATAAAGTACGATCTGCAGAAGCTGAATAATTATCTCTACAAAAATTAAGTTGTTTTATATTTCAATTTAATATTTTTACATAAATTTACGTACGCCTGTGCATAATTTTATTCAAATATTGATGTTACCGCCGCCACTGTAGTTTAATTATTTATTTCATATATTGTTTTTCCTTGCTGCTTACTCTCTTTATTTGCTTAATACGTAGAATATGTACGTACACATAGTACATATATGTATAGTACTAAATATATAATATATGTATTAATTTTAATAGCTGAATAACGGTTCTGAAATTATGTCGATTTTTGTATATAAAAATCAACGAATGGGTTTTTCTGGGCTTGTTATAACGGAGTTAGTTATTGAAAAACAAAGTTTTTAAAGCGCTAAAATATTTTTTGATTAAAAAATTTCTATTAAATTGTGTTATAAAAATAGTTAAATTAAAATAAAAGATAATTTATTGCTGTAAAAGTTGTTTCGACTAGCTAATTTCGAAGCCAACATTTCTTTAAAAACTTTTTTAAAATTAGAAAATAACAATAATTTCACTACTTCGAAGATAACTATTGTCAGTGTAAAGTTAAATAGTGTCTCAAAATTAAGCACTTTGTTTGCACAGAATTGTGACATAAGAAATAAAATCAAGTTTCGCATAAAAATGAAGTGAATGATGTCAGAAACGGATTTCAATTGTAACAAATGTCAAGCAAAAGATACGGAGCGAATGGTTCAGTGCGACTCGTGTGATAAGTGGTACCATTTTGAGTGCGTTGGGGTAAATGACAATATTGCGAACGTAAGCTGGAATTGCTCTTGCGAAGGTGATAAAAATATTGTCTCCAACGTGGCCCCACAAACACAGCCGCCTATAAGTGCAACATCAGAGTTTACCGCTGGGCTACACACAACGTCATCTCCAGCCGGCCACACACAAGAACTTCTATCATCGTTAGGAGAAAAAGCTCTTCAGCCATGTAATTTGAAAAATGGTGGATATGAAATGTTTTTCCGTCAGTGGCAACGGCAAGTAACAAGTGTGCACAACAAAATTTTGGCTCTCATTGCGGTCCAAGCGCGTCATTCGGTGCTTCGTCTTCCCAAACACAAATGAAGTTCCAGATGCTTGAAGAGGAAAAGGAGCTTCAAAGATAATACTTGGAGAAGAAATATAGTATCCTAACACAAGGTGATGCATGTCAAACTTCAAATTCTTGCTTTAATATTTCCTACTTCCAGCCTAACGCAGCACAAATTGCCGCTAGACAGCTTATACCCAAAGACTTAATCACTTTCGATGGCAACCCAGAAGACTGGCAATTTTAGCAATTTTAGAAACAGCACAAACATAGCGGGTTACACAGATGGTGAAAATCTAATGCGATTGCAGTCAAGTCTTCGTGGGCGCGCCAGAGAATTAGTGAAAAACAAATTACTTATCCCATCAATGGTAAATGAAATCATACAGACTCTGGAAATGTGTTTTGGTCGTCCAGAGCATATACTAGATAGCATGATAGCCAAAGTTTCATCAATACCACCACTAAAGAACAGGCTGGACAGTATCATCGAGTATGCAATTACCGTTAAAAATATTTGCTCGACAATGGAGGCGTGTAATTTAACAGCTCATTTGAACAATCCATTGCTCGTGAAAACGCTGGTCAATAAATTACCCGACAGCCACAAATTAAATTGGACAATGCATCCGAAAAATGAAAAAGTTCCAGTTGTAAAGCATTTAGCGACTGGATTTATAATATAGCAGGCTCAGCGAGCCAGGTAGTGTCGCCTTTAATAGCCAAAAAAGGAGCTTCTGTACATACTCATTCGAAGCCATCTTAAACTAAATTGTAGCCTCTGCAAAAGTCAACAACACAAAATTCAAAACTGTGGTGAATTTCAGTCTCTAAATGTCGATGAGAGGTGGAGTGTTGTAAAACAGAACAAATTGTGCCGGCGATGTTTGAATGCACATAGACGTAAGTGTTTCTCAAAAAAGGTATGTGGCACAAACCACTGCTCAGCAAATCATCACCCTCTGCTGCACAAGGACATAGTATCGTTTAATCATAACGATGAAAGCCAGGGAAGACAGTGCTTCCGAATTTTACCTATCCGCATACACTATAATGGTACTTGCACAGAGACATATGCATTTCTTGATGAAGGATCTTCTGTCACCCTTATGGAAAAGTGTCTTTTTGAAAAGCTTGGTCTCACTGGTAGAAGAGAGCCCTTGGAGCTACAATGGACTGGCGATACAACTCGGAAAATTCAGTCAAAGTTGACTTAGAAGTGTCCGGCGTTAAATGCGACAATAGGTTTACTCTACACGATGTTCGTACAGTAAATAATCTTGGACTACCCTTACAGTCAATTGAATTCAATGAAATCCCCGTTGACTACCCATACTTGCAAGGTTTGCCGATACAGTCTTACAAGAATGCAAAGCCGATGGTTCTCATAGGCCTCAATAATTGGAGGGTAGCTGTTCCCTTAAAAATAAAAGAAGGTAAGCGAGGTCAACCCATAGTATCTAAAACCCGTCTCGGATGGACATTGCAAGGTAGTGGTACAGATTTACGTCAAATTTCTTCATTAAATATACATACTTGCGGTTGCGAAAAACGTTATGACGTATTGCACGAAGAAGTAAAAGAATATTTTGCCCTTGAAGCACCAAAAGAGAAAAATATACTGTCGCCCCGAAAATAACAGAGCTATACAAATCCTAGAAGCCTCTGCGTTCAGGAAAGATCACCAATTCGTAGTAGGTTTACTATGGAAAGACGAAGTCCCACAATTTCCGGAGAGTTATAGCGCCGCGTGCCATAGATTAGAACGTCTAAAAAAAGTTCAAAAAGGATCCCATACTACAAAAAACGATGCAATCCGAAATCGATAAATTAATTTCTAAAGGTTATGCTAGAAAGGTTTTGGATTCTGAAATGTTTTCCTACCCCGGGCGTACATGGCATTTACCAATATTTGTGACCCTTAATCCAAATAAACCAAATAAAGTACACCTCGTTTGGGACGCAGCAGCTAAATCAAAACGAAAATCCCTTAATTTCTTATTTGTCAGTTTTTAGTATTTTAATTAAGTTTCGTGTGGGTCAAGTGGCAATTTGTGGAGACATAGAAATGTTCCATCGAATCAATGTAAAAGAAGAGGATATGCATGCTCAGCGTTTCTTGTGGTTCGACAATTTAGATAACCAACTACGATCATACGTGTATGTCATGAAAGCTCTCACCTTTGGTATTAGCTGAGCACCCTGTATTGCTTATTTCGTTAAAAACAAAAATGCTGAGGAATTTAAACATTTATATTCTCGGGCTGTTAAAGCAATTCAACACTATCACTATATGGATGATTTTATTGACAGCGTTGACAGCGAGGAAGAGGCAAAAGAACTTGAGCTCCAGGTAAAGATGATTCACTCCGCAGCTGGGTTTCATATGAGAAATTGGGTAACCAATTCTGACTTCGTACGAAAACATCTATCAGAGGACGGCTCGGAGTCACAGACTTCCTTTAAAACAGTCGAAAAAATTCTGGGTATGTATTGGGAATCAAACCACGACGTATTTCGATATAATTCTAGATTTTCGAGGCTGCGAAGAGATGTTTTTCACACGGAAGTGAACCCTACAAAAAAAGAAGTTCTCCAAGTCCTCATGTCGATTTTAGATCCATTAGGATGGGTTCCCACTACACTATTGGCTTAAAGATATTACTTCAAGATATTTGGCGCTCAGCATTAAAATGGGACGATGAACTGACCGAAGAACTCTATGTAAAATGGCGTTCATGGCTCTCCAATCTGCGTAAAACATCAGCTATCAGCATTCCCAGATGTTACTCCAAACTCCTAAGGATGACACCCGAGGTCCAACTTCATACCTTTGTCGATGCGGGTGAAAATGCATATGCTGCAGTGAATTATTTTCGCGTAAAATATAAAGGCAAAGAAGACGTGTCAATTGTGGCAGCAAAATCTAAGGTAACTCCATTAAAACCAATATCAATACCCAGGTAGGAACTCCAAGCAGCACTGCTAAGTGCACGTTTACCTGCGAAAATTCGAAATTCAACACGCCTTCAATGCAGAGAATGTTTTTATTGGCCCGATTCAAAGACGGTGCTTAAATGGTTGTCCATAGACCCAAAAAACTTCAAAGCGTTCGTGATGTATCGTGTTGGAGAAATTCTACAATCTACAAACTTAAATCAATGGAATTGGGTGCTATCCAAATCTAACCCCGCTGACCTTGCCACTAAGACCGGTCTACCCAGCAATGATTTGTGGCTCCACGGTCCGGATTTTCTTAAACATGGTGAAAATATGTGGCCCAAATGTCCAGATTTAGGTCATCCAAATAACGATGAAGTAAGGAATCATTTACTGCTTATTAACAAATCAAAAAACTTTACAATCAACATTGAATATTTTTCAAATTGGAAGCGGCTCTATATGGCACTTGCGAATTTCATGCTCTATATTGAAAAATTGAAATCTAGAATACAAAGAGGGAAAACTGTCCAAGGTATAAGCTATGAAAATATACTAAATGCAAAATTCGTTTTATATAGGTATGCCCAATCCTACGAGTTCTCCGAAGAAATATGGTGTCTTAAAAATAAACAAGATATATGTTCTAAAAGTCATCTTAAACAATTAAATGTTTACCTCGATAATAGTGGACTTTTGCGTATAAACGGTATAGCCATGTCTTTAAATTGTAATAACACCATAATCTTGCCAAAATGACATTATATAACATTTTTATTGATTCGCAACTATCACGAGAGTTTTCATCATTGCCTGCACGAAGCCACAATATGCAAAATTAAATCAAAATTTTACATCCCGAAGCTGAGGGTTGTCTACAAAAACGTTCGTTCAAAATGTCAACAATGCAAGAATCAATCGGCTGCACCACAACCACCGATAATGCCATCTTTACCAGCAGCAAGACCTGCTAGCTTCGAACGTCCGTTCACCTATGTAGGTATTAATTTCTTTGGCCCATTATTTGTAGCAGTAGGCAGACGCAGAGAGAAGAGATGGGGTGTGTTATTCACATGCCTAACAATACGCGCAATTCCGCTCACAGTCTTGACACAAGTTCGTGCATCATGGCGATTCAAAACTTTATAAGTCGCCGTGGCTCTCCCAGACAGATATATACCGACAATGGCACGAATTTTAAATCTGTAGAAAGAATTCTTCGTGAAGCAAAGCGAAACCTCGACCTTCATCAAGTCTTTTCAAAATATAATGAAATTAAATGGCTATTCAATCCACCAGCAGCACCACATATGGGAGGCGCATGGGAAAGACTGGTGCGCACAGTGAAGACAACGCTTTACGCTATGAACCCTGCATTCAGATTCAATGACGAGACATTGAGAAGCGCTCTATGCGAAGTTGAGTTTATGATAAATTCCCGGCCTTTAACATTTATTGCTCTGGATTCAGCTGAAGACGACGCCCTTACGCCAAACCACTTACTACTCGGCTCTGCTGATGGCTATAAACCCCTATGTGAAACCAACTACGATCTTCGTCAACGGTGGCACCAAATACAGCAGTTTGCAAACCATTTTTGGAGACGATGGGTTAGGGAATATGGCCCAAATTTAATCCGACGAACAAAGTGGTTCGCAAAGGTAAAACCACCATCTGTAGGTGATTTAGTCATAATAGTGGACGACACACTTCCACGCAATAGTTGGCCCAAGGGAGTAATAGTAAACACAGTTAGCGCAAAAGATGGTCAAATTCGTCGTGTAAAAGTCAAAACAAGTTCCGGCACGTTTGAAAGGCCAGCCAGCAAAATCGCAGTACTGGACGTCAGTAATAATCAAGATGGCAAGCTTACAACCCCTAGTTCGCTTGCAAGGGGGGGAATGTTACCGCCGCCTCTGTAGTTTAATTATTTATTTCATATATTGTTTTTCCTTATTGCTTACTCTCTTTATTTGCTTAATACGTAGAATATGTACGTACACATAGTACATATATGTATAGTACTAAATATATAATATATGTATTAATTTTAATAGCTGAATAACGGTTCTGAAATTATGTCGACTTTTGTATAAAAATCAACAAATGGGTTTTTCTGGGCTTATTATTATAACGGAGTTAGTTATTGAAAAACAAAGTTTTTAAAGCGCTTAAATATTTTTTGATTAAAAAATTTCTATTAAATTGTGTTATAAAAATAGTTAAAATAAAATAAAAGATAATTTATTGCTGTAAAAGTTGTTTCGACTAGCTAATTTCGAAGCCAACAATTGCCTTTATCTCTTCTAAAATCTATTGGTGGTCATCAATTAATATAATGCTGTTGCTGTCATTTGATTTCTACTTAAAAGTTATAAAAATTATTAAATTTTTCTTCCCATTGTCATTCTTCAGACAGGCGTTTCTGACAATCGAAGAAGATTTTACCATTTTCTTTGCATTTTTCTTCCTATTGGCATTCTTCAGTCAGCTGCTTTTGACAATCGAAGAAATTTTTACAAAAACAAAATGCCTGCTGTTTTTGCATTGTTGTACTTGTTGTAGACTTTAAGTCACCTATAATATAAATTCGCCTTGGGTAGGCTTATCCAACAACAACGACTAACGAAATAACGAACTAAACATAGAAGACTTATTGGATAAAAAAGACTAAAGCTGTGGTCACACTGAAAAAATATATCGTACTTGCATTAAATTTTTCTGTATTTTGCTTGCTGGTCACATTGACGGCAAATATTTGACAAAATGTATTTTCCCAAATAACAATGAAACAGCATCAAATACAGTTTGGAGCAAACGTGTTTTCCCTGCGGTCAGACTGAAGTAAATATTTTTGTTTTCTCATAAACAAAATTTTATTTCATCAGAGAAAGAGATACAAACGAGGTTCATAGAGGTTTTAATTTTTGCCTAAAAGACATCGGGGAATCTTCCGAAAATAAATTTTTTGTTAGTGAAAATTTAACATCCACTAATTTTAAAATCCTCCGTACTGCCATTAAACTAAAAAAAAAAACAACTTCATAGTGCATTTAGCATACGTGACTCAATTTATATTAAAACTACTGCCGATAGTAATGCAATACTAGTAGAGGAGATAGATCAAATGTATAATTTATTTCGAGGGTCTGGAACTTATACTGAAAGCGGTCATGGCATTCACGAACAACATTAGTACAACCAATGTTTTATTTTATATCTTTTTTATTAAAATTTTTTATTATAATTTGTATTTTAAATCAATTTTTTATTATTTTTTGCATAAATGTATGTTTTTCATTATTAGAAAATTTTTGAAAACTCACTTTAATCTAATTTTTCTGCATGACAACAGTTCTACGGTAATTTATTTTGTGTGCGTTACTTCTTAAAGATTAATTGTTGAGCTTTAGCAGGACACAATCCAGGGAAAATGTTGCAAATATGTTAAAGATTCTTGCGAAGCAGAAACATGATGTTAGGGTGTGTCATATTAATGCTCAGAGTTTAAGGAGGAAGATGGACGAATTTAGATATATTTTTGAGAACTCCAATGTTGATTTAATTTGTGTATCCGAAACGTGGTTTAACTCTAACATTACCGAATTATCTGTGTCACTGGATGGATACAATATGCTTAGAGTTGATAGAGATGATGGATATGGTGGCGTTTACATCAGGGAAAATTTTCTTTTTGACGATACTGAGAATACTGGTCCTGTTAATATGGTTGAATATCTTTTTGTAGGGGTCAAGTACGAGGGCAGAAAATTGTTGGTGGGAAGCGTATATAGACCCAATAGAAACATTAATATTGAGCGATTTCTGCAAGCTTTGGAGACGCAAACTGCGATGTACGATGATGTGATAATAGCAGGTGATTTTAATTCGAATCTGCTTAAAGATGATGCTATATTGAATGATTTTGCTTCTCTTGGTCTTTAATCACCTAACACTACAATCCCCACACACTTTACAAATACAAGCAACACACTTTTAGATGTATTTTTTGTAAGCAATAGATACAATATTTTGCTCTATGATCAGCTCTCAGTGCCGTGTTTCTCTAGACATGATCTTATATTCATGACCTACAAGTTCCAGTTGGTTATACCACCCCGGATTATTACATTTAGAGATTTTAACAATACAGACATGAGGTTACTGGAGAGAGAATTTTTTGAAGTTGAATGGAATAACATATATTATTTTAATTCAGTGAACGACCAGTTAACATTCTTTGAACATCATGTTAACAGATTATTTGATTTAGTGGTACCACTTAAAACTAAGATGATCAGCAGTCGCCAAAAGCCCTGGTTTTCCAACGAAATCAAAGAATCTATGCTTCAAAGAGATATTGCATATAAAAGATGGAAAAGATTTAAAACCACTGAGTTGCGTGAGGCCTATCGCACTTGCAAAAGAAAAGTTAATAAATTAATAAGAAGGGCAAATCGGAATTTTATGCTGAAAAATTTTCTTCTGCTCTTAGCTCCAGGAAAACATGGCAAACCATACGTGAAGTTGGTATTGGTAAAACCTCTACACATGAACTCTGTGTAATCGATGCTAACGTTATGAATGAACAATTTCTAAATATTCCAATAGTGGAGGCTGATCCGCATTATTACGATAATCACCCCAACAATATTTCTGAGGCAACTTTTTCTTTTGAGTCTGTGGATGATTGTGATGTGCTAGCTAGTTTGTTGTCGATTAAATCTAATTCTGTTGGTGCGGATAACATTAATCCAAAATTTCTTAAAGTCCTTCTCCCTTCATTGCTTCCTTTTATTAGTCATATTTTTAATAGAATTCTTACAAGCAGTGAATTCCCTTCGAATTGGAAAATAGCTAGAATTGTATCTGTACCAAAATCCAGTTCCGAGTATAGACCAATCGCCATATTACCATTTCTCTCCAAGGTTTTCGAGAGAATTATGCATAAACAGATGACACGTTTCCTCGATCGGAACAATATGATAACACAAACTCACTCCGGCTTTAGAAAAAATCATGGATGCATAACAGCGCTAGTTGATGTTGCTGAAAATATTCGAAGAGAAGTGGATGATGGAAATACTGTCTTTTTGGTCTTTCTGGACCACTCCAAGGCTTTTGATACCGTGGAACACAATATTCTATGCTTCAAATTACAAAACTTCTTCAATTTTTCCTTTTCTGCCACCCAGCTCTTGTCAACTTATCTCTGCGGAAGATATCAATACACTGAAGCACATGATGGAAAATCTAGAGCTCTTCCCGTGTCAAGAGGAGTTCCACAAGGTTCTATTGTCGGTCCTCTTTTATTTTCGATGTACTCCAACGACCTTCCAACTATATAAACAGATTGTAAGATAAGGATGTATGCAGACGATGTCCAACTTTATACAAGCTGCAATAATGCAACGATTACTCAATGTATAAGTTCATTGAATCAACAGATGCATCGTCTTCAGACATGGGCTTCTGCTAATGGTTTGGCAATAAATGCGGCAAAATCAAAATGCATTGTTATTCAGAAAAGGCTTGCACAATCAATAAGTATTCCTGATATATGTATAAATGGTAAAAAAAAATACAAATAGGCACATCAGCAAAAAATCTGGGTGTTTATTTCAATAAAACACTTACGTGGCCTGACCACGTCAACTATGCTTGTGGACGTTCTTTCTCTATGCTAAGAACTATGTGGTCATCTCACTACTGCGCACCAATGAGGATACTTCTGGCGAAAACATTTTTAATTCCCACATTACTTTATGGATGTGAATTTTTTATAATTGTGATTTATCTAGTAAGAGAAAGTTAAATGTTGCCTACAACAACATTACGCGTTATGTATACGGATTAAACAGACGATCCAGAATATCAATGTTCACAACTCAATTGTACGGAATTTCTTTTGATTGCCTTCTTAAATTAAAAGTTTTGGTATTTATGCACAGCCGGAGCATCTTTACAATAGGCTCTCTTTCGGAAATAGCTGCAGAGGTAAAAGAATAAGATCATTTCGGTACAAGAGCCTCATCTCTAGTTGGCATTTTTACATATTTGCAATAACTCTCTGGAACTCGATCCCCTACAGCTGTCAAGTATTAAGTAACGCACGACAATTTAAAGCACAACTTATGAAACTGTTTTCAACATAATTTTCTAAAAGTCTAATAAAACTTTGTCATGATAAATGTATGTAAATTTTTAATATCTAAAATTATTGTACTCTGTAAAATTTAATTTAAATTGTTATTTAATTGTATGTAAACATTGTTACTCTTACATGTTAATTAGTTTCATACTGCAATATAAGACATATGGTCTTGTGTATGGAGCTTTTAAATAAATAAATAAATAGGTACATATGATTAAACAAAACAGAAACTCCACAAAACGAAAACAAACAAATTTTTTAATCAGAACAAAAGAACTAAGCGGAAAAAATATATCAAATAAATAAAAACTCGAAATAGAAGATGAAGAAACATTTCCGTAACTTTTCATACTCTTAACATTTTTACATATTTATAAAAATATTGCTTTTCCAAACAAAATTCAACTACTCTGATTCATTCGTACTCGCTGCAACATTGATTTATAAGTTTAGGTTGCAATGAGTATGAGTACAACGTTGACATCAAATTCACAACATTCGAAATATCTTTGATTTATACGCGTATTCATTCAGATTCATAAATTTAAAAAAATCAACAACATCATGCGTATTGTCAAGTATGAGTGCGATGAGTATTTCAAACTTTGAATATGAGTAGTGTGAGTATTATAATAAAATATGTATGAATGCATATAAGTATCTGAAATTATAAGTATGACTCGAATCTACTCATCGTTTTGAATACTCGTTGCTGATCTCTGATGTATACATAAAAATGTGATAAAAATAATATTTTTTGTTCTTGGTTCATAATGAACTAATTTATCAAAACTTTTAATAAACCTGTCGAGAGGTCTTTACGCAATTTTTCTTTTTTTAATTTCAAGTTTTCATCTGAAGTTTATTATTAAAAGTTTTCTGTTTTGGTGATTTTATGGAAAAAAATGTATATTATATTATTAAAAGTGGACAACACTGCTTGTAACAGCTGTTATTTGCCACTATTTGCTCTTAAAAAATTTTTGCAAGATCAAATATTTATTTGCTCGAAAAAGGGAGCAAATATTTGACAAGGGTGGTCGCACTAGGTCACATTAGAGACATTTTTGTTTGCAAGCAAACAAATTTGCTTCCTCAAAATCTTGTTTTCACCCATAACATATTTTATGGTCACACTAGAGCAAAGAAAAAAAGGTGTTTTACTTCAAATATTTACTTAGTCTGACCGTAGCTTAAGAAACGAATACATTTTTGAGACGATAGGATCAGTCTACAAAACTGACATAGCTAAGCAAGCAACTTTTACAACAAAATAAGAAATCATTTTGTAAAACATCTTCAAATGTTCTTTTTATTTAATAAAACATTTTTCAAAAACTAAAGTGTAAAGAAAAACATACATTTATATATTTCTATATACTTAACTTCGATAATAGCTTCTCAGATGAGGAAAACATCACTTCCATTGATAAAAAGTTATTTGATGCCATCGAAGAATGCTAAAGCTCTATAAAACGAATTAATAGGGTAACTGATTTAGATACTCAACTATCCAAAGAAATAGATTTATTTATTTAAATATTTATAACCTGCATACAGCTATCTTATAATTATTTTACCAACAAATGTTGATTGCGAAAAGTGTTTTTCAACGGCAGCGTATATTGACAATAAAATTCGTTCAAAACTATCAGATCACATATTAGATGCTTTAATCTTTTTGTTGGAATCCCAATAATATTAATAATTTTTATTTTTGTTAATTTACGCCCTTTTGTTACTTTTTGTCTTGCTGTTTTAATATTATATTTTTAATGAGATATAATCCTGATATACATACATAATTGGAATACAAATGATTTTGTTAACGAAATATTTTTGTTATTAAGAGAAAATCGCGATTTTTCACGTGATTTCTCGGGATTTTTGGTTCCCGAAATATCCCAGGATATCGAGATCGGGATTTTTAAAAACCGAGTATGAATCAATGCTGTCAACGCTGTTAGTGTTGGAAAAATGTTCATATTTTTAATAATTGACTGAAATTCTTGCTACTAAACTTTGCATCGACCGAGAGTTAATTTATTTTTTTCTTTCCTCGTAACATCCTAGAGTACTGTGGTCACATTCGGAGAATGAACAGTGCTCGTTTCCATACTAGATATGTAAATAACTAAGAAAACTGAATTTATTATCATTCTTGACTGGGATTAAATTACTTTTATTTAGAGTTGACACTTGAACAGTTAAGCTGGATTCACCCATGACGAAGCATTTTGTTACGAAACGAGTTCAGTTTTTGGAGAGTTTGTTCCAAAACGATTCAACCACTTCCAACAATTGTTCTGTAAAAACAAGGTTCCCATATGAAATATTTTTGTAAACGATGAGTGTCAGTTTTTCAACTATGCAGCACAGTATGTCAATATGTCAATTTGGCATTTTTATTACAAACATCACCAAACAAAAAACTCAAAAACCATTTCTTTACAGAATATCCTTAAAAAATGGACATGGATGATCGCCAAATTGTATACACTTTTGGACGCGCCTTAAAAAACCTTTCTTATGATAGAGATATTGTATATGTTGGTAAGGAAACAGAAACTCAAATTAACAAAATATTCAAAAATAGACCCCTTTTCAAATGGTCCAGTTCACGAGAGGTCGAAGCTGGAGCCGAAATATTTTAAATGTCATCATAAAAAATACCAATGATCATTTCAAGGTGGGTACACTTTGCACGAATTTCGTTTCCATACAACTTGAGTCGATCTAATGTATATACATATAATATGATGTGGCAGCTTAGTTCAACTTTTCTGAAAAAATTAAAGTAGCTGGCAGCACAGTTCGATTGTTTCGGAACAAAAATTAAAATGAAACCAATTCGAGCTGGAATTGTTCCGAAATTTTGTTAGTTGTGATATTTTTATTCCATACCATCCGTTTCAAGCGACCTTGCGTTACACGCGATTCTTGCATTTTTATTTTAAATTACACACAATGCGTTTTATGCAACTGGTTTTCTGTTTTGATCAGCTGTTGTGGTAAACAACAAACAAGCGAAGAACAGTTGTGGGAAAAATAGAAAATCAAATTGTAATATTAAAAATTTATGAGTTTACATATATGATATTTTCTGCTGTTAAGGTCTACGAAAATCCACATAAGAACAAAAGACGAGTGTTTTCAGTTAATTTATCCTCAATTTTGGGTACATAAAAGCAATCGACAACTAGTATGCATATTTTGTTCATAAAAGAAATGTATTAAAAAATGTATTTTCCTTTAAAATTAGTCATAAACTTTATTATGAATATGAAATATGTTTTTATTAATATTTCTATAACGCAAAAAGAAAAATGAGAAAATAATAATGAACTATTTAAACATATGTATGTATTTATCGAAACCATTCCATTAGTATAAAATTTGGCATGCCAAGTTTAAAATCTGACTTTTTCCAGCAGTGCGTTAGAAACTGCTGACTTTTTCGCCGCCGCCTATGCGTATCATATGCCGAAAGTACATACTATCCGTTTCATGCGTCTTGCTTTACATGCGTTTCTTGCATTCTATTCCGTTTTTTATTGCAAGTTACACACAATGCGTTTTATGCGACCGGTTTTTTGTTTTGAGCAGATGCTGCGGTAAACAACAAATAAGAAAACATGAACACTTTTGAGAAAAATAGAACATCAAACTTTGATTTTTAAAGGATTCATTCCATTAATTACAAATTTATGAATTTACATTTTGTGCTGTAAAGGTCTACAAAAATTCTCAAACGAGTGTTTTCGGTTAATCCATTTTTCTCTTTTCCAAATTAATAGATCCAAAATAGATGACACTTAGTACATAAAAACAATTATCATATATGTACATATTTTCTTTGAAGTCGCCGTGGTCTAGTGGGTAGTGTGTTGGCTTATTAGACGAAAAGCCCGGGTTCCTATCCCAGGTCAGACATCAAAACAAAAAATATTTCTTCGTCGACTTCCTCTCAGCAGATTTCTGGCAAAGACTCTGAGAGTAAAAATTGCCATGAAAAGCTTCTCAAAAATCTGTCGTTCGGAGTCGACTTTAAACTGTAGGTCCCGCCACCAGAGACCTGCACCGATCGGCTGACAGCCGGCTAAGCCGAGTCGCCGAAAGAATTTAAAAGCCGCCGCCGCCGAAAATTTATTCGGCTTAAATTCAGCCGCTGTTTTTTTGTATGTAAGAATATATGAAAATATGTTTTAATATTGTATACAATAAATTTTTAATATATATAAAATATGATATTTTTATATTTTGTTTTACTTGACTTAAATACATTATTGAAATTTTTTTTTCCTTTTTTTGATATGTTAATAGTAAAAATATTGAATTTTTTGATATGATAATTTTGAATACCTTTTCTTGTTTTTTGGTGAATGTGGTAACACTTTTAACTTAACGTTAAATTTTTTAAAAGACATAAAAAATTAAAATGCAGAACCAAAAAATTACAAATTTCTTTCAAAATTTAAATAATAATTTAAATGAGTTAAATTCATCTGATTCCGAGGACGACATTGATTTGAGATATTCCCTAAACAATAATGAAACTTCTATTTCAATTAGCTTTTTGCCAAATTTTTTGGGAAATTTTATTTTAAATATTCATTTCTGAAAGTTGTTTTTTGTAAGTGTTATAAAATTGCGAAATAATTTCAGGTTTGAAGTTTCTACATCGACATCAAACCTCTGTAACCATTTATGTGTTCATGGTATTGATGTAAAATCGAAAAAATTTGCAAATTCGAATGCCAAATCAAAATCCATAAAATTTGCTAACGCACGTCTACTTGTGCAAATGTGCTGCAGAGATCTAAGGCTCTTTAACATAGTGGAGCAACCAAGTTTTATGGGATATATGAAAGCCATTTTATTTATGTCATTTCGGGTCACAGCCGAAAATTTACCTTATTTCGGCTCACAGCCGACTTAAAGCCGCCGCCGAAACTTTTCAATTTTAACCGCCGCCGCCGACAAATTTGCTCGGCGCAGGTCTCTGCCCGCCACTCATGTATAAAATTAACGCACACAACATAAGTGGTGTGAGAAGCTAGGTCGTAATCCTGACTGAAGGGTTGTAATGGCCAATTATGTATGAATGTACATATTTTGTTCATGAAAGAAATGTGTTAAAAAATGTATTTTAATGTATTTTCATCTTAAATTGGTAAGAAACTTTATTATGAAATATGTTTTTATTAATATTTTTGTAATGGAAAAAGAAAAATGCGAAAATAGTAATGCACTATTTAAAAATATTTATCGAAACCATTCACAATATTATATAGCTGGCATGTCAATTTTAAAAACTGCTGACATTTTCCAATACTGTATGAGTCGCATAGAAAAGTAGAAGACGCTGCTATGGATTCTATGCGTTTTCTTTTGTAACTTTTCACAAACAACTACACTGATTCTACTTTTTCGAAATACGCATGTAACGTAATCCCGCATGAAACGGATGGTATGCATTCTATGCGTCTATCCATGCTATACGTTATCTTCTGTAACTTGTCACAAACAACTAAACTGATTTTACTTTTTTGGTATACGCATGTAACACAAGGCCGCATGAAACTAATGGTATGGACTTTCAGCTTAAGTGTAGAATAAAATATCAATCAATCGGACGCCACGACTCTTTGACATGGATTAATATCGGATTTGAGCTCTGCAATTGTTTTTGGTTTATTATCGTAAAAACATAATTTTTCAAAACAACAAATAAAATCTGTTTCAGAGGTGCCCGTTGCATAAAAAATTAATTAGATTAAGCCACCTTAGTTAGAATGACGAACTAGCTTCTCACGCAACCCATGTTGTGTGTGTAAATCCTATCCACGAGTGAAAAGATGTAAAGTACAATGTCGTCTCCAAACGACAAATTATTGAGAAACTTTCCATGACAAGTTTATTTACTCTCAGAGTGTTTGCCAGAAGGCTGGCGAGAAGT
Organism: Sarcophaga peregrina; assembly: GCA_014635995.1. Lineage (NCBI taxonomy): Eukaryota > Metazoa > Arthropoda > Insecta > Diptera > Sarcophagidae > Sarcophaga > Sarcophaga peregrina. The sequence continues at coordinate 88,049,114 of CM025789.1, forward strand.
CGTCGCAGTAGGATGTATTTTGCACACAAGACTAACTGAATTCTTACTACTCGTTCCCTGCTTTGTCTTGCCTTTTTTATATACCCACGTAAACAATATTGGAAATGTTCTTCAAGTAGTATGTTGGGGCTTTGCCTTCTCGCAGACTCTCGTAGTTTCATTGTTGTTTGTGTATTTATTTACATTATTTGTTGTACCCCTTCTCTTTCATACTCATGGTTTTTATTTTTGTAGCTTCTGTTTATCATTTTAACGTTAAACTCTGTTACACCACCGTTTCTATTTTCGTGACAATATATTAGGAACTGATAAGCAGCATTTTGCAGATTAGTCAATTTGAAAATTCTTAAAGCGATGCGTGGTACACCTATGTACATAAAAATATAATTTGAATATAAACATTTTAGATAGGTTATACCGACAAACAAATGATAATGTGCTAAACTAGTCTCCCCTTCTGCATGTACTTTACAAGTATGGAATTATGTGAAATTTGATGCTTTCATTGTAATAAGTTATAGGAAAGAATTGAATTTTAGAAAACGTTTGCGTGATGTCAGTTTGCTACATAAATATGTAATGTAAACTTCAAACGGTGTACTCCCTCTAAAATATGATAAATGTATATCGTAAAGCGTCTGTATCTAATTTCAATTATTAATTTATTGAGGAACTAAAAACCGAAAGTGCATGTACTCAAGATTTGCGTGTAATTTTCGCGTGATTAACACCAAGTGTTAAATCTCAAATATGATAATTATCTAAATGATACAGCAGCACAAGACATTTTTTTACACAACCAGATGAATTTAATATTGAAATACTGTGTGAATAGAATGGATGTTTCTGTAATTGACATGGATAATTAAATAGCAACATTGTAATCAATTCAATTCAATTTCTGGAACGAATATATTTTATATATCTTTTGAATAGAAAATAATTTTTAGGGTGGAGAAAAACTAAAAAAAAAATTGTGTATCATGAATTTCTTAAATTGAAATGTCCTACTAAATTCATTCCGCAGTCTTTATTTTCTTTAACAATAATTTTAAGCTTAGACATTAAAATAGAGTCATTATTTTAATAAATCGAAGATGTTGTGTTAATATTTGTTGATTTATTTATTTACAATTACGTACATATTTGGGAAGTACTAAAATTGAAAAGGTCACCGTCAGACAGTAAACAATGTTTATTATCTGCTGCAGTTTATAAAAGAGTTTTATAAGTATTTTTGTCATTATTCATTTTATGGTTTAGTTTCCTATACCAGATTGAGATGGAGTTAATAAGTTCAGTACAAAATTCATTCAATTTTGGGGACCGCATTTAGATATTGTGATTAGTAGAGCACACTATTGCCCATAAAGTAGAAAGGAAGTCAGTATATATGGCGAACATTCATAAAACAACATAGAGTGTACAAGTTGACACTAAATATATTTAAATAAACATTAAAAATATTAAAGTTCCCAAGATAACGCTACATCTAGCGAAATCCACTTACAAGCAACACGTGCGATGTAGCAAAGGCTGTGGCGTAGCTACCTAGGGGCTAGGCGAGGCAGTGCTCCGGGGCCCCCAAGCACAGGGGGCGCTCGAATCCTTACCAGAAATCTCGATCGAACTGAACGTTGGGAGCTACTGTCAAAATTCACTGGCGAATCGAACACCACTCCAAAAAACTAAATCGGACTAAATGGTCCAGTAGGGTCAATATAATATCTGCAATAAAACTTCGTTAGTTTGATATTATCTAAGCATTATCAGAAATAGTGCTAAAGAGTCCTAATAAAGATGAGGGTAGTGAAGCAGAGTCTATTATTGCTTTACGAATTCATGCACAGTGTATTGAACGACATCAATTAGGCATCCAAAACTTTACAAAAATGCGACCTCAATTTGGGCGAAGCGAGTAAAGTTTTAGCAGAGACCAAACCAAAGTTGCAAATTTACAGAAATGATTTCGACTCATTCAAGTGCAAAGCCAGTGAAATTTCAAGAAAATATGGTATTGATAACCATTTTCAAGTAAAAAGGCAAAGAAAAGTTAAAAAAAAAACATTTTGATGAATTAGCTGCTGATCACCGATTTCCAAACAGAGAAAAAATATTTAAAATTGAGATTTTCAATAATGTACTAGACACAGTAATATCTCAATTAGATACATGTTTTATGGGTATGAGTGCAATTCGATTTTCTAGTACAAACATTATTAGATGTTGATGAAGCAACTTTATTACAAAAGTGTGACGAATTCCAAAGAAAATATTCAGATATAATAGGCCCTAGTTTTTCACTTTAATTTATTAATATTACCACCTAGTTTTACCTCAACTAACTCAAGCAAGAACTGTTCCCCAATTATGTAAGGGAATAATTAGCAAATATGGAGTGCTAGACCTAACGGAAGTATTTACAGCAATGTTATCATTTTTTACAATTCCTGTCACTTTTGCAGCAGATGAAAATACATAACAAAAAATTATTTAACAATGAATATAAGCTAAACTCGACTTGACATTTATCGCTTATAGCAATTGAAAACAAAACCGCATAAAACCTGGATTTTAAATTATAAATTTTAATAAATTATTTAGATTTTCTTTTTGCTAGAATTTTTTACTTTTCTTAAAAATCATTTTTCAAAACGAACAAAATGGCTACCCTTTTATTCAACTTTTTTATTCTAATTTAAACATTGTTGGAAAAGAAGTTGTTCACGGCAACCAGACTACATTTTGTACTTTCACAAACGTTGACGTGAATACCTTTAATAATTTTCAATTTTTAAAACACAAACTATATAGTGGTGCGATAACAATCAAAACAAATTATCAATATACATTAGCGTACCCATAATTGCAATCTACAAGATTTATATTTATATTCTGTTAAAGCAAATTTGATTATAGGGTACAAATGGGCAATTAATAAAAGTTTAAACCTTACAGACATCATTATAAAAAAGATGTCATTTGAGTGCATTGTGTAGCTGTAGGGTTAAATAACATCAAAATTAATGAAGGCAGTTTCAGCGACTTTTTAAATAGAAGAGCGCATCAAATTTACCAAAATTATTTATTCGGAGAAAACATTCTTTATTATTTGACAAGTACATTGCTTACACAAACAATTTCAGTTTTTTATTTACTCAAAAAATTAACATCTTAATTATTATATATTGACTGGCGTAATTGAGATATTAGAACTCTTTTACAAGAAATTACTTCTTTTTCCAATTCACGAAATGCCCACGGAAAGTAGCGGTCTTTTTGTATGTGCATTTGTGTTTGTATGTGTTTTGTAACGTATAAATATGTCTCTTGGGATCTTTTTTAAACACTTTCTATCTTTAAATTTAAATAAAATACTGTTTGAGATATCATCGACATTTTTTATTCGCTTGAAAAACCTATTCATGCCACTATATGAGAGAAATCATTGGTTCACGGGTGTACCTACATGATTTTGAAAAACTACTTTAACCTTAAGCACGTTGTAAAATGTTACACCATGAAGTTTAATTGCAAAATTACACAGCCTTACTTCGAGAATCCATAGACATATCTTACTACAGCATCTTAAGCTATATTTAATTTTCTTAGACAGGAGGCAAATATTTCACACCCGAAAAAAGTATCGGAGCTAAATGTATCTTGGATAGTAATAGTCGCAGCTTCAATGGAGTAAAGTAATGTGTTTTCTATAAAGCATAGATAAAGCTTTCCCTGAACCATAGTTTATTTGGTTATTCCAATTCAAGTTATTAATAATATATTTGTTGTCGAATCAAAAATTGATATTTGTTGATTGTTTGAAAATATATCAGGTTGTGTGTACAGATCTAAGATCCTGGTTATAACCAGGCATTTAGATTTGATGGATTAACAAAACGACCATTTGCACTTACCCTAATATGTTCACGATTAATGTCTTTACTTACCTTGGACACATATTCGTCTAGAGGTTAAATCTTGAATTAAATCGTTGACGTATAATTGGGAACTAGACCGAAAATAAAGCACTGTGGCACTCTTTTTAAGTCATTTAAAGAGCGATAGAACTGTTCTTTGATAGATAGATATGATAGATACGACAACAAAATTGTAGCTTATGTATCGGGAAATATTTGACTTAATTTATTAGGAATGATGTTATTGTCAACCATATCGATAGCTTTTGAATGTTCAAAAGAACCAAAACTGTAATACCTCCATGATGGATGTAGCTACATACGTAATGCATCAGACACTTCTAACAAAAGAGTTGTTCAACTGTGTTTAGGTCAGAAGCCAGACTGTTTTTCAGTAAGAATACAAGCCCTATTTACCAATTTGTATACCAGCCGGTGAACTAATGTTTTAAATATTTTCCATAAACAAGGCAGTATTGCCATTGTGCGATTATCATTATTAAATTTCGTAAAACGTATAACGTATAAATGACTTTATTTATTATAGTGTTAAAAACGAAAGGAATACGAGTATACGTAAACAGGAGAGCAAATTTTTTAAAAATATGTGATAAATTTTATTGGTACCAACTTCATTAGACTTAATGGCCTAACAACTATGGTATAGTAAACATCTGTCTGACTAAACACATTCAAAATCAAATAGATTATAAATTATAGTTGTCTGGAGCAGATCAATTCCATTGGTCAATTCCATCAGCCCGCACATTACTATTTTTATTAACATATTTTTTTCTTATCGCTATCCGTATTTGTCTTAATATTGTATCAGATGAATAGAGAGAACTATAATAACAAGATTTACACCCCTGATCTTGATATTCACAGTTTTCCTATTTATAAATCCCTTCCAACAATTGAAATCAATGTCTCCTTCAGTTATTGGGAGTTTTCTGTCAATATTCAAACAAGTTTAAATAGGCATTTATTTGTGATAGTTACTACTGGAACAGAAATCTAGTAGGTAGTGTGTTGGGTGATTAGACGTTGAGCCAGGGTTCGAGCCCCAGGCCGGACATCAAAACAAAATACAAAAAGTAATGCTTCGGCGATTTCCTCTCAGCTGATTTCTGGCAAAAACATACATATATAATCGGTCATTACAGATTTCTGGCAAAATCTTTGAAAGTTTAAAAAAAAAACTGCCATGAAAAATTTTTCGAAAAAAATCTGCCGTTCGGAGTCAACTTTAAGCTATAGGTCCCGACACTTATGTATAAAATTAACACACACAACATAAGTGCTATGAGAAACTATTACTGGAATACACATTTCAAAAATGTTGTTCAGATAATCTTCCAAGAAGTCTTATTGATATTCAACTGAGTTGAGTTTCATGAAATCGTAAAATTTTTCAAATTTTGAAAAGATTGATGATGAAACTCAAACTATATGAATAAGGGATTATGTTTTTAACTGCAGGTGGCAGTAAGCTGGTAATAAAGTAAAACTTTTAATATGATACTGACGAAAAAAATATCTATTGAAGTGTCACTGGAAAAAGACCGTCTACTAAATGAAATTCACCAAAAATATTTGAATTGCAATCTCCTGCATATTTTTTATTTAGTTGTACATACGTCCTTGATAGATTCTTGTATGGCACACAACTTAAATAATGAAGCACATTTCAAGAACTCAACATATTGCGTTAAATTTTTATGCCATATTCTAAATTCTACTCGGGAGCAACTCGTTAAATGTACGATTGGACTAGAACTGTTGTCTTGATCACATATTTCGTGCTTAAAATTTACAACTAAAGGGACGTTGTATTCAAAACGTTTAGTGTTAACTATATTTGCCAACTAAGATAAGAGGTTCGTAAAATTCTGCTGATTGTGTCCTCTTAAGTACATACATAGGTATAAAGTCATTCTGTTTTAAACGCATACCTAAATCATCGAAAATTTCTGCGTATTTGTTTGTGTAATTTTCGTTTCCGTATGATATATACATTGGAGGTCGCCGTGGTCTGATAGGTAGTGTGCTGGCTTATTAGACGTAAAACCAGGGTTCGTGTCCCACGCCAGACATCAAAATAAAATACAAAAATTATTTTTTCGGCGATTACTTCTCAGCAGATTTCTGGCAAAAACTCTGAGAGTAAAAATAACATTGCCATGAAAAGTTTCTCAAAAATCTGTCGTTTGGAGTCGACTTTAAACTGTAGGTCCCGCCACTTATGTATAAAATTAACACACACAAGTAGTAAGTAGTGTGAGAAACTAGGTTAATAATCCCGACTGAAGGGTTGTAATGACCAATTATATATGATATACATATATATTTTGTTGTTGTTGGATATTGGCGACCGCATACCTTGCAGTAGTCTATTAGGTAGTGTGTTGGCTTATTAAACGTAAAGCCCGGGTTAGGCATCAAAGCGAAATATGAAAAAAACATTACTTCGGCGATTTCCTCTCAGCAGATTTCTGGCAAAAACTGAGGGTAAATAAACCTGCCACGAAAAAGTTTCTCAAAAATCTGTCGTTCGGTGCCGACGATAAACAGTACGTTACGCAACTCACGTATAAAATTAACACACACAACATGAGTTGTGTGAGAAGCTAGGCTGTAATCCTGACTGAAGGGTTGTAATGGTCAATTATGTATGCCTTGCAGTATTCTTAATTTTGTTGTATTACCAAACATGTAGACAGCTATCAGAATCTCGATGATAAACTACATACGTTCGCTTTAATTCAGAGTCTGTTTTTAAGTAATAATAAGTAACTCTACTCATATTGTTATTTACTTGCCATATTTTTTCGAATACGATTCATGTGACTCTTGAGTTTTAGTCAATTATCAATCTACTACTACCATAACGTACGGACATGGAAGAAGTTCTCTCGTCTATCTTAAATTTTTGAAGACAGCTTTTGATTTTAGCATCCTTAGTGTAATGTCATTGCTTAAGCCAATGATGAGGTCCTAGAACAGAGTGAAATTGCGGCCACAATTATGATTGTTTCTGTATTATTAATTTAACCTCCACGGCTCTGGTTACATGCTGGTTACTTAGTACTCTGGTAGATGGTCTTTTCCAAACATTGTTCTATAGCTCTTTGCAAATTGAGGTATAGAATTAGTCTTTGTACTTAACACGTTCACGCTGGAGCGTACCACTAGTGGTCCGCACTAGACACCCTCATTGGACGGCGGGTACCACTGGTGCCCCGCACTAGACTGTCACATCGGGTGACGTGTACCATCGGTGGTACGCATTTGATTATGTTATTAGACGGTAGAACATGAAATATTCAGATCTTTAATGCTTCGACTCCCGAAAAGGAATATTTGAGACTCATGTTCTGTTAAAAGCATTCATTTTTGTTTTTATTTTATTTATTTTATGCTACATAATGGCTGCCGTTCGATAGTGCGAATACAGTAACTGCCGCCGCCCGTGGGCGACAAGCAAGAATTATAGCGCCGGCGTGAACGTCTTAAACAGGCATAACCCATATTTACTTGACATTTCAAACAACGATGTTTCATTTTCGTAGATTGGTATAATTTTTAATTTATCTTGCAAAGAAATTGTCCTTTTTTATATCGTTTTACTTGCAAAATTTTGACAGTTTAAAACACAAGAATTAAGTAAAAACATAACAAAAACTTCATTCACACGTAAATAAAACACCATTCGTACTATCGAATAAAAAAATTCTCATATATTTGTACTACATATAGAGTAGTCAATGCAAAAATTTTGCCATTCGTATTATTGGACGCCCACTATATTGTCATTCCCCCTCTAGTGTTTTCATTTTCTTTCTCGGATTTTGGGGTAGAAGCTTCAGTTTTTAAGGCCTTGCAAACTATACGAGTACTGTAAGACCCCGCTTAACGCTGTTTCAGTATTACGATGTAGTATTGGGATTGCCCTAAATCGCACACTATATTGATTGATACCTCTTGTATATGTGAGTAAATGAAACGGGCATGCACCAACCAAAAGCAGTGCACAATATAGCGACTGTGTATACTATGTATATGACGCTCTTATGTTAGTCTGTTCAGAATACAGATTCCAAGTGTATTTAATATGTACGTGTTAAGTTGCCTCGTTTAACGCTGTTATGTGTGTTGAAAACTGAATTCTTTTATATATAGTAGAATTATTTAGAATTCCACCCTCAGAATATTATTATTTTCCCCGATAATAGTGAAAATCACTTATCTGCTTTACACTCTGCGTTTTGTACTTACAAAGCTTATGTCTTCAACTTGCAAGCGTGAAAGTAAATTCCAATAATAATTGGTTTGTCGAAAGTAACATTTCGACAAGATTAATTTCACTAGCCTTTTTAACTCTGATTACCAAAATTCCAACTATATTCATACCCTATAAGGAAAGTTCGCATTGATTCTGCAGATGGTCTGGTGTAGAAGCCAAAACATAATAATTGACATTAAATTAAATACTTTTCATTCCGTTCTAGTTATGTTTCAAGTAACATTCGTTGTCGTAGATATTTGCTCGTTATGTTCGAACGTTTTTAGAGATTGCCCATTTTAAAATATGGGTAAGACACTAATTAAAATTGAAATTCCAATCGTTTGATGTGTATTTTTGTAAAATGATCTGTTGTTTGTGATATTTCTTTTCTTATTTATAATTTAAGCAAATAATTTTGTTTTATCACATTCTATAATTTTTGTAATTCGCCTAGTCCATAATTCAAAAAACGCCTTTAAACATCGTTTTGGGTTGAACAGAATTTTGAATGTTTTCTACGGATTAAAAGGAAATGGAAAAATATTGATTTACTTTTTATTTACTAATAAAATAATAATCCATTATTGTTAATAAGGTGTTAGAGATAATAGGTATAAGATATATTTTCTTAATACATGCCTACTTGAACATCATCTACGGTAGTATTTCGGACGGAAAAATTAATAATACGTTGACGTGATACAGTGCCGACAATATAAATAGGCTATTTCGGCGTCGACTACATTGACTTTATAAATTACTTAATTGATGTTTATTGGACTAGGTTCTCTAAAAGTTTCGCACTATCTTAAATCGTTGGTTTTTATTTAGGATATTTAAAAGTGTAACAAAAATTAATAACATGACATTCCAAAAAAGAATTAATTAAAATTTATTATTGTGGAAGATTTTGCTAATCTAGGTGAACAAAAGTCATTTTTTTGAGTTTCAAAATTGTTGGGAACCCCATATTGTATTCAACAGCTGTTAATCTTTCGCGGCATAGATAATATTAGGGTGCAATGCTTTTTATTGAAATTGAGATCCATGTCTTTTCAATTTTTTCTCATAAGTGGTGCAGATTTGAAGTATTTGCTCTATTCATTATGTTAGCAATATCGTGCCATAAGTTTTTCGTGGTTTTAATTTTTTTTGGTTGAAAAGTCTTTTACAAGACTTGGCTGTATATTTTGGATCGTTGTCCTGATCCAATTTTCCAGAGGAAAGTTCTATGTAAGATCTTCCCTCGAGTGCGAGTGAAGCGAGCGAATGCGTGATTTTCGCATTCGATCTAACAATGAGCTCCTCAAGTCGTCGAAAAGATTGACCTTACTTGCGTTGGAAATACCAAATCAAGGATGTCGTATCATCGATTGCTGTGACCAACTGGCGAAGGCGCACAAGAAGCTTCAGTCAGAATTGCGGCCTAGCTTCTCACACCACTCATGTTTTGTGCGTTAATTTTATTCGTGATTTTTGAGAAACTTTTTCATGGCAGGTTTATTTACTCTTAGACTTTTTGCCAAAAATCTACTAAGAGGAAATCGCTGAAGAAATATTTTTTTTCCGTATTTCGTTTTGTTATCTGACCTAAGGTACGTATCCGGGCTTTACGTTTAATAAGCCAACACACTACCTACTATACTACGGCGACTTCCAACTTGGTTACGGTTTTTGTGAGCAAGAGTCTACCATCGGGGCCACAGAAATTAAATTCAAAATCATCTCTAAATAATGAATTATTCCGAAATTAAGACGAGTTTTTTCATTTTATTTTTTTCTCAAACTAGGTACCTATGATTTATGCCTTGCAAACGCCTAAACAGATTATTTTAGCGTAATCGGTATTTGTGAATAACGTTTCTTCAAGTGTGCCTTCAATTAACTTGCAAATCCTTGATGCCATCCTTTCGCGACATTCGAACAATTGCCATATCAGTGCTATTTAAAATGTCCGCTTACAAAATATAACAGTTTCAAATTTAGTATTTATTTTTCTCTTTCAAGTTTATTTGTACTTGTTGCTTTTTAAAATAATATAAAAATAACAAAGCAGTAAAATAACTGTTAATAGAATAGTGTTTTCTATAGCTGTGCTATTTAAATTGCCATCACTGTAGGTATGTAGAGACTTACATACATACAAACACGTTTCTTCAATTCTCTAATTGGAGTAAATATTAAACGAAATAGTATATTAACACCTTTTACTAATGCTAATTGAATTCGAAAAGAGCCATAACAAGTTAATTGAACTTAATTTAAACAATTTATAACATTAGTTTAAAAGTGGTCACCTGGTATTACAGATTTCGAAACGTAACGCCTGTTTATGAAATGTTGCAATACATATGTATATATGTATACACATGCATACACATACCATTGCTTGATATTAAATATAATATGAAAATCAATTCAATTGGTAAGTAAACAGCATCCCTGCTGAACTACTATTGTGTTCTCTTTTACTCCAAGTAAAAAGAATGAAGATAAAAATGTATTAAGAGCACGTACACGTACGAAGTGTTGACTGTGACTGTGACTATGGCATTCAAGAGTTTACGTTTTACCAGGGCGGAGCCTGTCAAGTAGTTTGTGAACATTGTGTACCTAGAGTAAATGATGAAAGATGCACACGAATACAAAGAAAACTCAAATAATTGGAAATGTGAAAAAAAAACACTATGTTCTAAAATATGAGCATATGTACATATTAAGTGCTATAATGTAACAGCTTAATTTAAACATCTTCAGTATCACGAAGCAAGTCATTAAGGGATCTATTTAAGAATTATTAAAATTACCGCAGGTAACCTACAATAGCAACCAACACGACATAAAAGAAATGATTCGTAGTCATTTAAGTGACGAAGAAACAGAAGTGTTTACATCCGAAGATGAGGCAGAAGAATTTTTTGTATCAGAATTTAATTACACGGATAGTGAAAAAAGTGAAATTATGCCTGAGAAAACTTATGAATCCAGGAAATCAAATGTAAGCTCAAGTACAAAAATAATTTCAAAATCCGAAAGAAATTGCACCTTTAGTATTGATAGTATATTGGGACAATCAAATAAGTTGCACCAGAATAATTTGGATACTCCAGTTACAGGCAGTACCGCATCAATTAACAAAATACGAGAGAGTCAAATACAATTATCTGAAGGTAATTTTTAGTCTAATGTTTAAATAAAACGTTCGCAATCAAATATGGGAAAGTGTGTGTGTGTATGCATTTACGAATACATGGGCAAAGATAATTTTATTTGAAATTCTTCAGCTTACTGGCTGGCCTGCTTAAATTTTAAATTTTGACGGGAGTTTAAGTAATATGGATTTTTATGCTAAATTTTGTTTAATCGTTTATTCCTTAGAGTAGAGTACAATGAGATTGTTAGTGACCAAATGTTTTCCAAGATTATAGGGTTTGAATTTAGGAAGATGTTATTGTAATGTTTACCAACCTCGAAAATTTTAAAAATTTTAATTACATAGGTACCAACTTATTTACAAAACTTTTAACTACTATCCCAGGTAACTAAAATAATTAATTGACCATAACGTAATAAATGTATTCCAATAGTATCATTCAATATTCATTATGAACGTAATACATATACGTGTTCTTGTAGTTTTGGAAATAAATGTTAGTAAATGATAGTGATGGCTTTTATGTATATTGAAGGATCAAAATTCATGGCTGTTTCTGAAAACCATTATCATCATCATGACCTTGAAACTATACTGACTGACTTCATTTTAACATTTCCACAGCAATATTGTAAAAATAAAACTCTGAATTTTTGAAGAACTTTTAGGTTTATATTAATTTGTTAAGACAAAAAAGAAAATATTGAAATAAATTTCTTTACCACTGTTAGACATTAACAGAAAAGTTATAGTGCTTCATATTTAGATGGCAAAAACTAAAGACAAACATTTAACACTTTTTACACTTTCTTATGTTTCTTAACAATTACATAATTCAATGAATTTTTTTATATACATTAATATAAAATTACTTACATACATACATAATTGCTCATTACAACACTTCCTTCAGGGTTACAACCTAGCCTCTCACACTTATTGTGTGAGTGGCAGAACCTACAGTTTAAAATCGACTCCGAACGACAGATTTTTTTGAGAAGCTTTTCATGACAATTTTATTTACTCTCAGAGTTTTTGTTAGAAATTTGCTGAAAGGAAGTCGCCGAAGAAATATTTTTATATTTTCGTTTTGATGTCTGACCAGGAATTTGAAATCGGGCCTATCGTCTAATAAGCCAACACATTACCTACTAGACTACGGCAACTATAAAAATTAAAGGTTTGAAATAATAATCTTTAAAATATCTAAATTTTTTTCAATATTGCTATGGAAATTGTAACAACCAGCTAAAATCATCCAAAGCAAAAAAGATATTTTTATTTTTTTATTAGTTTAATTTCTTTCACAAAGCCTTCTATCCAATACTGAACTATATTCTGGAATAATTCAATAAATATAGTTTTTCTATTGTTCATTTTTGCATGGGTAACTTTGATTGTCTAATATATAGTGCCACATCCCTCCTATGTTTTTAAGACGGATTTTTAAATCTTTTTCACTGGCCGAAACCTTTTCTCTAGAAGAAGACTTTGGCTGCAGATTTCCTGGTATCGTTGATTGGTGCTCGATGCTCGGTGATGAATTTTTTTGGTCTATAGACTTAAAAGTTGTCCCATTAGTCGAAAAAATTGCTAATAGTGGTAAGGGTGCTATAACTGTTGGAATCTTCTTAAGGCCCCAATTCTACATTCTGTGTATAGCTTTATCTCCTCTTGACGCTTCTACCAGGTTACTTTTTCTTGACGTTACTACGTATTCAGTTGCATCGAAATTCGGCGTCAACTTATGGGGGAATACAAGATTTTTCACTGATATATCAGATTCCATGGCACCTCTTTTCTTATCAGCTGTTGCTTTACCTTTTTGTTTGTTAATGCAATCCTGATCGTTTTCTGCGGAGTAAACGTATTCTCCTGTTAAATCCTGTATTCCAGGTAATATGTCTCTTATGACCCTGTTAAACATAAGTTCTGTTAGAGGAACTCCAGTTGTGGACACTGCTGCCAGATTTTTTTCAGCCTTCATCTCCAAATTAATTTTTTTATCCCAAAAAAAAAAAATTGTTTCTTATTTTATTTAAAAATTAATTTAATATATGTGCACATACATACATACATATATATTACGTCTAAGAAGAACTTATTTAGTATTTTTTGTTTTGGTAAAATATATTATTGAAAAAACGCGTTCAATGCAAGCGTTGCTTGTTGGTACACAAAGAATCTGCAGAATCTTTGTAGCAAGAAACGTAACTCAAAAATACAGACTCCTTCCAAAAGAAGACTCTTCTCCAAAACAATCGTTCCATTTTACAAATGGAATTTTTCTCCATTGCTCTTGTGATATTTGCATTTAATAAAGGATTTAATATTTTAGCAATAGAACATGGTATAATTTAACAAAAGAAAACTATATACTTGCCAGAGTAAAAATTCTATCCCTTAAATATTTTTTATTATTATCCATTATGTTACTAAATCGACTTTTAAATGTAAAAAAATCTATAGTTTTTTATCCTTAAAAACACCCCATCAGTGTTGGTTCATCCCCTAATCTGGCAGCAGTGGTTGTGGAATGTGTTGTAACATTATTCATGTGGACAAATTTTTGAATCTCTTCTAGAAAATTTCTTTTATTTAGAGACGCTATTTTCAGGCGTTTTGCCAGAGATCTATTTATGTTCTTCACTTTCCCGTTTGCTTGAGGTCAATATAGCGGCGACAATATTTGTTCTATGCCATTAATTTGACAATAAAGTTTAAACTCAGCACTTACATATTGTATACCGTTATCAGAGAGAGAATCAGCAATATTTTCCTTACCTGCCCTGTAAATCACCTTAAATTCGAATCTTTAAAGACGTAATAGCGATTTTTATATTCGGGCAGGACGTTTCGATATAGGCTTAAAGATCGCCTCTAGCGATTTATGATCTGTTACAAGTTCAAATTCTAAGCCTGCTAAATAGTAATAGAACTTTGCTACTGCCATTCCAACGAGAGACTTTCCTTCTCTGTTTGAGTATCGTTTTTCAACATCTGGTAAACTTTTGCTGGTAAATGATATGATGAGCGCCTCGATATTTTGGTCGAACTGGACTAGTACTGCAGCCAAAGCGACTGGACTGGCATCAGCAATCAAACGTGTTTTGTGTTTTGGATCGAAATAGGACAAGTTTGGTATTTCGGATAACAACAATTTCAAGTTTTTAAAAGCTTGTATTTCCACAGGACCCCAATTAAATTTAATATCTTTCTTAAGAAGGTGTCGTAATGTCTCAGTACGATTTGGCAAGTCAGATAAAAATTTTCCCACATAGATGACTAGCCCCACAATACTGCGAACTTCTTCTTTATTTTTAGAATCTTTAAACTTGGTTATTACCCGCACTTTTTCCGGATCGACTTCTATGCCCCGACAGACAGCACGTGACCCAGAAATTTTAGCTTTTGGGTCTTCCAAACGCATTTCTCCTCATTTAGACAAACATCATTATCGCGAAAAATTGTACGTACTAGTGCAACTGTACGTATAATTCATGTCATTTAGGCATCGTTACAACATTTCTTCCAATATACGCTGAAAAATTTCAGAAGAATTTACTCCGAACAGTTGTCATTTGAATCTAAATAATCCCCGAATGGTTATAAAGTTTGTGATTTCTCTGCTCTCTTCGTGAAGTTCTAATTGGTGATATGCGTTTTTCAAGTTCAATCGGGTAAAATACTTAACTCCCTTCAGCTTAGTCATAAAAGTTTCGAACGTCGGAATGGGTGCTTTTTTCTCAATATAGCTGTATTGGCCACTTTAGGATCGATAGACAATTTTACAACTACGTGTTTCCATTTAGGAAATGGTTTATCCACTCGATTTACGCTCAACACAAGTTTTAGAACGTTGAGTTTTATAGCCGTTTCTATTCCTGAAAGGGATTGTCTTCTGTTTTCAATAACATAAAACGTAGCAATTATCACAGGATTTCGCTTAATACAAATGGGAGCTTCAGATGCATAAATTGCATTCAGGACATTTTCAGAAGCATATGCTCGGAACTGATTAATGGATTTCGTACGTAGAAGTTTTCAATCGGTGTAGCTTAAAAGATTAAAACACGATCCCGAGCATATAATCATTGAAATCCTGTTACCCGCAATATGACGGATTATAGTTTCTTCGTTTTGAACACTACTTACTATTTTGAAACAATCAACCTCATGCATTTTATCATTAATTGTCCGTATCATTGTACGTCGCCGTTTTGAATTTAAATTTTAATTTTGTGCGATTTGTCGTTTCATATTCGTTTTGCATTTGTGCGCGAAGTGGCCAACACGGGAACACTTGTTACACTTCATATTTCATGCAGGACAGCTCATTGAATTTTTTGCATGGCCATTACGACCGCATCTATTACACTGGCTGTTAGTAACTGTTTTTTTAATTTCTGTGAATCGATCTTATTGATAGCCTCTGAATCTGATTCTGTTCATTTACGCGGCATACAACCAAAATATCTTCAAGGCTGCGTTCTTTTTCTAACAGTTTGCGTTTAAGCACTAATATTGCCCATGCATCGATAGTCTTGTCTTTCAAACAAATCACCTCTATTTAGGCCTTTGTATTACCAAAAGAGCACTTCGGTACTTGTTGACGAAACCGCATAGCAAATGTGTAAAAGCTTTCTCCCTCTGCAGCATTAATTTTACGAAAAATGTGTATTTCAAATGCAGAATTTCTTCTTCAGTTTATCGACTAAAGGTATAAACACATAGACCACAGAATGGAAAGCAGTGATGTTTGACAAACGCTCATAACATAATTTTACATAATTTTTTAGAGGGAGAAAAAAATGAATTGTACGTTTTGCAAAGCAAATGTGTTAGAAGCAACAGATATACAGAGTGAAAATTGGTGGATAAAGTTGAAAAATTAAATGTAAACAAACATTGATTTTGTGTTAAAAAAGGGAAAATTTTGAATATTTTTTAATTTCTTCAATGAATAGTTCAAAGATTCTTAAATATTTAATTATAAATCGAAATGTATGTAGTTTCTAGTCGCAATGTATATAGTTTCTTGTGCAAAAGGAAAGTAAAAAGCTAAATATATCAAGATCAAATAAAACATATTCCTTATAAATATTTTTTCTTGTAGAAATTTATGTATATTACCAGTATTTATTAATTTCTTGAATGAAAAAGTTAAAAATCGGTAAATTTTGTATTATTAATGGAACTATTAGCAATTTCTCTTCACAATGAAACAAGTTCCGTGTGTAAAAGATAAGTAAAAAGAAAAATATTACAAAATATATACTCATAACATTTTTTTAGGAGTTTGTGAATATATCTCTCAATTGGTTAAATACTAAGTAAATGACAATCGATGAAAGGTGTCACCAAATACATTAGTTCCATATTACGTTTCCCCAATACAACAGTTCATTTCCTTTCAAAACTATTCTATTATTCTACAAAAATATCATCAATTTCTACCAAAATAGAAAATATAAATCCACCCTAAAAATTAACTTAATAAATAATCAGACAGGGACAGAAATGCTTTTTGGTAATATTTGCTGTCCCTTTCACAAAAATTATGTAAACGTCAAACTTTCGTTTCCATTCTGTGTATATTCTGTGACATAGACGACGGAGAGCAGCTCTGCCATGCCAACTGTTTTTTCTGCCGTATGACGAATGCTTAAATTCTTTGAAAACAGAGCAGAAAGAACAGCTGATGTAAAACAAAAATAAACAATAATTAAAATTATGAAAACTTTCGGTGGTGTCACTGTCGAATGTTTTACGTATACAAATATGAAATCACAAATATAAAAAACCGCGTATTCACACATATGTATGTTGGTATATGCCACAGATCATCATTTTTCTCTACTCATCAGCACTCATGAAATTTTGAATATAAGTGAGTCAACAATATTGAAATTTACTCTGATTCATTCGTACTCTCACAACGTTTATTTATAAGTACAGGTCGCAATGAGTTTCTAGGCATACTCATTGTTGACGTCAAACTCATACCATTCAAAATTCAGATTCATAACTTTGGAAATATACTTATAAATGAGTTTCTTGCGACTGGAATCATTCATCAAAATTTGCAGGCTTAGTTGTTGTTACATTAAAAAAAAAGATACATAAGGAAAACAGATAAAGCGGCAAGCAGAGCAAACGCACAACCATTTAATGCGTATTTTAGTATTCGTATGCGAATTATACTTATTTTGTGTTGTTAACTATGAATATGATGAGTACTTCAAACTTTGACTACGAGTAGAGGTTCCATAATATTAAAGCAAGCATGAATGCGTATAAGTATCGGAAATTATGAGTATGATTCCATTCTACATACACAAAAAGAATTCATGTAACTTTAATAATGGACTATGTATTTTTTCTAAAATTTCAAAAATTATTAAATAAATCTTCATATCCCGAAAAATTGTATTCATAAAAAATATTTTTGGTTAACGCGCTTATTATTATTACTATTTAATTATTATTTTTTGTTGTATTGGCATTACTAATTTAAACTAATAGTTTAACTTGAGCTAGAGCTGCTTAGGTTGTTGTCTTTTTCTGTTCTGCCTTCAATATAATCGTTTTCAGAAAAACGTGTGTATTATAAACTTTGCAGCTTTCTGTTATCTGTCGTCTATATGTTTATACCTTAAGACTGTATACACATCAATTTTCTGTACTTCATCATATGGTATCACCGCTCCCGACAGCTTGTAGTTGCTGCCCTCCTAAGTGGAGAAGTACAACAAAATTTCTTTTCTCTGCGTCCAAATAAACCTAAAATGAACGAAGCCATTTTTCTCACTCTGTACACACCAATGACTTCTCAATTGAATCACAGAGGAACGGTTTTATTTTATCAGACATATTTTATATCGATAAAACCTGAAATGTAAAAACAAAGCCAAGCATTACTGTATTACTATTATTCAGCCATTTGGCAGATTTTTAAATGTTGGCTTGCGTTCTTCGCTCGGCCCCTGACATTCGTCAGATTAAAACATAAATATCAGCACATAGCCTCTAACATTTGTTAGATTGTTCAGTACTGGCTTGTGTTAATGCCCTGCCCCTGACCAGAGACCTGCGCCGAGCAAATTTGTCGGCGGCGGCGGCCAAAATTGAAAAGTTTCGGCGGCGGCTTTAAGTCGGCTGTCAGCCGAAATAAGCTAAAGTTTCGGCAGCGCCTTTATTTCGCCTGTGATCCGAAATGACATAAATAAAATGGCTTTCATATATCCCATAAAACTTGGTTGCTCCACTATGTTAAAGGGCCTTAGATCTCTGCAGCACATTTGCACAAGCAGATGTGCGTTAGCAAATTTTATGGATTTTGATTAGCACATAAATGGTTACAGAGGTTTGATGTCGATGTAGAAACTTCATACCTGAAATTATTTCGCAATTTTATAACACTAACAAAAAACAACTTTCAGAAATGAATATTTAAAATAAAATTTCCAAAAAATTTGGCAAAAAGCTAATTGAAATAGAAGTTTCATTATTGTTTAGGGAAAATCTCAAATAAATGTCGTCCTCGGAATCAGATGAATTTAACTCATTTAAATTTTGAAAGAAATTTGTAATTTTTTAGTTCTCCATTTTAATTTTTTATGTCTTTTAAAAAATTTAACGTTAAGTTAAAAGTGTTACCACATTCACCAAAAAACAAGAAAAGGTGTTCAAAATTATCATATCAAAAAATTCAATATTTTTACTATTAACATATCAAAAAAAGGAAAAAAAATTTCAATAATGTATTTAAGTCAAGTAAAACAAAATATAAAAATATTATATTATATTATATATATTAAAAATTTATTGTATACAATATTAAAAACATATTTTCATATATCCTTACATACAAAAAACGGCGGCTGAATTTAAGCCGAATAAATTTTCGGCGGCGGCGGCTTTTAAATTTTATCGGCGGCTCGGCTTAGCCGGCTGTCAGCCGATCGGCGCAGGTCTGTGCCCCTGACATTTGTGGGATTGTCCATTTCTTGGTGGCATTTAACGTCTAGCCCTTAATCTTTTCAAATAGCTATTTTAATCCTTATTCAGTTATCTCGCGTTGGAAAATATTTGAAAAAAGTATGTGTGAACATTTTTACATTTATACACACTTATACATACACCATTTTCATTTTACACTCCTTTAAGCAAAATCTCGCCTCTCCCCTTCAAATTGTTAAAAATAAAAAACAGCTCCCAATCTCGTCGCCACTGTAACAACCAGTTAAAATTAGTTTATTATTAGTTTAATTTCTAAACTATATTCTAGAATAATTCAATAAATGTGGTTTTTCTATTGTTCATTTTTGCATGGGTAACTTTGATTGTCTAACATGGAGTGCCTTAGAAATGTCCAAATATTAACTCAGCTTCTTTAGTTTGTGTAACTGTTGCACCTATGTATCTATCAATAGTGAAAGATGACATTGCTTTACTGGTATACAATTTTATTTTATCCTATTAAATTAGCTCTCTTTTGGATCACAGGCTTCCGTCACACAACGACGTAAATTTGAAAGTTAGTCCCCAGACCTTTAGATATCTTATATTTCTGCGACTGTCTCTACTGATAATCAAAAGACCTAACCTTTTTAATATTCTTATAATCAAAAACATTTAACTAAGATGTAAAGCAGACTACATACATACATAATTGGTCATTACAACCCTTCAGTCAAGATTACGTCCTAGCTTCTAACACCACTTATGTTGTATGCGTTAATTGTATATATAGATGGCGGGACCTACAGTTTAAAATCAACTCTGAACGACAGGTTTTGGAAAAGCTTTTAATGGCAAGTGTTTTACTCTCAGAGTTTTTGCCAGAAATATGCCGAAGAAATATTTTCACATTTTCGTTTTGGTGTCCGACCAGGAATTTGAAATCAGGCCTTTCGTCTTATAAGCCAACACCCAATGACAAAGGACGCACTTGCATAACACCATTATTGGAAATATGTATACGGGATAAAATTCAATATTCTGAAATAATATTTATTTATTTTAGTTTTTAATGTTATTTATTATATTATTTCTTTATTAAGTATTTCTTCCGCGATTTCCTCTCAGCAGATTTCTGGCAAAAACTCTGAGAGTAAATTAAAATTGAGAGTAAATAAAAGTTTCCCAAAAATATGTCGTTCGAAGTCAACTTTAAACTGTAGATCCCACCACTCATGTATAAAATTAACGCACATAACATAAGTAGTGTGAGAAACTAGGTCAAATGGTTGTAATGACCAATTATGTATGTGTATTATTTAATATTTTATTATTTATTTTAGACAGGTAGAGAAGATGAAATGGTTACAGAAATGGAGATTAGAAAATTCGGAATGAATTTCAAAAGATAATATTAGTCACTAGTTTCATCGTTCATTCACGGTAGGAAACGTAATTTAACGATGGGTCGGCTAATTATTCCATCAGGATATAATTTGAAGTCGCCGAAAGACCCGAGTTCGAATCCCAGGTTAGACATCAAAAAGAAAATATGAAAATATTTCTTCGGCGACTTCCTCTCAGCAGATTTCTGGCAAAAACTCTGAGAGCAAAAATATTTCCATAAAAAACTTCCCAAAAAAAATCTGTCGTTCAGAGTCGACTTTAAACTGTACTCCTGTCACTCATGTATAAAATTAACGCACATAACACGAGTGGTGTGAGAAGCTAGGACGTTCTACAATGGGTTAATTCGACCGCCGGGTACTGCACTTGCCACAGCTGACAAGTACACGTCCTACATTAGGATACATTAGCTCGATTCTTCCTAACCGCCATTCACATGATGGTTGTAAATCGTCGATCTGCTTTGAAATCTCCGCCTTGCATGGTACAGACTAATCTTTTCCACTTGTACCATTTGATAAAATTTAGATAACCCTAACCCTTCCACCGTATGGAGAATTGCTGGTGCAGTACTTTGAACTTTTCCAATATATTAACGAGATAGATAGGAAAAGACATAATAAGAGCGCCTCTTAGAAATTTTTTTGGACATTTATTATTTTAGAAAATATTCGAACGATTTTGGAAAAAAGTCTACTAATCGACGATATGTGCACTGATAATAAAAAAATTTCTTACAAACTTAAGTGTAATGTTGTGCTTTTGATGCCCCAATTTCATAATAATTGTATTATGACTAAATATTGTAAACAAATTGATGGTAGTGAGAGACAATTGGGCTCTCAGATATCGATATGGTGTAATAAATGTATAATTTCAGAATGATGGCAGTTTAGCGTTAAAAACTTTGACAATAATGAAATTTTCTCTAATGTGTCCTTTTTAGCTCAGCTAATTTTATTAATTGTTGTTTTAACACCATACAAACTATGAGAGTGAAAAATTATTATTGAATATAATAAAAAATAGAATTTATTGTATTGTTTTGTATTGTACGCTAATGTATCCAAGCAACGTATTAATCTCTTAACCCAGGTAACTACAAATTCCTCACAATTTTGATTTTTAATTTTAAAATTGTGATAATTTGCAATAATCTTACGTTATTGCTTCTGCACATAGTAGGGTGTCAGTAGAAGAGTAATAATACTGGATGTATCGTTCATAAAAACATCGATGTTTCCAAAAAAATGTCGGTTATAAAACGGCGATACATCGATGTTTTGTTTTCATATAAATAAATACTAAAAAAATATTATTTAAAAGAAAAACAAAGTTTTTTGACAAATATTGTTTAACTATATTTAATAGTTCATTTTATTTCATAAGAAATAAAACGAAACAGTCTCATAGGCTAAAAAAAACAAATCATATTAAACAAAGCTTAAATTTATAAATTTTATAAAAAATTAACAAATTTTTTAATGGGATTGAGTAATTTTCACCTTGCGTTAAGGTAAAGTAGCCATCCTAGATCCCAAAAGTCTATTTCTTTCTTGTGTTATTGTTGCACCAGTTTCCGAAAACAAGCTTTCGCTTGGCGCAGAAGTTTTTAACAGCAATTGGGAAATATTGAAGTGTAATTCGTGAAAATTTTGGAAACAAAGATCTCATGCCCTACCAAATAACGATTGCGTCGCTACCAAGGACGTTACCGGGAATGATAGATACATTTGCGCTTCAGTTTCGCTAATGGTGTCTATAGTAGAGGATGATTTTTGCTTTATATTTTTGTTAATAGTTTGTAGTATTTGCAAATATCAAATTGTAAATCATTTTCTTCATCATCAGTTTCGGAAGTTGTAGAATAGTGAGAATCGTTATATTCTCGAACGTGTTGATTAAGGTAACTGACTATTTTTTTCTTTGGCCTGTTTGCTTCTTAAACGCATTAATTTAAATCTGGTGTCAAGAGTAGTTGATAACGAAGAATTAATGAATGTTCGATGTAGTCAAACCTTCTTCCTAATTGTTTTTTGTTTCCTCTTTAAATTTAAAAACAATTTCATTTTTAGGCTTCCTTTTTTCAATAACCTTACGAACACAGCTGATTAGTGGAATAACTTTTTTTATTAGTTCGTCGCTTGCATTAATGCTTTTCTTTATTCATTTAATAAGATCACTTACGTTAGTTAACAACTCGTTCCAATCTTTTATATTAAGTAAGCTAAGTTAATTATTTGAGCAAAGCAAGAAATAATCATATGTTTCACCAAATATTTCCCGATTAACTTTCATATCACTGCTATCATTATACGTAATAACAGCTGAAATTAATACCTTTCATTCAGAAAAAATATCATGAAGTTTTTCTTGTATGTACGCTGATGTACGTCTTTACGTCAGTTCAAAAACGCCGAATGTACCGCTGAGGAGTTCAACTTTTCCAAAAAGTGTATTGTCATACCTACAAATGATTTATTCTGCAGAATTTCTGTCCAAATGTTTTAAAAATATTACTCATAACTTCATATCTGGCATCGATACTAGATGTTATAGTTTCCTAACTTGGTACCTTATACATGGGCAAACTTCCTTCATTAGCTTTAAAAAACCTTGATTTTCAACTGTTGCAAACGGTTTGTTATCAAAAATTATAAAAGTCACTACGGTCTCTGATATTTTTTTTTATTTTGCTCCGTCCTTTTTATAATTTTGATGAAGTCATCAACATTTGACTGTGAAGCATTTATAGAGTTGCCGCAAAAAAGAGATGAGTCAATTTTACTTATGCTGCTTGAGTTGTTGGAAAGTCGATGTATAGTTTATTAAACGTCGATATATCACCAATGCATCGTTCTTCAAAACATCGAAATTTATGTGTAAAACATCTATGTTTAGAAATCAATCGATGTATCGTTTGCATCCCTAAGTACTTCTGGATAAATTAGTACAGTCCAATTCAGAGTAACAGCGGTGATAAAATATAGATCTATAAAAGTTTACTTTTAATAAAACGTTTATTTTTTTTTACATTAATACCTGATGTATTGAAATTAATCCTTTATTATTTAATTAACAACACAGCAACAAATGTTAATACTTCTCCGTCAATTTTATTGCGATCCTTATTTCTAAAGAACAAACTTTCAGTGTTCAAAACCACTGTACTTAACGCGCACTTTTTATCCGACTCCTACAATTCATAACTGACTGACAGGCAACTTTGGATTTCGATATATTTTCGGTATCTTTCTGTTAAATTTTGTTAAATTTCTGATCTTTGTTTTGCTCACTTCTGATATATTTTTGTAGTCAACATTTTAAATCTCGGGTTGTAATGTTCTTTAACTCTGAAAAATGCAGCATTCAAACTTCTGATTACGTTGTATGGTTCATTGCAGTAAATCCGCAATTTGGGAGATGATATGCCCTGCTCAATAAAACCAGCTTTAAACGCTCGATCATACATGGCTTCCAATCAGGCTCTTATCATATTAAGTCGGGAACGTGTGAAGTTGCATAGCGGGTTCAGGTGTTCTTGTTTCTAAGCGTATTCAGACCATTCACCCGCTGGCATTTGTTTGCCAATAAATTCTAAGTCACTGGTGGTCGTGGAATATGTTTTTCCAATGTTGGGCTTTTACCGCCTTCCTTACACTAGATCGTTCTGTCACTTCGACTTTCCTAACCACAGAGTTGAATTCAAAGCTGTATTACTATTTAAGATAGGAGGTTTTAGCTTTAACATCGTAAACTTTACCACAAAGAGATAGAAAATAAGTGAAGTGAACAGATAATGGTTTGGCGATATGTCGACGTTAGAACTACAAATACAAATAAAACCTAATATGAGCGCGTGAAAGGAGAATATATGGACAATTGTTTGTGGATAACCGAAACAAGAGAAATTGAACCAGAAAGTTTAACAGCAATAGCCCTCAAAACCAATAAAAGCGGAATAGCCTACAAGCCATAGTAGGATTATTGTCGAAAGCACCAATATGTAGTCCCGTAGAAGATGTAATAAACAGCGTGCAACAATTTGGACAGCCCAGTCTGAAAGCTAAATATCGAGAGGTATGCGTCAATATTGAAAGAAAATTGCTGGTTAGAACGGCGTTCTAGCCTGGTAAAACAAAGTCAGCAATGCGCTTGCAATATCTGAAGCTTACAGAATTTGCATGGAAGATACTGCATTGGAAGACATCTTGATGTACCTTGGCAATATAATCCTGATGAATGAAACTGTCGATGCACTCCTTAAAAATTTGGCTGAAATTTTTGAGTCAGCTCGTTACGACAGATGACATCACCACAGTTTATAATAAGGCACGTATAGAAAATCATTACCTTCGCTCTCGGAAACTTCACGAGTACTTTATGTGCTTTATGACGAAGAAAACAGGAACATATCAATACAATGAAAAGTCCAGAGCAAAAGTTTAAGCTGCGGTGATGTTGATGAAATGAAAGAGGTCATAAACTACTAGAATATTATGCTAGTACTGGTAGGGACCTAGAAAAACTAAACCTGTTAAATTGGCTGCCCACAAGCCGTAGCCGATTGCATAACAAACTGCACACAATGCATTGCAGTCTGTAGGGAGAAGCACAGAATAGCTCCAGCAACACAACTATTGAACACCATTCGATCGATGGCTTTTGACCTATTATCAAAGCCGGGAATTGATATTTTCTTATAATAATGAACTTTAGGAAATAGTGAAAAATATCTTCCTTAGCCAACTAGGAAGTGTGAACAGGTGGGAATGGGTTTGTGAATAACTGGGTATATTGCTAGAAGTATATTCCCATAGTTTAATGAAATAATAGAACGTTTTAAACGTACCCTGAAGAAACACTGACAGGAATTCCAAAAATCTGGTTAGCAAAAGTTTTTTCGGAAACGAAATATAGTTGCCTGCTCCAGCAACATTTCACAGGCATAATTCGGGAAAAACAAAATTGTGAAATCGAATTAAAATTATCAATAACAAAATGAAAGCCGGACAATACCGAAGGTTTCAAAAAATGTTAACTGGTTCTACTCCACAACGGAAGAATTTGTCGTCTCCCTAATTACTCACTCGTTGGGAGGGACCATACTGTAGTGAAAAGTAGTGAAAATGTGATCATTTTCATGACTTCATCAATATACAACTCAACACGATTCCGTTAATAAACTACACTACAATACAAAGAAATTGGAGGGCTAAATGACGTGATCTATATAATTCAAAAGCGTAACTGCTTGAAATCTAAGATGAAGATCGCCCATTAGGAAATATTGTCAAATTATAGTAAAGGTAATAGAGTGCCAATTCCGCACGAACTGGCTCAAATGACCTGCAGTGTAAGAATCTACGAGAATAACAGCAAAACAAATTTCAAAATACGAATAAAAACAACAACAACACATAGAAAGATTGAGAAGTTACAGGCATAAATAAGGCAATGTAAATAGTGAAAAGCATAAAAAGTGCGAAGTTAAACAGTGATATTTGACGCTAAAAGTTAATTCTCTTCAAGTTAAGTGTAGTGAATACAGCTGATGGCTCTGTGATATCAAATAAAAGTATGTTGTACTTAAAATAAATAAAAATGTTATTTGAGTAAACAAAAACTAAAACTTAAAAAAACGTAAAGGAATTATTTAAATAAATAAAGGAAGTATTTGAAATATAAAAGATTTATATAAATAAGTAAAAGCTTCCTTTATTTAAATAAAAGAAGGTTTTATTTAGTAACAACGCCCCACGGACGATGATGCTTATGTATATCCATGGATATCCAATGATTTTAGATTCAATGATTGATTCACGTAAATCAAGATTTTACAAATTGACTTTAGTCTTCTTAGACTGCTGTTGCAAATTCTCAATTTAAATTCTTGCCGGAATAAAAATATATTCATGGCATAGATGCTTTCGCCATCCACCTCGTACGGTGAATAGCACCAGGTGCATAAATTATTACTGCATTACAATTATTTCTTAAGTTAGTATCCATAAAACACTTAAGTTAGTCTGTAATCATCTCTTATTACTTTTGTTTCGAGCATAGCATGAGCAAAATTTATAACGCGACTGATTGATTAATTAATGTAGTTCAAATAGAGATTTATTTAAATTTAAACGTTATTGATCATTTTTATTTCAAACACGCTCTTCAATATTATTTCGTTTATATGATATCTATATGGTAATCATAAGAACCGGACTTAAAAAAAAATGTTCGATTTATACGAGCAGTGCTTATAGTTTTTGTATAAAAAACCAAAAGAATTATGTTGTCTTATAGGTCCCATTCTTGGCATTACACACAGATGATACATCTTCAAGTTCCACTTTCCAAAGAAAGAATTAGGGCAATTCCTCAATGTGCCCGCTATATATACACTTTTTCGCTTCAAGTTAAAGCTGGTAATAGTTTGTGATCCTAAGTTCTAATCTGTAATTTTTTTTTTTTTTTTGTTATCACATAGTTGCTCCAAGGGAATTTTTATTATTATGCAATTTTGAACGTTATTTATAACTCAGCTGACTTGCTGGTCGGTGTTGATTTGTCTGGGGGGAATCACTGGGAGAATTATACATATAACGCAAGCACTTAAATTTGGTTATAGTGGTTAGAATAACACAAGCGCTTAAACTTGCTTATTGCGGTTAGAATAACACAAGCTCTTAAACTTGGTTAATGCTTTGGAAGAGCGGAATCACCGGGACAATCATCCATATAATGCAAGCACTTTTAATACTACCCTAACCATTAAAGGTTAGTACCACTTATTGAAATATCAAAATTTGGGTATAAAATCGCTCCAACTCGTACAAAAACTGTCCAAATTGAATCAAACAACATTTATTTTAAAGATAATTTTATTATGTTTCAAAACAAACCAAAACGTTTATTTTCAAATTCATTCTTGAAAATAAATATTTTAAATATTGACTATAATAGTTTCGTACGGCATTAATAGCATAATTTAGTACTGGGTAACATCACCTTTTGCTTTAATAGCTGCCTTTGTTCTTTGAGATTCATTGAATTTATTAATGTTTTTCAGTCATTTGGTGTGATAGAATTCCATATTTCACTAATTTTTTCCTTCAATCCGCACAACAGTTGTTGTGGGTTCATTTCTTAACCGCCTTTTCATTATAGCTTACACATTTTCAATCGGATTTATGTCTGGCCAATCTAGGACATTAATATGGCCTAATCTCGAGAGCCATTACTTTGTTGCTTTTGCTGTACGAACTAGAGCTCCATCTTGTTGGAAGGTATATTCATCGAAAGTTGTGATATTAGGTATGGAGGGTATTAAATTTTTCTCCAGAATACTAGTATACCGTGCAGCATTAACAGTATTTTGCATAAAGCACTATTTTTCCCATATCATTCGCAGACATGCAAACGAATACCATTACGCTCGCTCGGAATTTCACTGTGCGTTTAAGGTAATCCCTATGAAAGTCCTTGTTTTTTGTACTTATTTCTTTCATGACAGTATCACATACACACAGTTCAAATTTTGATTCATCACTAAAAATGATGGAGTCTCACTGTGTTTGGGTCCATGATTACCGCGCTTTTGCCCATAACAATTTTTATTGTTTTTGTACTTTTGTTAGCAATGGTTTTGCTTTTGGCTGGCATATGAAACATTTTTATGAAAATATTAATTTTCGGTTTGCTTATGTAACCTACCTTGTAAAAACCGTAGTTACGCTTTTTCAAATTTTTTCTCGATGTCTCTCGTCTGAACAAACGTCAAACTGCAAACTGTTAATAACTGTAATGGTAATATGTACAGCTACGTTTATACTTATGTACATGCATAGTTATATTTTGTGATAATGTTGCTCTTATTATGTTTAATATAAGATTAAGAAAAAAAGTTGTCAAAGTAAAAAATGTATAAAAACATCTTCCTCTTGCAGCATTCTTTTCATAAAATTAATCCTTTTGAAGTAAGTTCTCAAGCGACTATACGACTATATATTGCACTATAACTTGGGAACGGATCGGCGCATCTTAACCAAATTTTGACAGTATTTCAGTTAGAGAACGTTGAATTTAAAAATGTAAGAAGATTAAAAACGTTCTAAGTAGACTTAGAACGTTATAGAATGGAGGCGTCGATTTGAACTCCAATCTCAAAACATTGAGGTTACTAATAAACATCCAATAATAATTCATTCATAATGATTTACCAACCTCGGTTATTAAGGAAGAAATTAAAACCTATTGCGCTAATTATTTTTAAAGGTTGTCTATAATTTCTACTGGTTGATACTAATGAAATAAGAAGACAAAATAAATCTAATTCTCACTATCATAGTTAATTAGCTTGACTTGAAATTGTATAGAAATAAGTGCAGAATTTTGTAAAAAAATTTAAATTTTCTGTGTACTAGAGTTCAACAGTTAATATTATTACCCTAAATTTTATGGAATTTTCTTAAAATTTTTAGATTGATTAACATTTAAATGAATTGTCATCATGGCTTTGTCAACGGATTAATTCGTTGCTTTAATATGGTGCCAAGCCTGGTTTATAAGTTCAATGCATTAAAACTATCTAATCAAATCCCTTCTACATGTGGTTATTGGACGTGGCAAGTGGTCAAAGTTGGTCTCCTGTGACTAATGGCCGGTGATGTCTAAAGCTAAAACTGTAGTTGCATTCCTGAGAGAAAAAGAGCACTGAAAGATCTAATCCTAATCCTTATATACAGTAGCGAGCACAAAAAAAGCAACACAGTGCCATATGATCTTTAATAAGATCTGTTTCAAAATAACGGTAACTAATTTATCTATTTTCTTTTGCTGTTAATTCTTTCAATTATAAGTTTTCAAAGTAACCACAGTTTATTCCAAATTCTGCTTTAAAAAGTTAAATATTTTTGAATTAGTGAAAAAAGTGCAAATTTTTAGCGAGCAAAAAAAATGCAACATAATAAAAAAATAGTTAAAGTAGATTATTTATTTAATTATAATTGAAAATTTCTTAAATAAGTTATACAACATGTGTTTTGTAATAGAAGCAGCTCTCAGCTGACAGCAAAACTGCAATCATTAAAGCCTTAGAAGAAGGAAAATCCATGCGTGAAGATGGACACCTCTTTGATGTAAATCAATCAACCGTATGTCGGATTAAATCTCGATTTTCCTTGAGAAATAGTGTGGAAAGGAAACCAGGTAGTGGTAATCCTCGAAAAACTACCTCTCGCCAAGACCGCCAGATGATTGCACTGGTTAAAAAAGATCCACGAAAGACCGCAGTGGACATTGCTAATTTCGCAAATCGGAGTCTCTATAGGCGTTCACACTGTTCGCCATAGGTTGAAAGAGGCTAATTTGCATGCGAGACGACCCGCAAAGAAACCTCTCATCAGTGCAGTCAATAAAAAGAACCGTCTGGAATTTGCAAAACGTTACAAGGATTAGTCAAATGAGCAATGGGCTAAAGTCTTGTGGAGCGATGAAAGCAAATTTAACTTGTTTGGCTCCGATGGGATAAATTTTGTTCGAAGACCGCCTGGACAGAGATATTCTCCAAGATATCAACTTCCAACCGTAAAACATGGCGGTGGATCAATAATGCTGTGGGGTAAGGAACGATATGTTTAAAAAAAATTATTGATTTTACGTCACGTATTTACAGGTGCGTTTTCCCGTGATGGGGTAGGTCCCTTAACTCAAATCGAAGGAAAAATGGACGCCAAGAAGTACTGTGAAATCCTTGGAAAACACATGCATCCTCATCTGCGGGAAAAAATGCCTCCTGGTAGCATATTCCAACAGGATAACGATCCAAAGCACTCAAGTCGCTTAGCTCGAAACTTTTTAAGCGACAATGATGTCAATGTTTTGGATTGGCCATTACAGTCTCCCGATCTAAACCCCATAGAAAATCTATGGGAGCTATTAGATCGGGAAGTTAAGAGGAAACATCCGTCAAATAAGAGGCAATTAGAAGAAATTTTGAAAAGTGAATGGGAGAAAATATCCATTAACACATTAATAGCTTTAGTTAGTTAGACTCTATGACTTCTAGGTTGCAAGAAGTCATAAAAAATAAGGGTTACGCCACTAAATATTAATTTTAAGATTTTTTTTGTAAGAATTACTATTTAATTTAAATAAACACATTAAAATTTATGCTGTTGCATTTTTATTGCTCCCATGAAATTCGCACTCTTTTTAATAAATGATAAAATAATATATCATTAATTAAAAATATTTACATAATGTTATTGATAATAGGTATCTATAACTGTAGGGATTAATAACCCAAAGAAATATTTTGAACTGGTCACCATTTTCTTAAAATTATCGCACTTAAAGATAATTTTACCCAACGTTCTATTTTTTGTGCTCGCTACTGTATATTATAAATCTCTCTGTAAGTCTGTTTTTTGTTTGTTAGCCAATAACGCCTGAACGCTTGGACCGATTTTCTTGATATTTGGGATATAGATCGGGCTTTTGTCCGTGGAGGTTATAGGCTATAAATCTTTTTAAAAATTTGACCAAAAGGGGGAAAAATGGGACAAATGGGTGAAAAAATGGTAATAGGTAATTTTTTACGACTTAGCTTAGTTAAGTTTCCCGAATGTAAATTTGGGATATAGATTGGAGTTTTGTTGGTGCAGGCTATAGGCTTTAAATCTTTTCAAAATTTTTTTCAAAATGGGAAAAAAAATGGGAGAAATGGGGCAAAAATGGTAATAGGTAATTTTTTACGATTTAGCTTAGTTAAGTTTCCCAATTAGCTATTTTAGGTATTCCGTTTCTAAAGTTGGACCTAAAAGGGAGTCCAAAAAGGGGGAAAGGGACCAAAAACGGGAAAATTGAGTGCATAGCATATAAATCGAGCTTTTGTCGGAGCAGATTATAGGCTATAAATCTTTCAAAATTTTGACCAAAAGGGGACAAAAAATGATTTTTTTACGCTTTAGCTTGGTTAAGTTTCCCGAATACCTATAGGAGGTGTTCCATTTCTAAAGTTGAAAAAAGGGGAAAGGGGCCAAAAACGGGAAAACTAAGAGCATAACCAATCACGCCTGAACGCTTGAACCGATTTTCTTGAAATTTAGGATATTGATCGAGCTTTTGTCGGTACAGGCTATGGGCTATAAATCTTTTAAAAATTTTGTTTGTTTAAGTTGGACCAAAAGGGGTCCAGAAAGGGGAAAGGGGCGGAAAACAGGGCAAATTGCATGCAGTTTATATTGAGGACTTAGAGTATTCAAAAAACTGGGTTGTTTGATAAACCGGTTTCGGAATAATTTGAAAAATTGCATTTTTTAAGAAGCCGGTTTCGAAACCGAACTTTTATTTATTGTTATTTTTATAACCCGCGCAACGCCGGGTACAATCTGCTTGTATATATTATAAATCTCTCTGTAAGTCTGTTTTTTTTGTTTGTTTGTTAGTCAATCACGCCTAAACGCTGGGACCGATTTTCTTGAAATTTGGGATATAGATCGGGCTTTTAGCCGTGGAGGTTATAGGCTATAAATCTTTTCAAAATTTTGACCAAAAGGGGAGAAAAAATGGGATAAATGGGGAAAAAATGGTAATAGGTTATTTTTTACGATTTAACTTGGTTAAGCTTCCCAAATGTTTGTTGGTTTGTTTGTTAACCAAGCACGCCTGAACGTCTGGACCGATTTTCTTAAAATTTGGGATATAGATCGGACTTTTGTCGGTACAGGTTATAGGCTATAAATCTTTTTAAAATTTTACCAAAAGGAGGAAAAATGGGACAAATGGGTGAAAAAATGGTAATAAGTAATTTTTCACGATTTAACTTGGTTAAGTTTCCCAAATGTTTGTTGGTTTGTTCGTTAGCCAATCACGCTTGGACCGATTTTCTTGAAATTTTGGATATAGATCGGACTTTTGTCGGTGCACGTTATAGGCTATAAATATTTTTAAAATTTTGACCAAAAGGGGAGAAAAAATGGGACAAAAGGGGAAAAAATGGTAATAGGTAATTTTTTACGATTAGCTTGGTTAAGTTTCCCAAATAGCTTTTGGAGGTATTCCGTTTCTAAAGTAGAACCAAAGGGAGTCCAAAAAGGAGGAAAGGGGCTGAAAATGGGCAAATTGATAGCAGATTATCCTAATCCTAATATCCTAATCCTAATATGCTAATCCCAGTATATATTATAAATCTTTCTGTAAGTCTGCTTTTTGTTTGTTTGTTAACCAATCACGCCTGAACGCCTGGGCTGATTTTCTTGAAATTTGGGATATAGTTAGAGCTATTTTGGGCGAAAATGAATACTTTTATGCATAAATACTGTATTTTATGGGTTTTAAAAGTTTTTTTTTTACGAGTTTCCCAAATAGCTATTGGAGTTGTTCTGTTTAAAAAGTTGAACCAATAGGGATCCAGAAAGGGGAAAAGGGACGAAAAATGGGCAAATTGCATACATTTATATTTAGGACTTAGAGTATTCAAAAAACTGAGTTGTTTGATAAACTGGTTTCCGAATAATTTGAAAAATTTAATTTTTTAACAAGCCGGTTTCGAAACCGGACTTTTATAACCAGCGCAACGCCGGATACAATCTGCTAGTCATAAAATATTTTTCACATGCCATATGTAATTTTTTCAGTGCTCTAAACAAAAATATTGAAAGAAAATCGTACACACGCTACACATGTGCATTCGTCGCTGACTCCACAGGAATTATTTCACTTAATATGCTATGGGATTTGATAAGGTAAACTTGGAAAATTCAAATTTTTTTCATATTTTTTCAAGTCTGTCCATTCATAGTAGCTAACTTTACATAAAAAAT
Organism: Sarcophaga peregrina; assembly: GCA_014635995.1. Taxonomy (NCBI): domain Eukaryota; kingdom Metazoa; phylum Arthropoda; class Insecta; order Diptera; family Sarcophagidae; genus Sarcophaga; species Sarcophaga peregrina. The sequence goes on from CM025789.1 coordinate 88,082,669, forward strand.
ATGAAATAAATGGTAACATTCTGAAAGTGCATTAACTTGTGAAGAGATTGACACTTTTTTTTGATCAAATCGGGCAAAAATTACCGTAATTATAAAAACTCACAACCTACACTATGTCATTAGCCGGGTGTATTAAATTTTTTTTATTTATTTGTCTATTTTGTTGCATAGTGTAAAAAATTAATTAATACTATAAAATTTTTACATTTTTAATTTAAATTCATTAATTTATAGTTGTTTTTACTTTTCATTTAAAAAAACAAAGTTAACAATTGAGCCGTTTATTTTTTATCAAGTTGGCACTTGTGACATTTATAATTTATGCTGAACTGTCAAAAAATTAAATCGGTATTGAAATATACTTTGTACATTTGAAAATTTTATATCCATGGTATAAGAAATATAGAAGGTAGTTTCATTCTCTCTTTATTTTTTGAAATTCACCATCTGACATGCTTAAGGATTATGACGTTTTCGTTAAAATAATGCTACCATGTAAATTTCAAATTTCCCACATTTTCTATGAAAATAATAAATTCAATTCAATTGAAAAATATTTTGAAAAAATTGTATATTAAAGTATTTCTGCTTAAATTGGAATCAAATTTATTGTCCGAGGGAGGTTTACATAAGCCTAATGCCGATTTTTTAAAAATTTGGAACATTTAAATTATAAATTACACATTTGTCATAAATAATTTATTGGGAATATACAACAAAATTATGAATATGGTAACGCTACATACATAGTTTGTGAGAAAATGAAACTTCAAAAAACCTTATTTTAAAAAATAAAGAGAGAATGAAACTACCTTCTATATTTCTTATACCATGTTTTATATCAAGTACATTTTCAAAATAATATAAATACTGAAAATCCTAATTTTGAAATTGACCTAAGTCCTCTTTTTATTGACGATGTCAAAAAGTGCGGTCTAAAATGTTGAAAGCAGTGATTAATGTAATTTAAATATATTTAATGCGGTTAAAAATTCTATCGATGGGAAATGATGTGGAAATCATAGATCACAAAATTTTAATATAAGAGCATTCATTTTTACCTAATGACAGAGATTTTGACGTTATAGAAATGTCGTCAAAAAGAAATCAGTTATGGGATGTGCTACAAGATTATTATAAAATAATTAAAAAATGTAGAAAAGGTAATACTTTCATACTAAATGAAATGAAACAAGAGGATTTTATGTCAATAAGACTCTTGGAAGAAACAGTTTACAAAAATTCCAACGGAAAAAAAAAATAAACTGGCTTCATTAAGAAATGAATCATATAACATATTATGCAAAACAACCATGGATAAGAAAGAAGAATTTTAAATTCTTGATTTATTGCTAGGTGGGGGTAGACTTAAAAAATTTGGAAATATTGTATTGCTATTGTTATGTAAAAGTATAAGAAGCATCACTAAAATACCGACACATGATGGACTTATTGCGGTATATACCTCCGGAACATGCATACTGAGAATGTTAACGAATAACTTGTCAATAAATTTATTTCTATTATCTAAAAATATAATTTTAAAAAAACCGACTGCAATAAACTGTAATATCAAAAAAAAAACTGTTTTCCCACCGGTTTTAAAACCGATTTGATCACCCTAATGTACAGTTGTCTGCGCAAAATTCAAACTACATTTTTGCTTAGTAAATTATTTTTGAATTCCAAAAGCTTAATTGTTCTGTATTAAATAGCTCAAAAAGTCTGCATAAAATCACTCCCGTTACTGGAATTTTATGAGCTGCAGTTTAGTTTAAATTAATCACTGCCAGTATTGAAGTAATAATTTTACTAAATCTAAGATGCATATAATGATACAATTACACACATTATGCTGCATGTATTTGAAGATGTAGCAACAAAAAAAAAGACTGTTACAGGTAAATTTTAAGGTATTAATTTTAACACATTTTAAAAAGGTCAGTTTACCCTCCTCACGTTTCTCTAGAGTAAACACTTTTAATTGATGTTTACAATGTTAACTGAGACGAATTCCGAGTCCCAACGGCTTATTTATTTGTTTTTCGAAGTGTTAAGTATAATATGATTAGTAGTAAATGCACAACTAGTCAATAAAGCATTTGTGTACTTGATGTGTTATTTAATGCAAATTAGTCAATTATAACACCAAACTGTTTAAAGACAAATAGTTTGAAACAAAAGTCTTTCAGTACATATCTCGAATTTGAGGAATATCTGTAAAAGTCAACAGAGAAGAAAGGTATAGAAAAAACAAGTTTTTTTCTCTTTTTAATAAACTGGTTATTTATTAATAAGATTATTTAAAACTTTTTTTAATGAGGACTGCATATTGGTATTTTTGCATAGTATATAATATTATTATAATATTGATTTATTGATCACGATTATTGCCGTTGTGACATTTCGTTTAACAAGTTAATACAGCCAAGAAAGAAAATATATGGTACAAATTTATTTTGCGTGTTTTGATGAAGTAATAGCAAGAAGTTTAATTTTTAATGCCACTTATTATAATGCTGCATGAATTTTTTTTTTTCCCAAAAATAATAACTTCTCTGATATCGACATCTGAATTTACTGGTATTTATTATATTCTGTTTTGATATCGTTGTTTTCATATGAAATAATTATACGGTACAAGTTAAATTTTTAACAGATTTATCTAATAAATCCCATCTTCAGATTCGGAATCTTACATGATCTTCGTTGACAGTCAGGCTGCCCTTAGGGCCATTGCGTCGGTCTGGTGCAAATCACGGCTCGTTCGCGAGTGCAAAGAGTCGTTGAGAAGTTTTGGACCGGACCTTATCCGTCTATGCTGGGTTCCGGGTCACAGCGGAATACTGGGCAATGAGACGGCCGATGCCTTCGCTAGGTTAGGTTCGCTTTCAGGTGGCGATTTGACAGTTGGTCCTGACCCCCCAGTCTGCCACCTCTATGGCCTCATCGATGGATGGGTCAGGAGGGAAGAGCAGAGACGTTGGGGGAACGGATCGGGTTGTTCTGTTTCTATGCGTCTATGGCCTGCTGGACAGCAAGAGGACAGAGTGCCTGCTGGGCTTGGTTAAGGCCAGCTTAAGGTTGGTTGTCGGTTTTATCACAGGGCACTGCGAGATTAGTTCGCTGACGGGGATCTGGAACAGATCCCAGCCGGACTATTGCAGGGTATGTTGCGATGAGGAGGAGTTGGAGACTGTCGAACATCTCCTCTGCCACTGCCAGCCCTTGATAGGTTGAGGACCCTTGGCAGGGCCTTCTTTGAGAACTTGAGTTTTGTGCCGAGAGCCGACATCAAGGCTCTCCACAGATTCATTAGCAGCTTGGGCTGGTTGAGAGGTGCTAGCGCTTCATAAGTGTAGTCGCACTCTCAACCTCTTTTGTTTTGTGTCTGTTTCTTTTCATTCCTCCGTTTCCCATTCTCCCTCCCCTTCCCTACATTCCTATATTCTCCATTTCCTTCCTCCCCCTAAGGACAATATACAATGGGTCAATTTCGACCTCTGTGTACTGTGCTTTCTTAACCGACAGGTGCATGTCCTCTAACCTAACCTAACCTAACCTATCTAATAAATTACAACTGAAACAAAATTTAAAGTGCAAAATATATTATTTGGCGTCAGCATAAAAGAATATTACTATAAACAGTTAAATAATTTTTCTTTGTGTGAAAATTATTGAATTTTAGGTAGAAATGCCCCGTGGAATCCAACTTTCGTTACTAGAACGTACCCAGATTCAATTGTTGAGGGAAAATAGCCATTCAATAAGGTCTATAGCAAACAGAATTGAGAGATCGAAGACGACCGTACAAAATTATTTGAGGGATCCAAAATCATACGGCACTAAAAAACGATCTGGTAGGAAGCCAATATTGACTGACCGCAGGGATGGGAAATTGATCTTAACAAATTTTCACAAAAAATTTTACTTTTTCCAGCCCGATTGTTCTAAATTCATTTTTGTTTTCTTTTTTAAACTTTTTTATTAAAAATTAAATAAAAATATTAATGACAATTCATTTTACATATATTTATGTAAATATATGCGTAAAAAAACTTAAAAATTAACAAAAAGGTACATAATTGGTAAACTTAACAACTTACTATAATAATTTAATGTAATCTAAATTTTAAATCCCTATTTATGACACATTTTTTGCTAGCAAACTATTTGTTATTTCAAAATTGTAACAACACGAATTAAATGACTTCAATATATTTCTTGTTTGAATTAAATTCTAGACAGTCGAAGCAAACAGTCTATTTCTTCCTTTGATTTATATAGTGCTTTTCATAATTATAGCACCACCCTAATTTTTTGAATTTCTAACAAAGTATATTTATAGTAACAACATCACAATATTTCATTATGTGTAAAAGGAAATACAGTAGTTTTGACTTACCTGAATTTCACTTAAGTGCGTTTTGCACTTAAGTGGTCAAAAATTGTATTTCATGTATTTATTTTACCAAACCCATATAAATTTCTTAATTTAAGTGCATTCTTCATACCTGCACATTTAAGATACGTGCATAATATTTTAAAAAGCTTTTGCTGGTTTTGGTTAAAAAAATTACATTTAGCTGCCTAATAGAGTTCAACTTTTGAACAATAGACTTTTTGTTAAAAAAAAGTCGAATATGATTCTATAAATCGACTTTCGAACATTCACCTTTTTGTCTAAAAAGGTCGAAGTCGACTTTACACCCTATTTTTATTCATTAAAATTATTTGGTGCTAGCTGCTTTTTTGGGCAGTAAACTTAAATGCACTTACCAGCATTAATAAGCAGGTAACTGCATTAACGTTAACTGCCTTTTTGACTTAACTGCACAAAATATCGTGCAAAAGTTGGTTGTGCAGGTAAGGCAAAATTACTGTATAACAGTAAAATTTTCAAATTCTTAGTGTAGTTTTTTTCCTCCGTGACATCACAACGGACCGCTATGTGTGCCCAAGTGAGCTTTATGATATCAGAGCTCCTACTCCGACCTAACCAAGCGTAGTTTTTACTTCAGTATAAACATTAAGGTTTTAGTCTTTGCATAATTATAGCACCAGTCTCATTTTTGTTAAATAAGAAGCTTTATTTACCAAAAATATTGATACTTAAAACTTAGTAAACCCGCCCTTAGAGCTTATTAAACTGAATATTCGATCTTTCATACTCTTATAAACAATTTTAATATTTAATTGTCTGTTATTTGAATAAACTTTTCGGATAAAAATGGGGAATTCGTTTGGAGAAACATTTTCAATAATATTCATGTCAGGACAGAAAGCTGGTCAAGATAAAACCTCAATAGATTGGTTATGAACGCATTCCATCCTTTGTCTGGTTACATGAATTCTGACATTGTCTTGTTGGAAAATATATACATTTTTTTCTTTCAAGAAGGGACGCAAACTACAGCTAAGAATAGTATTGTACTCTGTACTATTCATTCGCATAAATGGGAACTGATGTTCAGGCAGCCACTTAAAGAAATAACACCGCAAACTATGAGACTACCTACCTCCCCCAAAATTTCTTTTAGTAAAATAGTTTGGTTCCTTTCTAAGGTCACGCCAGTAGTATCGATAGTCATCTAGTTCATCTAAGTTCTACATTTCTTCATCAGAGAATATGACCCGAAGACAATTTTTTAATCATTGTTTGCTATTATTGAAATGATGGTGGTGTTATAATTTATTAAATATTGGCCCAAAAATATCTCTTCTACATTTGCAGATGAAAGTGGAATGATTACATACATACATACATAATTGGTCATTACAACCCTTCAGTCAGGATTATTAACCTAGTTACTCACACTACTTATGTTGTGTATGTTAATTTTATACATAAGTGGCGGGACCTACAGTTTAAAGTCGACTCCGAGAAACTTTTCGTGGCAATTTTATTTTTACTCTCAGAGTTTTTGCCAGAAATCTGCTGAGAAGAAATCGCCGAAAAAATACTTTTTGTATTTTTTATTTTGATGTCTGGCCGGGGACTCGAACCCTGGCTTTAAGTCTAATAAGCCAGCACACTACCTACTAGACCACGGCGACCTCAGTGGAATGATTAACATTCCTTTTATAAATTATGCAGTGATGAGACAGAATATTTGAGTAATGTAATAAAGTAGGTAAAATTTTGAAAATTGTGCTAAATAAGTCATTGAGGTGCTATGGTGTTTTTGACTTTCAAATAGTGGTAAAACATGTACCATTGTACCAACTTTTCCTTCCCTGACTGACCGCGATAAACGATCAATAAAGCGCTTAGATATCACAAATAATTTAAGTTGTACCTAAATAAAGTCGGATCTGGGACTAAACGTAACCAAAAGACGGATTAATCAAATCTTAAATGAAGATCTGCGAAAAAAACAAAAAATGATACTCAAACCACGATTGCCTCTAGACAAAAATTGGCTTTCGCTGAAAAATACAAATTTTAGGTAAGAGGAGTGGAGTAGTATTATATTCAGTAATGAAAAAAAATTCAACCTTGATGGACCAGATGGATACAAATATTATTGGAGAGAAGAAGAAGGTGATACGCGGATCAGAATAGCACATAATTTTCAGGGAGGATTTTCAATGACTTCAATGCTTTTGGATATAAAGCACGTTCTCCAATCTGTATTATTTCTCATAAAATGAATGCAGGAGAACTATGTGGATTTACTGGACGATATTTTCGTTGAATTTGCTGAAGAAAATTATGGAAATAATTTTACATTTCAGCAAGACAACGCCCCTAAACATGTAGCCAAAAGGACCAAAGCATATTTTGAAGAAAAAGATATAGCTGTTTTGGACTGGCCAGCACTTAGTCCCAATCTAAATCCTGTCGAAAACCTCTGGGGAATTCTAAGTGCCGAAATATACAAAAGTGGATTGACTTATAACCCCTTAAAACAGCTGAAAGAAGCTTTTATAAAAAAATGGGGCAAAGTTCTTGAAGATAGGTTACAAAAATTAATAAACACTATGCCACTTCGGTTAAATGAAGTAATTAAAAATCGTAGAAGACACGCGTTACTAAAATGTATGTCTTATTTAAATATATTTAATTAGCTTTAAGTTTCGAATTTTTTCTTATTTTGTACCATATAAATATTTCCTTTAGGATTTTGAATTAACTATAAAAAATATTAAATAAAAATAAACAAACTCTGAAAATTTTTTACTTCAATTTTTTGTTCTCTTTACTAAATACAAAAAATATAAAAACTTATTAATTAGCTTTGAAACCGAAGTGATTTTTAGAAAAAACACATTACCATATAATTTTTTCCTTGCTGTAATCAAAAGAAAATTTACTTTCAATGAAGTTTCAGAGCTTATTTTCCTTCTTTGGTATTTTAAAATGCCATTTATAATCATAAATTTTAAAACGTTTCCAATTTGTCCAATTTATTGTATTAAACTGGTGTACAGCTGTATCATCTTGTACGTCAATTCTCCGACCTTTTTCCGCTTACTGAAAGGTGACTTTATCAGCGGTATTTAAACAACCCCCGCCAATTGTTTTGTCAGCCATTTAGACATATTCTTCCTGTTCGAGTTGAATTGAACACATCTTTCGATGGAGTAAAGTTGAAAGCAATACTCGAATATTTTACTCTGGTATCGAACACCCTGTTCTGATCCACTACATGTTCTTGTTAACGAGTATTTGGAACCCAAATAATACCTTTCACTCTTATTATTCGTTATCTTTGTGAAGCATGTCCCAAGGTATATGTCCAGCGCTTTTAAATAAAAAACGCTCAGTATTATACATTGTTTTTAAGCTTGCATCAATTTTTTTCGAAATATTTCCAATAAAGTGGAGCAATTGGCATTTGAATAAACTCATAACTAATGTCCAATTATACGTTTTAGCCATAATATGTTAAAAAAGGCAAATGAAGTCGTAAAAGGGACGGTTGTTTACAGATCTAAAGGGAACTTTACATGTTTCCCTAAAAATTTTTTAAATTGCTGATATCGAATATGTGGTAACATTTTTCAGTCATAAAATGGCGATTGCATTATATCGGGCTAAATTTTAAATCGTTTTAAATTGCTTCTGGAGTTAACAATATATTATGGACTTCACCGCACTTATCTCTTCAAACTTATGGATGAAATAAGCGGGTCAGACATTATTAAAGCCTTGTTAGAAACTTCCTAAACGTTATTGTTTCAGTTTCATAGCATTGACTTTTTGAGAGGACCTCAGGATTCTCCTTCTTGATAGACCCAATTAAAGTTACAGTTGGCTTAGTTTTAAGTGCCAAAATAATTCACCGATTAGCCAGAGTTCGTGTTACTCTAAAATATGTCTGTAAAACTCTTCCGTTTATTTCAGATATTTCTACAGAAAATCGCACTTTCTATTTCATTGAAAACATTGCCGCATTAAACTTTATCGAACGTAAAGTTGTAGGCAGCATCTTGTTTCTGACCTTCTGACAAATCGAAATTGTCAAAAATTAACCCAATATTCTCCATTTAACACGATTTTGATTATTTTATCACGACAAAACTAACTCAACTTTTTAAAACTAGGAAACTATGTAAATTAAAAAACAAAATTAGAATTATAGTATAAGTTAGAAGTATGTATGAGTTTTTTTGCTAATAAAAATTTTTATTTCAACAAAATCTTTTTCTTAAACTATTAAGCACTAAGTTTAACTTTTGTTTTCATATTTAATTTAAATTTATATTTATTTTTAACTATTCAAAGTAAGTTAAAAATTAGACCAAATCGTAATGTATATACTGCGTTTAAGACTTTGCTCAAAATGATTTTGATCACTTGCTAACCAGTCGACGTTAAGTTTTAACAAAAACAATACATGCGCTAATAACTTTTATGTGTTTTTTTTTTATCAAATACCAAGAAATCAAGTTCTTTAAAGCGTGAAAATAACGTTTTGCATCCAAAATTAATCTACTTACCTATAATGCCGTGGGACACTTGCTTATAAATTTTTGGATTAGTTTGAGATAAAAAATAATTAAATCTTTTAAACAAAATGTTTGTATTTAATTATACAGGCCTGCGAAATTAAACTTTTATTTTCCCCTTTCAATAATTATGTTATTTTTTGAACTCAATAAGTATATTAAATTAAAATGCAATTTTGTTTGTTTTTCTAACACGTCGATTTTTTTTTGTGGACATTAGTGTTTTAGGATTTTTTAAAAATTTTCATAAAATTACAAAAGTTAAAGAATTTAAAATAAAAGTTGTACTTGAAATATGAACAGTATTAGTTACATATAATGCCAAACACGCTAAGTGTTTTGTGACAAAAATATTTTATAAGTGTGACCACATGGCAACCATTTTTGCCAAACTTTTGTTTTCTACTATTTGAAGAAACAAAAATGGGAAAATAAATGTGCGTTCTGGCAAACAAGGGAAAGCAAAATTATGATAAACATTTGCCATACCTGACCGCACCTTTATTCTTTTTAGTTTCCACAATATTATCACTAAGTTTTGAATTAAGTTTCACAATTTGTCTCAAAGTAAATTAGTTGCATCCCTCTGGATGTTAAAAAAGAATAATGAATTAATAAACAAAACAAAAATTTAATGCCAAAAAACAACACATCTATTAAAATTTAAAAAGCTTATACTGCAACGTCCTGTGTTGCCAATTTGTCATCGTTTAAACAATCCTGTTTATGTCACCAGGTATGAGAATTATGGATCGTCAGACATAAACACTGGTAATCTTAATTATTTCTCCTTAGCGTCACTTTAGTACACGAATTACTAGTTATTATCAATAAAAACAATATTCTGAATACATTAAAAACACTTTGTATTTTATTTATATTTTAGCTTCTAATGAAATTGGAGGTATACTGGAAAACTGCGCAAATGCATTGCATACTGGATTTGCAAAAAATTTCAAGAGCTTTAATCCACTAGCCAATAGATTTGGGAATTATGCCGAGTTAAGTTCAAATTCAATTATGTACGGCAACTGGATTGACTTGCCATCTAAACCCATTATTGGAGGTCATTTCAACCATTTACATCATCATCATTTCATAGGCCTGCAAGGTACAATTTGATTTTTATACCCGTATTTAATTTTATGTGATTAACATGAACTTTATTAAGCTAAAGTGTAGGCCATTTAAAATGTTTAAAAAATTTAAATTTAAAAATGTAATAAAACATAAACGGTATGAATTTTTGTTATTTTTTTTTTTTTGTCAAGTACACTTGTTTCAGGTAGAAATTGAACATTATTTTATGCCGCGGTTGGTCGCACCTCATTCGATGAAACCAATTTTCGTGTATGGTGTCGTATCTCGGCAATGGCACCACGAATGTTGGTCTTCAAATACTCAATTGTCTCTGGTTTACCCGTATATCGCTTTTCTTTAAGTACGTCCCTCAGCAAATAATCCAACGGAGTCAAATTGCAGCTTCTTGGCGGGCAATTGACATAACCATTTCGGCTAATTAAACGGCCATCAAACGTTTGACGCAATAAAACGATCGTGGCATCGTTGACATCAATACCGTTAAGAGTGTTGTCGGTTATCATGATGCACTATTGACCATAGTGGCTGCGTCGTCTCCATTTCTAAAGAAATATCGGCCAATGACGACTCCACTCCACAAGTCGCACCAAACAGTCACTACAAATACTACAATTTTCTAGTTAAAGCATCCTCCGAGATGAAAATGAGCTTTATTAGAAAAGATGATTTTTTGGCAATATCGACATCTTCGTGCAGTTTCTCGTTGGCCCATCGGGGGAAGTAATAATGAAGCGGATAGTCACGCGGATTTAACTTTTGAACCAATTAAACCTTGTAAGGCGTCATATTGAGAGCTTTTCTCTACGTAAATTGACATGTGAAATGTTTAATTCTTGAGAACGATGATGAGTTGATGTTGATCGACTCTCTCGCACGCCCTTAGCCACAACTTCGATATTTTCAGTTGTATGCACTTGCACGAAGACGCGCACGAACATTAGCAATAAATTTTCGCATACTGGGCACTGTTGGTCCTTCTTTTATACGACATTTTCGTGAAATTTTCACCAATTATCTTTGTTTTGGAAATAAATTTCCAATAAATTCCAATGTTGCTCAAGCGTACGGTACGTTCTGAATTTTGTAACAGAATAAAATGACATAAGATTTGCCAGATTTGGAGTAACCGATAGTTCAAATTATAACCGATAGATGGCGTACCCGATATTCTATATTTAAAATTACGTTCTAAAGTGCTTCAATGTAATTACAAATTACACGTATTTTCTTAAGAAGTAAACTATGTATATAGAGGGAATATTATTGATATTATACGTACGTACGTGTATAGATCAAATTCAAAGTTTATTTCAACTCCAGTTCATTCCCGTTCATTGAATGATTTAATTTTGTAAAGTTCAAAATTATTACCATATTAGGGATAGGACAAGAGTGGATGATAACTTTGTTTAAATTATTTAAATGCACTCAGTGTCCCGTTGTGATAGTTTATATTAACCATTTTTCAATTAGTCCTAATAGGTCTCATTTGAATCATGACTGCCATAGCTTATTGCATCTATTTAATTCAGTGAATATTTTGTGAAATTTCATAGAAAGAAACTTTTTACAACCACTTGATTAGAATACAAACATAAGTCCCTAACTGGTTTCGAAAATGTTTGCCGTAAATTGTAATGCCTTAAAAAGAAGTACAGTGAAATCTCCCGTAGACGGACACCGACCGTCGCAGTAGATTTGACCGTTAACGGGAGGTGTCCGTTCACGGGATAGTTTGCAATAGAAATGCCAGGACTTTGTGCTATTAAATATGCTGTTTTGACTAATGAGTAGAAATTTCAACACAACTATGTTAAGTTATTTTTTAATTCATTTTAGTTTAAAAATTCATTTGCTCACATTTAATATAAGATAAATCTCCCGAAATAAATTTTGAATTACATAATTGCCTCCATTTTTTTTTTTTGCATTCCTCAAAACGGTTTTCCAAATTGGTAAGTTTTTCATATGCCACAAAACCAGCAAAAGTTTTCAAACGCGCAATCTGTGTTACTGCTTCATCGAACAATTTAATTTACTCGATTTTTTTTTCCACAAATTCCTCTTTCGAATCACTTGCCCCAAATGAACACATTCAAAAAATACGAAAAAAAACTACAGAACAATCTACCAATGGTGCTAAAAAGGGGAATCACACAATATTATACATGTATATACATAAATCTGTTTTTATGGAAAAAAGGTGTCCGCGTCCGGCCAGTGGAGTGTCCGTCTAGAAGAGTGTAATCTGTTTTAAAATTTCTTGTAAAACAAAGGGACTAGGAAAATTGTCCGTAAAAGAGGTGACCGCTAACTTGAGGTGTCCGCTAGTAGAGTTTTCACTGTAATTAATATCATGCATATTCATATAAATAGTAAGAGATCGGTTTCAATTCGTTGAAAAACAAAGTTTAAGTTTACATTAAAGTTAAATTTGTCCTGTCTTTTTAATAAAAATGATTATGGTCATTAAAATAAAAATCCCAACAATTCTAAGACATTTATGTACGTATGTATGTACATAGATTGTGAATATAATTTTTTTAAATGTTCTTAAACTACTTTTAGCTATGTATCTAAAGTCGGTAATATATGCATGCGGTATCAAAATAATATATCCAACACCCATTAGAGTAAATTAATTACGACAACACAAGTATATAATTATACAGTGTGTTGCCTTTACCCGCCTTTTTAAACGTCGATTCCTCAAATTTTTTGCCGTATAACGAGATAATTTTCTCCGTATAGCGAAATGCCGTAAAACGAGGGAAACGATAATAAAAAGGAATGGAGGAAAATGCAATCATTAAAATGACGTAAAAGTGAGAGGTCTGCACTTAAATATAGGTTTTATTATTGGATACTATATATTTGTATATAAAATATAAAAAAAATTAATAAAATTTCCATGAAACTCTTTCAAAGAGTTGGAAGGAGCCTTACTATTCCACTTGTACACTCAATTTAAGAGTGGCACAGGATAAGTAGCAATTTGATTGAAGCTGCCAAAAAATAAATTGGGTTCAGCATGGCTTAGAGACCTCACTAGTTTTTTGTTGAAGACTGTAAATTTATCTTGAAAGGAAAGGTTAAAATAAAAACTAGTGACTACGTAAAGAGATGTCTTTATTCAAAGGCCTCGACAAGCACGCCAAGAGAAGCGTCAGATATGATAAGAGGAAGAGATACGAACAACTTGGTACTTATGCGCAAAAGTCTCTTGAGGAGCGTTGACTCAAATCTATACGAGATCACCAAAAAGCTCACCAAAAAAGATTTATAATACAAATTCTATGAGACATTAAGAGGTCATCCTGACAATATGCCTTCTAACACCCCATAACTGCACCGAATATCTACAGTTCACACAGTGCGTCAACATAGAGCCTTAACATCAATGAGGTGCTAGGATAACGTCAGGGCATGTAAAATGCTCCAAACTTATCGTTAAACATCTTTGTAAGGCGAGGAGGGTAAATGTTGTTAAAGAAATTAAATTATTTTATTATGTTTAAGAAATGACTTATTTAAAGAACCTTGTGAAAAGTAATTAAAAATAAAAAAATATGTATATAGTAAGCAATAGACGACCTATCGTTGCGAGTATTTTAAGCGATTTGTCAACTCACAACTCTATAGAAATTCCGTTGTTATCTATAAATCGACCCATACATTCAATACAATTTTGAAATATGTCTGTATAGTTTTGGTAATATATTTTTTCTTTTTGTAGCAAAAAAATTTCGAAGACAAGGAGTAGACCGCAAGCCACGTCCAAGCCTATAGTGCAAAACAACTTGAAAAATTGGAAAGTGAATTTAAGCAAGACAAATATTTAAGCGTCAGCAAGCGAATGGAATTATCTAAGTCATTGAACTTAACAGAGGTTCAAATAAAGACATGGTTTCAAAACCGGCGGACCAAGTGGAAAAAACAATTAACATCGCGTTTAAAGATCGCTCAGCGTCAAGGTGTGTATGAAAATAACCCCTGTATAACAAATGCCGCAAATTCTGCTAATGAATTGGGAGTACATGGAAGTGCAATTCCGTCAGCTTTTTCTACTAGTATACCAGCCATGTTTCCTCCATACTATGCATCAGCATTTTGTTTTGCTAACAACTTATTATTTTCCAAAAATCTCACAGCTCCTATCAATTATTTCCCCATTAATTCTCAATGTAATCATAATTTAAATAATATATCAGTAAATGCCACAAAAAATTCCTACTCAACGACCCATCTTATTTCAAATACAAATCCATCATAACCTAAAGTTTTTGAATAAATTTATGTTTTAGTTCCATGTTCTGTTAACCTTAGCTTATATTAAAATAATATTAATGTTATTGTCATATATCTTAATTGCTATCTCTAATTAAATAAAAATTATTTTTATTTGCAAAAAAATGTTTTGTGTTGATTTTTACTTTCAAATCATTATTCAAATAATAATTATTCATTATGAAGCCAAAGTTTGAAGTTATATAGAACAGAATCCAATTAATTATATGCTCGCAAACTACTTAACATTTATGTTTTGAAAAAAAAAAAAAAAATAGTGCATTTTTAAAAAATGCGATTAATACATGTGGCACCCTGTGAATCGCTGTTGCCAAGACAATTCAAACCACATTTGTGTAAACACGCATTTTAAGGGCGTGATCGTTTTAACGTCACTAATGACGTTCCGCCATAATATCCTGTCTCTTCCTTTTTCAAAGCTCTCGTCGACTGCAGGTGCGTCTTTTTAAGCCTTGAGTCAATTAAATAAATAAACTACTTAATTAGTGGATGTAAAAACCCACAGAAATTAAACCATCCACTAAATGGGTGACCCCGACGTGATCTGGATAACATCAAAGGTAATTTTTTTTGCGGACATGAGTACTGTAGACGACAGCGGCACATCGATGGCGACTGGATCTGAAGTTAACAATCAACAACCATCACCACAAGAGGTCTCCGTGGTTTACGCCAGGTTCCCCGTACCACAAATGTGCAGTAACAACATTGAAGCCTGGTTCACAACGATGGATTTTTGGTTTATGGCATCGGGAATTGTCGCCGATAAGCAGAAGACTGCTACGATATTGGCAGCGCTTGACCCAAACATCATCTCTCAACTTGCGGACGTTATCGCCTCTTTGCCGTCAACGGACAGATACGAATACACGAAGGCAAAGATAATCGCACATTTCGCCGATAGCGAACAGCGCCGACTCAACCGTCTCCTTTCCGAAATGCCGCTAGGGGATAGAAAACCTTCAGATCTCCTTTACGAGATGAAGCGCTTTGCTGGAAACACAGTGGGAGACGCAGCTCTCAAAGGCTTGTGGATCAAGCGCCTACCAGAATTCGCCCAACCAGTCGTGGCCGCCTCTACCGGTACTCCGTCGGAATTCACAAAGATAGCCGATTCGATTATAGATGCGATGGCTTCCAGCCAAATCAACAACATTCGTCAGCAGCAAGCTGGTGAAATAAATGAGTTACGAGCAGCTGTAGCCGATCTGGGAAAGCAGTTCGACAAGGTCACGCTCCCGCGCTCGCAAGCCCGTCGTTCACGCAGCCGCTCAGTTCATCAATCAGCTTTTATTGAAGAAGTCCCAGGATTTGAATGTTGGTACCACCAGAAATACGGCCGATCCTCTAGAAAATGTCGCAGCCCCTGCAAACACAGGAAACGCCAGCTAAATTCCCTGTCTTTAAACCCAATACCGCCTTCAAAATGACTCAATCTTTCAACGGAGGATCTTGGCGAAATCCCCCGTACCAGATGTTAAATATTTCGCCTCCAAATCAATGATAAGTATTCCAAACAATTTTTTTTAATAGATAGTGGTGCTGATGTGTCAGTTTTACCCCTAACCTCCAAATCAAGTGACATTCGCCCGACTGGCGTCACGCTTTTCGCTGCCAACGGGTCCCCTATAAAAGTAATTGGTGAGAGGCGTATTAAGCTGAATCTCGGTCTACGCCGCGAGTTTTATTGGTCGTTCGTAATTGCTAACGTAACATCACCAATCATCGGATCCGATTTTATAAAACATCACGACCTTATGATAGACTCTTCGGCGTAATAGACTCGTCGATAATACTACCGGAACCTCATCAGACCTTAAATCTACCACCTTCAACGAAGCAGCCTCAATTACGACTTTTGACCCAACCAATCCTTTCTCCGTTTTGCTAAGACAATTTCACGACATTACGCAATTGGCGCCTTATGGTTCTACAACCAAGTCTTCCATAGTCCACCGAATCGAAACTACTGGACAACCCGTTTTTTGCCGACCGCGACGCCTTTGCCCAGAGAAGCTTGCAGCTGCTAAGAAAGAGTTTAATTTTTTAATCAAAACTGGAATTTGTCAGCCTTCAAAAAGCAACTGGTCCAGCCCCCTACATATGGTCAGAAAAACTGATGGTATCTGGCGGCCATGAGGGGATTATCGCGCACTAAACGCACAAACGCTACCAGACCGTTATCCTCTACCTTTTTTAACGGATTTTACGACCAACATGCGAGGTAAGAAGATATTCACGAAAATAGGCTTACAGAAACTTTTTCATCCAAGTCCCCATCCACCCGGACGACATCCCTAAAACCGCTACATGTACTCCTTTCGGCCTTTTTGAATTTAATTACATGACCTTTGGTCTTTGTAATGCCGCCCAGACGTTTCAAAGGCTCATTAATGAGGTACTGCGGGGATTGGAATTCGTCTTTCCATATATTGACGACATTTGCGTTGCCTCTAATTCAATTGAGCACCATTATTCCGACCTTTCTGAAGTCTTCCGACGTTTGTGCGATAACCGTCTGGCAATAAACCTCAAAAAATGCGAGTTTGGCAAACGGAAATCAAGTTTTTGGGCCACCTAGTCAATGCTGAGGGCATCCGCCCGTTGCCTGAAAAAGTAGAAGTAATAAAGCAGTTTCCGAAACCTAAAGTGGCACAGGAACTCAAAAGACTTATAGCTATGATAAACTTTTAATTCCTACCACACGCCATCAACTACAGCTACAAAAATTAATACCCGGCAACAAGAAGAATCATCGCTCGCTCTTAATCCGGACTCAGCCCGCAGAAGAAGCTTTTGAACGCTGCAAATCCGAGCTGGCAAACGCCACACTCTTGGCTCATCCCGCCGCCGAAGTACAACTAGCTCTATATGTGAATGAATCCGATACTGCAGTCGGCGCAGCATTACATCAACAAATCGATGACACATTGCAACCTTTGGCATTTTACTCCAAAAAGCTTACACAATCGCAGTCCAAATATTCAGCATACGACCGAGAGCTCGCAGCTATGTACCAGGCCGTCAACCACTTCCGCTACATGATTGAGGGCCATAGATGTTACATAGTAACCGACCATCGCCCTTTAACCTTCGCCTTCCATCAAAAATCAGAAAAAGCTTCACCTCGGCGGATACGACAACTCGATTTTATAAGCCAATTTTCCACAGATATACGTCATACACCAGGTTCATCTAACGCAGCAGCAGACGCTCTCTCGCGAATAAATTCAATCGGGCAAAATATTGACTTCAACACCCTGGCAACAGCTCAACAGACGGATAGCGAGCATCGCCAACTTAGAATACATGCGAAAAATGGCAGAAATTCATTAAAAATAAAAATGTTTCCTATTCCAGGCAGCAGTCTTCAATTGGCATGTGACACTACTACATCTCGGATACGACCCATTATTCCTAAAAATTTTCGAAATCAAATCTTGACCACGGTTCATAATCTTTCACACCCTGGCGTACGAGCTACTACAAAATTAATTTCTCAGAGATTTTGTTGGCCAGGTGTCCGTAAAGATTGCGCAGAATTCGTACTTAATTGTATAGAGTGTCAAAAGGCGAAAATACAGAAGCATACTGGATCAGCAGTTGCTAAATACGAGCCCCCGAAGGAACGATTCTCTCATATTCTATTATGCGAAGGACAACGATACTGCCTTACTATATTCGACCGTTTAACGCGCTGGCCTGAGGCTATACCGATTCCAGATATGTCGGCCGGAGTAGTCGTTAAGGCAATTATATCCCAGTGGATAGATTTGGCGTGCCGTCACGAATAACATCAGATCGAGGTCGTCAATTCGAGTCTGGAATTTTCGCTGAATTAATGAGAGCAATCGGCACGACACACTTACGCACCACGCCGTATCATCCTCAGATCAACGGTATCGTCGAGCGCTGGCACCGATCATCTACCAGTCATCCTTCTTGGTTTACGAGTTGCTTTTAAACCCGATATTAACGCGTCACCAGCAGAAATGGTATATGGCTCTACGCTTGCTATACCTGGAGAATTTTTTCATTCAATGTCAAATCATGACTCTTGCACAGACTACATATCTGAGTTTCGTGCTGCGATGAATAAATTAACTTCAACGGATACAGCTTATCATACCACGCCTGGAGTATTTATTTCTAAAAACCTGCATAACATGACACATGTTTTCGTCCGCAACGATGCGATCCGACCTTCTCTGACGCAGCCTTATGACGGTCCATTTACAGTTATAAAGCGTTTCGACGAATTCATTACCATTTTGATGAAAGGTCGCCGAAGTAATATTAGCATCGATCGCCTTAAACCTGCCGTTACCCCCGGAAGTGATACCTGTGACAACTTTAATATTCCTACATCACATACTACCGAGGAGGTAAAACCGAAAGCTACTGCAAGTGGCAGACGGGTGGTAATCCCTTTTAGGTTCAGGTGAACCTCCACCAGGATGGGGAGTAATGTGGCTCCCTGTGAATCGCGTTGCCAAGACAATTCAAACCACATTTGTGTAGACACGAATTTTAAGGGTGTGATCGCTTTAACGTCACTAATGACGTTCCGCCATGATATCCTGTCTCTTCCCTTTTCAAAGCTCTCGTCGACTGCAGGTGCATCTTTTTAAGCCTTGAGTCAATCCATCGAATAACTTGCGATCCTTATATTAAATAAATACACTACTTAATTAGTGGATGTAAAAACCCACAGAAATTAAACCATCCACTAAATACACTTAAGTCTAGTTTTATGCAATGAATGCGATACTCTAGTTTCATATGAAAACTAATGATTCGTTCCATAAAAATTGGAACAAAACGACCGCCAACACCAGGGGGGGGCTAATTCGTACATTCGATTTTTTTAGTTTTGGGATTCTGTCAGTCGATATCGATTAATATGTGTCGACATTTTTAATGACAGTAGTCGATAGCGTGCAACTGTTCGAATGTAATCTTGTGAGTTTTTAATCGTAAGCAAAAAACCTATCGAGTAAAGCTTTTTTGTTAACAAAAATTTAAAAAAAGGAAATGTAAGTAGGAATTTTTTAAAAACTAAAGAAAATAGTTAAAATTTTAGTATTTTAGGTTGAAATTAACAAAAGTAAATGGATCCCAAAAATAGATTATAGGAGACTTTATGGCTAAACATACGAATTTGACAAAAAATATATTGCCGAATACTGCATAAGGAAAAGTAAAGGCTAACCAACTTTGGGAACTGCTTACTACCAAACTTAATGCTTCTAGGCCACCAATAAAGCATGCCGGCATTCAACAGCAACTTTGAAGGTCTGAAGAACATTAAAACTTTTGGATCAGCTATGCAAATAAAAAAAGGGAAGATTGGTCAGAAGCATAAGACTGTAGTGATAAAATTTTGCAACTACATCACAAAGTAATACATCTTGTAACGATTCGTTTATTTCTGCCTGTACACTATTTGATAATGAAGAAGTTCATAGCGAAAATCACTTCCTCTTGTACTGAAATTGAAAACGATGAAGAAGAAAACGAAAAAGCATTGGTTATTTAAAAAAGTAAAATCAAAGGAAATACCAAAAATTAATATGTTAAAAAAATATGACGGCTACAGACCTATACCACAATGAAGTGTTAAAAAGATTAGACAACATTATTAAAATAAATAATAAAAAGCTCGACCTAAAGAAAAACGGAATTCAACAGTTGTAATAAAACAAATAACTTTACAATTAAAGGAAAGGGCAGAAAATATAAATTCATTCAAAACTAAAATACATTTTTAATTTGCAAAATTTAGTTTTCTGATTTGCTTACCACTTTACAAACATACATATATTTTTGTTTACAGAAGTGTTCAGTGTTGGAAAACATTTCACAACACTGGAAACATAATATTATTCGTTAACTATCGACTAACAGAATTAGAAATAAGTCCACTTTCTAAAATTCTATCAACTCGAAAGCCAATTCGATCACGACTGCCAGAATTAGACCCCAGATCTCGAACAGGAATGACCTTATATGAGCTCTGGAAAAGGAATGGGCAAAAATAACTTCCCACCAATGTAAAAGGCTAAAAGCTGTAATTAAGCAAATGGAGATCATCTAAATTTTGAAATAAAAACTATTGGTTAATTAATCATTTAATTGTTTGTTTATATTAAGTGGTTGAAATAAGCTGACTAATTGGGTTCCAACTTTTTTGGTTTTTAGTTTGTAAGTTTACATTTGAGAGGAATCAAAACTTTTTTAAACATATTCTATAAACTCTTATTAAAATTTTTTTAATATCTTGTTTATTTTCGAAATTATACGAGCTTAATTTTCACTTACTTAAACAATAACACTAAAACATCTAAAAAAATATCAACAAAAATATAATATTAATTTATTAATTACATAAAACCTAATTTTAGTTTTTAAAGAAATTCTTGCAAATATTTATGTATGTCTGTAGAAGACCCCGCAGTCTAGTAGGTAGTGTGTTGGCTTATTAGACGTTCAAACCCCAGCCACTAAAACGAAAATATTTCTCCGGGAACTTCCTCTCAACCGATTTCTGGCAAAAACTCTAAAAGTAAATTAAATTGCCATGAAAAGGTTCTCAAAAATCTATCGTTCGGAGTCGACTTTAAATTGTAGATCCCGCCACTCATGTATAAAATTTACTCACACAAGATAAATAGCGTGAGAAGCTAGGTCGTAATCCTGACTGAAGGGTTATAATGACCAACTATGTATTTGTTGTAAATATGTATGTATGATTAATCTGAATCACTTAGCAATTGTTTCGGAATTAGTTCCACGTGACTTTCATCACTATATGATATAATAGTACAGAGGTATTGTCATCATTTGGTAAAAATCATTTTATTGTATCAGTGGTGTAAATTTGGTTTAATAGAAAAACTATAAAACCATTTAAAAAACAAAAAAAAGAGCTCGAGAAATCTTTTTATCTAATTAGAATCGAAAAGGTCGAATAAAACTATTGGATAAACATCTAAAATTTTAATCCCGATAAAAAAGTTAGGGTTACTGGGACTTTTTACAAATATGTGTATTAAAATTCCACATTGTGAATTGTCACATAAATATTTTTAATAATAGAATTAAATTAAATAGTAGAATCAGAGTAGTTATTTGTATCAACTTACAGAGCAAAACGCATAGAACGCAAAGAACGGAAGAGTAGGTTTTCTTTTGGGTCCGTCGTATGCATCGTAGAAAAAAGTCAGCTATTTTTAATAAGTAGGGATGGAAAATTATATTAAATTTTCAATGAAATCGATAAATATTTTTATATATCGCATTATATCTTTCTTTCCTGTTTTTGCATTATAAATATAATAATAGAAAAAACTTTCGTAATACAGCTTACTACTATGAGAATAAAATTCACTAAAAATTTTTTAACACTTTTCCTGTATGAACAATATTTGTACTACAGTAATTTACTTACCGGCACAACCAACTTTTGCACGATATCTTGTGCAGGTAAGTAAAAAATGCAGTTAACATAAATGCATTTACCTGCTTATTAATGCTTGTAAGTGCATTTAAGTTTACTGCCCAAAAAAGCAGCTAACAGCAAATAATTTGAATTAATAAAAATAGGGTGTAAAGTCGACTTCGACCTTTTTAGACTAAAAGGTGAATGTTCGAAAGTCGATTTATAGAATCATATACGACTTTTTTTTAACAAAAAGTCTATTGTTCAAAAGTTGAACTCTATTAGGCAACTAAGTGAAATTTTTTAACCAAAACCCGCAAAAGCTTTTTAAAATATTATGCACGTATCTTAAATGTGCAGGAATGAAGAATGCACTTAAATTAAGAAATTTATATGGGTTTGGTAAAATAAATATACGAAATACAAATTTTGTGCACTTAAATGCAAAATGCACTTATTGCTCTTCCTTAATTGCTGTCGAATCTTGCTATTTGCTTGTTTGACTCACCCAAATTTATATTTGAGTGTTTGCTGCCCTACTGCATAATTTATTTATATATTTTTTTAATAACTAAATGACCTTTACACCTACTTGTTCTTCTGATGTATTTACTGCACTTATTTTCTTTCGCTTCTTTAGTGGTTTTTGCACCGATTTTTCGTGCGTAATAACTTTTTTATATCCTTTTTTCGTTTCACTCTTCTTTTATTTTATATTAAAAGGAGTATCGACTGCGCTAATTTTATATTTAATTAAAGGTGTTAAGTTAAAAAAATTTCAGGAGGAAGTGAACCCGTCACCACTTGAAGTTAAACGAAAACTGTCTTTTTTATTATTACAATTATTAACATGCTTCAATTAAATTACATTTGTGCTTATTCTGCGTTTTACAATTTTAATAATTTGCTTATAAACTACTTTATATTAATTGGGTTACCTTATTGAAAAAATTACCATGAAAAGCTTCTAAAAAATCTATCGTTCGGAGTCGACTTTAAACTGTAGGTCCCGCCACTCATGTATAAAATTAACATACGCAACAGAGACCATTCCCATTTGCTGACCATTCGCAAATTCATTGTGTTTGCCTTGCTTTTACTCGACAATAATAAAAATGTACATTGTTGTTTGTTTAATCACTCCTTATTACTGTTTGCTATTTTACATTCTCTTTTTGTTGTTGTTGACGTTATTCATCAAGCAACGAAATAATTTAATGCCACATGAAATAACTAAAAACATTCACAACATTCGCCCAGTATTCGTTGCTTTGAGTGAATGAAACGATGTACATAGCTTCATTTCTGCAACAATAAAACACATGTTCTTATCCTTCAATAAAACAAACGGTAATATTTTTTTCCACAGGCTGTTTTGTGAAAACAAGACATCTTTCAGTTTGTTTATTATATTATTTGGCAATGTATGTATACACACATGCACACATATGCGATCAGTATTGAAACCATTCACACCAATCGTAAACCATTCGTACCAATCGTTAAGTATTCGTTGCCTTTGGGAGTATTCGTTTACATTTGTAGAAGGCATGCAATGCAAGCACCATTTTTCGTTACACTCCGTTTTGTGAATCATGGCATGTATTGCATTACGGAATTGATTTGTACTGTCAACATGAGATTCGTTTTTTGTGATTGTATTCAAAATTCAAAAATGAGAAGCTAGATCGTAATCCTGAATGAGGGTTATAGTGACGAATTATGTATGTAATTATAGTAATTGAAAAAATTCAGTTTTTAAAAAAATTTTATTTTCAATAAATTCAAAACTGCACCATTCCACACACGCAAATTGGCTTTTTTTATTAGAACTAAAAACCAATACTAAATGAAAAAATTACAGAATAAATGAAAAAACTTAATCACATCTGAAATTTTATTTTTAAAAACAACCTACCCATCGCTCACCATCATCCCCTCCGACCAACAAATTATAGTTTAAATAGTGAGTCCAAATGAAGCTTTCCAACAGTCGTATTCTGAAAATAATAGTGAAAACATGCACTGCAGCGCCTCTAGAAAAGGGAAAAAACCTACAAAATGAACACCGTGTCTGGTCTTAATAAACTCAGGGTGAACCAGTATGAGAAGGAAGCAGTATTCTTAAGGGATATACATACCAGTAAATATCATGAACCCAATTATCAAATGCAGTAGGAAATGCTTGAGATAGAAAAAATGTTGTCTTTCTCACTCAAAAATATTTAAAATGCCAGGAGATCAAATTGAAAGGCATTTTTTTTTTTTTTCAAAAAATTAAACAAGGAAATACTAATTATACTTCACAATTTGCAATGTATGAAATTTAAATAAAGAGTACAAACAGAAAAAAAACTATAAAATAATATTTGTTATTATTTTAGTTGCAACGCATTGACTGCCCAGGGGTTTTGACGAAAACTTTCTCGGGAGGCCAAACATTTGTTTTGTTAATTGAGTGTATTAGTGATAAAAACAGATTTCTGAGACATCCCCAGTCTATCCTTCTCCTTACTTTTCATTTTATATAGGCTTTTTTGTATTGTACATTTCTGTACGACGCGGCACTGCACTACGGATATGCATTTCTCTTGTTTTTTATTTAATATTTATTTGTTTCTTTTTTAGTTTGCAGTCATTTCAAATTTGTAGAACTTGAAAAGACCTAAAATGTCGAAACGAAAGTTAAGCGGAAAGGTAATATTGGAAGCCTTGACGGAGAGTGATGAAGAAAAATAAATTGAACAACTATGTTTTAGCGAACAAAGAAAATTATCAAAGCTCTGATTAAATAAATAAAGTGTTTTAAAAATAGGCAGTGACTATTAAAAACATAAAATATAAATGATTTTATCATATAAAAATTAAATACTTAACAAAAAATGTTTTTCTTTCAAGCTGTCATACAGTTTGGTGTGAAAAAATAAAAAATAAAACAAAAATTTTAACTCAAATAAAAAATATTTATATTTTAATTCCAAAATTGTGAATTTTTTCAAATAAAGAAATCAAATTCTGTTCTTTAGTTATTTTTGGACTTCTTAAGACCGCGATCCGTACGCATAACAATAAAAATACAAAAATTTTTGTGGACACAGACAATTTTCATTTTATTTCATCATGTCTGAGGACACTGATTGTAGTGATGATGATATTACCTGGCAGGTAGTTGACTTGCCTACGTTGAAACGCCGCCAAACAAAATCACCCAACGTGTTTCAAAACAAAAGAATATATACTGATAGCAAGAGTTCAACTACGCCAAATAATAAGAGGAATAATCTTAACGGTGCTTGCAGTCCAAACATAGACAACAATGTTGCTGGTACTTCAAAACTAAGTAACCTCTCAAAATAGTAATTGTTTTGCTGCACTTGATAACCAAGATAATGAAATGGACTCTTCTGACTGAAGAGAATACTGTTACTGAACAGAATGACAATAATGATAATGTACCAAAACCTCCCCCTATATTTATATTATTTGTTGCTGACATTAGTAAAATGATTGAATCCTTATGTAAAATAATTCCTTCCGATGATTTCAATTACAAGTCTCTAAGAGATGGGCAAATTAGGTTGATGATAAAAAATATTAAATCGTATAGATTGATTGTTACCTACCTAAATAATAAAAAACTTAAATTTCATACTTACCAAGTTAAACAGGAACGGTCGTATATAGAGTGGTAGTAAAAAATCTACACCATTCAACCCCCATCGACGATATCAAAGAAGACATTGAAATTTACGGACACAAAGTCAGAAACATCACTAAACTACAAAGCAGGATCACGAAAGTCCCACTACCAATATTTTACATTGACCTGGAACCTGCTACAAACAACAAAAGTATATACGATATCAAATATATTAATAATCCCATTGTGTCCAAAACTCATTTTACTTCCAACCATCCAGACGATGGAGCGCATGCAGGATCAGCAATATTAAAATCTTCAATACAATATGATATTTGTAATGAAATAAGAAAACCATACCTTCAAGCTGCGTGTATCAAAATTATTTGTGACTCAATTAATATATCTGTATGTGCTATTTATTTCTCATCACGTTTTTCAGTAAAATGTCAAGAATTTGAAGAATTTTTCAAATCTCTTGGACTAAGATTTATAGTCGGAGGTGATTTCAACTCTAAACATCATTGGTGGGGCACTAGATTGATAAACCCTAAAGGTAGAGAACTCTATAAATGTGAAACTAATAACAACTATTCTATTCTATCTACTGGAAGTCCGACGTATTGGCCTACAGATTTGTCAAAGATACCTGACTTATTGGATTTTGTTGTATATACCGGTATAAATAATAATCTCCTCCAAATAACAGATTGCGATGATCTCAGCTCAGACCATACACCACTTATAGTAAACTTTAATACATTTTTACATTACCAATCAAAAAAATATAAATATACAAAAAACAAATGAAATTAACACACAAGTTGGATAGAAAGATTTGTTAACCTAAATATATCACTAAAATCAACTTCCGAGTTAGATGATGTTGTCGAAACTTTCAATAATCTTATTTATGAAGCAGGATTTTTATCAACACCAAACATAACAAATCATCATAATCAAAGTAATTTCTTTGTAAATACTGAATAAGTGCTATGATTAGAAACAAGGGAAGGTTAAGTAGGGTATGGCAGGCAATCAGAAACCCCAAAGACAAACGAAGCCTAAATAAAGCAACTAAGGATCTTAAATGCCGATTGGAAGAAATAAAAAATGATCAAATTGCAAATTTTCCAAAAAATTTTAATATTGATAATAATGGCGAGTATTGTTTATGGCATGCTACAAAATATTTGAAAAGATCCACCAAGAAAAATATACCAATCAAAGATGAAAATTGGTTATGGTGTAGAACCGATAAAACCAAATCAGAAGCATTTGCTTTGCATTTATATAAAACTTTTCAGCGTCGTGATATAATTAATGGTCCTGATACAGCCTATATAAACAATTTTTTAGATAGTCCTTGTCCAATGGATTGGCCAATTAAACACAGCTCACCACAGGAACTTCGAGAAGAAATTAATAACCTAAATTGCAAAAAATCTCCAGAATACGACTCTATTGACGGAAAAGTTGTCCAAGCTCTATCAAAGAAAGCTATTTTACTATTAACTCTTATATTTAATTCAATTTTAAGCCTAACTATTTTCTTACACAATAGAAATGTGCCGAAGTAGTAATGGTACCTAAACCAAAAAAACCTGAGAATGTTGTTACATCGTATCGCCCAATAAGTTTGCTAGCCACTTTCTCCAAAATATTTAAGAAAATATTTATGAGAAGAATGTTCCCAGTATAAGAAAAGCTTAATATAATACCCGACTACCAATTTGGATTCAGACATAAGCATGGCACACCGGAACAATGTCATCGTATAGTCTCTTATATACGAGATTCTTTAGAATATTGCTCAGGAGTTTTCTTAGATGTACAGCAAGCTTTTTTAAACTTATTTTTATCTAATACTAAAATCATATCTCAGTGATAGACATTATTACGTAAAGGTAAGTAGAGCTTATTCGGAAATATACCATATTCAAGCTGGAGTTCCCCAGCGCAGTGTCTTAGGACCAACCTTATATACAATATTCACTTCTGATATGGCAGTTACAAACAATATTTTGGTTGCAACATACGCTGATGATACGGCAATATTAGCTTCTAGGTCCGATCCTAACGTTGCCTCAATACAACTACAAAAGCAACTAAACGAAATAGGAATGTGGTAAATAAGTGGAAAATAAGAGTAAATACCGAAAAATCTACTAATGTAACATTTGCCCTGCGTCGTGGAAACTGCCCATTCCGCAAAGTCATAACGTGAAATACTTAGGATTGCATATTGATCGTAGACTTGCATGGCAAACACATATTAAAGCTAAAAAACAATACTTAAATATAAAAAGCAAACGGCTCTATTGGTTATTGGGTTCTAAGTCCAAACTCAGCCTTGAAAATAAACTAATAATCTATAAAATCATATTAAAACCGGTGTGGACTTACGGTATACAATTATGGGGAACCTCCAGTAATTTAAATATCGAAATCCTACAAAGATATCAATCAAAAACTTTGAGGTCAATTGTCAACGCGCCTTGGTTCATATCAAACAAAGCTATCCATGATGATCTATCAGTTCCAATGGTTAAAGATGAAATTTCCAGATTAAGTGAGAATTACCTACAGAGGATAAGTAATCATTGCAGTCTGTTTGCTATAGCATTCCTAGATGACACAAACTGGACTTGCCATTTCGAGACTAATTAAATTTTTTCAAAATGTCTTGCATTTTTTCTTTTTTTTTTGTAAATAACCATTTAAATGAAAATATAATATAAATAATGTAAATATTATCAACTAAAATTTAAACAAGTTTATAAAAATTGTATTTAAAGACGATATTGTTGTTCTCATTGGACTTCAACAATCAATGTTATTGTATTTAACTTTATATAATTTACTTATTATCCTTTGGGATAGATTGTAAATAAAAAAAAATATTTTGATAAAAACAAGAAAACAGAACGGAACAAGACATAAACAAGCCAAAAAAAAAAAAACACATACATTAAAGCGACAAAAAAACCCATCAAATACGGAAAAACGTAATAATATGGTGATTCCCCTTTTTAGTTTTACAGAATAAAAAGAATTCGGATATTTCTTATGTTAAAATACCAAAAGAAAAAAAAAAACGCTCAGAAATTAGAATTTTAAATTCGAATTTTAGAGCGTATAATATATTGCAAGCACTGATTTTAATTTCTGGAATTACTAATTACTGGAGGTTCTAATTTGTGAGCTTCTACTGTATATGTGTTTTTTTTTTGCATTTATTTACACTCTACATTACAGCCTTTCAGATTAATAAAAAAAATAACAACATTTTTCATTGTAACGGTAATTTTATTAAGAAAAAGAAAATGAACTCAATTTTTTGCGCTCAACGTATGATCGAACAAACAAGAGCACAATTGCTATAAATGACGAAAGAGAACAATTACTACTTGTTTCATGTTCACAAGAACGGCCTGTAAACGTTTTGGAATTGATTTTACCAAATTGTAGCATACCTGAGGTTCTATGGAGCTTCACGTTTCCAGTAAAGCTGCCTTAAGCTGATTCAAAGTGTTAAATTGCTGTTGACATACTCTTCTGCCAAATTCTTCCCAAGGATGTTCAATTACCTTAAGGTCTGGGTCCTATTAGCTAACAAAAATTATTTTTTGTACTCAGTTTAACGAACAAATAAAATATTATTTGAATGAAAATATGACATTTGACAAATATAACAAAAAACCTGATGAGGAGGATGTTGTGGAAAACCTTCAGGAAGAAGCAATAAAAATTGCAACATGTTGAAAAGGAAAAGTTAAAAGCAAAAATGGAAGAAATCGCTCTTTGTAATAATCAGCATTATAATGCCGACAAATTCGGTTTATATTGGGAACAGTTGCCATATAAAACATACTTGTCATCACTGGAGAAAAGTGCTCCAGGCGCAAAGATGGAGAATCAACGATTAACTTTCACGCGCTGTTCAAGTGCATTGACGACTCACAAAGTTAACTTAATTAATTGGTAATTAGGAAATCTAAAAGTCCACGAAGTTTCAAAAACTTTACTTTTTCAGTGAATTAAAATTCTTCAAGTCAGCATGGATGACATGTAAAATTTTTGATGACTGGTATTATAAATGACTAACTGACAAATTTAAAACGGAACACTTTGTTATATTTTTTGGCCTTAGGTTACTGAGTTCTTGACAAAAAATTTTAAGTAATTGCTAAAGTAGGTAGTTTGCTGGCTTATTAGACGTAAAGCCAGTGTTCGAGTCCCAGGCCAGACATCAAAAATAAAAAACTACAAAAAGTATTTTTTCGGCGATTTTTTCTCTTCTTGAAAATTTTCTCAAAAATCTGGCGTTCGGAGTCGCCTTTAAACTGTAGGTCCCGCCAGTTCTGTAAAAAATTAATACACACAACATAAGTGGTGTGAGAAACTGCGGGCTTCTGGGGGACGATTGCTGTAGACTGTCTAATGGTGAAGGTATAGCACTGGTCATTTTATTGTCACCGTTACCATTCGCATCTTCCCTCTTTCCACCTATCCTAAACCTGCACAATGCACTGCATGAGTAGGGGTCATCCCCTGAGTGCAGGTTTAATAAAAAAAAATTAGTTTCGGACAAAGATGACACCGATGATTTTTTATTAATTAAAATATAATTTTTCAAATTAAATAGAATCATTTTTTGTTTTAAATTTGGGTATAACGTGCACAAACTCGAAAATGTGAACTGCATTGGTAAAAATTAGTTCACGTTCTCGCAAGTTCACTGTAATTTGTGATATGAATTTTTTTTCCTTTTTTGTATTATTTGTATAAAAAATAATTCATTTTTATAAAATATTTTATGTACTTTTAACTAGTGCTCATACCAAAAACTCAAATTAAAGTTAGTACTGCATATAACGAACTTTTTGATTTTACGAACAGGCCTGGCAACATATAGGTTTGTTAAATCGTAAAACTACTGTATTACAATTTTCCGAATACTTTCTATTGATATTTGACAACTCAAATATCAGCAACGACAATAACAACGAACAAAGTAAAACCAAAGTTGTTGAAACAACCAGCTGTTTGGTTTAATAGCTGCCAAATTAATATTGTATACGCAGCGAACTGCGTATATTGTTAAATTGTGTTATGTATATTTCTTTATAAATAATTTAAATTTATTTATGCAAGAAAAATATTTAAATTTCCGTTTTTAACTCGCACGTTTTGTTATTCATACTTTTATTTACATTTTGCACTATCATTACTTCAGCTTCGTTACATTCTTTCGCGAGCGTGTTTGTCTAACTTCATACCAAGTGTCATTCACGTCTTTAAGAAATAAACTCAAACATAAAACACTAATTTTAAAGAAAAAGTCTTGAAGGAAAAACGATTAAGCAGGTTGACGAAAAATTCCATGTTCCCAGTTGATTGTTGACAATCTATTGACAAGCACGTGAATTCATCGCTCAGCTGTTTACATATTTTCGTCAAATTCAAAAAGAAATTTCCGTCATCGAATGGACGGCACTGCTTTGCTAAAGCCAAAGCAACTGTATATGATGCCTTTTTAAAAGGCATTAAATTATTACTATTAATTTGTAAATCATTGTAATTTGGTACGTCCGTTTCGTCAACAATGAATTTTAAAAAAAATTCTGCTTTTAATTGCAATAATTTTAAAATCCTATCATTCCCTTTAATGTTGTTGAAAAATCCGTGGCTAGTCTCGTAATGTCTTTTTATAAAAAAAAAAGAATTACGACATAAAGTGCGATAACACACAAGGCATTGTGCATTACCATCCATATTCTCTATAAAAAAAAAATCATTTTCATTAAACATTTTGCTGCGTGTATTTGCCAACAACAATAAATCATTCAAAAAAGTTGCGTAGCGAGATCTTACTTCACCAAGTGCTAAACGTCAACTGAATTGATTTTGTTCTCTGGCATCAACACAAAACAACAAACAAAGCAACAAACACACGATCATTATACGAAACCACACGAGTAAGCTTATAGTGTACGTGTGTCAACGCAGCGTCAGCAGAAATTTCTTTTCCTATCACATGTGATACGAAATTTCAAATTTGCCCTTCGCTGCTTTAAAACGTAAGAAGTACTGGGGAAATAACCCCAAGTTCAAAGTACCAAAGGCCACAAAAACGGACCCTAACAGGTTTCAAATAATTTTTTAACATGGAAAATGATGAAGTCTCGAGTTTAGAAAATGAGATCATTAAAAAAGATGAAGTCAAAGTTCCTCCAATAATAGTTGATAATAGTCATAGCTTCTCAACGGTCATTAATCTTTTGGGAACAAGCTGCAAATATAAAAGAATATCAATTGGTACCAAAATAATACCCAACACTTTGATAGATTACAACGAAGCTGTTAAAAAATTGAATAATATGGCTATGGATTTTTTCACCCACCCTATTAAAGATCATAAACAGTTTAAGCTTATGTTATTTGGTTTGCCTAAACACAATAAAAAAGGAATTCAAAGAAGTTTTCAACATTGAATTAGTCAATATTAAAGAAGTCATGACCGCACGTTCGACTAAAGGTGATGCATTATATATGTTGGAGTTTAGCAGGGAACAAATATCAAAAAAGGAAATATTCAAAATAAGGTACGTGTCTGGCATAGCTGTTCGCTGACGAAACCCAAATCGTCGTTCTAATGGCCCTACACAATGCTCCAAATGTGCGATGTACGGCCACGGATCAGCAAATTGTTATAGACCAGTTGCATGCATAGCGTGTGGTGGGTCTCACGACTATTCTAATTGTCAACTCAACAAAACACTCGTAGATGGACCAGTGATTTACAAATGCTATAATTGCACTAAACGCAGCTTAAAAAATACAAATCATAGAGCTGATGACCCTCATTGTCCGTCAAAGAGGGAATATTTGGAAATTAGAAAAAGGGTTACAAATATTCGACGCCCTGCCAGAATGCAGCTGAATGATCCTGTTTTATATACGACTGATGATGAGCTGTTTGATACAAGATATAGTGAAGTACCAAGATTTTCTCAAAAAACATCAGGTAAGGCTGAAAACAAAGTTTATTATTTAAAATAATAATTTATAATAACAGATTCTAGAGATTTTCTTCGAGGCAATTGATACTCTTGAAAAATGTAATACCAAGTACGACAAGTTAAGGGTGCTTGGAAACATGCTTAGACATGTCATACAATAATAAGAAAGCTAAGTTAAGTATTATGCATTGAAATGCCACAGCAATTATAGAGTTGGAACAAGTATTAAAACAAAAACGAATTGATTTAGTTCTCATAAACGAAACATTTTTGAAACCAAATCATAGATTTAAACTGGCTAACTTTAAAGTGTATAGAAATGATCGTACTTCGCATGGTGGAGGTGTTCTGATAGCTATTAAAAACTTTATTCCACATGAACTTTTCCAAAATTACCGAACTTCTAAAATGGAAAATATTTCTATCGTAGTTAAAATAAATAATAGGCCAGTGAGATTTACAGCTATTTATTCTCCAAAATACACAAATGATTTTGTAAGTGATCTAAATATTATTACTCGTTCTTATCATGATTACTTCATATTTGGCGAACTTAAAGCCCGCCACACAAGCTGGAATTGTAGTACTAACAACACAGCTGGTAACAGTCTTTATCTTCATCAACTTAATTCACATTATTACCTATTCTCCCCCAATTCATTCACACGATTTGGCCAGACTATAAATCCAACTCAACCATCAGTGCTCGATCTTCTCCTCATAAATTCTAATCTGAATTTTTCACCCAGAACTCTTTAATTCGGACCACACTCCGATAACTTGCTCGATCCTTGGTACAGTAATGGAAAAAATTATACAATTTGCCTTATACAGAATAGCCAACTGGAACGAAATAGGAAGATGGGTAGATAACAAAATAAACATTAATAATTTACAATCAGTATCACTTACAGAAGCAAATATTGAACAAACGTTATCTGTGATTACTAGTATTGCCCAGAAAGCTTCGGAGCAAATTCCAGTCGGCTCGCAACCAATTTGGCAAAGAAAACTTTCGAGAACAACTTTACTTTTGATTGGACAAAGAAAGAGATATCGGCGAAAACTTCGAAGAACAATTAATTTGTCTGAAAGAATATTAATAATTTGTTTACTTAAACAGCTGGAATCAGTTTCTAAAAGGGTTGCCTACGGGCAATAAAAAATTTTGGAAATTATCTAAGGCAATGAAGGGCAATACGATGAACATAAGGAGTTTAACTACAAATGGCGTTGAAATTTATAATAGTAAAGAAAAGTGTGAACTTGTAGCAGAAGTTTTTGAAAACTTCCATAAAACAACGTATAACTTGTCATCGATAAAAGATAATGTAGTTTTAAAACATAAAAGCTGGTTAAAGGTTCAAGATTTGTCAATTAACCCACCTGGTAATTTGACGGATGTGGAAGAAATCAAGTTTTTTGTAAAAGGTTTAAAAAACCAAAAAGCTCCTGGGTTGGACGGTATAAGCCCTATTATTTTAAAAAATATGACAAATACATTCTTTGTTGTTATTACCAGAATTTTTAATTGGTGTATAGTACACGGATATTTTCCGAAATTATTTAAAGTAGCTAAAGTTGCTCCAGTATTAAAGCCGGGCAAAGGTGTAAAATCTCCAAATAGCTATCGCCCAATAAGCATCTTAAGCTGCCTTGATAAAGTGTTTGAAAAAATTATTCTAGACAAGTTAAATACATATGCCGAAAATAACAATGTATTTCAAAGTGTTCAGTTTGGTTAAGCGTATAGTTAATTTAATATCTAAAAATAAGAATGAACGTAAAAGCACTGGTGTGGTGCTTTTGGATATTGAAAAAGCATTTGATTCCGTATGGCATGACGGACTGATATATAAACTTAATATGTTTGGCTTTCCAGTCTATTTACAAAAACTCATTCAAAGTTTCTTATCTGAAAGGTCCTTTGTTGTAAAAATTTAAGATAAGTACTCCAATCAAAGAATTATCTCAGCAGGCGTACCTCAAGGTTCAGTATTATCCCCCACACTTTATTCGATATACACATCAGACTTCAAAGTTCTTAAAGATGATTCTATAGCATTATACGCTGACGATACCGCAATATTAATAACGGGCAAAGTATCTACCGCTATAGTCAAAAAATTAAAAAAGGCTGTTCTACACGCACAAGCATATTACAAGAAGTGGAAAATAAAAATTAATGGGAGTAAAGGTGCGGTCTTGTTTTCTCTTGTTTGCCAGAAATATGACTGAAACAACTAATATTTTGTTTTGTGGTCACACTACGCACATTTATTTTCCAATTTTTGTTTCTTCAAACAGCGGCAAACAAAAGTTTGACAAATATTTTTGCGATGTGGTCACATTTCAAAAAATATTTGCCAAAAAACACATGTTTGACCTGAATTTTGGAAAACAAAAATATTTAAACACATTTTCACACATAATAGAAAGTGAATATTTTTTCGTTTTGTGTTGCGGAGCTTCTGTGCTATTTTGGGAAGGGAAAAAAAGAAAGACGAGCTATGGCTTTGGAAATGGGTTCGATGCATAAAATAAGAAAAAAACTGAAAAATTATGTTTTTAATCACAATAAAATTAACATAAACAAATGTTTATATTTTTCCAGTGCAGCCAATCACCATATTTGAAAATCGCTGTAATGATGCACAAAACTTAAAATAGATGTTAAATCTAAATATTAGAAATCGAATATATATTAATTGAAGGAATTCTTTTAGGTCTAATTGAAATATATTTATCGATATTTTTGAGAATGGTTTTCAGGTCACTTTGTTTGAAAATTTTTCCTAAAAAATGATTGAACTTCAAAATGTACTCTATGTGTGTAAAGAAAAATTGGAATTATGTTGCTGCGTTGAATTACAATTCTCCATTACAATGACTCGTACCGTCCACTTCAAGAGTTCCAATCATTACATTGTACTTTGAATATTTTAACATGTTTATTTTCAGGAACAAAATTTGTCGTGATAATTTAGAAAAAAAATTAAAATCATTACAATAAAAATGAAAAATTTTCTATAACAAAAACATGTACTAAAGAGTTAAGTCGTTTCAGGCATCTTTTTCTTTAATGAGACTTAAAAAAATATCCATTATACTGAAAAATCATTAAAACCCCTGAATAGCTTTCATCTAGAAAGGTACAACAATTGATATATGCATTAACGTGGATTTATATTTCAGGCTTTGAATGTATCTCTGTATATGCAGGCACCCAAATATTTATATGTATGTATATAATGAGTACTTTTACAAAAACCAAAAAGGTTTTCATAAAATAAATTATTTATTTTCTTCAAATTTGTATTCATTCATTTTTTTTGCAATTTTAGTGATGTTTTAGTTTTGTTAGTATGCAACACAGTCTTAAACAGCTGTTATTTGCCACTGTTTGCCCTTACGAAAAATATGTAAGAACAAACAAATATTTGCCAAAAAATCATAAAAATATTTGTCACAGGGTGGTCACATTAAAAAAACTTTTGTTTGCCGGCAAACAATTTTATTTGCCAAAAATGGCGGATTTTTCTGTTTGTCACGCAAATTTATTTTGTGGTCACATTATGGCAAACAAATATTTTATGTTTTTTGGCAAATATTTTTTAGATGTGGCCGCACCTTAAGACTCAAGCTATAATATTCGCATTCAACAAGTCGCCGAAAAGAAATGCTTCCATTTCACTGTCCGTAGATGGTGTGCAAATCCCTTTTTAGACGCCGTTAAATATTTGGGCATTGTACTAGATAAAAAGTTTACGTTTAAGCAGCAGGTTCTGCAATCATGCGAAAAAGCAGTTAAATGTGGGAGAGCTTTATTACCCATACTAAACAGAAGATCTTCTCTTAACAGTAAAAATAAGCTCCTACTGTTTAAGATGTGTATAAGACCAATTATGACGTATGGGTGCCAAATCTGGTCAAAGAGATGTGCAAACACCTATATTAAAAAGCTCCAAGTGATACAAAATAAAAATTAAAAAATTATATTTAATCTACCTTATAGATACTCTACAAGTGTACTACACAGAAAATATAAACAGATTATGTTTAAAGAGCTATTAAGAGAAATAACACTACGATTTGAAGATCGCAACAGGCCTTCAAGTTATGATGTAATAAGAAGTTTGTGACATTAATAACTTCGTCAACTTCAGGGTTGAAGCTGAGAATGTAAATATTAATTAATTAGTATATTTGTATGAATCCAAAAAGCAAATAATTGTTGCAATATTTTTTGAAAGTAGTACCTCAAGCAATGTAATTAAATAAAGTAATGTAAAAATTTTTAGCTGTGATATTGATAGAATAAATAAATAATAATAAAAAAAAATTCCATGTTCCTAAATCAAG
This sequence comes from Sarcophaga peregrina, assembly GCA_014635995.1. Lineage (NCBI taxonomy): Eukaryota > Metazoa > Arthropoda > Insecta > Diptera > Sarcophagidae > Sarcophaga > Sarcophaga peregrina. Next base: position 88,119,501 of record CM025789.1, read on the forward strand.
ATAAAACAATTTATTTCGAAAACCTATAATTGACTCAGTAATGACATAACTGAAGAAGATATCAATGAAAGGGCAAGTGGTGGAAATGAATTTTTTTATATTTTTTGGTGAATAAATAATACAACACGCTAAACGCAAAAAATCGCCAGCGCTGCCCACAGAAAAGTGTTGCCATGAAAAAGTTTCTCAAAAAAAAATCTGTCGTTCGGAGTACACTTTAAACTGTAGGTCCCGCCACTCATGTATAAAAGTAACTCACATAACGTGAGTGGTGTTCGAGGCTAGGCCGGAATCCTGACCTAAGAGTGGCCAATTATGAATGTATGTATTCAGTGGACTGAGGAGAATAATATAGATATGCAGGATATTCTATTGTTGAAGAGGCTACTACAAAAAGCACAACCATAACGTTTTTTAATAAAGGGTCCGCCAAATAAGTTTTTTTTTGAAAATGCTTTAAAAAATAACACTTAATATTTTTTCAAATTTCTTTTTATTTGAAAGTATAATCCTTCCGGTTAATAATGGAAAATAATTTCATTCAAATGGCTGCCTCTGCTGGCCATGCAGAAGCCTACACAATCGGTCCAATTTCTAAGTACATTATCGATTGTGTGCAGTTGCATTTCACCAATGGCTTCACGAATATTTTCCTTTAAAGCGTCAATTATCTCTGGCTTGTCGGCGTAACACATATCTTTGACGGCACCACACAAATAATAGTCCAACGGTGTCAAATCGCAGCTTCGAGGTAGCCAAACCACATCAGCTCTGCGGCTGATAATGCGATCTTCAAAAACAGGGTGCAAAACATCGAGTGTAGCTTCGGCTGTGTGGCACGTAGCGCCGTCCTATTGAAACCAAATGTTGCAACTCCTCTTCAATTTTTGAGAACAAAAATTCGATTAGCATGGCCCGATAACGATCGCTATTGACTGTAACGGCCACTCCCTGCTCATGTTCGAGGAATAACGGCTCAATTATGCCTCTGGACCAAAATCGGCACCAAACAGTGACTCGTTTTGGGTGCGTCGGCTTTTCAATGTGTGCGTGCGGATTTTGTGCCCCAAATGCCACAATTTTGCTTGTTTACATACCCGCCAAGATCAAAATGAGCTTCATCTGAAAAGATGATTTATTTACCAAAATCGGCATTTTCTGTAAGTTGATCACAGGCCCACTTAGCGAAGGGAAAATGCATTGGATGGTGAAGATTCGTTCAGCGGAAGGATAAAACTAATTATCTGTCAAATCAGACATGAGTCAAGTGTTACCATTTACGAAATAAGCACTAGATGGCGGACCCGATAAATCATAGTATGTACACACACATATATGTATGTATTGAATTCACCTAGATTATTTTAATAACTTTCCGGAGGTGCCTAAAACTATATGTGTCTGGATTGTCGAAGTTCCACTGTACAAGAAACAATTGTCAGCCGTTAAATGTAAAACACAACAAAACCAACAAATATACAATATAAAGTGTCAAATCAAGCTGCGTTTGCCTTGCAGAATAAACAAAAGCATGATTACAAAAAACTAGAACAATTTTTTTCAATTTAAATAATTTCATTTTCAAAAATAGGAAAAAAACCGATTATTTAACGGAAAAAAACCGGTTTGTCGAATACTTCCAAAATATGAAATATTCGAAACCGGTCGGTTTTTAAAAGTAAAAAAGCCGCTTAACCGGTTCCTGGTTTCGGTTTTTGAAAACTCTAACTTCCTCCATGAAGACAATGCATTATCGCGAACATGAAGGCAAGCTAACTTCCAATGAAGATGCGGCAAATGTTAGCAGAAAAGTCGTCGATATTCCGCCTTCCGCTGAGCTATCTCTTCAACATTGGCACGCCTGCCCGTCTGGAATCGTTTTCTGAGGTGTTGAACAAGCCGCCGCATCATCCTCCACTTTAGGGTCCAGCACCGAACCCTAAGGAGCACGGTAGTTCTTAACCTCCCGAGTAAAGCGTCATTCACTGATGTAACTAACTCCATTAGGGCAGTCACAGGTATAAACCCATCCCGTGAGAAACTAACCACCACTTAACTCAATTCCCCTCGAGTGGTTCTGTGGGAAGAAGCATTCGTGTCAAGACTGAGGACAACTGGCATTCCACTTCCCAGCAGTAGCACCGTATCCATATACCTTAAAATATACCTTATAGTTGCCTAAACCTACAATGGATGCTAGTCAAAATTAATCAATCGGGATCTCCGGATGCAGCTTCTGGACACCCCCCTCAAATAACTTCCGTTTCGGGTTGGCAGCACCTTATGACCACCACAGCCCACGTCTCCACCGGAGCGCAGGCCGACTAGAACGATGGCACTAAACGCGTACTGTAGACATCAAGTCTACTGCGGAGACGCTCATATTTGGCAACGAGCGTCATGGGCAACTCTTTGTAGCGCACAGCATACTCCATCACCAACCGCATAATCGGCGACTCCACCTCATCGCCGAAGACCACCCTCAACAAACTTCTGCTTTGGAGACGTAATCGCGGTGACCTCTTCACTCTTTTTCGGCGATCCCGACTTAAACCTCTTACCACTTTTGTCCTCGGTAACCGCCATTACCACCTCGGAACAGGTGGTATCACCATGCCTGCGACCGCCTAAAACTGTAGATGGTGGGCCCATTCCATTCGCCTGCTCCTCCGTAGTAGCATTGGGTCGACCACTAACACCAGGAGGAATTGCAAATAAGTATCAACACTACGCACCAAATTAACCAGTAAATTTAATCAAATAAATATTTAAATTAAATCTCTAACTAATTTAAAATAGATCACGGAAGTTTATGCTAACACGCACTCTATTTAAAACTCTGTAAGAATTCGTATTGCAAAATGGGACTACCGTTCACCTCGAATGTTCACTACTGAATGAATACCAGAAATAATAATAATTCTCTCAATTGCAATCCTTACTATCGCCTGTCAAATGCTTTTACTACTTTACTTTTTTAGGCTTAATTTTTTAAAATTTTATTGCAACATCAAATTGTTTGTCAAAGTTTACGAGACGTATCTAACACCAATGCTTAGAATGTGATGGGATTTATTAAAAAAAATGTTATTTTTCTATTAAATTTAATAAACCACTACTATAAACTACTATCAGGGGAATTATTTATGATTCCAATTTTAACGAAAAGAAAAAATTATACGCTGACCACTCTTTTGTTAACATTATGAATACTTTTATAGTTGATATGTTGGTTGGTGGATCATGTTGAGTAGACTTTCATTTTTCATGGAAACTGTTGTTTCATTTCAATGTTATACAAAAACAGTACTTAATATAACAAGTGCATAGGAATCTTAATGAAATTTTGAATTTGTTTTTGATTGCATCATTATATGTGTTCATAAGTACGAGATGTACGAGAGTATACGAAAAAAGAGAGATTAATATACTCTTTCCCTGGTTGAAGGTACATACATACATACATATATACAAAGAAATATATAATGAAAATTCATACAACGTTTTCAGTGACCAAGAAAACAAAAATTTTACCATATTTTGAGCCAATTTAGAAATATTATCACAGCAACAATGAATACGAAACAATCGGGTTGGCAAGGTTTGTCAACATAGTACATCGATATACATTTGTTTATTTCCCCCACACACGCACACACACATACATATATGTATATATGTAAATAAAAATACAAATCGTATTTAACTTTGTGTATATTTATCTGTCTATCCATTTTCTATTGTACAAAACCTAACGTATCCGTTATAGAACTAATCAAATAATATATTTCCGTTTTTTTAAAATACCATTCAGTTTACATCAAACTTTTTGTCATAACAGACTGTTCTCGTTATCTATCAGAATATTTATATACGGGATAATACATAAAACTGCTAAAAGTATATAAATATAATATATAAATTAATTGATAAATACAACATAATATAATATACGTGTAATACGTGCGTGTTGTGAAATCAAATTTATTAATGAATAAAAATTTGTTTTACTCGGAATAAGCCAAGTATTCTATTCATATCTGGAAAAAGTGATATTTTCAAATCAATGTGTCTATGCAAAATTAAAAAACAAAATATAATTTCTGTATATAAGATATAATATTATGTAATATAAAATTATGAAAATATGTATTTGGTGCACTAATATGTACAAGTATTTTGAACACAGAAGTTTTAACAGACTGATTAAATAAAGTAAAAACAGATGTTTAACTCAATCGTACCCAGTTTATAGCAATAACAAACCTGGATTGTATTAAAGCATGATCCTAGTAAACATTAATTTAATTTTCGTATATCCGGTTACAAAAATAAAAAACAAAACTAAATAAACATTGATTAACTTTACCTTTCAATAAAAATGAATAATGATTGAAATGATCAGATTCAGAATAACTTTTTAAAAAAAATTTTTTTTTCTAAATGCGTTCAATACTATTTTTAAGATTTTCGCACTAAAATGTTTATTGGGATAGATATACATAAATAAAATTAAATACCCTACAATTGACGGCAAATGACATTAAACTTGAACGCGCTCTGTAGAAAATCTTGTTATTGAGGAATTTAATTTTTGGCAAAGCTAGTTGGTGCAACCAATGCACTTAATTGTGTTTTTGTTATTTATATACAAATACTATGTATGTACATACAAACGTACATTATTATGAATACGTTTGTGTTGCAAGCAAAATTAAATTAATGACGTTGTGTCTAATTGTTGGATGTAAGAATAAAATAACAAAATTAAACAATAGATGAGTGAAACAAAAAAACGCATAAAGTACACGGGATTATATAGTGTTACTCATACACATATGGGATCAATTTTTGTGTTATTTTCATATTTTTTTTACTTGTAAAACTTCGAAAGTTGCAGAGAGTTTAAGTTGAAATGTGTAGATAATTGGCAGATTTTTCACAAATGGCACATATCGCACATATTTTAAATATATCACTTGTAGTATGTAGACTGGGAAATTCACAGTAATTTAAAGATTTTGATGTAATTTTAAAATGGTCACACATTACTAATGGATTTCAAGCCCTCTAATTTACACTGGCGAGCAAAAATGGAAACATAATATTAAAAAAACATAAACTTTATATTTGTACTTTATTTATTAAAAGACTATCCTCTAATTTAAACAAAAACTTTTCAGTAATATTATTTCCTTTTAAATATAAAACACAGCTTAAATATTATTTATGTAGTAGCATTTATCCAATTTTGCTCGTTTCGTTTCAGATGAAAAATTCAGTATTTTGTCCATAATTCTTTATTACCAATTTAATGCGTTTTGGTAAGCTTTTTGATGGATCCGCTGTTTATTCTTTTGTCCCTCTGACTCAATTCTTAGCCAGAATTCGTTGAGGGTGTTTAGAGGGTTTTCATTTTACAATTGCCCACAAATTCTCGATCTGATTTAAATCCGGACTTTGTTCAGGCCATTTCAACAAGTTACAAAAATATTTAAAATTTCCTACTTACGGTAATAAATATTGGATTAAAAAATTTTTGTTATTATTATGTATACATTTTTGCTCGCCAGTGTATATGTGATAAAATGAAATAACAGCTACGAAATTTCGTAAATGCATCGCCGCACTGCATATTATGCGCATTATTTTAAAAAATGCAAACAACGGCACTTCTACAGAAGTCGACTGTTCTAAAAATGGACTCAATAATATGTTAGGCATAAACAAGCCCAGACCAGATATCAAAATAAAATACAAAATTGTATTTTTTCGGCGATTTCCTCTCAGCAGATTTCTGGCAAAAACTCTGATACCCCATTTACACTACACCGAAATCTAGTACTAATGAGATTTCAAGCCAAATCTAGTTGATTTTCAGAAAAATCTACTCAAAATCTATGTACTTTGACAAATAGTACTTAAAAAACAACGCTGCGTAGAAAAAAATGGCAATTGAATTTAGAAACAAATTAAAGAACATCTTCCTCCCAGAATCCAGAATCACCTATATTTATACATTATTACATATATTGTATATATTCAACAAATGCTGACGTTTTTTTCTTATTTGGTCTTAATGAAAACGATAGTAAATGTCCTATATTTTACATTTCTGTTTGGTATTAAACCAAATATTATTTGCTTTTAAATTTCAGGCAGCTGTTTTTATTATTAAAATGAAATCTCGGTACTGGTAAATAAATCGAGTGTAAACGATCTAGATTTTGAGCAAGATTTGAAATCTAATCTACTAGATTTTGCTGTAGTGTAAATGGGCTGTGAGAGTAAATAAAATTGACATTAAAAGTTTCTCAAAAATCTGTCGTTCGGAGTCGACTTTAAACTGTTGGTCTAGCCACTTATGTATAAAATTAACACACACATAAGTAGTGTCAGAAACTAGGTAAATAATCCTGTCTGAAGGGTTGTAATGACCAATTATGTATGTATGTACAAACAATAAATTAATTTGTAAAATATATGCAATTTTTGTGTCATTTATTTCTAATTATTTTACTTTTAAACATTTTAATATTAAAGGTGAAGAAAAATTGTCAAATTATTGTTGAGGAAAAGACGAAATGAAAAGTGATTTTTGAGCTTGAAGAAAGGAAAGAGTATTCTGTAGGGCTATGTTCTAAAAATATGAAAGGAATTTATTCAAATTGTGAATATTAAAAAGAATATTTCTAAATTTTATAACGAGATATTGAAAAATGATGCAAATTAACAAAATATTCAAAAATATACCCTCTTTCAAAATGGTCCAGCTCACGAGAAGTCGAATCTGGAGCCGAAATATTTGAAATGTTGTCTTAAACAACTCCAAGGTTCATTTTTTGAGGGGTACATCGAGCACTTTTTTTGGTGAGTCGCTCTAATGTACATACATATATTCAAAAAAGTAGGTGCATTACAACTTATAATTTAGCTTACATTGAACTCTCTTCAGATAATAAATCTAAATCAGAAACACTTATACACTTATATCCATTTGATTGGATGGTTTTACTGTTTTTTTAACAAAACTGTCTAAAGTTTGTTGAATTTTTTAAGATTTTTTTTGTTGATATATTTTTTTGTAATAACCAATGGCTTGCTCAACGGATGCTGCTCCGCGCGTTCTACGATTTTCGTCATGATCATATTCAGAAAATATATGCATTGCATGGGAAATTAATTGCAAAGCTTTGGAAATATTGGCGACTGTTAATTTTTTTCTTCTAATACCCTGTTATGACATCTTTTTTTGAAACATGCTGAATATCAATGGCTAATAAATTTTCATTATCAAGCTCTTCATCGTGAGACAGCAAAAATTCATTAATATCATCTTCCTCCATTTCGTCAAATCCTGCTTCTCTAGCTAAATTAATCAACTCGTTACTAACGTTTGGAATATCATCAGCAGCATCGTCAACTCCATTAATAAGTTCAGGCCATAAGTACTTCGAACTCCCTTTTATGGAGGATGCCTTAACTTCTTCCCAAGATAAATTTATATTTTCAATAGTTTTCACTATGTTGTAATTTTTTCAGAAGTCTTTTATAGAGAGTTTATCATTTTTGTCTGTTGAATCAAGAAGTTGTCGGAAAGTTCGGCGTAAGTAGTACATTTTAAAATTTGAAATTAGGCTCTGGTCCATAGGTTAAATAAGTGATATTGTGTTAGGTGGCATAAAAATTACTTTTACATGCTCCGATAAGTCATCTGAAAAAATTGGATGTCTTGGTGCGTTATCGACTTACAAGAGCATTTTGAATTCATGTTGAAAACAATAGCGTTTAAACTCAGGAATAACCCTCCTCAGAATTCCCTCCTTTTTCAATTATGGCTTTCAGATCAAGTTTAAAATTTTCTGAAGCTACTGAATCTAAATAGAAAGAGCCTTAGTTTATATTACTTCCTTGCTCAATGGCATTCTTCTCTTATTTTGACCATGTATCCAAATTGAAAGCAGGGACTCCATATTAACCAATAAGGGATTTCTTGCTATACTGTCTTGTTTAGATTGGTTTATTGATTTATTTTATCACTGTCTCTGATGCAAATTGTCCTTACTGTTTAAGTGCTAGTCCAAGAGCTTTTCCTATATTAACAGACTTTTCTCCCGATTTAAAACGTTTTATTACATCCAATTTTAATTTCAAACTTATTACTTTTCTTTTACTTTGACGCATTCGTTTCGTCCTTAAGGTATCTAAATTCTTACCATAACCAGACAGTGTTGTTAGCGCTACTTATATAACAAAGAACAAGGAATTCCCCTTATTTCAAGCAATTTAAAAACATCTTAACGTACAGGTGACGATCAGTGTTGCCAGAAGTTCTAAAAATGTAAAGATGCTAACTACTACTTTACAAATGCCTAAAATGCACAATGCTGCAATAAAATTTAATTATTGTTATGTTGGGTAAAGACCATCCTGTATCCCCATTGTATTCTGCTGACAGGATTTGTCGCTATGTTTGATATATGCCCCAAAGACTAACTCGCATCTATATCGGTTTAATTAAGAGTATTGCTTCCAATGCTTGATGTTTGCAAGACATCCCTTTGAATTACAAACGTAAGGGAGAATAAGTTTTCATTCTTGGAGTAAGAGTTTCCATTTAAATTCTATGATTCTCCCACATATGGACTAGAACTTAAGAGCCTTCGCTACCCTATTTTTCAGTTTCCTATCCAAGATAACACCCAAGTATTTCAACCTGGTTGGGTATCATAATCTCATTGTTAAGAAAGCAACGGCTTATATGGATTCGCATGTAAACCCTTTGCGCGTGTTGAATTATATGCTGTGTTCAGATTCATACCCATCAGAAGTATTAGCAGGTCGTCCACGCCGGCTGGTTCAAATGCTTCGTCGGTTAATATCCTCTAAAGACTGGGAGTCATATGAGAAGTGAAAGTGTTCATACTCTCACCTATCGTTACATTATATGCACTTCAATTTATCCATCTATACCTCAGGATATGATCAATGCAGTCGATCAGCGCCTGGTCCACCTGAAATTCGTTTGAACATTGGATAATTGAATAGGTTCGAATATTATTGAAGGTTTCATAAATATCAATGCATTCTACGACAGAATATATTTTGTCAGTTAGGGACTCCTATGTAAAGTGTGACTTCATGTAGACCAGTGTTGACCGATCTCCTTCTGATGTAGGCGTGATGCCTAAAACTCAGCTTTTTATCAGATATTTTACTATTCAACTTGGTATCCACCATGCGTTCCTTGGTTTTATGCATAGAGGCGGTTAAGCTAATCGTTCGAAAACCTTTTGAGATTGCATGGTTGCCTTCGCAAAGTATGAATACCACCCTCACCTACCGATAATATTTATGTGTTTATGTTAGGCTGGCATTGTAAATTCTAACAAGATGTGTTGATCTGGAAGCAATCTACCTCATTTTGTAGACGTACAAAAAATATTCCTGTCGGTACTGCCGTTGTAAAGAGAAGTTTTTAATCGTTTGCTTGTTGTCCATCAACAGATATAGGGATTCCAATCATGTATCCATCCATTTGGCCGAATCATCTGTTCGTGTTTCAGCCCGGAAGTGCGTTTTCGATAGAAATTTCATAATCTTTGATGCTGTCCTTGACGTTATCTATCTGCTGAAAAAAAGACCCAAGGAATTTCATATCGCTTCCCGTTTCATTTTATTGTATTCATTTTGCCTTTTACTAATGGTTTTTCATGAAAGATTTTCTTTATTAAAATAAACAACTCTCTTCGAGAGACTTATAAATAATCAATTGAATACTATTGATCAATATCCGCAATTGTCTTCCGAATTCTGTCCAGTTGATCAATTCTCGATGCTATATACCGATAGTCCGAAAGTGATCCAAGATACAAATTTCTCAGAGTAGACTGTTTTGTCTAACGTTTGCTTCCTAATACTGTTAATAAAAGTTTCTTTGCTATCTTATTAATTCAGATTGGGTTATTAGCGCTAAGATATTATATTATAGCTATCGCTCTACTATTGCCATTAGTACCACTCGATTCAAGATGTTGTATGTTTGCATCGCATCGGTTTGTTTAGATTCTCTGACCAAATTTTGTAGCGCCGACGTTAGTGGTATTGTGACCCGACAAATAGCCTAATAGAAGGCACATGTTACAATTGCTCAGTTTTATACTGTTGCATTCGATATTGATAACACTGGAGAGAGGAGAAAACATAAGTTGTTATATCGTAGAATGCAAGTTTTCGAACGAGTCGCTGTATTTGCATAATATTCGTGTGATTCAATCCAACAACACTACTCTACTTAATCCAGGGTTTCTGGATTTAAAGATATATACAGTGGCTCCATCGCATAATCGGACAAGCATTAATCTGATATGTATGAGCTTAAAACTTAAAAAGAATATATTAAATGTATGTTTTGTTTTGCTTTTATTATTTACACTCTATATTACAGACTTTCAGATTAATGAAAAAAATAACAACATTTTGCATTATAACGGTAATTTTATAATGAAAAAGAAAATAGACCACCGTTGCTAAAAATGACAAAAGACAACAATTACTACTTAGTGGCATATCCTTTGTTCTCAAGAACAGCCTGTAAACGTTTTGGAATTGATTTTATCAAATTGTAGCTTACCACAGGTTCTATTGACGTTCACGCTTTCAGTAAAACTTTCTTAAGCTTATTCAAAGTTTTAAATTGTTCTCGGTATAATCTTCTAGCTCATTCTTCCCAAAGATGTTCAATTACGTTAATATCTGGGCTCTGTGCAGGGGTTTCTATAAGTTTGGGGCAATTATGGACCAACCAAAGCTATGCCACACACGAAGTATGCTTTGGATGATTGTCCTGATAAAAAGCAAAATCGTTCCCTATGCCTAAGAACTAAAAATATTTTTAAAAAACAGCAGTTGCTTAAAACCTATTCGTAATACATTACACAAATATAACTACCAAGGTAGAGTTGCCAGAAAAAAGCCGTCTATTAGCCCTAAGAATAAAAACAATAGAATAAAATTTACAAAAAAGTATTTGCTTAAAATAGAACATTTTTGGAATAAGGTAATTTGGTGTAAAGATATCTTAAAATACATTTTTGCTGATAGTTTTCATTCGTTACAAGGTCCTATTCACTGACGAGAGCAAATTTAATTTGCATGGTTCAGATGGCACGATGTTTGTGTGACGTAAACCAAATGCAGAATTTAATTCTCAAAACACAAAAGCTACTGTTAAGAATGGAGGAGGGTCTGTAATGGTTTGGGGCTATAATTTGGCAAAATCAATTCCAAAACGTTTACAGGCTGTTTTTGAGGACAAAGGATATGCCACAAAGTATTAATTGTTGTCTTTTGTCATTTTTAGAAACGGTGCTCTTATTTGTCCAATTATACGTTGAGCGCAAAAAATTGAGTTAATTTCCTTTTTCTTTATAAAATTACCGTTATCATGAAAAATGTTGTTATTTTTTATTAATTTGAAAGTCTGGAATATAGAGCGTAAATAAAAGCAAAAAAAACCATACATTTAATATGTTCTTTTTAATATATTCTTTAAGCCCATACATATCAGATTAATGCTTGTCCGATTATGCGATGGAGCCACTGTATATTTACTTACCGGCGGTACTGGATTCAAGATTTCCAACATCGTTACTGTATTTCCTATTTTAGGTTTTACCATATTTGTTTTTTACGTTAGTGTAGCCTGTTTTGGTTCGCGAGAAGTCTTAGTATATTAGAGGATAACCACATGACTTTCTTTGATCAACGAAGTCAGTCCATGAAAGTTAACCAAGCATAGTGGTAGGTGTTAATAAGCAATTTTTTGAAAATGAATTTTAAAAAATCTAGAAAATATTTTGACTAAAAGGAATAAATATTATTTTTTAGCAAAAAGTAATAATTTGTCCTGAACATTTTTGAGGAACTCAGTAGCTTAGGTGTGAAATATATCTATCTATAAAAGTCTATCTTTTAAATGTAACTTAAAATAACCACTGATTTCCATCATCACTGATAAAAACTTATACATTTTCTGAAAAACGCAACGAATATTGTTTCAATCCAAACCTCCCAACATGAAAGATTTCGATGCAATTATAAAGAGAAGCTTTGAAAATAAGGGTTGTATATTGAGCATTTCCTCATTACACGATCGAATAAAATTATTGAAATGCATACTTCATGTAGGTTGTAATATGCCTTTTAAAAAGTTGACTGCAATCGAATCAAAAACTAGGGCATGTGCATTTAATTTATTCTGACTTGGCTTAGATAGGAATAATTTTATTAGAAAAAATCGATTGTATGGGCGAAGTGCGATGGGCGTAGCTAATTTTGATAAATTTCTAGATTTTCTTAATTTAACCAATAGAACTCTCAGTATCAATTTTCAATTATCAGCATCACTGACAGAGAAATGACAGCATTTATGACAGAGAAACGCTGTGCGACGCCTCGGACTTCCAGGAGCTAGTCTCATATTCCTTCAGCCTAAGTGAAATTCATTAGTATTTTTGTCTTTTTGCTCATTATAATATTTATTTCAATCAACACTTCATGATAGGGGAAAACTGATCTTAAAGTACCGAAATTAGAAATAATTATTGGCAATTTCCTACAATTAACTGATGCAGTATATACTCCATATTATATACAGTCAAGCTCGTTTATAACGAATTCTCGGTTATTCCGTACATTTTTTCCAGTCCCAACGTTTTAATAACAATTTTCATACAAAAAACTTCGTTTATAACGAATTCTCGGTTAAAACGAACTACTTTAAATGGTCCCAGTAATTAAATTTCATACATTTTGCCTTTTTATAACGAACCCTTAGAAATAATTACGAAGTGTGGCAATAGTCTCTACTTTTATTTAATATGGCAGCATTAAATTATAACTCAACATTTTCAACATGGTATAAGAAATATAAAAGGTAATTTCATTCTCTCTTTATTTTTTGAAATTCACCATCTGACATGCTTAAGGATTATGACGTTTTCGTTAAAATAATGCTACCATATAAATTTTAAATTTCCCACATTTTCTATGAAAATAATAAATTTGATAAAATTGAAAAATATTTAGAAAAAATTGTGTATTAAAGTATTTCTGCATAAATTGGAATCATACATATAAAAATTTATTATCCAAGGGAGGTTTACATAAGCCTAATGCCGATTTTTTAAAAATTTGGAATTTTTAAATTCTAAATTACACATTTGTCATAAATAATATATTGGGAATATACAACAAAATTATAAATATGGCAACGCTACATACATAGTTTGTGAGAAAATGAAACTTCAAAAAACATTATTTTAAAAAATAATCAATCAACTGATAGATAAAAAGAATTAAAACAATAATTGGATTTTAATAAAAAAAATACTTTTTGTTTTTAATAAATGAAAAAAATTATTTGTATTTTATATTTTCTTATATGACTTCACCCCGTTTATTAAGAACTTCGCCTATAACGTACTATTTTTTCTGGTCCCAAGGAGTTCGTTATAACCGAGTTTGACTGTACTTTAGTTATTCGTAAATTTTTTTTTTAATATTTTCTTTTTATGAGGAAAATGATGAAAAAACGGTAGTCTATATATTTTTAAAGCCATAGAGTGTATAAATTTAAAAAGCAAAAGAAATGGCTACGAAATTACCAACCATTGTATGTTTCGTTAGCCCACAGGAACTCTTGATTTAGTTTTCCCGTTGTATCTGTTATGTGAATTTACTCACATAAACATACATATACATCCATATGTATAATTAATTTTAATTTTATAAGAAAAGTGTTTTGCTATATCTCTACACATACAACATACATACATATGTATGTGTATACTCTAAACATAATAACGTTTTATTTCTAGGTCTTCTTCTGTATTGACAAATTTATATGTACAGTTTGTCAAAAAAATCTTTGCACAGACCAAAAAAATGTAAAATTTGATCTTCATTCAAGAATTTCAACAACAAAATCTTTAGATATTTTTTTATTTTTGCACTCATTCTATAACTGTACTTGTCTACGACCATATGGCACCAATAGTTTCCTAATAGCAACACACATTACAATAATAACAGCAACAAAAGAAGTTTACTCAATACAAAAAGTGTCAAAAAAATCTTTGCATTTTGAATGAAGATAATAAAAAAATTACAAAAATATGCCGTTATTTCCCAAAAATGTTGCACATTTTGGGATTTTTACAAATGAGATGGAATGTGAAAGGGGTAAATAACGCTTTAGTAATGAAGGGATCGTTTTTATGTAACAAGTGTCCATATTTTTGAATACAAAAAATGCCAGGGAAACGAGTTTCAAAAAATATTATACAATTGGGCTTATTTCAACTACTACAAAGGCAAATCTGCCAAGGAAATCGTCGTTATGTTCTCCCTAAACATGAGGACTGTATATAATTTTATATCCCGTGCTGAAAAAGAAGGAGGACTTGACTTAAAGGGTTCTACAGACAGGCCAAAAAAGATGACGCAGCGAGTTGAGAGAAAAATTATTAGATTCGGTAATGATAGCCCGCAATCCAGTGCGAGATGATTAGCTCTTAAAGTTTAAAAAGACTTTGGGTTACGTGTTTTCCAAGAAATCATTGGAAATGTTCTTCAAAAACACAAATATCCTTCAAGAATGACTAGGAAAAAACTCTTGCTGTCAGCACAAACTGTCGAAAAGAAATTAAGATTTGCCACCGAATACATTTCACTTCCTCCGGAGTACTGGGACGATGTTATTTTCTCAAATAAGACGAAAATAATGCTTTATTATCATGACGGACCGCAAAGAGTTTGGCGTAAGCCTCTGAAAGCACTAGAAAATAAAAATCTTATTCCTACAGTAAAGTTTGGAAAACTGTCTGTAATAGTATTCGGCTGTATATCCAGCAAGGGAGTTGGTGTTTGGATGAAATAATGACTAAGAAAGTACATCTTGATATTTTATAAAATGAACTGACCGCCAGCTTCAGGAAATTTGGTTTTATTGACCCGGTTAATCCGAATAAATTTAATCACAAGTACTATCAAGATAATGATCCTTAAAATAAATCTTATTTATGTAACTCCAGGTTCCTTTACAACTGCACCAAAGTTATTGATGCTCTTGCCCAAAGTCCTGATATTAACCCTATCGGAAATTTGTGGGTTCATCTAAAGAGAAGGGTAGGGAAAAGATCGCCCATAAAAAAACACGATTTGGTAAAGTTCATCAAAGAAGAGTGGGAAAAAGGAAAAAGTACCATTAGAATATGACATTCCGAAGATTATTCAATCCATGAGAAGGCGTCTGCAAGCTTTAATTGAAGCTCAAGGTGAACCCACAAAATATTAGCACTATACATTTAAAAAAATTGCGTAGGTCTTAATATTTTATCAAGTGTGCAAACATTTTTTTGACAGCAGTAAAATTGGATTGTTTTTGTTTTTTAATATTTTACATTAGAATATTGTTATTGTTATAAAATTTTTTTTATTTATTATATTAACAAAACATCTGTTTATAAAATCCTGTTTGAAAAAATTTAAAATTTTGATTTATTATATTAGAAATCAATGAATTTTTCTAAGTTTTCTTAATTTTTCTCTATGTGCAAAGATTTTTTGACAAACTGTATTTATGATTAAAGTCGTACATTAATTTCATACTATTGAATTGGTATTCTTTTTACAGGCAATTGCTATTCAAGTGATGACAGTCATTTCATTAGGTTAACCGTTTAAAGTTTAGTAAAGGAAGAAACTAAATGTTGCTAAAACACGGTATGCTCACATACAAACCTTTATAAAAGTTGTAAGTTTGTTTGTAATAATGGTTTAGACAGTCGAGCAAACATTCAAGTATAGCTATACAGAAAAGCGAAATTTGTGTATACTTAAGAATGCGTGTTTGTATGTGTGATTATATACATACAAAATAATGGATAGGTCGTCACGGCCAAACCCATTTATGAGAACATCGTTGTCTACTGTTGAACTTCGAATGTTTTGAATTTAGTATTCCTGCACCATGGTTTGACATAGGTTGATTGCTTTCTTTCACCCTATCTATTGTTGGTTGACCTGTTTAAATACCGCTGCCATAAAATATGCTCGTCTAACATACTGATAAAAAAGAATCATTACCCTAAGTTTCTGCAAAAACTTTTTTTAAGTCGGCCAACAGTCAAGTTCACACTAGCAGAGTGAATCGATGCGTTTACGAATGAATATTAAGTGAATGAACTAAAAATAATAAAAAAAAACTTGTGAATCAGAAAACTGCTAGAATGAGTTTTGTCGCTTACGTACATGCAATGTAATATAAATAAACGTGTTAAAGCGAATGACGTGTAATAGTGAAAGTGTATAAAAAAGTAACATTAATTAATTAATTTGTAAAAAATAAAATCCGCTCAAGAATGTTCTCAAAACCTATTAAGAATTAAATATCTTTATTAGTTTTTAAATTATTATAAATTAATTAGAAAAGTTGCTGCGCTGTTGATCGCTTAAACGAAAAAAAAGTGTAACAATTAAGTTCGTATCATTTTAAAATGTAATTAAATTATTTATATGTATTTATACCGACTATGTGCTAAAACTTCTTTAAAACATAAAAGCTATGTGTGGATACATCTTAAACCTAAAGTTTG
Organism: Sarcophaga peregrina; assembly: GCA_014635995.1. NCBI lineage: Eukaryota > Metazoa > Arthropoda > Insecta > Diptera > Sarcophagidae > Sarcophaga > Sarcophaga peregrina. The sequence goes on from CM025789.1 coordinate 88,136,159, forward strand.
CGACGAAAATTTCATTATGATTTAGTCAAACATAAGAGTTTGTTTAAAGTTTAATTTTTATTTATTTTTAACTACATATCAATTTAATTCAAGCGAAAATGTGCTCGAAATTATAGCAAAGATTATTATTGTTACATTTTGTACACATCTTTACTACTGGTTGGATATCGTTTGCAATGATAAATATCCGCAGTCATTTACATCTTATTTTGGTGTTAAGGCTCAGTGGTGCAACCGTATCGGAATGTAACCGTAACAGTAAGAAACAGCTAATCGTTTTCGTTATGTGTAAAGCAATACGAATGGCCATAGAAATTTAATGTAACGTAACCGGAACGTAAGAATCTGTAAAACAAATAGAATTTTCTTAAATTTTTACGTGACTACTAAGTCTTAACAAATTGTCAATATTAAAAACCACCAAAATTGAAAATCGAAATTATAAACAGAATTTAAATTTGGTATGAATGTTATTGTTGTCTGAATGTGAAATCTGCTTTAAATAAAACTTCACATATTTTAAAAACCCAAATTATAATATATTTCATTATTAACTTTTATAATTTAAAATAAAAATAAGCACTATTTTACTATTTATATACAATATGTATTAATTTTTACTTTAAATTAGATAAATATATTTATCGATTTTCAACTAACTAAAGCGTTCGAAAAGCATTTTAGTTTGCATTTTACTTTTACTGGAGAGGATAAAAATGTTTTAACATTCGTAAAAATTCGTTTTCCGAAATACATGAATCTTTTAATAAATATAAAATCGCTGAAATGAATTCAAAAACGCTGTAGTGATAACACTGGTTAACAGCCGAATTAAAGAAAAACAAAAACGCCATATTGAAAGTGATAAAAGGAGTGAAAACAAAGGTTTTAAAATTTGGAATTAATATTAAATTTGTTTAAAAAACAATTATAAAAATAATAGAATAAAAACTCAAACCCAAATCCATGTTTTCTGCATTTATATCTGAATTTATGTCTTTTAGGTTTAGCAATTTTTATTTCTTTATTTGATTTTCTTTATTTCTTTTTTATTATGTTTACATAAAAACATATGAGACGTTTTACGATCTACAATTGCACTTACATTTTTACGTTCCGTACATGTTACATTACGTAACTGTTACATTCCGTTACGGTAGCATAACTAAGGCTTAAGGTTCAATTAGTTGTGACTTTACTATAACGCTGTAGTCGTAACATAATCCATAACCGTAAATTTACTATAAGCAGCAATCAGTGCTGCCATGGCCATAAACAGCTGTTTACGTTAATTGCACATATGTATTTTTCAAAAGTACAAAAATAAACAAAAAAATGTGTATACATGTAAGAAAACTCAGCAAACAGCTGTTTATGGTTATGGCAAAAAACCAAAATTCAATTGGTACATATGGTTATCGTTATGACTATGGCATTATGGTAAGTCACCTATAATCGAAAACAGTGATGTCCATAAAGTTGGTTAAAAGAGCTGATTTATATGGTTATGGTTAAGTCACTAATAATTTAACCTTTAATTCTGATATAACTATATTACGGTTGACATAACGATATTTTGAAACCTTTTTCAGTATTTGAGAGACTTTTTATGATATCAACTAAAAATATTACTTTTTGTGCAAAGGAAGTTGTCATTTTATAAAAAAACACAGGCGATTAATTTTAAATCATTTATAAAACGTTTAGATAAGCCTATTACTTTGTCCTTGTGTCAGATTCTACTTTTTTTGATTAACGAACATAAAATACTTTTACATACAAACTGACAATACTATAGATGTTTATCAGAAAAACTGAACTGTTTTGTTAATTTTTCACTACATCAATCATATTTAGTTAAACATGGCATTTACAACTGGAAGTATAAGTGCGAAAATCTTAATACACTCACATTTTTTCACTAGCATATATTTCTTGAATTACATAAACTACTACCTGTGCCTAAGGACATTTGCGTTTTGTGCTACTTCGCAAACTCTACTTGCAGTAAACCGCTGTCGGGTCCAATGTAGAGAACCATTTTACTCTTGTTAGTGAGACCATTCAATCTGCTGTACATTAGAGCTCCAAGGACTAGACGATGGCTTAACTATTTCACGCAAACCCTTTGAACACCTCGTTATTTTTCTTCCTCAATACTACGTCAAACGAGTTTTAGAATAATATGTTTTCTTTAGGCGAATCAAATATGCATACAGATGTACAGACAAGAATGCGAGAACGGATAGGTAGACGCTAAAACTCAAACAGAAGTTAACTGAAAGATATTTACAACCATTATATACATATTAAAAGATATAGACCGACATAATTTTTTTATTAAAACAACATAATTAAAAGCAATTGTGTTTTAATATTTTACACTTTAAAAGAAACGTTTTTAAATCAGTGGTCGACACAAAGAGAAATTTATTAAAATGTGACTGTAGTTGTGAAAAGCATGTGTATAACCCAAAGGAAAAATGTTAGTAAAATTTTCAAGTATACTTATTAAGTTAATGTATATGTATTGGAAAATATAGAACAAATATACAGCACTAAATCTCTAAAGACAGCGTAATTAACTTGACAAACATTTTTCCAAAATCGGGATCATTTCTTATTGCTATTAAAGAATTCTACCGTAATATGTTTTTGGGTGTATAATTGAAACCTGAAAAAGCGACATAAACAGACGTCGCCACACAGAGAACATTTAATTACAAATACACAGAGGAAAATTGTTAGTAATATTTTCAAGTGCAAAAATATAATATGCATATATAGTGGAAAATATAAAAAAATATAACGCCAAATCCCCAAAGACTGTGTATTTAACCTCATAAATATTCTTCTAAAAATTGGTATAATTTCTCATTGTTATTAGTCAATCCTACTGTAATATTTTTTTGGTGTATAATTGAAACCTGAAAAAAGCAACTGAATGCATTTTTACTTTCGTTTTTAAGAGCATTGGGGACTGTTGGCCAAAATCAATGTTGCAAAACTGAAATTTTGAAATGGTACTGAACTATGACTGAAGGAGTACCTTTTTGCATCAAGTGGTATTTTTGTAAAAAATGGAGAAGAACGTAATGTGACATACGATCGTTTTTGGCATGGTGTTAGAAATATAGAAGGTAGCTTCAATCAAAATTTTTTTTATAAAATAATGTGTTTTGAAGTTTTATTTTCTCATAAAGTATAGATGTAGCGTTGCCACATTTATAATTTTGTTGTACAATCTCAATAAATTATTTACGACAAATGTTTAATTTATAATTTAGTATATTTACTGTATTATGTTGTGCCAAAAGTGGTCGATTGAATAACAAATTTCCGGTCATAATTAAACACACATTTACTAGTTTTTAAGGTTAATTAAGTAATAAATTTTTTATTAGTATACAAATATTTTGTTTATATTATACGACGATTTAGAAAACGAATTCGACAAAATGTTCGTCCAAGATAAAATAATTTTTTTATCTAAATTTATATTAGCTAAGTTCAACAAATTACAAATTACATATGAACCTCCCTCGGACAATAAATTTATATGTGTATAAATTTCATCTTTTTGTTTCGAAGTTTTGAAGCCAAATTCTGTAAGACCCATTTTGAAAATTATGTAACCCGCAAAATTTTCCACAGCATCCAATTCAATATCATTTAAATTTTTATTATCATACAAAAACTGCTCTGTTTCTTAATGTTCTGTATTCTATAAAAATAAATTGATTTGTATAAAGTGGATTCCACAGATATTTACTTCTATTTGCTCTTCATCTTCTATTGGAATTAGATTTATTGGGTTAAAAATTTGTTGACTTAACCTCATGTCAGGATCTACTAATTGAAAATCTAAGAATTTGTCTTCGCAGTTTTGAACATTTGCTTCCGAACAAAGTATGTTTTCATTGCGACCTGATTTTATGAATAATAAAAAAAAAAAAAAAAATAAAGAAATATAATTTTCTTGAATATACCTAAAAGATATGATCGGAAACGGTATTTAAATTCTAAATGCGATGGATGGTCATGCAATCCTCCCTTTGCACGTATCGCACTCAAAAAGTTTTCTACGCGATCTTAGTTTAGTTTGGCAATTATTATTTTGTATAATGCCTCTTTGAAATGGAAGAAAATTTCCACTTATACGGGGCGCAAATAAATTCTTCACTACTTCAGACATTGTTATTAACACATCATTTTGTTGGGAAAGAGCTAATTCATATGCTTTGCTTTGTGGTCGAGAGTCTTTATATGGCGTTCTGCTGTTAAAATCAAACCAGTCATTCACAACTTGAAAAAGTTCTGAACATTCAATGAACTTTTTGTTAACTTGACAAAAACCTTATTGGGCATATCGTTTTAAGGTCGTGGCTGTGGTGCGTGAAAACAATTTTGTGGCTGTTTTCACTTTTTGTCTGGCGGAGGAATAAGGTAAAATTTTAAAATATTATTTTAAGATATCTTCCTAATGCATACATACCTGCGCCTTTCACATTTAGCATTTCAAGAAATAACTTTTTCGAAATATTGGGATCAAAATCGTATTTCGAAAAAGTACCCATCATCCACAAAGTGATTACGCAGAAGTTTTATTAAACGTGAAACATCAGCGAATACAAAAATTAATTTATTTTTAACTGGAGGATGCCTAAAAAACTTTTTTCTGGGGATATGTTCATAGATCTCCGAAGCTGTTAATTCTCCTCCCCTAAATCATTGACATCTCCAATTATCGTAAATCCAATTTTGTACAATACCGAAATAATAGTTAACAATAAGGTTGTTAGCATCTTAACATCAAAATCATAAAATAAGGGTTGTTTCCAATTTCCACGGAGTCTGCGAGCCATTGCCATCTGATCCACCTTTTAGGTTGAAGAATAAGGTAATTTTTCCTATCATATGCTCACTCCTCTCTGCACTCCATCTCATGGAAACAACGAACACATAACTTTTGTTCTACATCTAATTCAAATGAACCCATATGCGACAAGGTTCGCTTTTGTATGCCTGGGTCAACTCACAGTTTTGTAGCCCATCTGCGGAGCGTCGATGGTGATAGCAATGGGTAATCATTTTTACGTAAAAACTTATAACTACGTGGGCTTGCTGAATAAAGAGAAGTTACAAAAGAAATGTCTTCTAATTTATAACGGAGTGCTTTCGGAAGGATGGACAAACTTTTTGATGAGTTTAATTTTGGCACTGCTTCATTATTTATTAAAATACTTAATGAAATTCTAAATATTCCAGGTCAGACATCAAAACGAATTATGAAAAAACAATATTTCTTCGGCAACTTCCTCTCAGCAGATTTCTGGAAAAAAACTCTGAGAGTAAATAAATCTACCGTGAGAAAGTTTCTTAAAAATCTGTGGTTCGGAGTCGACTTTGAACTATAGGTCCCCCACTTACGTATAAAATTAACGAACACAACATGAGTGGTGTGAGCATCTAGGCCGTAATCCTGACCTAAGTGTTATAATGGCTAGTTATGTATGTATGTATTGTAAATATGTGATTTTTTCTTTCTCGTCAATTTCTAAATGGTGGTCTTGAAGAGAAATGCTATGGAATACGTGGCAAATATAATGGATATAAAACAGGAAAAAATAGTCAGTTATACCCGCCATACGATACCCTATACCACCTTTGTTGAATTTTAAGTGATTTTCTAATGGAAGAGTTAGTATCAATATGTGTACCAAATCTACCAAATCTCATTGATAATTAGCACACAACACTTACATTAATAGACAGCTGAACATGTCGAACATGGTGGGGCAATACAAACATAATTATGAATATATAATGCTATAGTGGTGAACGGTGTCAAAATGTAACACTAATTCAGAAACAGTAATTAAGAACAACTTACTCAGTTTGAGTACTTATACTTGTATAAGACTTTCTTACAACTTTTTGGGACATTCCTTCGCTTCTTATTTCATTACTTCTAAATCGTAATGGTTATTTATCAAATTTTAAAATTACTATACAATTGTCTACCCACCCTTCCAAAAAATCATCACATCCTTCAATATATTCTTCAAGATACTCTTCAACATATTGTTCATTGTCAATAAAATCATTTAGCTGGCTAAAATTACTTAATATTAATGACTATCTTCTATTATGTATTAAATTATATTTTGAACACTACCTGTTACCTTATATTAATTGGAACAGATTCTCTAGGCAACCTCAAGCGTTTCGTTTTAACTGTATTATCACTTTCAATAAAATGTTTCGAGCACACCATCGGTCCCTATGTCAAATCAGACTCACAAATTTTACACACTTCCAGCCACTGCTGGCGTTTGTTGGGAAATGTAGGGACTTTAAAAAACCGTATGTTTGAATTTTTGCAAAAATATTTCGTATTTTTGCATTGGAGAGAAAATACAACTCATGCTTTTTAAATTTTGATATATTAGTTTCAAATTAGCTTCGTAAGTTTTACCTTTGATTCCAATTTAAACACAAATATTTTAATAAACATTTTTTTCAAAGTATTTTTCAATTGAATTCAATTTATTATTTTCATATGACTTCAAAGAAAATGTAAAAAATTTAAAATTAATATGATAGCAATATTTTAACGAAAACGTCGAAATGCTTAAGCATGTCAGATAGAGAATTTTAAAAAATTAAGGGAAAATGAAACTACCACCTTTTCCTCTACTATGGTTTTTTTGGCATATAAAGAGCAATTCAAATGCTTACCGAATTCACATTAAAGTTCGGCAACCATTTTCATTGCGGTTCATATTCTAAAAACGAACATACGTTCCGTGGACGTTTGGCTAACCGGGGCTAAAGTTCAATTCTACCTTTAGCATGATAGCTAATGCTATATTAGTATAGTCTAGCAGTTAGTAGGTTAGCTTATTAGACGCGTGCTCGTATATATATTCCTTCGACTTGTCTTTATTCTGTTAAATTAAATTGTGACCTCGAAATTTACGTGCATTTTTTTAAAATTCTGCTAATATAATAAAATTATTTATAAAATCGCCGCAGCTTAATGTGTTGGCTTATTAGAAGTAAGGATACGGTTCAATTCCCTGGTCAGATATCTCCAGCAAAACGAAAGACTAAAAATATTTTATTGCCAACTGCCTCTCAGCAGTTTTCTGATGAAAGTACTTAAAGCGTCTCGGCGGCACCGCGGTATTTTTGAAATGAAAAAGTACTAAGTACTGAATTTTTTAACATTCAGTTCAGCATTCAATTGCTTGTCAGCTTTGAATGTAAAAGGTACATGTCGCTTTTTTCAGGTTTGAATTATACAACCAAAGAAATATTACAGTTTTTTTTTTACGCCGAGGAGGGGCAAATATACCTAACCGCACCATAGAGGAAGTCGTCACGTCCTCCGTGTGTGGGGCCCTCACCCACTAAATCCCCCCCTCGTACCGTGGACTGTTGTGCCCACTCCGGAACTACGGTGGTATTACTTCGGAGTGGAGTCCTTTTGGCCCTTTGACTGCCTTCATGCTTACATCCGCGTCCGGACTACGTAAAAGAAATATTATAGTAGGATTCACTAATATTAAATGAGATTTACTAATAACAATGAGAATTTTTTTTTTTATTATTATTCTATCTTTTTCATTGAAATTTACAATAATATACAATATACAATAAATTACAATATAGCACCAGCGTGTTAACTATATATTGTATTCAAATCTTATAGTAATACTATATTATAAATTAGGGTCAGTCCAGCCGTCGACCAAGGCTCAATGTGCCACTTCGTTTTAACCTCTGAGGGCCATCCTGAATTGTAGGAATGTTTAGATTTCTATGGATATTGTCGTTACGAATATAGCATGGAGTGCAGACAATTTGTCGTAAGAGCTTGGACTGTCTTCTTTGTAATTTCAAAACGTCCATATTGGCCTTATAATGCATTTGTATAGAAGAACTTTGCATTCAAGGTCCAATGTTGAATTAGGAGCAATGGGCGCTAATTTGGCCTCGATGTGGCAGGACCATGTCAACATATACATCAATATTATTTATTTTATTTGTGGGCAATCTTGTCTTCTGAGTGTGAAGGTTACATGAGAATACTTGAATGGATTCACCTTTATTTTCTACTTTTCAAGCCATTTTTCTAAATCGTATATGTGTGATCACAGTTGTGTTGATGGTACCTTCGGATTCTTGTTGACGCTTATAAATGCGGCATCGTCCGCATTGGGATTTGTGGCCATGCCTGATGTATAAATTAAATATATGTACAATAGGGCCTGAAGTCGCCATAGCCAAGTAGGTAGTGTGTTGGCTTATTAGACGTAAAGCCAGGGTTCGATCCCCAGGCCAGACATCAAAACAAAACACAAAAAGTATTTCTTCGGCGATTTCCGCTCAGCAGATTTCTGAGAAAAACTCTAAGAGTAAAACAAAAAACCTGCCATGAAAAGTTTCTCAAAAAAAAAAAAAAATGTGTCGTTCGGAGTCGACTTTAAACTGTAGGTCCCGCCACTCATGTATAAAAATTAACACACACAACACAAGTGGTGTGAGAAAATAGGTCAATAATCCAGACTGAAGAGTTGTAATGATCAATTATGTGTGTATGTATAGGGCCAAGTTGTGGTCGCCGTGGTCTAGTGGGTAGTGTGTTGGCTTATTAGACAAAAGGCCCGAGTTCGAATCCCAGGTCAGACATCAAAACGAAAAAATATTTCTTCAGCGACTTCCTCTCAGCAGATTTCTGGCAAAGACTCTGAGAGTAAAAATTGCCATGAAAAGCTTCTCAAAAATCTGTCGTTCGGAGTCGACTTTAAACTGTAGGTCCCGCCACTCATGTATAAAATTAACGCACACAGCATAAGTGGTGTGAGAAGCTAGGTCGTAATCCTGATTGAAGGGTTGTAATGGCCAATTATGTATGTATGTATGTATAGGGACAAGTATGGTTTCCTGTTGGACACTTGCGGAGTAATGTGATGAAATTTGACTAGCATCTATTCACGGCTTGGGAATCATAACAATTGTAGATATTCTCCAAGATGATGGGAAGTAGCCAATCCTTAACATTGCGTTGAATATGAATAGTACAGTTCTCATAGCACTAGTGGGTAAGTTGATTAATATTAAAGTCTGTAATGCCATCGGGCCCTGCCAACTTTTTCACGTCAAGGCTTTTGAAAGTGGTCTGTACGTTAGAAAGCCGGATTTTTATGGGTGAGTTAACAGTATTACTTATATTTAGAGGGTGGATGTGAGCATTTATGCCGAAACGTTTGAAGACATTCCCCGGGTGGCTTGCAAAAGCGTTCACTTTTTCGCTGGAGTTCTTTGGCCAAGTATGGTTATCCAATCATAACGGTGATTCCTGAGTGATAGCACATGTCATATGCCATACAGCTTTCCAGAAACTATAATTTATGTCTTTGTTTTGGTCCAGTTTATGGAGGTAACTAGCATATTTAGCTTTTTGTGTATACATTAGGTTGCTCCGCAGTAGCTCCATGCATCTGTTCAGCTGCGCTTTTAGAACAGGAGATCGACTATTTTGCCACTGCCTTCTAAGTCTTCTTTTTTCTCTAACGAGATTTAGAATTTCTATACTATATTAATAACATTTATTTTTTAAAACTTGCTTCATAGGCGTTGCCACTTTCAGTGAGATAATTTATAGCTGACTGAATGTTTTCTGCGTTTCTCAGAGGTAAGAGGTGAAAACTTACGTACATTTTAACCAGATTTTGTTTGGGCATAAATACAACTGTTCACGATGTACAAAGAAATTGTTCTGCAGGCTGAGAATTGTAGGTGGGTGATCAGATGATAGGTCAAACGATGAAGTAACTGTGTATACGTTGCGTTTAATGTTTTTAACAACGGCAAAAGCAACCCAGTTTCGCGACTTGTTGTCCGTTGGCTAGTAAGTCAGTGTATTGTACAGCTGCCTTCCCCTTGGGCTAATGAGTCTTGAACCCCAAAAGTTATGTTAAGTGTTGTAGTTGCCAGCTGCAAAAATTTTTTGGCCAAGCGAAGCAAAAAACGTCTGAAACTTGTCGACTTAAATTTTGTGTCTAGAAGGACAGTAAACTGAGGAAATTGTTATTTTAAAATCTGTTAGATTTATGGTTGCAGCCTGAATAAATTCATTTTTAAATTCTGGCATTGGAGAATGCCTCACATTTTTCTTAACAATAATGAAGTCAAAATAGGTTATATAGTGCAGATAATAAGTTAATTTGACATAATTTTACATACATTTGTATTATAACCTGTTGGTCCTTATACTGAGTAGTTGGCAAATATAATGGATATAAAACAGGAAAAAATAGTCAGTTATACCCGCCATACGATACCCTATACCACCTTTGTTGAATTTTAAGTGATTTTCTAATGGAAGAGTTAGTATCAATATGTGTACCAAATCTACCAAATCTCATTGATAATTAGCACACAACACTTACATTAATAGACAGCTGAACATGTCGAACATGGTGGGGCAATACAAACATAATTATGAATATATAATGCTATAGTGGTGAACGGTGTCAAAATGTAACACTAATTCAGAAACAGTAATTAAGAACAACTTACTCAGTTTGAGTACTTATACTTGTATAAGACTTTCTTACAACTTTTTGGGAGATTCCTTCGCTTCTTATTTCATTACTTCTAAATCGTAATGGTTATTTATCAAATTTTAAAATTACTATACACTTGTCTACCCACCCTTCCAAAAAATCATCACATCCTTCAATATATTCTTCAAGATACTCTTCAACATATTGTTCATTGTCAATAAAATCATTTAGCTGGCTAAAATTACTTAATATTAATGACTATCTTCTATTATGTATTAAATTATATTTTGAACACTACCTGTTACCTTATATTAATTGGAACAGATTCTCTAGGCAACCTCAAGCGTTTCGTTTTAACTGTATTATCACTTTCAATAAAATGTTTCGAGCACACCATCGGTCCCTATGTCAAATCAGACTCACAAATTTTACACACTTCCAGCCACTGCTGGCGTTTGTTGGGAAATGTAGGGACTTTAAAAAACCGTATGTTTGAATTTTTGCAAAAATATTTCGTATTTTTGCATTGGGAGAAAATACAACTCATGCTTTTTAAATTTTGATATATTAGTTTCAAATTAGCTTCGTAAGTTTTACCTTTGATTCCAATTTAAACACAAATATTTTAATAAACATTTTTTTCAAAGTATTTTTCAATTGAATTGAATTTATTATTTTCATATGACTTCAAAGAAAATGTAAAAAATTTAAAATTAATATGATAGCAATATTTTAACGAAAACGTCGAAATCCTTAAGCATGTCAGATAGAGAATTTTAAAAAATTAAGGGAAAATGAAACTACCACCTTTTCCTCTACTATGGTTTTTTTGGCATATAAAGAGCAATTCAAATGCTTACCGAATTCACATTAAAGTTCGGCAACCATTTTCATTGCGGTTCATATTCTAAAAACGAACATACATTCCGTGGACGTTTGGCTAACCGGGGCTAAAGTTCAATTCTACCTTTAGCATGATAGCTAATGCTATATTAGTATAGTCTAGCAGTTAGTAGGTTAGCTTATTAGACGCGTGCTCGTATATATATTCCTTCGACTTGTCTTTATTCTGTTAAATTAAATTGTGACCTCGAAATTTACATGCATTTTTTTAAAATTCTGCTAATATAATAAAATTATTTATAAAATCGCCGCAGCTTAATGTGTTGGCTTATTAGGAGTAAGGATACGGTTCAATTCCCTGGTCAGATATCTCCAGCAAAACGAAAGACTAAAAATATTTTATTGCCAACTGCCTCTCAGCAGTTTTCTGATGAAAGTACTTAAAGCGTCTCGGCGGCACCGCGGTATTTTTGAAATGAAAAAGTAGTAAAGTACTGAATTTTTTAACATTCAGTTCAGCATTCAATTGCTTGTCAGCTTTGAATGTAAAAGGTACATGTCGCTTTTTTCAGGTTTGAATTATACAACCAAAGAAATATTACAGTTTTTTTTTTACGCCGAGGAGGGACCATAGAGGAAGTCGTCACGTCCTCCGTGTGTGGGGCCCTCACCCACTAAATCCCCCCCTCGTACCGTGGACTGTTGTGCCCACTCCGGAACTACGGTGGTATTACTTCGGAGTGGAGTCCTTTTGGCCCTTTGACTGCCTTCATGCTTACATCCGCGTCCGGACTACGTAAAAGAAATATTATAGTAGGATTCACTAATATTAAATGAGATTTACTAATAACAATGGGAATTTTTTTTTTATTATTATTCTATCTTTTTCATTGAAATTTACAATAATATACAATAAATTACAATATAGCACCAGCGTGTTAACTATATATTGTATTCAAATCTTATAGTAATACTATATTATAAATTAGGGTCAGTCCAGCCGTCGACCGAGGCTCAATGTGCCACTTCGTTTTAACCTCTGAGGGCCATCCTGAATTGTAGGAATGTTTAGATTTCTATGGATATTGTCGTTACGAATATAGCATGGAGTGCAGACAATTTGTCGTAAGAGCTTGGACTGTCTTCTTTGTAATTTCAAAACGTCCATATTGGCCTTATAATGCATTTGTATAGAAGAACTTTGCATTCAAGGTCCAATGTTGAATTAGGAGCAATGGGCGCTAATTTGGCCTCGATGTGGCAGGACCATGTCAACATATACATCAATATTATTTATTTTATTTGTGGGCAATCTTGTCTTCTGAGTGTGAAGGTTACATGAGAATACTTGAATGGATTCACCTTTATTTTCTACTTTTCAAGCCATTTTTCTAAATCGTATATGTGTGATCACAGTTGTGTTGATGGTACCTTCGGATTCTTGTTGACGCTTATAAATGCGGCATCGTCCGCATTGGGATTTGTGGCCATGCCTGATGTATAAATTAAATATATGTACAATAGGGCCTGAAGTCGCCATAGCCAAGTAGGTAGTGTGTTGGCTTATTAGACGTAAAGCCAGGGTTCGATCCCCAGGCCAGACATCAAAACAAAACACAAAAAGTATTTCTTCGGCGATTTCCGCTCAGCAGATTTCTGAGAAAAACTCTAAGAGTAAAACAAAAAACCTGCCATGAAAAGTTTCTCAAAAAAAAAAAAAAATGTGTCGTTCGGAGTCGACTTTAAACTGTAGGTCCCGCCACTCATGTATAAAAATTAACACACACAACACAAGTGGTGTGAGAAAATAGGTCAATAATCCAGACTGAAGAGTTGTAATGATCAATTATGTGTGTATGTATAGGGCCAAGTTGTGGTCGCCGTGGTCTAGTGGGTAGTGTGTTGGCTTATTAGACAAAAGGCCCGAGTTCGAATCCCAGGTCAGACATCAAAACGAAAAAATATTTCTTCAGCGACTTCCTCTCAGCAGATTTCTGGCAAAGACTCTGAGAGTAAAAATTGCCATGAAAAGCTTCTCAAAAATCTGTCGTTCGGAGTCGACTTTAAACTGTAGGTCCCGCCACTCATGTATAAAATTAACGCACACAGCATAAGTGGTGTGAGAAGCTAGGTCGTAATCCTGATTGAAGGGTTGTAATGGCCAATTATGTATGTATGTATGTATAGGGACAAGTATGGTTTCCTGTTGGACACTTGCGGAGTAATGTGATGAAATTTGACTAGCATCTATTCACGGCTTGGGAATCATAACAATTGTAGATATTCTCCAAGATGATGGGAAGTAGCCAATCCTTAACATTGCGTTGAATATGAATAGTACAGTTCTCATAGCACTAGTGGGTAAGTTGATTAATATTAAAGTCTGTAATGCCATCGGGCCCTGCCAACTTTTTCACGTCAAGGCTTTTGAAAGTGGTCTGTACGTTAGAAAGCCGGATTTTTATGGGTGAGTTAACAGTATTACTTATATTTAGAGGGTGGATGTGAGCATTTATGCCGAAACGTTTGAAGACATTCCCCGGGTGGCTTGCAAAAGCGTTCACTTTTTCGCTGGAGTTCTTTGGCCAAGTATGGTTATCCAATCATAACGGTGATTCCTGAGTGATAGCACATGTCATATGCCATACAGCTTTCCAGAAACTATAATTTATGTCTTTGTTTTGGTCCAGTTTATGGAGGTAACTAGCATATTTAGCTTTTTGTGTATACATTAGGTTGCTCCGCAGTAGCTCCATGCATCTGTTCAGCTGCGCTTTTAGAACAGGAGATCGACTATTTTGCCACTGCCTTCTAAGTCTTCTTTTTTCTCTAACGAGATTTAGAATTTCTATACTATATTAATAACATTTATTTTTTAAAACTTGCTTCATAGGCGTTGCCACTTTCAGTGAGATAATTTATAGCTGACTGAATGTTTTCTGCGTTTCTCAGAGGTAAGAGGTGAAAACTTACGTACATTTTAACCAGATTTTGTTTGGGCATAAATACAACTGTTCACGATGTACAAAGAAATTGTTCTGCAGGCTGAGAATTGTAGGTGGGTGATCAGATGATAGGTCAAACGATGAAGTAACTGTGTATTCGTTGCGTTTAATGTTTTTAACAACGGCAAAAGCAACCCAGTTTCGCGACTTGTTGTCCGTTGGCTAGTAAGTCAGTGTATTGTACAGCTGCCTTCCCCTTGGGCTAATGAGTCTTGAACCCCAAAAGTTATGTTAAGTGTTGTAGTTGCCAGCTGCAAAAATTTTTTGGCCAAGCGAAGCAAAAAACGTCTGAAACTTGTCGACTTAAATTTTGTGTCTAGAAGGACAGTAAACTGAGGAAATTGTTATTTTAAAATCTGTTAGATTTATGGTTGCAGCCTGAATAAATTCATTTTTAAATTCTGGCATTGGAGAATGCCTCACATTTTTCTTAACAATAATGAAGTCAAAATAGGTTATATAGTGCAGATAATAAGTTAATTTGACATAATTTTACATACATTTGTATTATAACCTGTTGGTCCTTATACTGAATTAAGATCGAATTATAAACACTTCTATTCCCACTTCCTCTTCAAGCCCTTGACCATATATGTGGACGTTTAAACATTTAGTACAGGAAAATATTCAATACGCCATTTGTTGAGGGAAGGAGTCATTCAACATAAATGTTTTCGAAATGAAAAAATTCTATGCGATTAATATTGTAAGGACATCCAAATCATAGATTATATTGCTCTTCATTTCGACTTCCTATTATTGCGTAAACAATTGGGGTATTTGCACGGTCGTCATAAAGTCTTATATCATAAAATAATAACACGAAAATATACAGTTTGTCAAAAAAATCTTTGCACATTGAGAAAATTTAAGAAAACTTTGAAAAATTCATTGATTTGTAATACAAATAATCAAAATTTTAAATTTTTTCAAACAGAATTTTATAAACTTATGTTTTGTTAATATAATAAATCAAAAACTTTTATAACAATGACAATATTCTAATGTAAAATATTAAAAAACAATCCATTTTTTCTGCTGTCAAAAAAATGTTTGCACACTTGATAAAATATTAAGACTTATGCAATTTTTTTAAATTTGAAGTGCTAATATTTTGTGTCCACCTTGAGCATTAATTACCGCTTGCAGATGCCTCCTCATGGATTGAATAAGTTTCGGAATGTCATATTCTAATGGTATTTTTTCCAACTCTTCTTTGATGAACTTTACCAAATCGTGTTTTTTTGTGGGCGATCTTTTCCCTACCTTTTTCTTTACATGAATTATCGATAGGATTAACATCAGGACTTTGGGCAAGAGTATCAATAACTTTGGTGCTGTTGTAAAGTAACCTGGAGTGGACTGTCTGTAGATCCCTTTAAATCTAGTCCTCCTTCTTTTTCAGCACGGGATATAAAATTATATACCGTCCTGATGTTTAGGGAGAACATAACGACGATTTCCTTAGCAGATTTGCCTTTGTAGTAGTTGAAATAGCCCAATTGTATAATAGTTTTTGAAATTCGTTTCCCTGGCTTTTTTGTATTCAAAAATAAGGACACCTGTTACATAAAAACGATTCCTTCGCTACTAAAACGTTATTTACCCCTTTCACATTTCATCTCATTTGTAAAAATCACAAAATGCGCAACATTTTTGGGAAATAACGGCATATTTTTGTAATTTTTTTTATTATCTTCATTCAATATGCAAAGATTTTTTTGACACTTCTTTTGTTGTTGTTATTATTGTAATGTGTGGTACTATTAGTAAACTATTGGTGCCATATGTTCGTAAACAAGTACAGTTATAGAATGTGTGCAAAAATAAAAAAATATATAAAGATTTTGTTGTTGGAATTCTTGAATGAAGATCGAATTTTACATTTTTTTGGTCTGTGCAAAGATTTTTTTGACAAACTGTATGACTGCTGTGATAAACCCTTATAAGTTAGTGTGCTATTTCAAATTTGAGTCAGCTGATAAAAGAAAAATACAATTATAAAAATTATAAATATATATTGGTCATTATTATGACTGATTCAAGTAAATAAAAAAAAAAATAATTACATGTTCTCGTTTAAACAAATCTTTTTCAAGATGATGATGGCTATGAAGAACAAATAAGTGAAATGTTCTGCTCACTAATCGCAGAAGCATTCACCTTGGAGTTTCAAAATTCAATAAGTCGAACCAAAAAAGTCCATGCAGCCTGCTCCGGTTGATCCCTCCCAACCTTTGGGACTTTTCTTCTTCCAAATTCCATTTCTTTGTGCGGTTGGTGCGCACACGTTTACTTTTTGACTTGAATGAAAATATTTTTTAATTAAATAAAATAAATAAATAATTAAGGAAATAAAATCTTAATTTTCGAAATAATTAATTTTTATAAAAATTATTTAATATTTTCTTGGCACAAAGAAAAAGTTTAAAATCATAAACAACTGTTGTTGATTTCTAAGCCGGTAAAATTTTCGGACGGCGTTATTTTAAACATGTTCGGTGCTGCCAATCAACTCAAGTATACAAACAAAATTTTGTTTTATATTTTAAATGTATCAATTTTTTTTTATTTAATTTTATAAAAATTAATAACTTTTATAAAAAAATATACTAAAATGTAATCAATTTCGAAGTCGTCGTAGTCTAGTAGGTAGTGTAAAACCAGGGTTCGAGCCCCATCAAAACAAACTACAAAAAATACTTCCTCAGCGATTTCCTCTCAGCAGATTTCTGGCAAAAACTCTGAGAGTAAATAAACCTGCCATAAAAAGTTTTTCAAAGGAATCTGTCGTTCGGAGTCGACTTTAAAGTGTAGGTCCCGTCACTTATGTATAAAATTAACACACACAACATAAGAAGTGTGGAAACTAGGTCAATAATCCAGACTGAAGGGTTGTAAAGACCAATTACGTACGTATGTATGTAATTAATCTCGAAGGACGCCTTTTGCACGTTGAAATTTGTTTCGAAACAAATTTCAACACTCTTGAGTTTGTAGGAGAGAGGGGAAAAACGAGCGGGAGTGATTTTAGAATTTCATGTACTCAGAAATTTGCTTTGTTCTTTATTCGTATATACACAGAGTTGTATTTAATTTCACATTTTCTTTTATTTTTTGTTCCGCATAGAGAAGTTAACATCTTGACTGCCGCGGCAACTTTCAGAAAATTGGCCAATAACGACAATTTGATTTTTCACATTATATTACTAAAAACAATTTTTAGATCGTAGATATGATCAAAAGGCAAAAATGATGTTTTTACGAGATGACTCGTAGTTAGTCAACGGTGTTAGTATAAAGCTCCCTTATTTAAAATATCATTAGTCTTTGTTGGTTTTGTATTTGAAATCAAAACATTAGCAGAAGAAAAATTTTAGCGCCAAACAATTAATTAAAAAAGGTTGAAAAAATAAAAATTAAAAATATTAAAAAGAATATAATTTAAATAAGGTAAATATATTAAAAAATAATAACACATAAATATATAATATATTATAATGTAATAACAAATATAATATTCATATAATCTTCATGTCTTGTGTTTGAACCTAAATCACAGTGACAAACAAAGTTACAACTGTTAAAAACAGCAGAACGACGCGATAAAAGAAAACAAAATTTCTGAAATTAATTTTTACGTCCAAAAGCGAAAGAAATTTTAAAAGAAAATACAAAAAAGTTTCTAACATTTGTTTCGAAACAAATTTCAACGTGCAAAAGGCGTCAAGTTATAGAACTATGCAGAAATTAATAACATGTTTTACGTAAATGTTGCGAATATTCAATGGCGGCAACTTCTAAATATTATCACTAGCGCAATGACAAGTTTTTCCCCTTTGACTTAGACTGGACGATATAGGTCAATATTTCAAAAAAAGGAACTGAAAAATCTCCCCAGATGCAATGACAAAAATTGTGTAAGCCGAACTCGCTACATTTGAGCGAAATGTGAAGAACCGATATGTTCAGAATGTATGAAATCATTTAACACATAAATTACCATTAACGCTCAGGTTTTGCTTTCTGAATTATAAAATTAATTAATTAAAAAGAAACAAAATTGAATCATTTCTTTGTCACAAAACAAAAAATCGTCCTAAAGAGGTTAAAGTCATAGTTATGCATTCCGTTAGGGTAGCATAAAAGTTAGATGCAAATTTAATATTTAGTTTTATTAGTTAAAAATCATTAGCTATGTTTTTTTAATTTAAAATAAAAATAAACACTATTTTACTATTACATTAAGCAGGTGGTGTTTATTTTTATTTTAAAAGTTTTTTTTATCAAAGTTAAGAATGAAATAAATTATAATTTGGGTTTTTAAATTATGTGAAGTCTTATTTATATGTTTTATTTTATGTGGTATTCACTACATACAGATAACATAATAATAATAGTTATAATATAAATCTTTATTAGTATTTTCTCATACTTTAACAAATCTCATTTCACTAAATTACAAAATCACTTTTTAATAAATTACAAAATTACTTTTCAATAAATTACAAAACTACCTTATTCTTTTTACAAAATTTACACATTCCTTTCTGAAAACGTTCTTATTCTGAAAACATTCTTATTCTGCTCATTCTTTATATAATTTTCCAGAGAGTTATATAATATAAGACCCTTGTAGAATAAAGACTGTTGCATTGACGTTGAGGTGACTCTTTGCAGTTTGAAGTTGTCAGCATTCCTCAATCCATAAGGTTGAACCTGACCCACATACATAATTTGCTCGCAGAGGTATTCTGGGGCCTTTCCTTGCTTTTCTAATAAAAATTATGGTGTTTAGCTCCAATCGTTGTTTTATATTCAACCATTTGAGTGTATTAAGCATGAATTGGATTAACGCGTATCTGTTGTATCGTAAAATTGCCCTCATTGCTTTATTTTGAAACTTTTGTAGTCGTTCGAGTTGTGTTGAATTACAGCATGTATAAATAATTGTAGATCCAAATTCAAAATATGGTTTTATAGTTGTGTTGTAGATATTAATTGTTGTTAATAATAAAACTTTATTCCGGATCCTTTTTAAAAAACCTATCTTTTTACCCATTTTTTCAAATGTATTGTATATGCTCTTTAAATTTAAGCTCTTTATCAATAATGAAACCTAAGTACTTAATTTGGTCAACTTTCTCTATTATTTTATCATTAATTTCAATTTCGGGATTACTATTCATATTTATTTCTATTATTTTAGTTTTACTCTCATTTAATTTCAATTTATTAATTTTCAACCAAATATTAATATTATTTATATCATTTATTAAATTGTCTCTACATTGTTGTTCTGTATCTCCAATTGTGTATATCAAGGTGTCCTCAGCATACAGAATAAATTCACTTTTAGTCAAAACATCAGGAATATCGTTCATATAAATACTGAATAATAACGCTCCCACAATCGATACCTGTGGGACTCCATAATCATTTTCCATTGGTTGTGACCTTACATCGTTTATAACCGTAATTTGCGTTCTGTTACTAAAATAATATCCAAACCATTCAAGCTCCACTTCTTGTACTCCATACATATATAATTTTTCAACCATTATGTTTCTGTCTATAGTTTCGAATGCTCTTTTAAAATCTTAAAAAACTGCCATAATTTTTTGCTTCTTCTCAATTTTTTTCCATCGAGTAATCACATAATTTACTGCTGTTTCACAGGAGAATTTCTTTCTATATCCTGACTGGTACTTTGAAATGATTGAATTTTCATCCATATAATTTTCCAGTTGTTCTTTCACGACCTTCTCTAAAACTTTTTCAACAGTCTTTAAAGAGTTTATAGGACGGAATTCTTCACATTTTAATGTATTTGCCACTTTTTTAATTGGTGTAACCATGTTTCCTTCCAATAATCCGGAAACTCACCGGTTTCAAATGATGAATTCACAATTTTTAATAAAATTTCTCCGACTATGCTCCAATTTTCGACCAACATTTTTCGTGATATCTTACAGTAATCAGGTTTCTCTTTAAGTGTCTGTCTTTAATACACTCTTTTGTTTTATGACTTCCATGACATTTTAAACATACTTCCTCGTTCCTGCAGTCTTTGGCCTTGTGATTATATCCTTTACATTTAAGGCACTGTAGCACATCCGTTCCGTCAAATACTCTGCATCTTTCCCATCCTAAGTCTCGTTATAAACATAAGTAGAGAATTTCAATACTGTTTATAATTACAATTTTCAGTTTTGGTGGTTTTTAATATTAACATGTTGTTAACATTGCTAAACAGATGTCACGTAAAAATGTAAGAAAATTCTATTTTTAGAGATTCTTACGTTACGGTTACGTTACATTACATTTCGTATTGATGTATACATAACAAAAACGATCAGCTGTTTCTTACTGTTGCGGTTACGTTCCGTTACGGATGCATAACTGGTGCTTAATCCTCCATGCATCTGTTAAGTTCACCAATACATCTCTCATTGTTCGGCACATTATTTCAACACAATAGGCGTTGTATTACTTGATTCGTTTTGCTAAATCTTGCCTAATTAAAAAGTCGTTTACTTTTTATAAGTGTTGATTTGCTTTGTTTGGTAGATAATATATTTCTTATATTATAAGCCACTTTAGTATTACCAAAGAATATGGATATAAAGAATGCTCATTTTAACATATATTGGAATATTTTTCAAAAACATTTCACGACGCGGAAGAAAAAATTGAAGGGAAGGAGCGTAACAATAGGTTATTCTCAACTCTTATTCTGATCAGTGTTACCACGAAAAGAATATTGTAACCAACATTTGTGAAAAAAATCACCAAATAAGAAAAAATATAACCAAAATTAAATTCACAGTTTTTATTTTTTTTAATATAAATTATAATTGATACAACATATTAAGAAAATAAACAAAAAATAACAAAATAAAAGTTTAGTCTTACTAATTAATTAATTTCTACAAACAAAAGCTCTTTTTATAAGAAAAATAAATAAAAAAAATCCGGAAATTTTGGTTAAAAATAGCTAAAAACGGCAACACTGGTTGTGATTAGTAAGTAAGAGAGCGAAATTAAGTTGAGAGAAAATAGGAAAGTGTTAGTGATATAAGGTATTTTGATTTTCATTTCAACAATATACATTAAGCTATCTATTTTTGGCTTAATAATTTTAAAAATTAGACTATGTGTAATACATAAATAAAATTAAAAAACAATTTTGTATTAATAGAAAAAGCGAGAATTCTACAGCATTTAAAAAAAATTACACTATGCGACAAAATAAAAAAACGAAATACGCCCAGCTAATGGTCGCAGTCTGCTCGACAACTAAATCAAAAACAACGAGTGAGGTCTCGCTGCACAATTGTGCGAGAGGGTCGTATTATTAAAAAGATTTTGGTGAGAACGGGTCGTAATGCTAAAAAGATTGTGGTGAGACCGGGTCGTAATATGAAAAATATTTGGTGAGAGCGGATAGTAATGTTAAGAAGATTTTTGTGAGATAGAGTCGTAATGTTACCACCCGCCATAAGAAATTTTACTTCTACATAATGCGCATTCTTTATATCCATATTCTTTGGTATTACCCACTTATTTGGAGTCATCGTCGTCAGTTAGTATTAGTCATAAAAGTTAAGTCATACCAAAGTTTTCTGTCTTATACTTTACTCATTTGTAAGCTTTAAATTGACTCTTTTTATACCTTCACAGTATCATTTCCGTACTAAAGTGTCCGAAGCAGGCAAATACGTTATGGGCACATTCCGTTGCACTAGCGATGTTTAATAAATCAATAGAGTTAAATACCCAGCTGAAATTAATAGGTAAATTTGCCTTTTTTGTACTCGATCGAGAAGTCTCAAAATAAGCTTATCCAGATGTCCGATAAGTGATAGAAATTGAAAGAAGATTAAGTGGAGCGAAATACTTCTTGTACTATCTTGAATGCTTCATTCGGCATTTGAAAACTATGTTGGTTATAGTAAACATCACATTGAATTTTCAGATCTAATGGCCTGGCATCGTGGCATTTGCAAATTTTGGTCAATTTTTTACCATACACTAACAAATCGCACAGAAATGCCCTTGCTACGGTCTGGCAAATATGCCACACTCAAAATCGTAGTTTATATTTGCCATACTTGAGCAAATGAACAGCTGATCATAAATATAAAAGAATTGAAAAATAAAATCACAAAAAAATGGAGACATACAACTTGAAAAAACGAATTAAAAGAAAAAGCCGAATAAAAAATGAACAGAGGATGAAATAAATTATAAATTATCTTAAAGATATTTGAATGAGTTTTATTTAAATATAAAATGACAACATTAAATATGAAAACATTAATGAAAATGTCTTTTCATTTGGGAAGTTTGTAATAAGTGGTGGAAAGTTAAACAAAAAATTAAACACCGTTCACAATTAATGGCAAATATTTACAATGATATAAATTTACCACCTAAATGGCCAATATTGTGAATTGCACTATTGTGTTATTAAACAACATTGGATCTTTCGCGTATTAAAATTGATCATACCATATTGATGTCATTCGAAACGAAAAAGAAACATAGGAAGTAAAGTAAGAGAAAGAACAGAATGTTGCGTTATCCGTTATACAGCCCCATCTATAACAACCAGTCTAGTGTAATCCTTTCGAAACAATAGCAATAAATATCATGGTTCGTTGGATTTAAGAATGAATGAATTATGTTTACGTGATTATATTAAAATTTTTAGCTAGTTTCCTTGAGATTTTTAAAAAGTTTTCTTTCTTTTATTTACTCGTATTTAATCTAAAGTACTGTTTGGAAACTATTATTATCGTATGAGCCATATAACAAATGAATTCTTTGGTAATTTCAAAGACAATCTTTCTGTTATGATTCCTGTTTTGTGTAACAGAAACTTTTAAAAAAAATGTAATAAAAATGCAGGATTTGATCAGTTTACAATTTAAAACAAATTTTACCTATTTCGGTATGACAGTCATGCTGATGGTATTACATGTAAAAAGTGTTACATGTCGGAACAAAAATGAGCACATATAGTATATTTCTTTGTTTTATTACAAATATCTTATAGGATGTGTCAGACACAATTGTATAATAAGAATTGATTGTTTTTCAGCTTCTGTTGAAAACATATCCTTTAAATGTAATGAAATTCTAATAATTTGTGAATCTCATTTAGTAGATAGTATGAAAGCTATTGTTTTTATTCAAGTTTGTTTTATTAATTACAACGCAATTACAGGGTCTCTGGTGGAAATCGAGCCCACAACCCTCAGTATAACAGTCTACTAATATTTCACTACCGGGGCAAATATTGTTCAAATGAGTCTGTTCCTACTCATTTTATTTCAACCAGTGAGACTTTGATTGATGTTCTTTCTGCCAGTGATATAGGAAAAGTTTTACTGTATGACCAGCTTACTATGTCCTGTTTTTCTTAACACGATTTCTTATTTATATCATTTGTCTGGCACCGCTAAGAACGCTCCTCATTCTTTTTCTTTTTTTTGTTATTTGTTAATTTATTAACAAAAATAAAATATTTTCATTTATATTTTTATTTGTTTTATTGTCTTCCAATAAACAAGATTTTTTATTTTATATATTTCGAACACTATTCTACAAAATGTAGTTAAATTAGATATACATACACTAGTATTGAGATATTTGCTACTATCTGATTAGACTCGAGTCAGGTTCCTAAAAATGAATGGTTTCACTTGTAAGAACAAAGAATTTTATGAAAAATCACTGCTTTTTCTAAATTTAACATTAATGAGGCACGCGTTAGCGTTATCCGATTGAGTAAATTTAAAGATTATGAACATCTACAATTGATATCTTTTAACCGCCCTAATCCCTATACTTCAACAATAAGAAACTAATGTTGTTCTTGTATATTTTCTATATATTTTTGAAGACATACGTTAACCTGAATTAATATTGCGCCGGTGTGATGATCATTTGTTTTTATTGTTGTACTTTCAGTATAAATTTATGTTTGCTTCGCATTTTTATTTTTTTTTTATCAATAGAAGTGCTTGTGATTTTGTTTCCAAAACCATTGGATAACTGCTTATTCGGATATGCTTCCGTATTTTTCTTGAAAAAGAATGAAAAGTTTCAAAGCAAAAACCAAGTGATAATTAAGCAGCAAATATATTTGTTAGAGTTCCAAGGTTTTAAATACAACTCCCAGTCGTTTACTTATGGTGTTTTCTTTTCTACCAAAAAATGTGCATTTTATTAAGGCAAAATTCAGTTTTGCGTTTGTTTCTTAAAAATGTTTCGCCTTCTAAAATTTTTATTCTAAATAATTCGCACTTGCCAATGGTGGCAAGGCAAGGCAAGGCATTGCATTTTATGCCTTGTATAAATCGAGAGTGCTGATAATGCCAACAGCCGCGTGGGAAACATAGGGCATACCCTCTTTTAAATATTTGTGTTATGTTCTTATCAAATAAAAAATGTCATTACAACTTGGTTGGTCAAAAATTTTTTAATGGACCTTGTAAGAGGGCGACATTTTCTTTGTAGAAAAGAAAACATCATTACTTCTGTCATGCGCAGTTGTAGACAACTGTACTAGAGTGTATTGTTTCTCTTTGTTGTTATTGTTTGGATAGTAAGATTACCGTATTCTCTCTTATCTTTAAACTGTTTTGTTTTAATTATTTCATATGTTTATTATTAAAAACAATTGACTTGAATATTTATAAATATTCCACGTGAAATCATGGGAAGAAAATGAGCTAAAGCTCCTAGACCGGCCATTTCGGTCAATGCTATGGATACACATCTAAAAAATCAGAAGACTAGTTCCAAATCGTTTAATAAATTTGGAATATTATCTCAACTTAATACCACAGATATTGATCCTCCGGCTTCAACTAGCAATATCGCAGCTGCGGCTGTTGTTAAAAAGCAGAAGATTCCACCAATCGTAATTGATTCTTCCATTGAATTTAAAGAAGTTATAGAACTTATCGGCACTGATGGTTATTTTTTCCGAAGAACTTCTATGGGTACAAAAGTTTTTACCGAAAATATGGACAAATATTTAAGTCTTCTGGCTTTAAGACAACAGATCTTAAAGGGGGGATGAAGGACGAAGCTACAAGTAAAAACGTCGCCATACAGAGAAGAAATCCTCAAATTCCCATTTTTGATGCAGGAAATCAAAATTTCGCCGACTTGCCTAAATTAAATCCTGCGCAGTACTTCACTACAAATGAAAAATCATATGCAAATCATTTTAAAGATTTAAACGCTAGTCAAAGTAATTTGTTCTCAATTTTCAAAAATGCTATAGTTGAATTGAAAAATTTTTAGCAAAATTAGATCAGCTTAATATTATTATGAGTTTACTTAAATATGCAGTGTAAATCTGAAGACAACTTCATGTTTTGGAATGCTCAGGGCTTCAATTCTCTATCAAAAAATCCATCTACAACATATTCTAAAAGATAAGTACATTGATATTCTTCACATCTTATCTAAGGGAAAAAAACAGTTTTCGAATTTATAGACAAAATAGACAAAGTGCTGGTGGAGGGGTTGCGATAGCGATTAGAAATAGTATTAAAGCGAAAAATTTTCCTAATTATGAAACTCGTGAAATAGAAAACGTATGACACATTTAAATATGATACAACTAAACTTACACCATCCAAGCACTCGAGTTGCCTTAAGGCTAATACGGACGGAAATGTTTTATATAATTTGCAAATAAGATCCAGTTCATTTGTGTATTACCCTAACAATCCAACTCGCTATCCTCAAAGTACTATCGGAAATCCCACAACCATAGATTTAATGCTTACTAACACAAACTTTTCTATTCGACCTCTAATATCTCATGACAATATTCTTCCCTCTGATCATTGTCCAGTAACTTTTGCTATTGATGGTGCAATCGAAATAGATAATACATGTAAAATAGACCTCAAAAATATAAACTGGAATATATACAAACAAAAAATTGAATACTTATTATTACAAGGTAATATACATTTTAATAATTTACACTCAACCCAGCGTATATAACATGCTCTTAAAACATTCACAAAAGCTATCGATTCTGCTAAATTATCAATGCCGAAGAAAATTGTTTTAACAAATGTTATAAAAATATCTAACAATACAAAGCTTTGTATACAAACCAGAAAGAAATTTAAACGACAGGCTCAAAGAAAAAATAATCCACCTACTAAAACTACACTTTTGGCAATAGTAAAACAGCTAAATAATCTTATTGATAAAAATAGACAGAAATAAAAATTGGAATAACTTTCTATCTCATCTTTCAATTGGGCCAAAAAGATTTTGGTATATTTCAAAAGTCGTTCGAAGCAAAAAGTCCGACATTTCATATTTATATAAAGCACAACAATAAAAATTTTACATCAGACAATGACAACTCCCGACTTATTGCTGATCATTGCGAAAGAGCGCATACAATAACGTCACAAAAGAAAACTAGGCTAGAAAATAAAGTTATTAAAACTATCCATTCATGATATAAATAATAATAATAATAATGAAAATCTTATAACAAGATTTTTTGAAAAGATTTTTTTTTGAAAAATTTTTAATAGCAGGTTTATTTACTCCCAGAGTTTTTGGCAGAAATCTGCTGAGAGGAAATCGCCGAAGAAATACTTTTTTTACTTTGTTTTCGATGTCTGGTCTGGGACCCGAACCCTGGCTTTACATCTAATGAACCAACACACTACCTATTAGACTACGGCGAAACTCACGTCTGAAGACTTCAAATTATTCAAAATAAAGTTCTAAAAATAATTTTTAAACCTCCTCGTTTATATCGCACAAAAGACCTGCACCAACGGTATTATCTTCAAACTATCAAAGATGTCATTATAACTCAGAATCTAGCATTTTTTAATGAATGTAGTATTACTGAGTAATAACTAATTAAAAATTTATCAGATGATTCTACGTAGTTTACAAAAGTGAACTATTTAAGTTACGTGAAATAAATTATATTCAGATTATATTATTCCAGTGGTACAGTTAAATTTATAGATTTACGAAGTATTTTTCTTATCTTTTTTCTTTACAAATTATATATACAGTAGTTTTCGTTTCACTACCTGTTATAGTCACATTAGTTATGTTGTCAATTTTATTAGGTTTATATGTCTCTATCTATTAATTTCATACAAAAAGTTTACTTTATAGTCCATTTTTGATATAAGAACTTTTCACATATATGCCATCCCTCCGTGGTTATTAAAAGTCATATTATATGAAAAAACTTCACGTTATTGTCTAAAATATTATTTATCTTTCTTTCTTTCTCCGGAATATTTACATTACGATGATGACTTAATTTGCCATGACGCTATGTCGGATGAAGAAATTTTAGACTCAATAAACGCCGAAAATAATCCAACGGAAACTGATTTGGAAACAAATGAAGAAGTTTCGATTTTCGATGAAAGAAATTTTAAATGCAATAGATATTTTGCGACATTTTTGCTCAGAGCAAGATATAAATACAAATTTTTTATTCGAAAAAATTGAGGATACATCTGTAGATAATATCCTCAAGCTAAAATTACTTTTTTTTAAATAATATTAATAATAATTATTTTTAAATGCAATAAATTCATGTACATTTCATTTATTTTTGCAATAAAAATGAATTTTTATTTTTTGTTATATTCACAAAAATTTAATATATGAGATTTTCTTTTTGCGAAATAGTCCTCAATTTGTGTGCAATTAAGGGTTGTGACTATAACCGAAAACTTTGAAATTTTATTATTGGATTTATATGTTGTAATATCTTTAATTAGATAGTAGTTCATAGACTTTTAATAAATTTTAAATGTACATAATGTGTATTGCTTTATGATAACTCAATAAAATAATAATAACTACAGCTCCCTACTGGAACGATTTAAGAAATCAAATGAATATTTTTTTTCTATTATTATATTATCCTTATGAAATGCGCAAATACAAAAATTAATAATAGCTTTGTTTCCAATTTAGCACCAATAACAAAGTATGTAAGATACTCTGAATTTATTTAGGAAATAAACTATATGTTAATGAATTTAAAATACTAATACCATATTCAGATATGCACTTTCGGTTTATTGCGTACAATATTTTAAGTGTTCAGGAATAATAATAGACGCAATTCAGCTTACTCAATATTAATTTGATAGTTGGTAAACAATAACATTATTTTATTTTGGATTGAGTTATCAAATGTCAACTAGAAGCAGCGTTGTCAACTCAGTGCTTTTAGCACTGTTTTTAGTGCTTTT
This sequence comes from Sarcophaga peregrina, assembly GCA_014635995.1. Taxonomy (NCBI): domain Eukaryota; kingdom Metazoa; phylum Arthropoda; class Insecta; order Diptera; family Sarcophagidae; genus Sarcophaga; species Sarcophaga peregrina. The sequence goes on from CM025789.1 coordinate 88,164,875, forward strand.
TAAAACATTCAACGCGGAAAATTTTCGAGTTAGTGCCTAGTGCTTTTCTTTTCATGTCAGTGACACCAAATCAAAAATTTAAAAAAAATAATTCTTCAAAAATAGATTATTTAACGTTTCAAAAAGGTATTATAGTCAAACTCGTTTATTACGAACTCGGTTATAACGAATTATTGGTTATTACGTACATATTTTCAAGTCCCAACATTTTAATAACAATTTTCATACAGAAAACTTCATTTATTACGAACTCGTTTGTAAGGAATTCTTAGTTAAAAGGAACTACTTTAAATGGTCCCAGTAATTAAATTCCATACATTTTACCTTTTTTATAACGAACCCTCAGAAAAAACTTTGAAGTGTGGCAATAGTCTTTATTTTTATTTAATATGGCAGCATTAAATTATAACTCAGTATCTTTAATCAGCTGCTAGATAAAAAGAATTAACACATATTTCTGTTTTTAATAAAAAAATACTTTTTGTTTTTAATACATGAAAAAAATTCTTTGCATTTTATATTTTCGTCTACGACTTCACCCCGTTTATTACGAACTTTGCCTATAACGAACTATTTTTTCTGGTCCCACGGAGTTCGTTATAACCGCGTTTGACTGTACTTTGAAATGCAACTCTTTATAAGTTGTTTGAAATACGTTATATTTGCAACCACATAAAAAACTTGTTAAAACCCAAAAAAGTTTTTTAAACTAATAAAAGAAATTAAAAATTATTTGTTTTGAAAAATAAATTAATACAAAGTATTAACTCAAATAATATTTTATACTTTTTGAACAATCATAAAATATATAAGCAAATAAATAAAAGAAAAACTCTTTTCCTTATATTGCTGGAGTTATATAAATAATATTAATTTTAGTATGTAAATTTTTTTACTGATTATATAAAATGGTGATAAGATTAAAATAAATATTATAATGTTTTAGTGCTTTTTTGTCAAAATCACGCGTTTTTTTTAAATTTATATTTGACAACGCTGACTAGAAGTTTTCGGTAAATTATAATATGCTCACTAAAACGCAGGAGAGTACTGCATTTTGAGTTTTACTCAATATTATAACAATTTGCGTATTTATTGCGCATTAAATAATAGAAACTTTATATGAAATATTGATCATAATAATGGCGTTTATTGCGATTTGCGCAATAATGGTGCAGTATTACATGATCACACCCAGTTTGCTTGTCAAAGTTTATAGGTAAAAGCGAATCGCGGTAATAATATTTTATTAAATTCGATGTACTCGTATTTAAATCACTTATGGTGGTGAAAGTTGAGAAAGTTGGCTACCAAATTTAATCCAAAACAAAAATGAGAAATTTGTGTTTGTCGAATTATTGTATATGCAAAATTGGTAGTGGTGGTTTGTGTTTGTAGAACTTCCTTACTTGATTGGTCATTACAGGCCCTTAGTCAGTATTTAGACCTTCTTTCTCATACCAAAAATAATTTCTGGGATCTACAATTAAACAGTATCTCTGAACGAAAGATTTGAATATCTTTCAACGGCAATTTTACTTACAATCAGATTTTTTGCCACAAGATAACTGCAAGAGAAAGTAACCAATATAAGTTCCAAAAGGAACTTTCAAACTATGAGTCGGTAATGGTCATCTTGTTAAAACTACCTCTGTCAAATTAGCACTCTGATGTGGCAGATCATCATGAATGGTATTTTTCTTTTTTTTTTTTGAGATCAACACTCAGGAGATGTCTCCAATAATTATACTGAGCATTGCGTTAAAATACAGAAAAGATAGCAAAAGGAGAAAGTAAAGACGAGGAGTACGGAAATTTACATTTTAACAGTTATAGCATTAAATGGGCGCAAGAAAACAAATCAAAAATCCAAAGGATTTTATACGATAAAATGGAAAAGTTCTTGAATCAGATGCGAACAGTTTAAGAGATAGAAAACCTTATCAACTGTGATCTTAACGATATTTAGTATTAATTAATAGACTAAAAGAGCCTTTTTTATTGAATTTATATTTTTGTGTTTACTGTTATATGTTTTATATCCTTTCATGACTTGAAAGATAAATTATATTAAATATCTTTAGTTATAATTAACTTTTTTGCAACAAAAAATAATAGTATTAAATTATTATTTGGACAATTAAATCATATTAATAAGTACAGGTATATAATATTTTTGTTCGCTGGTACATGAGAGTACATGCATATTATTTTCAAGGAACAAGATATTTTATATGCAAATACATTTTATAAGATATTATCCCGACGCCTATCAGCTATTCTTCATTTAAACTGGAGGAGAACGAAAGTAAACCAACCTACAAATATAAGATGAGTAAGTTTTTTAAATAACAATTCATTTCTAGTGTTAATTACTCGTAAGTGCTTTTTCATATTACTTATTAAAATACGGTCTCCAATGATTTGAAACACACACAGCCAAGAAAAAGCAAGTGAACTTTTGCAATACGTTTACTCTAAATGTCATAAAATGATAAATAACAAGAGGAATTTTATAAAACTTTCATCACTTATTATAACAAAAAATATTAACTGTGAATTTAATAGAATAACAGAATAAGTTGTTTAATTTGAAAATTTAAGATAACTTTATTTAAGTCTAGCGGGCAGTGTCGTTCACTATTAGCATGAAAATCGTGGTTGCGATTCAGACCAATGGCTCTCACTCAGTTTTACGAGTATAATGCCGTTTTTCATATTACTAGGTATACTTTCCCAAAATAAATAAAAATTAAAATATTCTTTAATTAATTACTTCATTTCATATGTTTTGTAAATATGTATATATTATAGTTAATTGCATATAATAATAACTATAACTATACTATTTTACACGATTTACTGCTTGTGTACTTCGATTTCGTCCCTCTTCTCTATGTACAGTAACAGTACGAACTTCATATTGGGGGAAGTGATAGTATTATTGACACATGTTTGAAACTACAAGTTATATTAATGATTAGATTCAGACAAATGTTTCTATTTCAGGGATTTTAAATATAATTGTGTGCTTATCCATCATACCAACCAACACATCAGAGGTTTGAAGCAGATTTTGCAATAACTTTGCTATTGCAGTCTATTAGTGCTTTTCGTCTAGTGGCAAAACAATTTACTTTATTCAGGACTAATGGTGTTTTCTTTTGTACTAAAAAATGTGCATTTACGCAAAATTCAATTTTGCGTTTGTTTCGCCCTCTAAAAGGGTGGTATGTTTTATTCTAAATAATTCGCTCTTGCCAATGGTGGACAGAGACGTGCGCCGATCGGTTGACAGCCGGCTAAGCCGAGTCCGCCGATAAAATTTAAAAGCCGCCGCCGCCGAAAATTTATTCGGCTTAAATTCAGCCGCCGTTTTTTGTATGTAAGAATATATGAAAATATGTTTTTAATATTGTATACAATAAATTTTTAATATATATAAAATATGATATTTATTATTTTGTTTTACTTGACTTAAATATATTATTGAAATTTTTTCCTTTTTTTGATATGTTAATAGTAAAAATATTGAATTTTTTGATATGATAATTTTGAACACCTTTTCTTGTTTTTTGGTGAATGTGGTAACACTTTTAACTTAACGTTAAATTTTTTAACCAAAGAACCAAAAAATTACAAATTTCTTTCAAAATTTAAATAATAATTTAAATGAGTTAAATTCTGATTCCGATGATGACCTTGCTGTCTTTAATGGTATTGACAACGATATAAACGAATACGAAAAATTACTAGCCACCAAAACAAAAATTAAAAAGCCCAAGTCCTTTTAAACAAAAAATCTTTAGAACGGTCAATAGTTTGGCACCATTTTTGTCAAATGGTTATTGGAAATAACTGTGCTATAAAGGTATCACATCTGTAAAGTTTGCTTTGATGAGCCCCCCCATGCGTTTGAAGGGGTATGTACGTACATAATATATTATTTCTATCCAGGAATTAAATATATAGAAAATTGAGAGGAAATTTTAACAAAACAATAATGAAACTCCTATTTCAATTAGCTTTTTGCCAAATTTTTTGGAAAATTTTATTTTGAATATTCATTTCTGAAAGTTGCTTATTGTAAATGTTATAAAATGCGAAATAATTTCAGGTTTGGAGTTTCTACATCAAACCTCTGTTACCATTTACGTGCTCATAGTATTGATGTAAAATCGAAAAAATTTTAAAATTCGAATGCTAAATCAAAAACCATTTTGCCAGGAAGTTCTGAAAATGCAGATTCCAAAAAATTTGCTAACGCACGTCATAAAGGCGCTGCCAAAACTTTACCATATTTCGGCTGACAGCCGACTTAAAGCCGCCGCCAAAACTTTTCAGCTTTAGCCGCCGCCGCCGACAAATTTGCTTGGCGCAGGTCTCTGATGGTGGAGGGCATTGCATTTTATGCCCTGTATAAATCGAGAGTGCTGATAACGCCCTGTAAAACTGATGACTTTTGTTTCTTTATAGGGCTACCAGATGAAATTTAAAAAAGTCGTCTGGTATTGTTATCCAATTTGAAGTGAATTTTTTCATTAGTTTTGTTAAGTAATCTTAAGGAAACATTATATAATTAAAGCTACATGGTCAGTAATATAAAAAATTGAATTCAATGTTAGAACAGTGTTAAAATATTTTTTTTTTTGGTTATAAAAAAAGCTCTCAAAAATAAAGTTGAAAAATTAGTGATCTGGCAACACCTTAAACAAATCAAAAAACACAACATATATTTAAATCTAAAACCTTTTAACTTTTTTTTTTTTTTTTTTAAATATAAATATATGGATATTGCTGCATCTATTTTATTTGCGAAAATTGAAATAAATCAGTTATTAAATTCATCTTCGTCATCTGATGAAGAAGAATTACTTAATTTATTTCAAGATGCATAGTAGAGTTGTGTAGTTCACGAACGAACTAGTTCAATTGAACTATTCATACAACTGAACTAAGAGAGCCGGTCATAATAATGAGGTTTTTTTGGCTCCGTAGTTCACGACTCTTGTATTCGTTCATTTCATTCTTATTAGTCCATTTATTTTGTTTATCGTTCTTATGTGTAGTTCACGAACGAACTAATTCAAATGAACTATTCAATAGAGTTGTGTAGTTCACGAACGAACTAGAGTTGTGTATTTCACGAACGAACTAGTTCAATTGAACTATTCATACAACTGAACTAAGAGAACCAGCTGAAAAATGTGTTCAGCTGACAGCTCATACGAAAACGCTGTGAAATTATTGCGCAACATTAATAAATACTATTGCAATAGATTGAATTCCTATTAATTTCTATTTTATGTGTATAATTTATTTTTAGTTTTTGAATATTTGCAAAAGCTGAATTTTTTTATTTTTTCTAATATCCTTGTAAATATGTGTATATATTTAAATATTTATGTTTTGTTAAAAAGTGCTTCAGGCACATAATGAATTAATAAAAATGAAAAAATGTTAAATACTAAGCTTTATGTAAAATGAAAAAACACTTTATGAATATGTTTTTATTTTACTGATATAAATTTGCAGTTTTTATATTAGTTAAAATACAACTGAAATTGAAAAAGAACTACTGAATTATTGAACTAAAAGAACGATCTACGTCACTACAGGGAGCTGAACTAGAAAGAGCGAACACTCAAAAGAGCTAACGAACCCAACTCTAATGCATAGTCAACAGCCGCCGTGGTAAATACAGGGCATGGCCTTTATATATTTGTATTATGTTCTTCTCAAAAAAAATAAAATGACATTACAACAGCGTTGGTCAAAAATTTTTTAATGCACCTCGTAAGAGGGTGACATTTTTTTTTTTTTGTAGAAAAGAAAACACCATAATTCATTTGCTTAATTATTTCAAATTTTTAAAACTAGTCTGACACCTATGTATGTTGTAAGCAAATAAGCAAAAAATAGTGTTGAAGCAAACAAATTTATTGTGAAAATATTTATAAAATGGAAAATTCAATTAAATTTCTTTGAAATTTTATTATATATAACAATAATAAAAGTACTAAATTATACTACAAATACAACAGTTGTGAGTCAATATCAAGTATGTTTGTTTTTCGATTTTTCGAATTAGTCACTCACTATAATTAGGATTACTCAGAGTTGTATTTCAAATTATCGAAGTAGTTGAGTGTTGCACAAACAGTTTTAGATATGTTTTGAACAAAACTGGTTTTATGGGTCAAAACATGTACACTAGAGCCCCGACTTGCGTTGTTAATGAGGATCGGAGAATCGCGATGCAAATCGAAACGATGGAAATCAATACACTTTTTTCTATATAAATGCACTAAAATTTAATTTATTGGGGAAAATATTCAAAACAAAGCAAAAAATTTTGTATTTTTGATAAAAACAAGTATGAATACATTTTTATTTATTTCATTTACTTAAGCAAATGTTTATATTTAATTATTATAAAGAGATAACAAAACAATAAATTAAGAGAAAACGTAAAACTTTTATTCATTTACATATGTATGTATGTATATTTAAAAAAGTAGGTGCATTAAAACTTCTAATTTATTTAGCTTACATTGAACTCTCTTCAGATGATAAATCTAAATCAGAAACACTTATATCCATTTGATTGGATGGTTTTACTGTTTTTTTTTTTTTTAACAAAACTGTCCAAAGTATGTTGAATTTTTAAAGATTTTTGTTGTTGATATATTTTTTTTTTGTAACAACCAATGGCTAAATCAACGGATGCTACTGCGCCCAGTGCTACAATTTTCGTCAGGATCGTTTTCAGAAAATATATCCATTGCATGGGAAATTAATTGCAAAGCTTTGGAAATATTGGCGACTGTTAATTTTTTTCCTCTAACGTAACATCTCTGTTATGACATCTTATTCTGAAACATGCTGAATATCAATGGCTAATAAATTTTCGTTATCAAGCTCCTCGTCGCAACTCGAACCGACGCAACTTGAAATTGCAACGACGCAAATCGAATTTTTCCAGTTTTAAAAAAGCGACGCAAATCGGGACGACGCATGTCGGGGCTCTAGTGTATATGTAAATGCACTACAAAGTAAGCTATATACGTTTAGTAACTAAACTTTAGTTATAATAAATAATAAATCAAAAAACGATGATCATAAAAATCGTAGTACTATTTTGCACAAAGGCATAAAATTAACGAGTGTGTATATTGGTATTAATCTTTCTCTTTATCCAAAAAAAATTGAAGAGAACTATTGGACAATTTTTCGAAATGAGTGAATCGTATTGCAGAAAACTTTTAGCGGCATTATTACAACTTGCCGTTGTCTAAGCGGAGGATTTTAACAGGCATATAAATTGTTTTTCTTTATTATGAGTATCCAATAAGTGAGCGTTAAGCTAAAGGGAGGGTCATCCTGCCGGAACTTTTAAAGACTAGTTTATGTTTGAACTTGCCATATTATGTGTTATTTTTAATATGGCAACTTCAGATTTAAACAAAATGGGCCCGTCGTTGCCACTGCGTTAAAAAAATTGTCTAATTGAGGATTTTTATCGACATATGTCATATTTTTGAAAAAGTTAATTTTATATATAATATAGCTAATTTAAATCAAAAACCATCAATTTCAGTAAAAACAAAAAATTTTATTAAACAAATAAAAAAATTCATTAAACACAAAAACAGTAACAAATTCATTAAACAGAGTACATTGTTATTAAATACTAAGGACTAGACGGCAGTTGAATGCCAAGTTTTAACCGCTAGTTATGCCTGATTACCTCTTTCAATTCTTTTACTTTTTTTATACTGTCCAAGCTTTCTACATATGTATCTGTGGCATTAAATAATAATAGCTTAAGTCGAAATTTCGTGCTTAGAGATATTAAGGTTGTTGTCTAAAATAAATAGTGCTTAAGTTAAGAGAAGTTAAAATATAAGTGGGTATAGTTTTATTAATAATGGCTTTTTATACATGAAATAGACCTTGAAGAAGATAATAAGAATATGTAATAAAATGAAAAAACACTTATGTCAACTTAAGTATTATCATTTATTGCCACAGATTTGTTTAATTTTTGAAAAGTGCTCGGTTTCCATTCCATAACGTCTCCAATATCAGAAACGTTTGCGTTTGCTAACCCGGATTAGTACTGATGATGTTATTTAAACTTGGTTTTCATTTTAGAACAATTGACCGGAAACAATGAGTGATGAGTGGGCAATTTTATCGCCAGTTTCAATACTGCTCGAACTTTTATTATTTTTTGGCAATTCAGGAATCGTTGGTGCAATCTTGTTCGATGCGGAAGGCCTTTCGTTAGATGACACACCAATTTCATGTTTTGTATTCCTTGCATTGAAGCATACAGATCACACATACATATTTGCCACCAGCTCATCAGTAGGAGATAATATGTATTTATTAAAACTACCACCACCTGTTCTAGAACATTCTGCTTTATTGTGTGTCATCCGATATTTTTCTTAATGTTGCTCCATAAATTTTATTAAAATATCCACCTGATCGCTATTTTTTTGTTATTAAAGTTTTGGATTCAAACTTCATTAAAAATACTTACATGATTCAAGTATGCAATGTTAAATAAAAGTAAGTGAACTTTTAAATTTAAAGTCAGAAATTTGTAAATTTGGCAAACCAAAGAAGTTGCCAAAGCTGTCGCAATTCGTAATTGCTTATTGTTGCTATTTGTTATTACTTCATATGTAGATATTTTAAAAATTAGGCAAACAATTGATAGTTTTTTTTACTAAATTAAATATTACTTAACAAAACCAATTAAGTTTCATTCGAAATAGCTCATTTACATATTTAAAAAATCAACTACATTTGTCTTTAGCTAATCTGGCAAGCTGACAACTTAAAAAGTAAATGCAAAATCACAAGACCAATTAACAAAATTTCTTAAAACGGAAAGTGTCTTTAATTTGCTCATAATTTTATACTTTTTTGGTCCAAACTTGCTCATTTTACTATAAAAAAAAACATTTTAAGGTATTCATTTAATTCACTTATTAGGAAGTTCAAAATAAAATGGTTGAAAAAATAAGCAAGAATACTGCTTTCCATCTTACTGAAAGTGGTTACATTTGGACTCATCCGATGTTGGCCCTTTAGATTTAGTAGATGGTATCATGTGAAAAATGACTATCCTAAAGTCCATCTTCCGAATTTTATGGACAAATGTACTTATCCCGAATAAGAAATTATTTTCCAACAGGATGGTGATCCGAAGCACGCACAAAATCCCGACCTCAATCCGATTAAAAATTTTTGGCCATTCGTGAAAATCCGGCTCGGACAGTACGAAACAGCCCCAACAAACATGATCAAACTTTGGGATCGTATAAATGCGAAATGGCATCGAATTCCGAAAGATATTATTGATCATTTGGTAGAAAGCATCTCAAACCGCGTAAATCAAGCTATTTCTAATAAGGATCTATGGACCAAATATAGAAATTGGGCTAGTTTCATGAATTTTCTTGAAACGTGCAAAATTGAGTTTATGTGGCTTATTTTCGTTTTTTCATTCAAACTCATTGAATTCATTTCATTAATTATTGTTTTTTACTGCTATTTGTTAAGAATAAAATAAAGAATTAAAATTAATTTTTTTTTTGTATTTGCTTGCATGGTTTTGTTTTTGTGGATGACGAAACTCAGTATTGTGAACATGCACTCACTTCTGCTCGTCACTGTACATTAAGCTGTCTATTTTTGGCTTAATAATTTTAGATCCATAAAATAAAATAATTTATTTTTTATTAATATAACATAAAGATATTCATCTTTGGCTCAAAAATTAGACCATGTGTAATAGATAAATGAAAAACTAATTTTGCATTAAATGAAAAAAGCGAGAAATCCAAAGCATTTAAATAAAATTACACTAAGCGACAAAATAAAAAAACTGAAATACACCCAGCTAACATAAAATATTTTTTGATTGTCATTCTAAAATAAAATAATAAAACATCCGCGGCACACGTCTTCTTGTCGCAGTCTGATCGACAACTAAATCAAAAAGAACAAGAATGCACAATTGTGAGAGCGGGCCGTAATGTTAAAAAGATTTTGATGAGAGCGGGTCGTAATGCTAAAAAGATTTTGGTGAGAGCGGGTCGTAATGTAAAACAGATTTTTGTGAGAGCGGATTGTAATGTTACAACCCGCCATAAGAAATTTTACTTCTACATAATGCGCATTCTTTATATCCATACTCTTTGGTATAACATTTTGGAAAGTAAACTGTTGGCAATCGAAAGTAACAAGCTTTTGGAAAGTTTGTTAACACTTTTTCATTTAATACAATTCTTTGTTTGTAAAATAACCTTCGAACAATCTCTTCGACGTTTTTTTTTGTACCTCGGTTTCATTTTGTAATACAACAACCTAAATAGGCTATACAAATGGGCATAAAGAATTATACGTAGATTGCTTGGTGAATCAGTAATAAAATTTTCTAAATACTTAGCGAAGGACATTGAAGACTCGATATTGTCGTCTGTTTCATCCCATACATACTTATAAGATTCACGTGTGACAATGTTGTAAATTGCAAAGTTATGATATGTTCGAATTAATTCGCTCTCTGTTTTCAATTACTTATATGAATTATCATGTTCACACAGCAACTTTGTAATTCTTTTTGACAGTTCTTCTTGTTATTGCTAAATTATTTTGTGTAAAATTGTGTTAATAATGGAAAAAAAGCCACACATATTTTTTCAGTAGATTCAACATTCGAATAGCTTTCTAATAAATATTTTTTAAAATGCTTTTTTTTATTCCATTACTGTTTACAATATTTATTTGTTTCTATTTTTTGTGTGTGATGGCAAAAGTAATTTTTAAGTAATTCACAGGGTAATAGAAATTGAATTACATACAATTTAAGTAATTCGCTCGCAAAATTTTGGATGGCAAATTACGTAATTCAGCACACAATTGAATGTTGAATTACGAATGAGAGAGCGAATTACGAAAAATTGCTGTAATGCGAACATAGCATTATGTACCTGTAAAGGTAATTTTTTAATCTTATTAAACCTACACTTGGACAAAAAATCCATTTTTCCCTACATTTGAAAAAAAAAACAATCCCCTACGACTATACCTACATTTTCAACTGCGTTATTAAGAAAATAACGTTTTCTTAATGAAAATAAATTTTATTTACTTTTTGTGCATACTTATATGTATACACACATTTAACAATTAAACAAATCTTATATTTTATATTTTTTAATTTCATTAAAGATCATTAGTACATATTTTTTTGAAATGAGATGGATTCAGTTTGTATTCGGTGTAGTCTGTGTTTTGGCAGTGCATGAAAGACCTTATTATGCAAATTTAATTGAAGCTAATATGGCTTAGATTATATCTCTTTTTTGTTCGAACATCAGTGATAATAGAGAAAATTTTTTTAGTTATTTTCGGCCAAAGTTGAACAATACCCATGTTCTTGAACGAATTGATTTCGTCTTTAGAGAAATTATATTTTAATGTCCGCCATTGGTTTTAGGTAATTTTGTCAGAGCATGTTTTTTATGATCCGACTTGCCACAACTCATAACTTTTTTTACATTTGCCTTTAATTTCTTCCAGCCAACCTTCAAACTCCTTTTCCTCAGGCCAGCTTTCCCAAAATGTTTGCTTCCGATATTTCTCACTTTCCTTAGATGATCTAACCAGCTCAGGCATTGTTCTACAAACACTCTTTTAATATTTTTACCTAAAGAAATAGTATTTAATTAATCAATGAAATTGATAACGTTTTTATTCATATGAAATTTTTTCGCAGTATTCTAACAAAATTAGAAAAAGAACGGTCATAACTGTTTATATTACCATATCAGCCCAAATATAATTTAAAAAATGTATAGTTAGATGAACTATTTGTGGCAGTTAAGTTTGGTGAATTAAAATTATGAGTTTTCTATACAAAAAGCTCATATACATATAAAAAGTACCTACATTTTGACATTTAACAAGGACACGTCGTTTTTTATATCGTTATTCTTTTCCTCTCTCCTTTTCTCTAACTGTTCTTTATCTAACTTATAGTTTTATTAAAATAAGTTGCCTCAAAAGGGAACACGAAAAAGTACTTCTTCGGCGACTTTCTTTCAGCAGATTCCTGGCAAAAACTCACAAATTAAATAAAATTGCCATGAAAAGTTTTTTAAAAATTTGTCGTCTGGAGTCGACTTTAAACTGTAGGTCTCCCCTCTCATGTATTAAATTAAGACACAACATAAGTTGAAGTCGCCGTAGTCTAGTAGGTTGTGTGTTGGCTTATTAGACATAAAGCAAGGGTTCGAGCCCCAGGCCAGACATCCAAACGAAATATGTAAAAAATATTTCTTCGGCGATTAAAGTTGCCATGAAAGGTTTCTCAAAAATCTGACGTTCGAAGACGACTTTAAACTGTAGGACCCGCCACTTATGTATAAAATTAACACACACAACGTAAGTGGTGTGAGGAACTAGGTCAATAATCCTGACTGAAGGGTTGTAATGACTAATTATGTATGTAACATAAGTGCTAAAATGGCATAGGATTTAATATTTCGATTAAATAAATCACGTAAATCTCCTAACAAGAGAACAAGATCTTTCCTTATTAGTTTTCTTTCCTTCTTCGGATTAGAAGCTCAGATTTGAAGGGGAAATTTGTGGGCATTGCTTTTCGCTCTTATTAACCCAATTACGAACCAGTATGGCGTTTTTTACAACACTGAAGCCCATTATTACAACCCACCGTTAACCAAAGGGTAGGATTTTAACTGGCAGATAAATTGTTTTACATTATTATGAGTACCCAATAAGACAGAAGTGAACGTTAAGCTAAAGGGAGGTCATCCTGCTGGTATCTTTTAAAGTTAAGTTCGCGTTTGAACTTGCCATATTATATATAATTTTCAACACGGCAACTTCAAATTTAAACAAAATAGCCATATACAAAAAAAAAAAAAACGAAGCCCGTCGTTTCCACTGCGTAAAAATAAAAACTTGTTTAATGGAGCAGTTCAATCGACATTGCTCCGGCATTGCCATAATTTTGAAAAAGTTAATTTTATTTTATTTGTAAAGGTATGTACTCTGTTCATATTTCTGAAAAATTATGGTTTTTTTCATGCGAAAATTTTGATGTGCAACAAATGTAGTCTATCTCGAGATTTCGGAAAACTTGTCGGTTTTGTCTGTGCGAAAGAAGTGATGCTTATGTTATTACATACATACATAATTGTTCATTTGCAATCAGCGGGCTAGTGCAAACAACGAGTGCTATTTTACCTTTGTCGAAAGAACTTTTTGAAGAAAATTCAAATTTACTCTGCATTTTAATAACCCATTTCAACCAAGATCCTATAGAAAACTTGTATATATACGTGCATAAGGTTGTCACTGCAAAAATCCATCGGTTCATGAATTTAATATCGGAGTAGCTAAGTTGTTGTGTTAAAAATGACTCAGTTCAGCACCTCATCAAAGTGTAAACGACGATGTAATGTTTTTACCTATTGAGTTGCAAACAAATTTAGAAGATATTGATAGGACTGGAAACATATCAGAAAGTACCCATACCCTTGATATAAATATCGCAGATATATACGATAAAAATAAAGAATTTTGTGACATCTTTCAGAAAAGTTCGTTCATGCAAAAAATTATACAAAAGATCCTGACTTTGGAAGTTTATGCGCTCCATCTGATTTATTTTTGAAGTTTTCAAAATTCATATATTAGTCTTCGAAAAAATATTTTTGGAAAAGAAAGCTATGAGCTTGAGCAATGCATAAATTCCACCAAAAATACAATTTATTCCTTTTGGTTTGATGAAAATAACGAATGTTATAAACACAGAATGGAGATGCTTAATTTACTAATTGTTGTTCTACTACGGAAGCATTCCACATGGGAAACCTACAAAATCAAATTATCTAGTATGGAAAAAGTTAAAAATTTTAACCATTTAAATGATAAATAAATTCAATAAATACTAAACAAAAAAAGCATTCGTTTTATTACAACTTTATTCTATACGAAAATTGATACATATGGTAAATACATACGTACGTAATTGTATAGTCTAAAAAATAACATTATAATTCGGTGTGATTCGATATAGTTTAATTTCTACAACAATAAAACACATATTCTTACCCTACAATAAATCAAACGGTAATATTTGTTTCCACAGGCTATTTGCAGATACATTTTGTGAAAATAAGATATCTTTCAGTTTGTTTATTATTTTATTTGGCAATGTATGTCATCATGTTAGAATAAATTGCTTAGATAAGAAAACAATACGTCCTCTGAGTATAATAAGTTTTCTGAGTACATCCCAGCAGTCCGCATGTTATTACAATTTAAAATTCCTCCAAATGTATACTATTATGTTAATAGGAAAATATAAAATAAAGTTGGTTAAGAGCATACAACTAGCATCCGATTCGGATGAGTCCTATTGCTATTATATTGTAAAATGAAATATGTACACATACGAATTAAAGAACAAGACAAAATCGAATATAATGTTGCCATCGTACTTGCATCTGAATTGGATGACTAAGTAATGTTAATATAGCGTTGTTGGGATTTTTGAGAAAAAAGTCGCACAAAAAGGGTATTTTGGCAGTAAAAAGGGGCAACATTTTTAAAAGAAAAGAAAATGAGCTAATACAGATAAGAAAAACAAATTTTTATTGGATTTTGTAAAATACGTTAACAAACATATAATAAGTTCATTTTTTAATAATTTTTCCAATTTTTTATAATAGAAACAAATTTTTAGATAAAAATTAATAAGCCTAAACAAAAGTTTTAATTTTTTTTAAAGTTATTGGTCTGTTTTATTTCTAGCTTTAAATTGTAATTTCAGTCAAATGTATGAACGTTAGGACATATAAGTTTCAAAAATAAAAATGCATTTTTAAATTTATTAAAATTCTATTAAAAAATATAATAATAAATACAAAATTGAGTATTTTGTAACAAATTAAAAAAAAATTTAACAAAAAATATATGTTAAAAAAAAAAACAATTAAAAATTACTGATTTTGTAATAAATTAAAAGATATGAAGTTAATAAGCAACATACATTTCGAATAATTACGCTTCACGGGAACTGATTCATCCGATGATGAAATAATTTCCTTTTCGGATTCTACAAGATTTTCATGACTAGATGACGACTGATCTCTTTTGTTTTTTAACAAAAACCTAACATTTAAAGTTATTACTATTAGTTATACAATTATAATTCCAAAACTAATTTATATTTTAGAGTAATCGAAAAAACAATGATGAGATGGATCAAAGATCCTTTTTGAATATTCCATGATGTTTTGATATATCTATAGCGTCTTTGAAAGACGCTTTAGAGTATTTAACAAACTTTTTGGTTTTTGAGTTTTTTTTATTGATTCACACAGACCAGAAAATTGTTAATACAAAAACCAAAGTATAATTTAGTCTATAGTCTAGTATATAGCCTAGTCTATAATCTAGTCTACAGTCTAGTATATAATATAGTCTAGTCTAAAATTCAAATTTAATAACAATTTTTTAATCTTGGATTATTCTACTCACTCGTCCATTCTCACATCCTTTATTCTGGGTTTTCTGCAACAACCAATTTTTAGTTTTCAATATTTTGTAATTTTTGTGCTGTTTACAAAAGACAAGCAAGTGCTCAAAGTAACTGAATAAAGCAGCGATACATCGAACGTCTACAAAAACCACAGGCAATTTGTTTTTGTTATTTGGTTTTTGCTGTCAAAATTTGCCAGTTTTTTTTGTTATATGGTTTGAGCTGTCAAAAATTTGTATATAAATTTGTATTTAATGTAAATAAAAGAAAAATACATACAACCCTTAAGTCAGGATTACGACCTAGCTTCTCACACCATTTATGTTGTGTGCGTTAATTTTATACATGAGTGGCGGGACCTACAGTTTAAAGTCGACTCCGAACGACAGATTTTTGAGAAGCTTTTCATGGCAATTTTTTACTCTCAGAGTCTTTGCCAGAAATCTGCTGAGAGGAAGTCGCCGAAGAAATATTTTTCGTTTTGATGTCTGACCTGGGATACGAACCCGGGCCTTTTGTCTAATAAGCCAACACACTACCCACTAGACTACGGCGACTTCAAAAGAAAAAATACTTTTTCTAAAAAAGGGGAAAAAAGTGTCAAAAATCTTGAAAAGTGTCAGATTTAGTTCATTTTAGTAAGGGGGCACAAAAAGTGGCGGGGTCGCTGAAAAAGTGTCAAATTGCGACTTTAGTCGCTCAACGGTAACGCTGTACACAATACAGATTAACAAATACTTCGAACATCTTCTAAATAAACCAGCAACAACAAGCATGACGGATAGAGAAGTAAGCAAACGTAACAACAAACAAAGTAGTCGGAAAAGAATTCTCGAGAATGTGAAACCCCGAACATTACAGTTTGAGAACCATTATCAGACTGAAGACGTTCGTATATAAAAGGACAAGATAAGGCAGGCAACGAGTCAGTTATAATTCAGCCTTGCGTGAAGTTGTGTGTAAACTAATCAGCCGCGGTGTGAAGACAAGTTGCGTGCGAAGTAATAACTTGTGGTTCGGATATACCCGTTGCAAGCAGAATAGTTACGGGTTAAGTTAAGTTTGGACAGTGAACAAAAGTAGTGTGAATAATAAAGAGAGTTTAATTGAAATAAAACACATAGTTGCTTTTTAAACGTTTTTAAAAAGGTAAAAACGTAACAGTATATATATAAATATATATTTTGTTTTTGTAGAACAACATTTATGCCACAGCACCAGCAGTCAAAGCACAGAAAATATAAACAAATAAATAATGCAAACAATAATGGAATCCAAAAAAAAAAAAAAAAAATTTAAACAAAAATTATTTATTAGAAAGTTATCCGAAAAATTAGCGGAGGAAGGCACTATATGTGTAAAAAAACCTGTTAAATCTACAGAAAAAGTATTTGTGGCTTTTTTTCATTATTAACGCAATAAAAAAAGAAAAGAACAACTTGCAAAAAGAATTACAAAGTTGCCGTATGCACGTGATAATTCATATAAGTAATTAAAAGCAGTGGGCGAAGTAATTCGAAGGCTTGTGTGAACATAGCATTAACTTATTTTCGTTATTACAACTTAAAGTTAAAACTTTACGAAAAATATGCCAGTGCCGGAGCAAAGTCGATAGCACTGTTAAACAAGTTTTTTTTTTTAAACGCAGTGGCAGAATGTTGTATATGCTCATTCTGTGTATATTTGAACTTGTCATATTGAAAATCACAATGTAATTGAAAATAATGTATAATATGGCAAGTTCAAACATAAACTTAACCTTAAAAGCTTTTTTTTCCTATATATTTATTTGCAATCTATTTACGTATACATATGTATACAATAATAAGCAAATTGAGAAAGAATAATAAAACGAAATTACATTAGTATTAATCTCCAATGAGGCTAAAACAAAAAATATATTAAAATATATTAATTTTCTTAAATAATATTTACATATTTACATTTTTTTTTCTTTTTATTTTATTTTCTAAATGGCAGGTCTAAAACATGAAAACTTTTAAGTCTTACAATTTCTTCACTTTCATCTAGTAAAGTAATCGCTAGAGTGTTACTATGGTTACTAAGTCTGTCAATATATTTCCTACTAAATTTTTTGATCTCATTTTTAACTTTAGATATTCCTAAATCTTTTTGAATATTGTCGTTAGTAATAAACCAAGGAGCATCTAATATAATTCTTGAAGTTTTAGACTGATAACGCTGCAGAATTTCAATATTCGAATTACTCGCAGTTCCCCACAACTGTATTCCATATGTCCATATGGGTTTGGGGATAGTTTTGTAGAGCAACAGTTTATTTTGCAAACTTAGCTCAAATTTTTTGCCAAGTAACCAATACATGCGTTTTGTTTTTATATTAAGTTGTTCTTTTTTGCTTTTTATATGATCTTTCCAAGTTAATCTTCTATCAAGATGCATTCCGAGATATTTCACACAGTTAGAGTTTGGTATTTGTTCGTCATTTAGAAAAATTTAAGGACAATCGCCTTTTATTAATGCAAAAGTTATGTGCACCGATTTATCAGGATTGCTACAAATATTCCATTTTTTAAGCCATATTGCTATGCTATTTAAATAGTTTTGAATTGCATTCGATGCTTCTGTTGGACAATCATTATTTGCTATTAATGCTGTATCGTCGGCATATGTGGCAACTGTAACATCTTCCGAAAAAGGCATGTCTGATGTATATATAGTGTAAAGAAGAGGGCCAAGTACACTGCCTTGTGGAATTCCAGCTTTTATTTCACATATCGCTCCTTTATTGCAACATAGTCATATCTCAAAAAATTAAAAATTTGTAGTTACTTAAGCAAAACTGCTCTTTTAGACCTTCTGTACAGGTTGAAAAAAAAATCAGTTTTATATCCCAAGCTGAACCGAAGTTATAGCAAAAAATGTTTGCGGCAATTAGATCATAGGACTTATGTCTTGAAAACTTAAAACGCATTTTGCCAAGTTCAAGTTTTTTTGAGATATGACTATGTTGCAATAAAGGAGCGATATATCCGAAAGAGAATTGTTGATTTTAACATAAAAATAACGGTCACTTAAGTATGATTTAAGAACTAAATAAAAAGGTGCAGGTATAAGTAATTTTAGTTTGAAAAGAAGACCAGGATGCCACACTCTGTCGAATGCTTGTTTTACGTCCAAAAAAACTGCAGAACAATATTGTTTCCTCTCTAAGGCATTTTGAACAACATTAACAATGCGATGGCATTGTTCAGGCGTACCATGCTGATGACGAAAGCCAAACTGATATTGCGGAATGATGTTTTTATTATCTAAAATTGGCTGAAGTCTTTTCAGAAAGATTTTCTCAAATATTTTTGAAAAAGTGCACAATAAACTTATTGGTCTATAGGAACTTATAATGTTTTCTGGTTTATTCGGTTTAGCCACAGTTATAATTTCCGCGCATTTCAATTGAACTGGGTAATAATTTAGCCTCAATATGGAGTTGTAAATAAAAGTTAATAGGAGTATAGCTTTTTTGGGTAACATTTTTACGTATTTCGCTCCTATTTGATCATATCCAGGCGCTTTTTTAACGTTTAGTATAGATATTTCTCGTTCAACTTCTTTTGGGGTTATATGTCTGACAGGCAAACCCAATTGGCAGGGACTATCCAAAAACTCATTAACATAGTTTTGATCACTATCATCATTAAAAGAGTATGGCTGAAATGTCGACTGCAAATATTGTGAGAATGCTTGAGCTTTTTTGAGGTCTGATTTACACCAAGTACCATTTATATCTTTTATTGGTAAATTTCTTTTACTGGGTCTTTTTAAATATTTTGTTGCATGTCATAGTTTACACAGACTTACAAAAGTTTACATACGTTCACAATTTTTCTATTTTCTTGAAAAATTACATAATTTTATTAAAAATGTTAGTTACTTTTTTTGTTTTATGCACTAAAAAAATATTTCCATCATCTTTTAGAATATTTTGTTGTTATTTAAAATAAATAACAACAAAACAGCAGTAATCGGTATTCTTCTAAAGTTACATAAGTTTATATACCCTGCAAAAAAAAATGTTGTACCGTTAAAATTACCGCTAAGATTTTTCTGATGCTTTGTTTAAAATCAGTAGCAGAGGTTTTACTTTTACTAAAAGTGATCACACTTGCAAAATAAAAACAAAAAGTGTTTTTAGTGGAAGAAAATGGGCAAAGGCAAAGAAATTTCTGAACCAATTCGAAAAACTGTCATCAAATTGAGAAATGATGGAAAATCTCTTAACGAAATTGGAAATTTATTAAATTTAAGTAAAAGCACAGTCCAAACAATAATAAAAAATTTCAAAAAAAAAAATGGAAATTATGAAAGCAAAGCTCGTAGTGGGCGCCCCCGCATTCTCGACAAACGAACAGAGCGGTCTATTATTCGTTCTATTCAAGAAAATCCTAAGTTAAGAGCCGTCGAATTAAATCGGAAAATGAGAACAGATCTAGAAATTACCGTTTCTGACCAGACTGTTCGCCGATGTATCAAGAGGAATGGGTACAATAGCAGAGTTGCCAGAAAAAAACCTTTACTTAGATCTGTGAATATCCAGAAGCGCCTAGAATATGCCCAAAAGTACGAAAATGCTCATGTAAATGATCCTACATTTTGGGAGAGGGTAATATTTACAGATGAATGTAAATTTATGGTTTTTGGAGGTGATGGTCGAACAAAAGTTTGGCGAAAGCCAAATGCAGCGTTATTGCCACAAAATGTTAATTGCACTGTGAAACATGGAGGTGGTTCAGTCATGGTCTGGGGATGTATGGCGGCAAATGGTGTCGGGAAGCTTAGGTTCATCGATGGTACTATGGATAAGACCATGTATATTGATATTTTAAAGGATAGCTACGTTCCCAGCGTCCAACTTTTAGATCTGGAGGAAAATGCAATATTTCTCCAGGATAACGATCCGAAGCATTCTTCAAAGATAGTTAAAGAATGGCTTCTATATAACGTTAAACACAAGTTGGAACATCCCCCGCAGTCCCCCGATCTTAACGTTATTGAACATTTATGGGATATTTTAAAACGAGGTCTCAGAAAACGACAAGTAACATCAGTTCCAGCACTCAAAGAAGCGTTGATGGAAGAATGGAGCAAAATTACTCCAGAAATTACCAAAAAATTGGCATTGTCCATGCCAAATAGATTATCTGCTGTAATTAAAGCCAGAGGAGGCCACACAAAATATTAATTGAATTTTATTAGGGTTTTCTTTCCCCCGTATGTAAATTTTTGTAAATTAGCTTTATGGTAAAAACTGAATTATTTTATGTTATTTAATGGAAATATGTTATTTTTATGTTTATTTTTTCTTAATAAATCCGATATGGAATAAAAAGTCATTAAATAATTTTAAATTAAATATTTATTTAAAAAAATTAAATATGTGAGGGGTATGTAAACTTTTGTAAGTCTGTGTATGTTCAAAGTTTTGATTGTAACCAATATTTCTTAAATAATTACTTACTTGGTCATTTTTATATTCACGCAATTTTCTTTTCAGTTCTTTATTTGCTCTGTTAAGTATTGTTTTATTTAGTAAGGTTCTCGTTCTTTTCCAATTTCGTCTCAAACGTCTCTTATCTCTAATCATTTCCCTTATTTCCGCAGAAACCAAAACCCTATTTCGGTTATTAGCAACAGCTTCATTACGTGAAGATAAATATGCAGCTTCATGGATGAGGTTTGTAAAATTTTCAACGACGTTATCAACATCAAGAGATTCTTTCAACTTTATTTTAAGATTTATATTTTGCTCTAACCAGTATTTAAAGGAATCTACGTCAATTTGTGTTACTTTGTAATTTCCATTTGTTTGTAAACATGTGTCATAATTTACTATCAAGGGCGAGTGATCAGAACTTAAATCATCCGAGTCTAAAATATTCAACAAGTTACCTGGAATACCGGAGTAAATTACGAAATCTAATAAGTCTAGAATTCTTCTTGGATCACTTGGCCAATATGTAGGTCTCCCAGAGGTTAAAATTGAAAAATGATTATCGATTACATTTTTATACAGTTCTTTTCCCTTTGGGTTGGCAAGTCGGGAACCCCACCAAGGATGTTTGGCATTAAAATCGCCGCCAACAATAATTTTTGTACCAAGCGTTTCAAAAAAGTCTTCATATTTAACATTGTGTCTGGGGGGGAAATAAATTGAATATATTGATATATCATTATTCAATTCAAATTCGTATTCCGGCAGCCTGTAGATGAGGTTTTTGATAATCTTCTAGGATAGTATATTTTATTGACCTTTTTACTAACATTGCTGAACCTCCATGAGCTCTATTATCAGGGTGATTGCAAGAAATTAGGTTAAAGCCATTTATATTGAAATATGTTCTATTGGTAAAATGTGTCTCAGATATTAGAAAAATATCGATATGATTAATATTTATAAATGTTTCAATTTCTTCTTTGTGGTTTAATAGACCATTGGCGTTCCATATTGCAAGCCGTAGATTTATTTGCATAATTTGGATATTAGCATGGTAATCATGTTAAGAAGATTTGTTAACATGGATTCAATTCGATCCATTGTGTTGGAATTAATGTTTTCAGGGTTATTGTTTCTCACTACTTCAGAATAAGATTGATTGTTATTGTTGGCTGTTTCTCTGGTAATTATTATTAGAATTAAATTGAGGAAATTCATTGGAATTGTCTGGGGCATAGTTGGTTTGTCGGTTGCGAATAGTTTGTCGTTTAGCAATTAATTTTTGATATATTTGGCAACCTTTGTAATTGACAGTGTGACTTTTTAGGCAGTTAATACATCGAGCTGGCGAATTTATCTCTTTTTTGCATTCTGCAGTTGGGTGACCAAGACCACACTTAACACAATTAAAAGGTCGCTTACAATAAGTCTTTGTATGACCAAAAAGTTGGCAACTGTGGCATTGAACAATGTCATTTATTTTTCTAGGTGCTTCAACTGTAATAATAGCATTGTTTAAGTGTCTTAAATTATAAATGTCCTTATTATTTTGTTGAGGATCGAGATCAATATAAAACATTGGTAATGATTCTTTGGTCAATCTACTTAGTAGTAACATTACGAACTTGATGTCCTAGGGATATTAGTTCGGTTTTGATGTCCTCAATAGGAGTAGAATGGTGAAGTCCCTTGATAACAACTCTATATGAACGATCTTGTTTCAAATGATATGTATGAAAACTTATATTTCGACCTTCTAAGTATTTTACTAAGGTTCTATATGAATCAACCGATTTAACCATAAGTCTGATTTGATTATTTCTTAATGATTTATAACTAAAATTATCTTTTGAAATAATATTATCTATATTACAAATTATACTATTAACATCAACTACATCTGGTATGTATATTGGCGGTGGTTTAGGTATTGTTGTATTATCTTCGTTGTCATCAGCATCATCAGTCTGGAGCTCTGCAAATTTGTTGCTACTCGATGGAATGTCATCACTATGGAATGCCATTCGTTTGCTCTTGTAAATTTTTGGGGATTCAATCAGATTTCTCTTTCTTTGCCGTTTTGTTATTATCTGTCAGTTTAGATTCCCGTTTGACACGCTACCTGCATCAGCATCAGTATCATCAGCAACTTCATCCATGGTGTTATTATTGTTTAAGAACAATAACAATTAGTTAACACAACTAAATTGTTTTTATAATACACGCACTTATTGTTTGTGTTTATTTGGGGTATTAATATTTTTCACTTGTTTTCTTATTTTTGTTTTTAATTGAAAAAAGAATGTTTTACTTGTGTAAAGTCTGAGTTTATGTCTGTCCACTATGAAAATTGATGAAAGACTAACCTTAAAAGTTAGCGGTAGAATGATTCATCCTTTAGCTTAACGCTCACTTCTACTTATAATAACTGCCCATTAAAATCCCCACTTTTGTTAACGGCGGGTTGTAATAATGGCCCTTATTTATTTGAATTGTTAATAAAAGCCTAAAAATATTGTTACGTTTTTACCTTTAAAAACAATTCTTTATTATCTCCCCAACTTTTGTGCCTCTGTTCGAACTTATTCCACGTATACAACGATAACTTTCACAATATGTGTATGTTCGTTACATTTTTCTGCTTACAACCTTTTTGTAAGCACAACACTAACAACTGTTTTCTTTATACACAACTTGTCTGCACACAAGTCTGAATGAATTATAGCTCGATCTCGCATCTCACACACAACCCTGTAGGAAATCAAACTAATTTTAAAGTAACTTGAAACTGGTTTTTTAATAAGCACAACTAGTTGATTAAGTGACTTTTTTCCTTGTCGCCGACTCATTATTTTAACATAGGCATGTCCTAGGCGGTAGTCAATTGGTCATCTCTGCATGACTTTTAAATTGACCACAAATTACTTCTTTTTCAACCAATTTGTAGTTAAATAAAATATATAATTTAAATATTAGTTTACACTAAATTATATAAAAACCACTTTTTAATTCAATTTTAAACAAATTTATTTATATTATATTATGTACATACTAGAGATGTGCATATGACATTCGACTAGGTTACCCTTCACCGAATGCAATACTGTAGTGCACTCTTTTCTGTTGGTCTTGATTGTACGAGTGCACTGAAATGTGTATTTCTCATTTCTGCAATGTATACAACAGCATTCGTTTGTCTGTGAAGTAACGGAACTATGCTTTGTGTTGTAAGAGCATATTTTATTATTGAAGGTACAGTTTCAGTATTGCCATACGAATATCAGTAGTGAAAAAAAAAGTAGAAGTTAAAAAAGTTTTTCCCAAGAAATAAAAAGTTTAAATGGCAATGCTGGCGAGCAAACAAAGAACAAAGCATTCGCTCTTGTTTCTTTCTTTCTTATTCAGTGTTGTGAGCGCGGGTGATTTAAATAGAATAATTTATAAACAAAATAAAAATTATGGAGACAGAGGTAAGGAATTTTATTATTAATTATTTATTTTGATTTTATATTTCTTTCTTTTCTTTCTTTAACTCTGATAGGAATCAGTAAGTGCGAACATTACAAAAGAGTTATCTAATAAAACTCTGAGTAATGACGCCATTAAAGAAAAACTTAACATTGGAGAGCTCTCCAAATTAGTTGGATTAAAGGATAGATTAATAATAATTGTTTTTAGTTTTATTATTTTTATTACTTTTTAATAATTGCTCTGTTATAAAAAAAAGGCTGTGTTATATAAATGTTTTTGGTTTTATTATTTTTATTACTTTTTATAATTATGTATATTTTTGTAAAATTAAAATAAAATTACGCTAAAAAACAAAAACATTACATCCCTTGTTTCCGCATTAACTCAAAAAAAATTTCCCCAGAAATAATAAGTTTAAAAAAGTTACTGGCAATGCTGGCGTCATTTAGATATTGATGAACAATTTCTTAATCAAATATAAGAAAAGATTAATAATTACAAAAATAGTTTGTTTTGTATGAATTGTTTTTAGTTGTATTATTTTTATTACTATTTTATATATACACTACTATATTTTTGGAAAATTAAAATAAAATTCCGTTAAAAAACAATAAAACGCTGACGTCGACGAAGATTTTCGGTTGCTGAGAGCAAACAAAGAAGTGCACGTTGTGACTCTATGAAGAGTACAAAATTTTTGTTGCACGCTTTACACAACTGTCGTTTATATTGTTGTACAATGGTATACAAGCGCAGTTGTTTTTTTTTACATTATCTTTGCTTGACACTTATTTATATATGCAGCTACAATCACTATTCGATCTTGACAAAAATGCAATAGTGTGCAATTTTATATGTCTTGCGCACACCTCTAGTACATATATATATATTTAGAAATAATTATTATAATACAAAAAAAAAAAAAAAAATTAATTAAATTAAAAGAAAATTCATGTTCATTTCAGGACAAAATAAAAGTTGTAATAAAAAGAAGTTAAATGAAAAGAATTCTTATATACATTCGAAGGAAAATTCAAAAGTAAAATAGTATTAAGTAATATTAAGTTTTTTTCGAACACAAACGTGATGAAAATGCCGTTTTTTAATAATGGCTAAGGCGTTGCGTAATTATTTGTCTGGGTCATCACAGAGAGGCCGAAGTGCATCCATCAATGCATCAAAAACTTTTTTGTAATCCTTCAAGCTCTTTTTGCCATGAGTGCCATCAATATTTATAGCAAGATTCAATTGCAGAGATAAAATTGTCGTTAAAGTTTTTGGCATTTCCATTTCAGTGATAATTTCATGGCATTGGTCTGCAAAATTGCACAAAAATTTGGAAAATGAATAAAAGGTCACGTTAATTTGCTTTCATCGATTATGTTATCATTGAGCGCTTTCAGCTCCTCGAGGGTGTTTATTGCACAAGTAGTCTTAATTGCCACATTGCGTTTTTCCTGTCGAACAAGGCTTTCGGTCACTACTTTTTGGGTAGACAATGCTGCCATTATAATCTCATTTTGAGCTCTGTTTGAGATCCTTAATTTCACCTTGAAATATAAATATTTATCAGAAAATCGTGATATTTTGGTAGACAAAACATATTTTCATTTTACCTATTATTTTTGATAATTTGGCATTAATTTCAGAAAATTTGACATCAAACTGGGGAACATTGGCATCATCATTTTCTGTACCTTTATCTGTTAAAATACAACATAAATAATAAGGCATATTTTTACGATCGTACAAGACACTTACCAGCAGTGCTCAGATAAATGCGCTTCATAATTGCTAGTACAAGTATAGATTTGGTATATACACATTGTTTTATTTAGATTTTTAATGAACTATTTTATTTCACTATCACTTCAATATCACTTTTATAGATTTTATTATAAATTTGCAATATTTACTTAGGGTTTTCCTTTTTTTAAATAGAATTGAGCACCACATAGAAACCGTATATGCTCGACATTTCATTTACCGGCATGCTTCCTTTGTTTTATTATTGTTTTCTTATTTTGCTTTTTTATTCATACTTTTACTTCTATTCAATATGTTTGGTTGATATCTGCAATGAGATTTAAACCAATTTGTAGTCAATTGCAAAATAGTTAATTTATAATTTGCGTTTTTATCAACCGACTACTTTATTTACTACAGGGAACGGATTTAACTCTCACTACAACCAACAGTGAAGTCATCACAAACTCTGTCTCGCTTGTGTCGCTGGATCCACAGTGTGATGAATGCTACCAAAGGATGATGACGGCCTTCGGGAAAAACCCAAAAATGTAAACAAGTTGTTATCATTATTGATGTATCTTCATTCGCTGCACTTTGTTGTTGGTTGTTTACACCTTTTATCTCTTATATTATATATGCTGATCTCGTTGCTATATTTTTCTTTATTCTTTGATCACGTGATCAAGTCCATTGTTTTGTTTTTGGAGCTTTTGTTTATTATTTTACCAACACAAATTTTTTTTCGTAACACTGCCGCTCACTTAAGTCTGTTCGTCCCGAATAGGCTCATTATCTCCTCTCCCATATTGCGCTAGTCGCTCTATGTGCAGGCTTCATTTTGTATCCTGTATACGACATCATTTAACCTTTTAATTATTTCATAAAATCCTACCCAACTGGTCTGTAGCTTGGGATATAATCCATTCTGCCGATTAGGGTTGTAAAATAGGACTAATTTTCCCTCATGGAAGCTCTTCGTACTTGCTGTACGAACATTTTTGACTTTCATTCTATCGCTAACGATTTTAATACGTGTTAGCACAAATTCATGAAGTTCATGTCAACTTTCCTGTTTTCAAGTATTTTCGTCATCCTTTTCTGTGACGGGCTTACAACCAAACTTTTAATTCAGTCCCAAAAATAACTTTGGCGGGTGATCAAGATATTGAATGCATATAATTACAAATTATATTTTATTAAATACGATCTAAGTAACTTCGACCATATGCTTGGTGTAGTATCCCGTACCGTGGGGATCGAACCCACGAGCCTCACGCTAATAATCTAGCACACTACCCACTAGACTACCAGGACACTTATTGTTCTATATACAAAAATATTTATTAGCTTTAGCATTAGCTAATCTTTTAGATGGTTTATAAGTTAATAAAATTTTGATTTTGTAATTTGTAATTTGAAAGAAAAAAGAAAGTATGAGAATAGATATTCTTGTTTTGTCTCTTATTTTTAATTACTTGAATTTCTAAAAGCTTAGTTACTCTACCGTAATCGAATGTAACCGCAACAGTAAGAAACAGCCGATCGTCTTTGTTATGTATAAAGCAATACGAAATGTAATCGAAACATAACCGGAACGTAAGAAACTGTAAAAAATAGAATTTTCTTACATTTTTACGCGACATTTGCTTAGCAGTGTTAACAACATGTCAATATTAAAAACCACCTAAACTGAAAATTGAAATTATGAACAGAATTTAAATTTTGTACGTATATTTTGTTTGGCTGTATATGGATTATAATTTATTTCATTATTAACTTTTGTAATTTGAAATGAAAATAAACACTATACTTTACTTTTGTATTATGTACGTAGTGTTTATTTTAATTAGAAAAATATAGTTATCAATTTTTAACTAATTAAAGCATTCGAAATGCATTTCAGTTTGCATTTTACTTTTAATAGTGAAGATAAAAACGTTTTAAAATTCGTATAAATTTGGTTTCCGAAATACCTGACCTATTTATATGGGAAATATAAACAAAAGCACTAAATTTTGTGTTTTTCTCAGCATACAAAACAAACTAAATTGAATGTGAAACAGTACATAAAGTTTTTAATAAGTACCTTTACATAAATATAAAATCGTTGAAATGAATCTAAAAACGCTGTAGTGATAACACTGGGTAACAGCTAAATAAAAGAAAAACAAAAGGCGCCATATTAAAAGTGAAAAAAGAAATGAAGAAGTAAATAAGAAGTTTTTAAAATTTTAAATTAAATTTTATTTATTTAAAAAATAATAATAAAAACAATTTATAATAAAAGATATTCAAAAAATTAAAAAGAAATGAAACAATGAATGACGCGCAACTCATTTAACTCATTTACCAAGCTAATGGGTCCTTATAGTACAATAAAAACTGTATGGATTGTAAACTGGTAGACAAAAAAAGAAGAGTTTGCAAACACATCGCCCAGGAAATGAATTTACCAAGTAAATTACACTCCCTACAAATTACACAAGCCCAATAAATAATAAATATGTATGTATAATATTGCCATCATTTGATGTTTGCATTAAGAGGTGGTCTTGCTTAAGGGACAGGTATGTGAAGGAAATATATATATATATATACAGTCAAACTCGTTTATAACGAATTCTTGGTTATTACATACATATTTTCAAATCCCAACGTTTTAATAACAATTTTCATACAAAAAACTTTGTTTATTACGAACTCGTTTGTAACGAATTTTCGGTTAAAAGGAACTACTTTAAGGGCCATTATAATGACTTACCTTTAACAAAAGGGAGGATTTTAACGGAGAGATAAATTGTTTTTCATTATTACAAGTATACAATAAGATAGAAGTGAGCGTTAAGCTAAAGGAAAGATCATCCTACCTTTAATATTTAAAGGTCACTTTCTGTTTGAACTTGCTACATCATATACTATTTTCGATGTGGCAATTTCAAATTTAAACAAAATTAGCATATACAACAACCAAAACGAAGATATCCTTTTGCACTGCGTTAGAAAAAACTTGTTTAATTAAGCAGTTTTATCGACTCTGCTCCGGCACTATTTTTTAAAAAGTTAATTTTGTTTTATCGGTAAGTTGTAATAACCAAAATAAGTTAAAGGTAACTTTGGCGTTCACTTCAGCTAAAGGTACCTTTAACTATCGCCAACTTTAAAGGTAAGTTGTAATAATGGCCCTAAATGGTCCTAGTAATTAGTAATTATTTTTATAACGAACCCTCAGAAAAAACTTTGAAGTGTGGCAATAGTCTGTACTTTTATTTAATAAGGCAGCATTAAATTATAACTCATTATCTTTAATCAGCTGCTATATAAAAAAATTAATACATATTTTTGGATTTTAATAAAAAAATACTTTTTGCTTTTAATAAATGAAAAATTCTTTGGAATTTAAATTTCTTCTATGATTTCACCCCGTTTATTACGAACTTTACCTATAACGAACTATTTTTTCTGGTCCCACGGAGTTCCTTATAACCGGGTTAGACTGTATATATATATATATATATATATATATATTTATCATTTACATATATACAGTGAACCACAGTGAAAATGGCTCAAATATGTTTTTTTTTATAATATTTTGTA
Source organism: Sarcophaga peregrina (assembly GCA_014635995.1). Classification (NCBI taxonomy): domain Eukaryota; kingdom Metazoa; phylum Arthropoda; class Insecta; order Diptera; family Sarcophagidae; genus Sarcophaga; species Sarcophaga peregrina. Next base: position 88,194,760 of record CM025789.1, read on the forward strand.
GGAAAGCCTTTTTGACTTATTACTGATTAGGAATGGATTCTACTAACTTTTTTGTGTAACTTTATTTTAAATAAAAATATTTATTTCATTGTGGGCCATTTTCACTGTGATTCACTGTAAGTAAATGTAAGTAGTTTTCAGATTTATAATATTTAACTTTATTTAAAAGTATATATTTTTCAGAACTCGCTGTTCCTTCAATGTGCTACACCATACAAGTTCGTCCGAAGCATTACCTCAACATTCCTCATTAACAGAGGAATTTTGTGAATATCCAAATTGTAGCTTGGAAGCAACTTCCCGGAGCTAAAGTGACAAAAGTTATCTAGAAGCTATGGCATCTTTTAAAAAGCTGTGTAAGTCGCAAAATAGAAGAAAAATGGTGGACGATAAGGACCCAATTAAAGGGTTTGAGTAAATGATAGTGGCACTACTTGCTAAAATGAGCTTCGGGCGACAGGAGAAGCTATGCAGCACATAATGACATACATTAAGAAGTTGAAATTAAAGCCTGAATAAAGTTATAATACATTAGTTATTTTTGTTACTTTTTAAATGAATTGTTTTTTCAATTAATAAACAAATACGTATATATAAATATAAAGAAGAAAAATATTGTGGATTTTAATACTCAAAAATGAATTTCTCTTCATATTGTGTCCGCGTATTTGAAAATTAAATCATTCGCTCTTGAAAAGATTACAAAAATAATCTGCCAATCTTTTCCTTAATTCCATTCCATCGAATCGGGGTATGGGCGCATCAAATTATTACGTAAAGAGAAAGCTGCATCTCTAAAGAAAAAAAATGAGGGAAAGAGCTTATGGAATGCAGGGATTTGTTGGTTGGTACTGGTATTTTAACTGTGATTGTAGACCAGGGGTGCCCAAAAGTTCCTTATGGAAGTGCAAACACTAATACATTTAAAGAAAAACAATTTTTTATTAAATATTTTTTGTTGTGAAAACTAATACATACAAAGAAAAAAAACGTACACTGCAAAAAAGATTGATTTACATTTTGTGTTACTTTGAATTATTTGGAAGCATATTAAAATATTAAACATTGTGCTTCACCCTTAAAATTATAAGTAAAAAAAAATCATTTTCCCATTTATTTTCCAAATCCATTTTGTAAGCGCAGTAAAATGACAGTGATAGGACAATAATTTTTCTGTGAATATACGTTTATAATTTAAAACTAAAACTTTTTTTCTAAGTATTTTTCAAACCATACTTTTTTAAATGATGTGCGAAAAACAAAAATAAAATCCACATTGATGGTCGTGTTGTCAATGTTTACTAGCAAAGTATACGAAAGAGTTGTTCCTTTGTATACAACGAAGAAAGACGAAAGAAATAACAAATATGAATATTATGTCTTCCTAGTGCTGAGTGTGCTGTATGCGCATATGAAATACACAGCCAATTGCTAAGTGCTTTTACAAAAACAAATGTGCATGAAGTGCATAGGGCTTGGGTACTACTATTGTAGACCTTCCAAATTGGGAAAATCGAAACATTCCTAAGCTGTAGAGAAATAAATCTTCGATATGATTTTCCTTACTTAAATTTATATTTATAAAAATTCTATATTTACCCACCGTCACTCTGGCTGCCAAAACGTTCAACATTTACAGATATAAATGTATATTTTATATCACAAACTCCCATTAGTACTATGCTAAAATATCACTTATAATTATGATCCAGAGTTTTTGGGACACTTGCTAGCTGTGTCCCCGGTCAGGGAAATATGGAAAAAAATATATTTTTCCGACGACTGCCTCTCAGCAGATTTCTGGCAAACACTCTGAGAGTAAATAAAATTACCATGAAGAGCTTCTCAAAAATCTGTCCTTCGGAGTCGACTATAAACTGTAGGTCCGGCCACTCATGTATAAAATTAACGCACACAACATAAGTGTTGTGAAAAGCTAGCTGTATGTTTCCAATCTACTGCGCCCACATAATTTGGAATATTACACATTTTTTTTTAAATTATTTGCGATGACTTCGTATTACTGTGCTGAAGGCTCGCTAATATGAATAGCGGACCTTAGTTTTTCCAACCTTGTGACTCCAGGCAATAGTCTGTACATGATTGATGCAAATACTTATTAAAAATTATATTAAATAACTTACATATCTGTTTTTAAGAGATTTCTTAACTTACATAGAGTTATTGCTAGCTTTTCTTCTGGGCCAATTCTTTGTTTTGGTTTCTTTAATTCATAATCAATTAAAGAAGTCTTCTTCATCCAGTTCTTTCATTTTAATTAAAACTTTTTTCGTTATAGCCATCTTTTAAAACGGCACCTTTTTATTTTTAACATCTTATACATTTTCAAAACATTTAAAAAACTCAAAACAAAAAACATTTATTCTATATTCATATCCGAATTTTAGTTTTTTGCAATTTTTATTCCTTTATTTGTTTTTGTTTATTTCTTTTCTTGTTGTGTTTACATAGAACCATATGACACGTTTTTACGTCATATAATTGCACTTACATTTCTACGTACACCTTACATTACATTTCTGTTACAATACGTTATGGTCGCATAACTCAGCCTTAAGACTTGTTTAACACGTAACACGTTCTCTTTGAGAGTCAAATAGCTAATAATAGAAACGTTGCGTTGAGTTTTATTCTAAAAATGTACAAAATTTATTTTTATGAATTTATTACCGTTGATTTGGTTTTGATTTTATAAGAAATTTCCTATATACATACGATTTAATTAATTTATTTATTAAATTTTTATTTTAAGGTCTTGACTTCCTGGAAAATTTATCAAGTGATTATGAAAATGCACTGGTGTTAACCGGATTTGGAAGATTTCATTTGCTATTATTAACAATTTGTGGCCTAATTTATTTAAATACAGCTATTGGTGTGACGATTTTGTCATTTGTCCTTCCTTCAGCTACATGTGACTTTAAAATGACATCTCAGGACAAGGGATGGTTAACAGCCACACATATGCTTGGTATGTTACTGGGTTCATATTTTTGGGGTTGTTTAGCCGATACAAAGGGCAGGAAAATTGTTCTCATCGCAACGTTAATAGCAGATGGAATTTGCGGTTTGATATCATCAATAGCACCCTACTATTTAATGTTTTTATTTATGAGGTTCTTTAATGGATTCAAGTAAGTGTCGGAGTAACCAAATATGCAATACGCATTCAATACCATTATAATACAAATTCTAAGGGCCATTATTGCAACTTGCCGTTCACTAAAGCAGGACTTTAATGTGCAGAAGGTAGAAGTGACCGTTAAGCTAAAGGGAGAATCATCCTACCAGTAACATATAAAGCTAAGTTTATGTTTGAACGTGCCATATTATATATTATTTTCAATATAGCAACTTCAAATATAAACGTAATAAACAAATACAACAAAAAAGAAGGAAGCCACTGCGTTTAAAAAAATTGAGCATTGCGCCGGCACTGCCATATTTTTCAAAAAGTTAACTTTATTTTATCGTTAGGTTGCAATAACTTAAACTAAAGTTACCTTTTACTAATCCCAACTTTAACGTTAAGTTGTAATAATGACCCTAAATGTTTTTTTTTTTTTCATCGTTTACTTATTTACATTTTTTATAAACATTAAACTACATAAACACTAGTTAACAATACAAGTTCAAATTATACAATGTCTCGTACAAGAGCTCTTTAGTATATATATAGTATATAGTAATATATTGTTACGTTTTTACATTTTTAAAAACGTTTAATTATGAGTTCGTTGATTGCAAACCAAGTAAAAACCAATATGTGTTTATTTTCATTCACGGATATCAAATTCCTTGTAAGTCCTTTGTGCTTGGGACCAGTCTTCGTTGGTTTCAATCCGTGTTAGCTAGATACAGACGATGGATTCCTTTTTCTCAGCTTTCACGCAATGTTTGCACACCCAATTACTAGCCCGGCGTGAAATCAGCATCAGCATTCCCATATGTTATGCTCCTTCGGCGTTCAATGCTAAAGTCGTAAATCTGGAGGCGCTCAATCCAACGTGCTAACTGTCCTTCAGGATTCTTCAATTGCAGCAGCCATCTCAGAGCGGAATGATCAGTCCTTAGTAGAAAACGTTGGCCATACAGGTACTTATGATAATGTTTGATGCACTCCAGCACTGTAAGTAGTTACCGTCGAGTCTCACAATAGTTCCTTTCAGGTTTTGACAGTCTCCGACTGTAGTAGCCTACGACTTTCTCTGTACCATTGTTCACTTGAGAAAGTACACCACCAATACCATATCTGCTAGCATCACTAGCTATGATGAATTTTTCTCCTGGGACTGGATACGCTAAAACTGGTGCAGCACACAATAGCTCTTTTAGTGTCTTGTGACTTACCCCATCGATACGCTTTCGATTTCTTGGTGAGCTCGTGCAAGATTGTAGCCACGCTAGCCAAGTTAGACACAAAGCGTCTGTAATATGTGCATAGTTCCAAAAAGCTGCGTAGCTCATTAAGATTCTAGGGACGAGACCAGTCCTTTACTGCTCGTATTTTATCTTCATCGGCTAATATTCCATCTGCTGTAATAAAATGCCCCAAATATTTCACCTGTCTTTAGAACAATGCATATTTCTTTGCGCTTAATTTTAGTCCAGACGTTGTTATTCGCTGCAGAAGTTCTCCCAGATTTGTGAAGTGTTCGTCGAAAGTTCTGCCCATCACTATGTCGTCGAGATACTCCAGGCAAGTCTTCCAAAGCAGTCCCTTGAGAATACATTCCATAAACTGCTCGAATATGGCCGGAATATTACAGAGCCCCAATGGCATAACTTTAAACTATCATTAGCCGCCGTTCGCACTGAATGCTGTTTCCTCATTGTCAGCGAAAGTACCGGAACGACGTTCCGGAGCGTTCCGGCTCGACAACACCACTGCTTTTGTATGATTATTGAAATATAAAAATTTATCCAAATAAATTCCGAAGTATTTTACTGTATTCTTATTAGGGATATTAATGCTATTTAAATTAGATTTGATTAAAATTTATTAACTGGTGGTCTAGACAATATATTATACAAGGGCCTTTATATAAGGAGTAAAATCTCTTTCTTTTATATATGTATTTTAGGCCCTTAAAAGAACCTTTAACACAAAAAGCTATAAGCCGTCTGATAAATATGAAGCAAACTTTTGCTTCCAAAATGCCTAGTGCATTGTTAATAAACAATCCTTCCGTATGTGTTTTAAGTAAATATAAAAGATAATTGGAAATAATCGTTAAACAATCCTTAAAAGTAAAATAATGGCTAGATTAATAAAACACAAACAAAATAAAAATAAAATCAACAAATAATGCAATTTGTGAAGAAAAAGAAATCTCTTTTTTTAAAACTTTTTGGCCCTAAGAAGGGCATTTGATGTAGTTAATCTGAATTCGGTGCTGATGTATTTGATGCCAGGATCGCATAGCCAATTTAGAAGGCAACAGTTGGGGTTGATGTTTGTGGTATTTGTTGTTTGTTAAGCAAGACAAGAATTTCTCATCTAATTAATAAACAAAAATTGGTGACATAATTGTAATATAATTATTGTAAAACAATTACTGCACAATGTTAAGCAACTTTACTTTAAAAAAATGTGGACAACTAGTTATACATTTAATGTTGGCTCTATAAAGTACTTTTAAATAAAAAACAAATCCTCTTTTTTAAATATTTGTGGCCCTGACTAATTAATACATATTATTTTATAAGCCTTACTACATTGCCTATGTGTTTTACCCATATCTCACTTTTCCGAATTTTATCAGCACTTCCAAACCAATGTAAACATGTCTGTAAAGAAACGAATCACAATAATAGCAACAGTACTAAAAACTTTTAAAATTATGATTATTTATCGACCTTCTCTGGTCTAGATCTATCAAGTTCTGTTAAATACAGCATCACCTCGAGTAGAATGTGGCTCTTCACCACACATGATGGTCTTGAGTAAGGAGAAGCTAGAAATGCAAATGCATTTTATTTTCGCTGCACTTACTCCTGAAATTCAGTAATTGTATTTACTGATTATTTCTAAATGCCAAAAATATACGCAGTCACCACTGCATACATTTTACCCTATTTTTCCAAGATGTTTCAGATGTTCGATAATTTATATGAAAATGTTTTTTTTTCATAAAAATGTTCGATAGCGTTTATCGTCCATTATAGTCTTAAAAAAACAAGGATTTACTAAATAAGTATAATAAAAATAAAATGATATAAAAATACAACAATGTTCAGAATGGGTGCTATGCAAATTAACAAATTCGTTTCAAATAAAATGTAGACATTTATTTCATAAATATATATATATATATATATATATATATATATATTAAAAATTCCTGAAATTTCTTACTTTTAACACAAAAACGGATTTTTTTTTCTTATATAATGTTTATTTAAAAGTTTTTTAATTGAAAAATACTTAAAACAAGTAACATATTTCACTTTTATTAACAAAAATTTCATAAATTATATTTGGGGACCGACATAAATATTATGTAAAAAATATAGACAAATAATGTAATATTAACAATATTTATCAGTGTACATTAGAATTAACAAAAATTAATTTTCAAGTAAAATTAAAAATTCATAAATTACATTTGGAGATCTACATACATATAATGTAAAATATATATAAATATATATTGTTACGAAAGTGGAGATGGTGTTGTTAAAATAATAAACAAAAGCCCCAAAAACAACACTATATACTTGATCAATGTATAAGTAAAAAAAAATATAGCAACAAAAATAAAGCGCTTGTTTATAAGATCGATGAATAAACAAAAATAAGGGATAAAAGTCGTAAATAACCAACAACAAAATGAAGAAAACAAAGAAGTAAACAAGCAACAACAATGTGCAGTGTAAAATAGCGATTAGACAAATAAACCAACAACAAATAATTTGCCTGGACGAATGTAAAAAAGAAACAACAAAAATGAAAAGAAGTTGCGTACATTTTTAGAATGTTCCCGAAGGCAGTCATCATCCTTCGGGGGCATTCATCACACTAATGATCCAGTGATATAAAAGGCAAGACAAAGCGAGCAAGGAGGATTCAGAATTCAGAGTTTGAGTTGAATTAGTCGTGTGTGCAGACGGCACGTTGTATTCGGAGTTTGAATTAAGCTAGTCGTGTATAACGACGTTAAGATGGTTGAAGCGATAAATCAATCGATTGTGTGAAGACACGAGATCGAGCTATAATTCGGTTAGACTTGTGTGGAGACAAGTTTCGTCTGAAGGAAACAGTTGTTAGTATTGTGCTTACAAAAAGGTTGTGAGCGAAGAATTACTAACAAGTGTTGTTGATTACAAAAAGGTTGTAAGCAGAGAATTATCTCGAACAAACATATATTGCGAAAATTATCGTTGTATACGTGGAATAAGTTCGAACAGTGGCACAAAAGTTGTGCAGATAATAAAGAATTGATTAAAATTAAACACAAATTTATTTTTATTTTATTTGCAATCTACGAACTCATATTTTTAACGTTTTTAAAATATAAAAACGTAACAATATATTAATATTTGTTAGTCTACATTAGAAAAGTACATACAAAATATTAGTATGACAAAATAAATAGAACCAAAACCTAATATATATATATGTACATATAACAAGCAAACAAAAAAGCACCCTTACAAACCATATTTTGTTTATGAAGTGCGTGTGGATGTGTATGACGAGTGATTGTGTGGTGATTTTATGTTATGTATGCATATAATTACATTCACGAATAATAAAATGAAAAATGATTTTGTAATTGAAATAAGTTAAAGTGAATGTTAATGGTAGTAAATAATTAGTAATGTTGTATGCATGTATGTAAAAGTGCAAAATAAAATATTATTACAAATTCATAAACCATTTAAATTTTTGTGTTAGTAGTATTACGTTGTTAGGACTGCAATTAATAAAAAAATATATACAATTTCCGAAATGTGCTAAACTAAATTGGGTATGAGATCAGGTAAATGGTTTGACTACTATCAAAAACCTACCGATGAGCTACACATAAATACTTCTGCTTAAAATTATGTTCTTTGATCCTATTATTGAAGTATTTTATAATGAAATAAATTCAAATTCGTACGTAAAGATTTAAAACATCTTCATATTTTACTTTGGAACAACAAAGAAAGGGACGTTCTTGGAAAAGTTCGTCGAAAAGTATTTGACGAAGACCATATCGATGGCAATTTTTGTTGAACAAATCTATAAATTTACTCCCCAATGCTTTATAATAATCTACAAAGCCCTGAGGCGGTTTAACTAAGCGACTATTAGCGAACTGTTTGCTATATGTGAGGGAATAATCATCTGGGACAGGGCCATTATCATTAAAATAGGTCATAGGAACTTCACATATATGCATTTGGGATAATTTGTTATAAAAGTATCCCGAAATATAGACAAATGCGTTGTTTTGAAGGACCATCATTTCTTCGGTGCTGAAATGTGTATCGCGTAACTCGGTATCAATTATGGAGGGGCAAGGGTTTGGTAGAGAATGGAACTCATTCCATTGCGTATGATCTTTATCGTTAGTATACGCTAGGTCTACAACTACATTTACATAGTGTAACCCCCAACGCTTTTGAAAAGAGCTTGAAAAATTTCGGGGGGTTATACTTATAGCTCAACCTGAGCCTTTCCGTATCTGTCCAAAAAAGTGTTCTAAATGGTCCTGAGTTAACCTGCGAGTTTTGAGTCCCTGAAAACCTACTTGATGTAGATATGTCCAAAGACTTTTTAAGGCGGCAATGTTCGTCAACCATCCTGTAATAAATTTAAACTTCTTCGTTACGTCATTCCCCACCAAATCTGTAACTTTTATTGTCCGTAAAAGTTTTGAGGTTCTCTTAAGAACTGCAATTGTTCTTGGGAACATACGAAAACATTAAAAAACTCTAAGTATTCAGCTATATTTAGGAATGTTAGGGCTTTCGAGCTATCTAGTTTCCCTGACTTATGCAAAGTTCGCATACCGGCTACTACAGTCCAATTTAAAAATTGAACTGCTAAGTTAACTCTCATCCTTTGAAAATTATTAGGATAAATGTGGTCCAAACTTAGCTTAGAAGCACATTTAATGGTACTAGAATCTACATTATAAAAATGGTACATTATATAAATAGGGACGTTCTAAAGTTACCCCAACGATTTTGGAAAAGTTGACAAAGTTGCCGCCTTGGTCGCAAAGAATCTGGCAAGGTTTTAAGCCTATTGTTTGTAATTTTGATATTGCCTCGAAAATATAAGTTTTAATTGTTAAGCCCCTACAATTTCTATAAACAAAGAAGTATGAAATAAGTTGCGAGAACGATTTTCATCCCCAAAGTCCTGTAAGCCTATAATTTTGTCTTTGAACCTATCGTAGTCAAGATAAGTTTTCAGGTACATTTCGTCGCAGGAAACACTAACAAATTTGTCTTCGTCGTTAAAATCCTGTGCTCTCACCTTTAGTGCCTCAAAAGTTCCGGATAAATTTCTCGGAGCTTTTCGCCAGTCCTTTACGAAATGTTGTAAAGTTCTTATTTCGGGCCAATTTAACATTGGGCATAGATATCTATACACTAAGGAAGAAAGGAAAAGCACAGCTAGAGAAATCAATTTCAGTCCAACACTATAAGGTCGTTGCTTGTGTTCACGGGTATAATTAGTCTAACCATTTTCTAAGCAAACCAAAAGCGGTTTACTAATTTTAGAAGAAAAATCATTTTTCTAATTCCCTAGATAACCTGGAATTAGCAACCTTCAACTTGCTTTTTAATCTCTTTTCTAACAAATATTGCCTACGATAATGATCCAAGGCTGCTTTTAAACTCCTAACGTCTGAATTTGAATGGGAGGGGGTCTCTGCAAAACTGAAGGATATTTCTAAAATCTTGTCATCCTGATTCCCTATCTTAATTTCACTATCTTTGTTAAAACTTGGAATTGTTTGCTCTTTAGACAAATCATTTTGTTGAGCGCATTTCGGAACTGCAAATTTGGAAATACGATTTCCATAAATAAATTCGGGATCAAAATGTAAACTACAAATGAACAACCTTTTCACTGAAAACTTTACATTTAAAACACGAAGCCATTCAGCACGTCTAAAAAAGGAACAAAAAACAAAGAAAGAAAAACTGCTATAATACAAAACACATGAAAACCATAGTGAAAAGATCAAATTCTAGGCCACAAATAACCAAAAAAAGGAATACCAAAGTTAATAATATGAACATCACTACTTAAATTTTTTCAAAAAAAAAAATTTTTTTAACCCAATTTTACAAAAATTTCTTTTTAATCTCTTATTGGTTATTGCTTCAACATATTCATATATAAAACAAACAGCATATAACCAAAAACTACAACATCACACACACCCTTCTTTAAATAAAGCTAACATAAGCTGCGAACGTATTATTGACTTCATAAAAAGAATGAATATCAAATATCGTGATAGAAAAATTGAAAATTCTCCTTATCAACTGATAATAGAATGTCTCTAAAATTAAAGTTTTTCCTATTTTCCCATTAAACACTCTTATAAAAACGAAATAAAAAAATGAAATGAGATGGGTACAATAAATATAAAAATTTAGCTAAAAATTAAAACCAAAATTAGTGTACTTTATTTGCAATTGGATCCACCAAAAATTTTCCTCTTAATTTTATTATTACTATTATATATATTATTATTATATATATATTATTATATATATATTATATATATATATATATTATTATATATATATTATTTATGTACATATATATATATTATACATTATATATATATAAATATATATAATAGTAAAAATGAGTTCGAAAAGAACTCACCGATGTCTAATTTCTCAATAGAAACTGCATAGAAACAAACAAAAATTTAAAATTAAATTGCAAATTTTTATAAGCTCGCATAATGGAGAAATATTTGGCCCATTTCATCCAAGTTGACACTTGCAGAATATATCTGTGGCAATAAATAATAATGGCTTATATTTTAACTTTACTTAAACAGTTTATTATACAAACACCTTAATATCCCGAAATTTCAACTTAGGCTATTATTATTTAATGCCACAGATATGCTATAATTAAAACGATATAGAACCGTTTGTAAGGGAAATCAGTCTTAAGGACCGGGGGCTCGTATTGTGTTTTGTTAGAAAACACAAGATTTCCCTCACAAATAAGACAAACGCACTTTTAATATTACAAATTAAAAAGATGAACAAACGATATGGAAGCGTTTGCGTAGGAAATCAGCCTTAAGTACCGGAGGCCTGTTTGTATTTTTATTTTGTTATAGGTTTCACACAAATAAAAATAAATGCACTTTTTATATAAATTTTCACTCTCACATAAAATATTTTAAATAGTAATCATTTATAATATACAGCACTTACCTCTCAGCATTTTCTGGAAACTGGTGTGTGGGTTTGCCTGGTGGACAGCTCATGATGCATTTTCTGACCTTGTAAAAAAAATTTATTAAATTATTTTATAAAAGAAATATATTTACAGATATTCACATTTTGCCTGTGTTCTTGTTGCTTCTCGACAGAAATGATTCTATATATATATATAATACATATAATATTTTTAATTATAAATCACATAAATAGAAAACTTACCTTCCAATTCTTCACTTTTTCACATTTAATTAATTTGCGCCAAAAAAAAACCCACCTCGAAAACATAAACAAAACAGACAGGCAGTCAGAGAGGGATAGAAAAACTTTTTGATAGTATACGCTGTCTCTTTCAAGTTTGGCCTATGCTCCTGTCAAATTCGATTCGTTTCTGTGGTGAAAGTGGTCACACAACTCTCTGAAAGTGCATTATAAGCTTGGTGGTAGCGATGGTTGCCGTTGCTTATTTTATAGATGCAATTGATTGACAAATTCTAATTAGATGTTGGTCGCTATGCTGGCCGCAAATACTTGGAGTTTTAGTGCCTCTTTCCTTTACTTTATTTTCTTTTCTATTGTTGCAGTATTCTGGTAATAAAGAAAGCTTTATAGTGTTAATTTTCATAATCCAATCAATTGTATATTTTTCTACCATATTGAAATTTATTTGAAGATTTTGATTTATTTTTTCAATGGTTCTATCAGCAGTATAAGTTATAATATCATCTGCAAAGAATATAATATTCTTTATTTTGCTCAGAAGGTCTAATATAAATAAATTAAAAAGAGTAGGTGAGTTTATTGTACCCCGTTATAAACCATTAATTATTGTAAACGTTTTCTTACTTTCAACATTTTAAAAAATTCATTTCCGATCATCTTATAGATTAATAAAATCCGGCAAAATGGACATTTATAATTATTTAGTTTAAATACAAGTCCTGCAATCCAGACGCTATCAAACGCTTTTTCCATGTCTATTAGACATGCTCCCGTGCAGAGTTTCTTATTCCAATTCCAGTTGATCTTTGACATCATTAAATTTATTGCATTTATTGTGGAATGTTTGTACTTGAAAACAAATTGTTTCTCACTTATTGAATTTTTGTCTTTACAGAATGCGTTGATATGATTATTAATATGTGTTTCAAATATTTTACTAATATTAAGAAGTAAACTGTTAGCACGGAGGTTTGGTTACTTACATCTTTATCTTTTTTAAATTTAAATTTAAAATAAAGTTGTAATCCTACTTTAGTTTATTTTTTCATTTAATGGGAACGAAAAAATTGTTTAGCACATTATTAAACAAATTATAGTATTCGAAGTATTGGGCCCATTTTTTAACACAATACTTGGTATTGTATCAATGCTAGAAGATAATTTACCTTTTGTATTATGAAAAATATACATACATATAATTTTTTCTCTTGTAATGAAATCATTGCAGCTTGAGTAGTAATTTGATTATTTTCGTAAATACTTTTCATTTCTAAAAATTAATTAATAATAATTACTAACTAGCTCCTGTAATCTTTTACTGAGATCAATTGGTTTGTGTGAATGAGTAGATTATAAATGTGCACCAACAGCATCCAACATTTGTTCTTGACTACGGATTATTAAGTTGTTAAAGTTGTCTTTTTCCAGGTCGCTTGGTAAAATACCCGCTCTATTTATATTCCGAGCCTTCTGGTACTCTTATATTCTGAAGATTTAAAGGTTTCAATTTCAAGAAATTCTCTTTAATCTCTTGAAACATGTGTACTGAATCCTTTGGATCTATGTCAGTCAGTTTCTCTTATATATATTTATTAATGCAAACATGGAAATTTTCTTGAATTAAATTTCTAATCATTTTAAATTCACCTTTAATAGGTTTAGTGACGACTCAGTTAGAGTATGCTGTAATTTATTATGTTTTTAATACAATTTAAAATTTTACTTTTTCAGCAACAAGTTTTTTTATAATTTTGTTGGTTTTTTTCGATTTTTTCATAGTATCCACAATTATATTATGTAGTCTATCTATATATATAAAAATGAATGTGTGTTTATTTGTTTGTTTAAAGTTTATAGACGGCTAAACGGTTGGACCGATTTTCTTGACGTTTTAACAGTACCTTCCTGTATGTCTAAAAGGAACTATAGGCTATTTTTAATTTTAAAATCTCAAGTAGGCGAGGTGCCACGACCACTTTCCCAATAAGTATTTAATATCGCATATCTCATAAACCGCAACAATTAGAGTCCTCAAATTTTGTATGGACGACTTTGACATTTATATGAACAAAATGGGCGGATTGGAAATAGTGGGCGTCTCACTTCCCATAAAAAAATATTAAATTAGTATATCTAGTATATAGACATATAACAGTTAGACTCCTAAAATTTTGTCGTAGCCACTTCAGTATCAATATGAAAAATGGACTGACTAGGGATAGAGGGGATGGCACTTCCCATATAAATATATGAAACTATATATTTAAAAGTGGCCGGACCGATTTTTTTAAAGGAAGGAAATATAGGCTACTTTTTATTTTAAGATTTTAAGTTAGCGACGGACTCTATTGAATTCTTAGGCAGAAAGTAAATACTAAACATCATATATCTGATAAACTATTGCAGCTGAAGTCATGTGTATTTCGTGTTCATTCCAATACCTGCTTTATTATTATATGTTTGTAAAAATATGCATAAAGGGACATATGACACTATACTATCTTAATCTATTAACTACCTACAGTATACATAATTTCTTAAGGAACCTTTTGTTACCTGTGGTTTTATAATACAGACTAAACCTTTATGGTCACGATAATAAAAAATATTAGACATTTTCTAGTACTTAAATTTAATTAAATTAATTAAATTTACTAAGTACTTAAATAGTACTTACAATCTTATTCGCAAATCATTTGAATCCAAGATTCTAAACGAAGTTAAACATTTATTTTGTGAGTGGTAATATTGGGATCAATTAAAAACAAACAAATGCCACCTAAAAAATCTTTGCTTTCTAAAATTAATTTAGAACCACAAAGAACTGACGAAACTCCCGAAGAACGTGATTGATCTGAGTGTTGAAAAGTATAGAGCTTCCATATCTAGAGCTGCTGAGGACCCCAGTTCAACGTGATGAACGTTTAGAAACGGAAAGAATACGATTCCAAAGAGCAGTAGCTGCAGAAGCACCAGACTGCAGCTGTGACACCTGATCAACGTGATGTACGTCTCAGAAGAATACGATCCCAATCATCAAGATCAAGAACTTATGAGACGCCGGATCAATGCGATGTACGCCTAGAAGCAGAGACTATGAGCATCAACATTCATAGCTTCGGAGACACAAGATCAAGGTAATGCACGTGTAGAAGGAGAAAGGATACAAGAATCAACTTCTAGAGCTGCTGTGGCACCTGATTAACGTGATGCACGTCGCAGAAGGAAACGATCCTAATCATCAGGATCAAGAACTGAAGAGACGCCGGATCAACGCGATGTACGCCTAGAAAGTAAGAGACTACGAGCATCAACGTCTAGAGCTGTCGAAGATACTGTTAAAATTTCAAGAAAATCGACGCAGCCGTTTAGCCGCCTATAGACTTCAAACAAACAAACCCACAAACAAATAAACACACATTCCTTTTTGTATATACAGATATCGATAGAAGTAGCGAAGCACACAGGGTTTTAGCTTGTATTATTATAATATGTAGTTTTTATTTCAGTTTGTAATTTATATTTAATTTTATTCTGAAATTGTTTTCCAATTAGTTTTCTTAAAATTATATTTAGTTATAACGGGGCTCTGTAATGAATACAAACTCTTGCTGCTCATTATTCATTGAAGCTTTAATCTGAATAGCATTGTGATCGCTTTAGAAATCTAAGGTTTCAAGATTATTTAATGTATTGTTCTCGGTATGGATGTATAATCTGCAATGCAAACATCTATATATGATCCTGTTTTAGGAAAACAGCGAAAATTTGATGCATTAAGCCTACATCGGAAGCTAATTTCATTATCTGTTAAACACTCTTAGTTTAGCTCCTTTCTGGGTTATTTGTTGGGTTGCCCTACAGTTTAGACCGCCTGCTAATATATAATAATTGTCTATGTTTTGTAATTTTAAGGAATCAAATAATTTATGTATCTCAGTTTTTATAATGGAATCATAATTTCCCGAAGGAAAATAAGCTGAAATCATATAAATTGATTGATAAATTAATTAATATCGTTGGTATGTGAATTATGCAAGTTTCAAGACAAGTAAATGAATCCGTTATATTATTTGAATATTTGTAAAATTTTAGATTATTTTTGATTAAAATTGCAGTACATCCTCCTTGTTTTGCGCCTGTCCTATCTTTTCTAATTATGAAGTTATAAAACTCTAATTTCTGTCTATAATATAATTTTGTTTCACTTAAAAGAACAATGCCAGGTTTGTGTATATTAAGTAAATGTTCTAGATTATAAAAAAATGTATAAGTTTTAAATTTTTAGATACAGTATTCCCTGGATTTACGTCGTAGAATGTTCGGGAAAAAGGCGAAACGACGTAATTCGAATTTCAAATAACTCATACTAGCAGATGCATTTTTTATGTACATTTTACAAAAAAAAAAAATAAGATAACCATTTCCCTGTACTCTACATCACATGCGATGCACAACAAGTTGGTTTCATACGCTTGAGTATCACATGGACAGGGAAAAGTATAATTAAATTTTTATTCTATGTATTGAATTCGTCTGATTTGGTTTATAAACAACAGAGGCGACGTAAATCGAATAACGACGAAAGTCGAATTTGAAGGGAACAAAATGTTTGACAACGTTAATCGAAACAACGTAAATCGAGGGAATACTGTATTGTATTCTGATTATTAACCATATTTATACACCTACCATTGAAAAAATTGTATCTATACGGGATGTTTGTAAACGTAAATTTGCTATTTGATTATTTAAATTAAGCATCATATTTTTTAGTTCTAATAGAAATGAATTATTAAAATTTTCTTGGAAAATATTTTGATTGACATTTACTTTATCATTTCCTCTAACAACATGAAAAAAACTTGCGTTCATATTAGTAATTGCATTGTTAACATTATTAGATTTATTTTCTGTTAAGGACTTTTTCTTTAATCTAAGTTTTTGTTGCAGTTGTTTATAAACCTCACAACCTCTATAAGAAGCAGTATGACCATATTTTATAGTATTACATACTACCAAAGAATATGGATATAAAGAATGCACAAGTAAAATTTCTTATAGCGGGTTGTAACATTATGACCTGCTCTCACAATTGTGCGGAGAGACCTCACTCGCATTCATGTGCTTTTTGATTTAGTTGTCGATCAGACTCCGAGAAGAAGACATGTGCGGCGGATGTTTTATTATTTTATATCAAAATGACACTCAAAAAATATTTTATGTTAAAAATGTTCTATGTCATTAGCTGGGCGTATTTAATTTTTTTTAATTTGTCGCATAGTGTAATTTTTTTTAAATGCTTTAGAATTCTCGCCTGTTGGTGAACAACTTCAATAAAATAATATTTGTATTTTATATTTAATATTTTAAGTCATTTTTCTTTCATTTACTTAATTTTGTTTATATTCGATTTCAATGCTAGTGTGAATAGTACATAATTCTTCGAGGATATCAACATGTTGTTGTTGTTATTTATTTTGTATATTCCTTTAGTAATTGATCTCATTACAAATTAGTAAAATACTGGTTTTTTAGTATTGCGCTAATACAAGCGCATATAATTATGTCAATGCATTTAGTAATATGCTTTGGTCTTAGATTTAACAAAACAAAGTATGTACCGTTACATATTTTTTGATTCTTTTAATGCTTGATCTTATTTAAAATCATATTTTTAAAATCACTTACTTTTACTTACTTTGCCTTGCTGCGAACAGAAGTATTGTCCTAGTGTTCAAAATTAAATTATCATATTTATAAACTTAATTATCATTAACTGAAATAACTTTAATTGAAATAAAACTTAATTTGAAATAAAAATTTAAATAAAAAGTGTTTCTAAGTTTAACTTAAAATAAAAGCCTAAACTCTCATACATTATTTGGTGCCGAAACCCGGGAACTCTGTCTAAGGAACTCTGTCTAAGGAAAACTGATTTAGTGATTGGAAAATTGGAGCAACGACTTGAAACATCCTAACCTAACTTGTGCTGTGAAGTTTGGATTTGGCTTCGGAATTCTTTAGCTAATTTTTACAATTTGTGGTGCTATTGGAAAGTGCTTTGGAAGGTGGAACCTGCTAGAATCAAAAGAATAAGGTTTGAACTCTGCGTTACCGTTACCGAAATTTGTGGTTTTCTGGAAAACTGTATGTGTAAATGAAATTTTGTATTTTTATATAAAAGTATTAGTGAAAAAGTGTTTCGAACAAAATGGCGGATTTTCATCATATCATTGAAGAACAAAAGGATTTATTTTCGAACTTAAAGAGAACTGCTAGGTTATATAATTCGAAAGAGAATAAAACGTACGGTTTTGTACAATCAATTTTGGATGAAATAGAATCGAATTTTTCGCAGTTTAAGAAAGGAAATATTCAGTTATGTTCTGTAGTTCGTGATAATACCATTAATATAGAAGATATTCCGTATTTCAAAGACGATGTATATAATCAATTTCAAGATGAATTTTTTGCTCTGAAAGGCCAAATACTCGATATGCTGGAAACTTCTGGGTCTAGTTCTCCTGGAATTCAATCAAGCACTTTCGTTGGTCCCTCTAATTCTAGAAATGATTCATTTTCGGTTCAGGCTCGTTTACCGAAAATTGATTTACTAATTTTTAGTGGTGATTATTTAACTTGGATGTCCTATCAGGATATGTTTGTGTCTCTAGTACACAATAACAATAACCTAACTGGTGTACAAAAATTTTGTTTTTTGAAAAGTTCTTGTAAAGGAACTCCATTGGATATCGTGAATGAGTATCCAGCAACGGATTCAAGCTATGCTTTAGCATGGACCGCTCTAAAGAATAGGTATCACAATAAAAGGAAAACAGTCGACACTTTTTTTAAGAAATTATTATCTATACCTATTTCTGATGGCACTTCAAAGAGTATTCAAACAATTTTGGATAAACCAGAACTAGTATCGCTCTACTGCGTACGTTAGATGTAAATACCGAAGGAGAAAATGCTATTCTTATTTATATAACGGTAAATAAGTTAGACGTACAAACGCGTAAGGAGTGGGAGCAGTCACTCAATGCATCGACTCAAATCCCTCCAATTGAAGTATTATTTAAGTTTTTGGAATCTACTTTTCGAACATTAGAAACTATTTCTGATCAGACTGATTCAATCTCTAATCTTTCTCGTTTAAAACCAAAAACTCTACAACGGTCAAATCAAGGCAAAAGTAATTCTCGACGATACGTAAATGCTATTTCTACGAATTCTGATTCTAACTGCCCTTGCTGCAACAAACGTCATCTTCTTTTTAAATGTTTTAAATTTTCTGCTATGCCATCTTCTGAGAAACGAGATTTTATAAATACTAGGCGAATATGTAGAAATTGTCTAAACCCAGGCCACTTTAGTAACAATTGTTGTGTAGCTTCACGTTGTCAAGTTTGTCAATAGAATCATCACACCACTGTTCACAATGAATATTTTATAGACCGTTCAACAATATCTAAACCCTCTGGAACTGTAATGAATGCTGAAAAATCTTCGTCTTCTTAACTGCTTAATAACATCTCTGCCCATGTCGCTGATCATGGTAGAAGATTTAGTAGTATAAAAAGGCCCCAAGTTCTCCTCGCTACATTGCGTGTTGTTTCTAAAACCCCGCGAGGTAAAATTATTTTACGTGCTCTTCTGGATCAATGTGCTCAGGCTACATTTATAACTAAAAAGGCTGCGGAGGCACTAAACTTACCTTTCAAAAAGAGCTTTGCTGAAATAAATGGAGTAGGTGGAGAGCAACCTATTATTTCAAGAAAATGTGTTAATTTTTCGATCTATTCGAGGACTGAAACTAATTTCAAAATCTTTTGCGAAGCTGTAGTGTTACCAAAGATATCGGGATATCAACCTATGGCAATAAATGAAAACTTGTTACCCAATTTGAATGGATTTTCTTTGGCTGATCCTCATTTTTCAAAACCTGGTGAGGTTGACCTGTTGTTAGGAGGAGATGTTTACGGAGATATTGTATTACCTCAGCACCATAAATTTGACGGTGGTTTATTCTTGCAGCTTACACACTTCGGATGGATAGTTTCTGGTCCAACTCCTAGTAACTCATATAATGATGCTATTACTGCTAAGGTTTGTTCATTGGATAAGCAATTACAATTATTTTGGGAGCAGGAGGAAATTTTAGAAAAAAGGACTATGACGGAAGAAGAAATATTATGTGAGCAACATTTTAAAAACACTACTACACGTGATTCATCTGGCCGTTATACTGTTTCACTACCATTCAAATCACTACTTAGAGATCTCCCACTTCCAGTTTTCAAACATACAGATTACGCTGCACTTTCTCGCTTGAAAAACGTTGAAGCAAAATGTAAACTTAATAAAAATTATGGAAAACTTTATGCAGATTTTATGGAAGAGTACGAACTTCTTGGGCATATGGAAAAGGTTGGCACTTATCCTCGTGATTTAGATAAACATGGTTTCTTTCTGCCTCATCATGGTATTTTGAGAGAAAGTAGCTCTACCAATAAACTTAGAGTTGTTTTTGACGGTAGCTGTAAGCGTTCTGTTCAATCTTCATTGAATGAGGAACTAGCACCTGGCCCTGCATTGCAAAATGATTTACCGACTATTATAAATCGATGGCGACGTTTCAAAATTGGTTTTCGGGCAGATTTGGAGAAAATATTTCGACAAATACTTGTGGTTCCAGAGCATCGAAAATATCAACAGATTTCAATTTACAAGCTTGCTACGGTTACTTACTACTACTACTACTAGGCCCGCGCCTTTTCATTCGATTAGACTTCTACAACAGTTAGCAATATATGAAAAAGAAAAATATCCTTTGGCCTGCAGTGATCTTAATTCTGATACTTACGTCGATGACGTCATTTCTGGCGCTGACAGCTTATCAGACGCCTATCAATTAAACACTCAGTTATGCAGTTTGCTCAATGAAGGAAAGTTTAATCTGCGTAAATGGACAACAAATTCAAAATAATTATTAGATTTGATACCTTTAGAGTTTAGAGAAAATTCTGAAACGTTTGAACTAAATCAACCCAATACTGTGAAGGCTCTTGGTCTACAATGGAATACGGTAGATGATTGTTTTTCTTTTAAAATTAATTTTGAATATACTTCAATGGTTACAAAAAGAAGTTTGCTTTCAGATTCAGCGAGATTATAGGATCCACTTGGATGGCTATCCCCTACTACAATTCTTGCAAAAATTGAGTTCCAAAACTTGTGGTTACTTGGCGTTGAATGGAATGATCGCCTCCCTAATGATATTGAAAAAAGATGGTTAGAATATCGTACAAATTTAAAATATCTTGAGTATATTAAAATACCACGTTGGCTTGGAACATTTAAATATACTAAAATTGAAATTCATGGTTTTTCGGACTCGTCTAAACTAGCCTATGCTGCTGCAGTCTATGCTAAAACTCTTTCTGGCTCAGAAACAAAAGTATATTTAATTCAAGCAAAAACTAAGGTGGGTCCTATTAAACGGTTAACTATACCTCGGATGGAATTATGTGGTGCAACTTTATTAGTAAAGCTCGTAGATCTAATTATATCTTCACTTGATCAAGAAATTTCAGATGTTTACTATTGGACTGATAGCACAACTGTGCTCTCATGGATACGTGGTCAGTCGTCTAAGCGGCCCGTATATGTTGGGAATAGAGTTGCGGAAATTCAACGCAGATCTCGTACTTCTCAGGGGCGATATATATCAACAAGTGAAAATCCAGCTGACTGCGCTTCACGTGGCATATGGTCGAATGAATTAGTTGAACATGAGTTATGGTGGCACTAAATGGTTAGTTAAACCTTTGGAAAACTGGCCAAAACAACCCAAATTAAATTATAGTGAAATCAGTGAAGTTTCACCCAAATCAAATTTTAATACTCACTCGACAGAAATAGAACAATATCCAGATTTATTAACAAGATTTTCTTCGTTTTGTAAGCTAATACGTGTTACGGCATATATTTTTCGCTTTAAACACAACACCCAGAACAACAAAAAATCACAAATTGAAGGTAATGGTAAGATGACAGGGTTTCTTTCAACTGAAGAACTTAAACTTGCTCGTATAAAACTTATTAAAATTTCTCAAGAGGTAGATTTTTCACAGGAAATTTTCGAGATACAAAAGAAGGGTCGAATAATGAAAAACAACGCTGTGGCACAACTGTCCCCATTTTTCGATTCCTCTAAATTACTTAGAGCTGGTGGTAGAATTCAAAATTCTGACCTTAATTATAATTCCAAACACCCAATCTTATTAAAAAAACAAAATCCTTTAACTTATTTAATATTTCTAGATGCACATATAAAAACTTTACATGGCGGTTTAATCCAAATGCAAGCTTATGTCTCACGTGAATATTGGATAATTTCAAGTAGAAGCATTGCTAAGCTAATCTTGCGAAAATGTGTAACGTGTTTCAAGTATAACGCAAAGGCAGCCCAGCAGATGCTGGGAAACCTTCCTATTGTTCGCCTTAAACCGGCACGTCCCTTTAAACACAGCGGCGTTGATTATGCTGGTCCAATTGTCATAAAGCAGTCAACTGCAAAGAATTCTGTAACAACTAAAGGTTACATATGTTTGTTTATCTGCATGGTAACGAAAGCTCTACACCTAGAGGCGGTAACAAACTTATCAACCGATGCTTTTCTGGCAGCATTTAGACGTTTCGTGTCCTGTCGTGGTTGTTGCACGGACTTATATTCGGATTGTGGCACAAACTTTGTTGGAGCCGATAAAGAGTTACAAATTCTTTATAACCGAAGCAAATCTTCGATCCCAGATGAAATAACTGATACACTGGCAAAAAATGGTACAAAATGGCACTTTATACCTCCAGCCTCTCCAAATTTTGGTGGTCTTTGGGAGGCCGGCGTTAAATCTACTAAATATCATTTAAAAAGACTGATGCATGGCCGCATTCTAACATTTGAGGAGCTTTCCACGCTTTTAGCTCAAGTCGAGAGCTGTTTAAATTCTAGGCCGTTATGTCCTCTAAGCTCAGAGCCAACAGACTGCAATGCGCTTACTCCAGCTCACTTCTTGATTGAAGAACCTAGTCTTTGTATACCAGAAGAAGATTTACTTGATGTCAACATTGATCGACTAAATAGCTGGAAGTCTGTAGAAAAGCTAAAACAGCACTTTTGGCGACGGTGGTCTAACGAATGGTTATGTAGAGTTCAATCTAGACCCAAATGGCTCAAAAGAACAGAAAACCCTAAAGTTGGAGATTTAGTGGTGATGCTCGATGAACGTAGCTCCCCAGGCGAATGGTAACTTGCTCGCATCAAAGATGTTCATCCTGGTAAAGATAATTGTGTAAGGGTAGTCATTCTATTGTCACACGGTAAAACCTTTAAACGTCCAATTTCAAAAATTGCACTACTACCTATAAATGATTCTTTTGATGCCAAGGAGAACAGTTCCAGATCTTAACTTCATGATAAAGCTGATTCTTCCCTGGTTTAAGTACTGTCGTCCTTAGTGGGGGAGAATGTTGGTGAACAACTTCAATAAAATAATATTTGTATTTTATATTTAATATTTTAAGTCATTTTTCTTTCATTTACTTAATTTTGTTTATATTCGATTTCAATGCTAGTGTGAATAGTACATAATTCTTCGAGGATATCAACATGTTGTTGTTGTTATTTATTTTGTATATTCCTTTAGTAATTGATCTCATTACAAATTAGTAAAATACTGGTTTTTTAGTATTGCGCTAATACAAGCGCATATAATTATGTCAATGCATTTAGTAATATGCTTTGGTCTTAGATTTAACAAAACAAAGTATGTACCGTTACATATTTTTTGATTCTTTTAATGCTTGATCTTATTTAAAATCATATTTTTAAAATCACTTACTTTTACTTACTTTGCCTTGCTGCGAACAGAAGTATTGTCCTAATGTTCAAAATTAAATTATCATATTTATAAACTGAATTATCATTAACTGAAATAACTTTAATTGAAATAAAACTTAATTTGAAATAAAAATTTAAATAAAAAGTGTTTCTAAGTTTAACTTAAAATAAAAGCTTAAACTCTCATACACGGCTTTTTCTATTAATGCAAAATTGATTTTTTATTTTTATTTCCAAAAAATCCGGATTTTTTTTCTACTTTATAGAAAAAGTTATATTACATCTTATCTACGACTACGAAATAGAGAAATCTCTACCCACTTGAGATCTCAGCCGCCTATTTTCTGCGAAATAATGGAAACAACATTTTATAATTTGCAATCTTCGAATCCACAAAAAAAAAAACGTTACAAAAACATAGAAAAGTAACAATACACTTTCTTGTTGTGGATGACGATAAATCGTGTTAGTCCTGAAAATCCAGTGAAACATTAATTGATATCAATATCAGGACATATTTTTGGCTACTACGAAGGCAATTACACCCAATTCTGTTTTTACACGGCATATTTTTAAACGGTTTTGTAATAACGCGGTCTAGAAAAAAAATTATTCTATTTTTACACGATGATGTTTGATATAGCATGGCTGAGAAAAGTTTATGAAAATTTCAACGTGATCTGAAATCTTGTATGGCTCGTTACTATGACTGACACAAAGAGCCTTCCGAAACTAAATAACGACGGCAAATAACAAATTTTATTATTGAACGCAGTGCTGTCCAAACGGAAACTGAAAATGCTAATCTGGTTGGACTCGATAGCTGTTCTGAATCAGCCTTACGAAAGCGATCACGTATGACATCCGATGATGATAGGGAATAGAATTCTGTTATTTCCATCATCGCATTGACCGCTTTTAATTTTTTACTTATGAACTTTTGATGATTTTTAGTTTGTTTAACTTACTTTTAAGAATTGGTGAATGTACATTTTGTTTATTAATTTATATTATTTTTATAACTTCCTGCGCTACATTAATTTTAAATTTATGTTACTTTTCTTAAACATTTTAAGTGCTTTTCATTTTATGAAAAAAATATCCATTAATGCTTATACGAATTTTATTTAGTGTTCTGCATTGGTCCATCCGTAGATGTATAAAAAACGACGCTCTGCGTAAAATCGCACTTCCTCATTGATGGAATTCAGTTTCTATAATATGGGTTATTGACGGGTGAAGTAGATGGATAGAGGTTTCCTACGTGAATTATTTGAAGAAAGGACGTTAACGTTATTTTTTTGAATAATTAAAACGCAAAATATTTTTGGAGGTGTCATGCAATGAATATATTGTACGTCTGCAATGAATATAATAGTATATTAACGTGGTTTTAAAAAATCGATGTCGGACTTTTTTTTTGGTGGGCACCCCTCTAAAATGTCATCTGTTGGAAGATGTTAACCCGTGCCATTGGGGCCTCAAAGTTTTATAAGATAAAACCACCCTATTGTATATTTTAAAATCAAACTCAACCAATGCGGGTAGGGATTGAGAATTATCTGGACTAGCCTTAGAGCCTTCCTCAAAGGCGCTTAAATCCAATTGGATATAACGCATAATATCTGCGGCTAAAATTTTTAATTCCGACATACTTATTTCAAAATTGTATACGCAAAGGATTGGAAAAAAATTAGTAAATTCGATAGTAAAATTTAATTTTGGATGAAAAAAATTTTGGAAATCTATTATAAAGGGTATTATTGGGTGGTTTGGTTAAGATATAATATTTCCTTTACAAGTTTTATAATTTCGCGTTAAAATTATACATTAATTTTATAGGAAATGTAAATTAAACATTTTCATCTTAACTTGATTCAGTAGATTGTTTTTGATTTATTGTTAATTAATGTAACTGTGCACTATACGTATGTATTTTGTTGCTACTTTTATTAAACTGTGTTGAACATTTTATTTTAGCTTTTTTCACTTTTGATTTCAGTTATGTATTGTAATATGTATTTACAAAAACATTACATTTAACATACAACTATAAAACAATGATACTTTAAACATTTTATAATCAAAACAATAAGTAAATAATATGCATGTATTTGAAATACCAAATTACATAAAATGTGAGGAGCATGTGCAGGAAAATGGTTAGAAATATTTTCAAGTGTAACCTAATAATATGTTTATGTAGTGGAAAATGAAAAATGTACAGCACCAAATCCCTAAAGACTGCGTATTTAACTTTACAAATATTCCTCCAAAAAATGGGGATCATTTCTCATTGCTCTTAGTGAATCTCATTAGAAAATAGTGAATAGTCTGAATTATTGACCTAGTTTCTCACACCACTTATGTTGTGTGTGTTAATTTTATACATAAGTGGCGGGACCTACAGTTTAAAGTCGGCTCCGAACGACAAATTTTTTTTTGTAAACTTTTCATGGCAGGTTTTTTTTACTCTGAGAGTATCAGAAACCTGGTGAGAGAAAATCTCTACAGAAATACTTTTTGTATTTTGGCTTGGGGCTAGAAGCCTGGCTTTACGTCTAATAACCCAACACACTATCTACTAGACTACGGCGACTTTCTGAAAATTAACCTATATCATTTAAAGGATGGGTTTTTGTTTTTAAATGTTATTTTTTAGTAAAAGCGATTATTCTCGATAGAAGTCGCCGTGGTCTAGTGGGTAGTGTGTTGGCTTATTAGACGAAAGGCCCGGGTTCGAATCCCAGGTCAGACATCAAAACGAAAAATATTTCTTCGGCGACTTCCTCTCAACAGATTTCTAGCAAAGACTCTGAGAGTAAAAATTGCTATGAAAAGCTTCTCAAAAATCTGTCGTTCGGAGTCGAATTTAAACTGTAGGTCCCGCCACTCATGTATAAAATTAACGCACACAACATAAGTGGTGTGAGAAGCTAGGTCGTAATCCTGACTGAAGGGTTGTAATGGCCAATTATGTTATGTATGTGATTATTCTCGATAAAAAATGTATACTCATGTTCTTATTTATGTTCAACATTTAGCATAAATAACTTTAATGTTTTAATGCGAGTTAACGGGTCTTATATACATATATACATAACTGCTCATAACGACCCTTCAGTCTGGATTACGTGTTAGTATCTCACACTACCTATGTTGTGTGTATTAATTTTATCCACCTACAGTTTAAAATTGACTCCGAATTAAAAATTTTTTGATAAACTTGTCATGACAATTTTATAAAATGAATTAAATCCGATAATACTTGTTGCAGTTAGATTTCACAAATGTAAAACTTTAGAGGAGATTTGTCCATATAAAACATAAAAGGAATACAAATTATTGAAAGAAATTATAATCGGCTATTATTATGAGAAAAAATAAATTTTTATCATTAAATAATTATTCTAACCTTTTTTTTACAGTGTAGCAGGCGCCATGGGTATCGTATTTCCGTACCTAGGCGAATTTCAACCAACTAAATATCGGGAGAAAATTCTTTGTTGGATGGAATTATTTTGGACTTTTGGCATCATAATGTTACCAGGTATATAAACATCTGTTTTTTTTTCTTTTTTTATTATATTTATATCCGATGGGCATAGGAAAAACGTAAACTAAACATCTTTATGAAAAAAATATCAAATCAAATATATTTCGTATGAAATTAAATATTGAAATGACGCCATTGTGATATGTTAAACAGAATTGCATAAAGTATATTTTAATTTTTAATTTCATTAGTATACATATACATACATATAATATATAGAGCACTATTACATTACTTTACAGTTCACTTACTATAAATCAAAACAATAACACATATCATAAGGGAATACTAACAAATAACCTATTAATATTACACAAGTTAAAACAAAAAATATTTAAAAATATAGAATTGCAACTAAATCCAAACGACTTCCGTTCTCATTAAAATTGCTGACAATATGTCTAGTAATTTTAAACAGACAGGTGATTTCATATAATTAAGAATAATAAAAGTATTGTAATTTTAGTTTTTAAGGGCAGTTTATTAAATAATAAAGAAGCAGTAAGAACTCCAAAAAAATAAAATTTTATTTTTTAACTAAAAGAAACGTAAAGTTTCTAAACTGACAGAAACACAACCTACATAGATTATAACAAAGACGAATTAGAAAAATTCTATAGGACATCTATAATTAAAATAGATAACTCTCACCGATGTATTTTTCATATATCGTTTTTTGTTATAAATAAATTCATTTGCATCATCTATAAACATTTATAAAATATGACAGAGGTGAATAAGAAAGTGTTAAAGTTTTTTTAGAACCTTAATAAGCGCTCCCTCGTTCCATATAGCAAAGAAGAAACCTGTGTAGGACAGAGAGGATTTAAAAGGCAAAAAGAACAAATGTTCTGCCTAATGCGTGTAAGGACAAAAAATCTAACAGAATTCAAATAAATGAATATTTTTGGGGAAACAGCAGAAAGCGACAAAAAGACTTTTTGAATTCTTAATAAAATAAAGGACAGAGCAGCGAGCTGCAAAAGCCAGCACAAGTTTAGATATAAACGAGTTTGACTGTATGTATATGCAATAAATAGTTTTGTTACATTTATAAAATTTAGCATTTTTCTTATTCTGTAGGACATTTTAGCACTGTGTTTTTCATGTTTTAGCTTATTTTAAAAAAATTTTCTTGCAACACTGATTCCACGATATGAAATTGACCCAATAGTATGAGTTCCCAATAGTAAATACACCGACAATCATTGCCGCTTTAAAAGTATATGAACAAAAGCTAGTACCTAAATGTATTAAAAAATCACAGAATATTTCATTTTAACTCATGTACAAATATTCAGTGCCTTATTACGATCCGAAATTTTCTTTATCGATGTTCGCTTTCCGAATTTATAATCTATTAAACTTCAATATTTTTTCATTTATCTCAGAAATATAAATTCAGAAATTCTTAATTTAATAGACTCGATTTAATTAGGGTCATTATAACAACTTGCCGTTAAAGTTGGGTTTAGTTAAAGGTAACTTTAGCTAAAGTTAAGATTAATGTCAACCTACATATAAAATAGAGTAAAATTTTTCAAAAATATGGCAGTGTAATGTCGATAATACTGCTCAATTAAATAAGTGCTTTAAAAACGCAGTTGCAACGACGTGCCTTCTTATTTGTTATGTTCATTCATTTTGTTTATAAAATTTGTGTGTTGAGGTTTTAAAATAAATATAATGAATATGCTAATATCCGTATTGATTTTAAAAACTAATACCTTAATCGTATTAAAATTCCAATTAATAACGAAGTAAATCAACAAACAAATCCCTTAAATGAAATGTCGCTTTATTACACAAATAAAAAAGTTGAATATCTGTTCAAGTTTACACTACTGACAATGCCAATAAAAAAGAAATACTTATTTATGAATATATCTGTCCTGCAGAGTTGAATTTAAATGACCGTTATATATATGGTAATAGACTTTGCTATTAATCTAATTGTGTGTTTATAGATCATAGATCATATTACATTGGGTGGTTGAACTTGATCTTGGACTATAATATTATACAGTGTATAAAAAGAACACTTTGGTTTGTGAATTTAATACATTCATAAAGTATTTCTGTGCTATTGAAATTATAAGTTAATATAATTTGTGAACATATGCATTGTGGTAAATATTATACACAAATTCTGTTATAGATGTACAACAAAACTTTATAGGGATATAAATAACAACCAAAGAGAAAGAAACAGCACATTTACCTTTTTATATTTTTTTGTTAAAAGTCGTTAGTTGTAAATCCGGCTCAAAGGACCAAATGTTGAAGCTTGGTTTTTAAACTTTAAAGTGTTTAAACACTGATTCACAATTTTATTTATTTTATATCTTATTGGCATTTCAAATTGGTTGAAGTTAACGGTGTAAATTATTTAATATTAAGATCACTTATAAATTATTTATAAATTATTCAAATACAATTGGCATATAGGCCCCCGCGTGAGCTTGGCTGTAAAAAGCAAGCTACTAGCTAACCGAACCTAACGTTAATGTAAGTAGAAATGCTTAAAGGTATATGTATATAGAATATTATTAAATATTAAATTAGTTTAAGCGAAAGTGATGATACGAAGTCGCCGTGGTCTAGTAGGTAGTGTGTTGGCTTATTAGACGTAAAGCTCGGATTCGAATCCCAGGACAGGCATCAAAACGAAATATGATTTCTGGCAAAAACTCTGAGAGTAAATAAACCTGCCATGAAAAAGTTCCTCAAAATGAGAGGTATGAGAACCTAGACCGTAATCCTGACTGAAGGGTTGTAGTGGCCAATTATGTATGAATGCGATCATTTTGTTTAAATTTGAAGTTGCGATTTTAAAAATAATATATAATATAGCAAGTTCAAGCAATAACTTAATTTTAGAAGTTACCGGCAGGATGATCCTCCCTTTAGTTTAACGCTCACTTCTATCTTATTGGGTACTCCTAACAATGAAAAATAATTTATCTGCCCGTTAAAATTCGTCCTTTAATTAACGGCAAGCTCTGATCAACTTCTTCCTTTCCCTGATTTGGCGGAACTTGGTTAGTACAGGGACTGCGTTTCACCCGTGGCATCACAACGCGGCGCCATGCGTGCTCAAGTGAGCTTTGTTATATCAGAGCTACCACTACGACCTACCTACCTAACGGCAAGTTGCAATAATGGCAAGTTTAAACTTTTTGGACTCAAGAAGGCAGCGACGGTTTTCGTCTTCCGCATTAAAATCATTTCTTCTCAACCTATTTCCTACACGCTGGAATAGATGGAATGTATTGAATAGAACTCCTGGAAAGCAATTCATGTGTTTCATTTGATTTTTTTTCATGTTAGCCAAGTAAGCCAAAACTTGTCTTAATAACGCTTTTATGCATAAATTTTGGCATTAATAAAGCAAAATAAAGTAAATACAAATATTTCACATCACTTCATTAATTTAACCAAATGAATACTAAACTCGCTGGTATATCGGATCACTCACTGTTAAGGATTTTCTGCTTGCTAATCTATCAAAAATAGAAAACATGTCGTTAGTATAATTCGCAAAGACGCTAAGTCCACTTTTTTCCAAAACTGAGATTTTAATGCAAAACGGTATAAAATACATATTTTACGACAACAACAAATTTTATTATGTAGTTTAAAGTAGTTGTAATTTTGTGGTTTGCAAAAACGCTAAGTCCACAAAACTACGAAAAATATTAAAAGTACGTGCTAACTCCATTAATATTAATTTGTTCAATTGAATTTGGTCTTTTTTGTTCAAAATCGGAAGTAAGCAGCCTACATTACCTAGGAAACTTCAGGTCCATAATTTGGTTTTCTATAATCTTAAAAATAAAGGAACGTTTTGTTTATTGTGGAGTGTAATGGAAAGCGGTCTGAGTTTCGAAGATTTCGCAAGTATTTGGGTTTATTTTATAGAGTTCTTTGTGGAAACGATAATCCAAACAAATTAATCTTTATACCGATGGTTGTACGCATTAAAACAGAAAATATGGCCTGCTTAATGTGGCTATCAAACACGACATTGAGCATTGACAGACCTGAGTGTAATAAAGGTGAAAGTAATGAAACAGATATTAGAGCTTTAAAGTACACGCCAGCCAAAGAAATATATTATTGTAAATTCGTTTTTTTCCTGTATGGAAAATATTACCGCAGAAAATTGATGATAAAATTGCAGCAACTTTAACAACAGAGAAGAAAAATTGCTATAAAGTATGAAGACTTACAATTTCAACTTTACCCAATGAACGCCACAAATTTTGCGATGATTTACCTCACTTTTGAATTTTAAATTAATTGAACATTCTGTTGAATTAAATTAAAAAGTGTGATAAAATTAAATATTAAATAATAATTAAATTTAATTTAAATAATATAAACTAAATATAACTTAAATAAAATAAACTTTGAATAAAAATATACATAAAAACAAATATATATATATGTAATATAAATAATAATTCACATTATCGTTATTATTTAAAATAAATAATTATTAACTATAAAAAAAATAATTTCTAAAAGAACTACCCTTGAAAATGTTAAAGGACATACATTTTCAAGGTCAAAACAACAAAAATAAAACAATAAACTAAAAACAAATATTGCAACAACTTCATTACGAACTTAATGTAAATGCATTGTAATGCATAAAACGAAAAATAAAACAAAAGCGCATAACACAAATTACAACAATAAAAATCATCAAGAAAACTACAACTATTACAAATATTGAAACCATTAAAATCAACATCAACATCATAAACCGGTTTTGCAACAGATTTGTGGAGACACAGGCAAAAATTAAGCAAAGATGTCTACAGAAAACATAATTCCTTTCTAGCTACTAACTGATGTCTCTAAGTTTGGGGGGAAGCCAGAGGAATTGCAGATGTTTATCAAGAATGTTGAAGAGGTTCGTCAATTTGTTGATGCAACATTCATAACACTATTTGATATTATAATACGCAACAAAATCGTTGGGGGTCGCCGTGGTCTAGTAGGTAGTGTGCTGGCTTATTAGACGTAAAGCCAGAGTTCGAGTCTCAGGCCAGACATCAAAAATAAAAAAACACAAAAAGTATTTTTTCGGCGATTTCTTCTCTTTCTCTTCTTGTTTCTCAAAAATCTGTCGTTCGGAGTCGACTTTAAACTGTAGGTCCCGCCACTTCTGTATAAAATTAACACACACAACATAAGTGGTGTGAGAAACTGCGGGCTTCTTAGGGACGATTGCTGTAGACTGTGTAATGGTGAAGGTATATCACTGGCCCTTTCATAAGTCACCACCAGCAACTCGTTTCCTTACCGTTCGCATCTTCCCTCTTTCCACCTTTCCTAAAACCTGCACAATGCACTGCATGTGAGTAGGGGTCATCTCCTGAGTGCAGGTTTAATTAAAAAAAAAAAAAAATCGTGGATGAAGCTAATACGTCGCTGATTAACAATCCAACGAATTGGGAAGCGGTTAAGGTAATTTTAAAAATTAATTTTAGTATTTCTGATAGTATAGAGAGCATTATAAATAAAATAAAAACTTCCGAAATAAGACACTCTATAAATCAATTTTATGATTATGTAGAATCACTGAAAACAAAATTAAATTTAAAAACAATTATTGATGGAGATAATGAACAATGGTATAGTTGTGCAAATAATGAAAAAATGGTTTTAAAAATTTTTATTAGCAAATTGCCTAATGAACCGAAACTTATATTGGAATCCAGAAATCCATCTTCTTTGCTAAATGCAAAGGAAATTTTAATTGAGACAGAGTATTTTTACATGAACAAATCTCAAAGTTCACAATTTTTACAATCTTCTTCTTCTAATATGAATAATTTTAATGGTAATCCAAGAAAACATTTTTCTCAATATCCAAATTCATTTCATTTTTAAGGAAATTCAGGAAATATTAATGGTAATTTACGGAATCGTGGTAACAGTAATGATAGTTTTGAAGATCCAAAGTTTATAAATCGAAATTATAGAAGCGGAAATTTTTATAATACATATAGTGGAAATTTTGGAAATGAAGGCTACAATAATAGCAGAACTTTAAGGGGAAATTATAGTAATGGTGGTAATAGAAATAATGTGAATCGAAATATGAATGAAAATGGTAGCGGACAGACAAAAAGTAGTAGAAACGAAGTTGGTATGGACGTAGACTGTGTTGAAGTGTCAAATTTTCAGCTGCGGACCGAAGAAATTTACCCTATATAGTGTTGAAAACTAAATCTCTTCCAGTGAGAATCTTGATAGACACAGGTTCTGGTACTACGCTTGTTAGGAAAGGCTTATTTCATTCTTCTTTTCAATCTGAGTTAGAATACCCTATTACTTTGAATACTATTTGTTCGAAAACAATATATATTTAATGAATTTGATGGAATTATGGGCTGTAATGTTTTGAAACCATTGGGTGCGAAGATTGATTTGAATGAGAATATGTTAATAACCAATAATGCGAAAATTCCAATAATATAGAAAATCTTCAGGGCCGTACAATGAGAAGGATATTTCGTACTTTAAGGACATAATCATGGATATAAACTTCAATTAACCCAGAATTAGTTATCTGAATGATAAATTGAAAAAGAAAAATTTGAATGACGAGGAATTAGTAGAATTGACAAAGCTAATTAAGGAATTCAAGACAGCTTTTTATATAGAAGGTGAGAATGTATCATCTGTTGGTAAATATAAGCATAAGATACCTACGATTAATGATATTCCCGTGTACAGTCGAACATATCGCTTTCCACAAGTTCACAGCTCTGAAGTTGAGAAACAAATTAGAGATATGTTAAATTCAGGAATAATAACTAAATCTTATAGTCCATATAATGCTCCCATTTGGATAGTTCCAAAGAAATTAGATAATTCTGGCGAACAAAAATGGAGAGTTGTGGTAGACTACAGGAAACTAAATGAGGTGACAATTGAGGATAAATTTCCTATTCCCAATATGGAGGATTTATTCACAAAATTAGGAAGTTCTCAATATTTTAGCACGCTCGACTTAGCAAAGGGGTTCCATCAAATCCAAATTTCACTCGAAGACAGGCATAAGACAGCATTCTCCATGCCAACAGGACATTATGAGTTTAATCGTATGCCCTTTGGTTTAAAAAATGCGCCTGCATCTTTTCAGAGGATGATGAATGAGGTGGCTGCATGATTTTATAGACAACATTTGTGTTGTTTACTTAGATGACATCTTGGTGTTTTCTACATCACTTAAGGAACATATAGTTTCCTTGAGGAAAATTTTTCAAAGACTGTCAGAATATAATCTAAAATTACAGGTAGATAAGTGTAATTTTTTCAAACGTGAATCTGAATATTTAAGACACATTATTACCCCGGATGGTATAAGTCCAAATCCGGATAAAATCAAAATTATTCAGAAAATTCCGATTCCAGGGACGACCAAGGAAATCAGATCATTTTTAGGTTTAACTGGTTTCTACAAAAAATTTATAAAGGATTATAGCCGAATAGCTCTCCCTATTATTTCGAATTTGAAAAAAGGTTCGATAATTATGCTAATGACCGGAATTACATTGATTACTTTAATAAATTAAAGACAATTTTATGTACAAATCCTGTTTTGGCATATCCCAATTTTGACAAATTATTCGTTTTGGCAACCGATGCTAGTAATGGGGCATTAGGAGCAGTGCTCTCCCAAAATGGATATCCGGTTTCTTATGCGTCGAGGACATTGAATAAGCATGAACTTAATTATAGTGCCAATGAAAAGGAGCTTTTGGCAATTGTTTAGGCAATAAAATATTTTAGGCCATACTTGTTTAGGCAGAAAATTCAGATGAATCATCGTCCCCTGACATGGCTAAATTCGTTGAAAGAGCCTAATATGAAATTACAGAGGTGGAAAATTCAACTGAATGAGTACGACTTTGACATGGAATATATTGGGGGCAAAACTAATGTAGTAGCGGATTATCTTAGTCGCCTGCAAGTTAACGTTCTACAGGGGGAGCAAGAGATCCTGGCTCAGATTTGGCAACAATTCATAGTGGACAAGATAATTTAAATTACCATATTTTTATTTCGGAGTCGCCTGTGAATATACAGTTTGTCAAAAAAATCTTTGCACATAGAGAAAAATTAAGAAAACTTAGAAAAATTTGTTGATTTCTAATATAAATAATCAAAATTTTAAATTTTTTCAAACAGGATTTTATAAATACATGTTTTGTTAATATAATAATTAAAAAAATTTTATAACAATGACAATATTCTAATGTAAGTTGTTAAAAAACAAAAACAATCCAACTTTATTGCTGTCAAAAAAATGTTTGCACACTTGATAAAATATTAAGGCATATGCAATTTTTTAAATGTATAGTGCTAATATTTTGTGGGTTCACCTTGAGCTTCAATTAAAGATTGCAGACGCCTTCTCATGGATTGAATAATCTTCGGAATGTCATATTCTAATGGTATTTTTTCCCACTCTTCTTTGATGAACTTTACCAAATCGTGTTTTTTTGTGGGCGATCTTTTCCCTGCCTTTTTCTTTAGATGAACCCACAAATTTTCGATAGGGTTAATATCAGGACTTTGGGCAAGAGTATCAATAACTTTGGTGCAGTTGTAAAGGAACCTGGAGTTACATAAATAAGATTTATTTTAAGGATCATTATCTTGATAGTACTTGTGATTAAATTCATTCTCATTAACCAGGTCAATAAAATCAAATTTCTTGAAGCTGGCGGTCAGTTCATTTTATAAAATATCAAGATGTACTTTCTTAGTCATTATTTCATTCAAACACCAACTCCGGTGCTGGATATATAGCCGAATACCATTACAGACAGTTTTCCAAACTTTACTGTCAGAATAAGATTTTTATTTTCTAGTGCTTTCAGAGGCTTACGCCAAACTCTTTGCGGTCCGTCATGATAATAAAGCATTATTTTCGTCTCATTTGAGAAAATAACATCGTCCCAGTACTCCGGAGGAAGTGAAATGTATTCGGTGGCAAATCTTAATTTCTTTTCGACATTTTGTGCTGACAGCAAGAGTTTTTTGCCTAGTCATTCTTGAAGAATATTTGTATTTTTGAAGAACATTTCTGATGGTTTCTTGGAAAACACGTAACCCAAAGTCTTTTTAAACTTGAAGAGCTAATCATCTCGCACTGGTCTATCATATATGGTTCTAATAATTTTTCTCTCAACTCGCTGCGTCATCTTTTTTGGACTGTCTGTAGATCCCTTTAAATCTAGTCCTCCTTCTTTTTCAGCACGGGATATAAAATTATATACAGTCCTGATGTTTAGGGAGAACATAACGACGATTTCCTTGGCAGATTTGCCTTTGTAGTAGTTGAAATAGCACAATGTATAATATTTTTTGAAACTCGTTTCCCTGGCATTTTTTGTATTCAAAAATAAGGACACTTGTTACATAAAAACGATTATATATAAGAATCAAATTATAATTATGTTGGGGAATAGTTTCAGTTATGAAAAGGAAAATATATTTAGAAATATAAAGGTGCGGTTTTCCCTTGTTTGCCAAAATATAACTGAAAAAAACTAAAATTTTGTTTTGTGGTCACACTACGCATATTTGTTTCTTCAAATAGCGGCAAACAAAAGTTTGGCAAATATTTTTGCGATGTGGTCACACTTAAAAAATATTTGCCACAAAACATATGTTTGACCAGAATGATTGGAAAACAAAAATATGTTGACCGCATTTTCACACATAATAGAAAGTGAATATTTTTTGTTTTGTGTTGCGGAGCTTCTGTGCTATTTTGGGAATGGAAAAAGAGAAAGACGACTATGGCTTTGGAAATGGGTTTCATGCATAAAATAAGAAAAAAAACTGAAAAATTATGTTTTTAATCACAATAAAATTAACAAAAACAAATGTTTACATTTTTCCAGTGCAGCCAATCACCATATTTGAAAATCGTTGAAATGACGTACATAACTTAAAATAGATGTTAAATCAAAAAATTGGAAATTGAATATATATAAATTGAAGGAAAATTGGAAATCGAATATATATATAAAAAAAAAAAATTATTTATAGATATATTTGAGAAAGGTTTTCATGTCACTTTGTTTGAAAATGTATCCTCCAAAATGACTGAATGAATGATTGAATTCCAAAATGTACTCTATTTGTGTAAAAGGAAAATTGGAATTATGCTGCTGCGTTGAATTACAATTCTCCGTTATAATGACTCGTACCGTCCACTTCATGAGTTCCATCCATAACCTTGTACTTTGAATATTTTAACATGCTTATTTTCAGGTACAAAATTTGTCGTGATAATTTGGAGAAAAAATCATAATCATTGCAATAATAATGAAAAATTTTCTATACCAAAAATAAGAACATTTTATTTTTATATACTAAAGAGTTAAGTCATTTCAGGGATCTTTTTCTTTAATGAGATTTAAAAAAATAATCATTTTACTGAAAAATCATTACAACTCCTGAATAGCTTCCATCTAGAAAAGTATAACCATTGATATTAATGATAATTAATGGATTTAAATTTCAGTTTCTGAAAGTATCTCTGTATATGCAGGCGCCCAAATATTTATATATATGTATATAATTATAAATTATTTATTTTCTTCAAGTTTTAGTTTTGCTAGTATGCAACACAGCCTTAAACAGCTATTATTTGTCACTGTTTTCCCTTACGAAAAATATGTAAGAGCAAACAAATATTTGCCAAAAAATCATAAAAATATTTGTCACAGAGTGGTCACATTAAAAAATATTTGTTTGCCGGCAAACAATTTTATTTGTCAAAAATGGCGGATTTTTCTGTTTGCCACGCAAAATTATTTTGTGGTCACATTATCGCAAACAAATATTTTATGTTTTTTGGCAAATACCGTACCTTAAGACACAAGATTACATTAAAATATTATTTTGAGGAAACGTTATTGGAATTTTTGGGCAAAATATTGCCAATAAGGGGTATTGTAGGAATTTTTTGTAGTAATTTGGAAATATATACAAATTTACAACAGACATTGATCCATTTTTTTTTTTCTAATGTACCGGGAGTGAAGTTTGTAAAGTCTACTAATTTTATAAAAGATGTTTTAGAGAAGGAGAAACTATTGAATATACTGGAAAAATTTCATAATGATAAGAATCACAGGGGTATTGAAGAAACATATTTAGAATTGAGGAAAATTGTATATTACCTGAATTTGAAAAAGGAAATACACAAGTTTATTAATAATTGTGTCGTGTGTAATATGTGCAAATTTGATAGGATTACCTATTCGAAACAAATTTTGTGTGACTGAAACACCCTTGAGATCAAATGAAATAGTACATATGGATACATGGTTTTTAAATAGGAATACGACATTTTTATCATGTATCGATAAACTGACGAAACATGTGTCCATACATTACTTTACTGATAAAAATTCTGTAAGTATTATTGAGAAAATTAGGGAAAGATTTGCCATTTTAGGAAAATCGGTGAAGATTATAGCAGATAATGAATTCAATACTGCTCTTATTAGAGATTTTTTGAAGGTCAGCTAATGTAAATTATCACTTTACGTCTTCAAATACACACACGGGAAATTCGGACATTGAACGATTCCATCTTACACTTAATGACCATATTAGGTTGTTTAAATTGCAACGAAAAGATCAGGATCTCGACGATAGGTCTTATGTATATAAATCTGTGGAAATATTTATAATTTTGGGGTTAAACCTAATGATCTATTGCACAGCAAAATTGATTCGTCTATTTGGAAGAAGTTACACGGTACTGTTCATGGAAGGAAACTGAGAAGAATTGAGAGGGCTAATGAAGGTGGTCAGGATTGTCATGAATTTGGAGAACGAGAATTTGTAAAAAATTTAGGATTTAATAATTTAAAACAAAAACCAAAATATATCATAAAACAAGTAAAGGAAATAAAAGATACACATTTTTTTGACGAAAAAGATTGTAAACGTGAAAGACAAATTATAAAAAGGAATTTCAAATATCAAAATCATATACCAAATGAAAAATTTGAAAGAAAATTAACTGGTAAAAATCACACAATAAAGAATAAATAAGATCCATAACATATTTCCATTGTTCATTATAGCTCTAATAAAACTTAAAGATTGTATACATATATTGATATAAACATATATATATATAAAAAAAAATGTTTTTTTGCTTTAAAAAACATAAATTTTTGTAAAATTATTGTTATATAAATAGATATAAAACTAATATATTTTTGAAATATGTAGTTATGTATAAACATACATATGTACGCCACTCTCTATTTTAATTGTAAGATTACTTTATTGCTATTTACTTCCTATTCCAATTTTTACTTTAATTTACATTTTATCAAATATTTTCTTAACTATCATTTATTATGTAATATTCTTTATTTTAATTATTATCAACTATTTTCCTAATTACTCGTTATCTCCTTTTACTCTTCTCTATTAAATTATCAAATATTCTTCTTAGTGTTAATCCTGTTAGATATAATAAGTATAAATAAGCTTTCTTTTTTAAGAATTAGTTGATTAAGAAAAGAATTGTTGAAGGAACAACATTAAATAAATATTGATTTATTGTAAAAAAGATCATTCTTTTACTCATTGTGATTTTTGTTTTCGCACCGCTTTAATTTGTTACATTAGTTTATATCAGTTTTGACCGAAATAAATTTTGAATCTTAGCTATTTGATTAAAGTATATTGATTTCGGAATTAAAAAAGTTAATTTCTAAAGTCTCAGAATTTTTTTTCTTGAATCCATAAACGATACACTAATTTCACTAAAAACTTTGACTAATAATTAATTATTAAGTGAAAACTACAATTTTACATTTTAAATTATTATTATATGTACTTTTTTGACACGAGTTTTTTTTTTGTTCATTATTTATTTGAATTAATTTCTAGGAACATATTTTTTAATTCTAAAAATAGAAGAAATGTCGGGGGTATTCACACTTTTATTCATGGCTTCAAATTAAAAATGT
Organism: Sarcophaga peregrina; assembly: GCA_014635995.1. NCBI lineage: Eukaryota > Metazoa > Arthropoda > Insecta > Diptera > Sarcophagidae > Sarcophaga > Sarcophaga peregrina. The sequence continues at coordinate 88,234,925 of CM025789.1, forward strand.
AGATACATAATTTTGTTCCCTATAAGGATAAAAATAATATTCTTAAACTATAAAAATGTATTATTTTTATAGCTCTATTTATAAAATGATTTGAAAATAAAAATTTTTTAATCTATTAACAGGAATTGCTTGGATAATCATTCCTATTGTTATGCATTTGGAATATGGAGGTTTTTTCTACCATAGTTGGAATTTATTCGTTAGCAATTTGTGCGATACCAAGGTAAATATTTTCCATTAACGATTAACAATATCAAAAACAATAATGTATATTGCCTTTTAGTTTATTATTAGGTTGCTGGCTGTTTGCTTTTCCCGAAAGTCCGAAATTTCTGCTTGAACATGGCGAAACAGATAAAGCACTTAAGATTCTCGTGCACATGTTTGTGAAAAATACTGGTCGCAAACCAGAAGATTATCCTGTAAGAAAACAGTATTCATTATAATTTTAGAAAAGAAAAAATTTGCTAAATAATAATTAATTTTTTATTAACAGTGCAAGAGCTTAATAGCACCAAATAGATCATCGGAAAAGACTGGCGAGAAAAGGGTGCGAAATTTAAGACTTCGTAAACCTGAAGAACTTAAATTACTACTTTCTGAGATTTGGTCCCAAACGAAAACACTATGCAAAAAACCACATCTGAGAAACACATCTCTAACATGCGGCATACAATTTTGCCTTACAACAAGGTTAGAAGGCCTATTTTCTTTTCTTAAGGATGAAATTTTATATAAAGTGGTATACATTTTCGTCTGTTTCGTTAGGACTAACTTTATTCTTTAACTTATAATTATAGTTACTACACTCTAATGGTATGGTTTCCCGAATTATTTCAAAGGTTTGACTTCTATGAAAAGTTAAACCCTGGTGTATCAGCTTCTATCTGCGATGTTTCATCAATTGTTGTATCGAATTCGTAAGTGTCATTCCTTTTACTATTTTTATTTAAAACCTGCAGAAAGACAGAAAGACAAATAACACAAAAAAAAATTCTTAGACGTTAATTGAAATTCTATTAAATTAGAAATTCTATGCATTAAATCATACCTGTTAAGTAATCCTAATATATATTATAAATCCTTCTGTAAGTCTGTTTTTTTGTTTGTTAGCCAATCATGCCTGGATCGGCATTATTGAATTCGGGATATTGATCGAGCTTTTGTCGATGCAGGTTATAGGCTATAAATCTTTTCAAAATTTTAAATGAAAGGGAAAAAAAATGGGACAAAGGAAGAAAAAATGGGCAAAAATTAGTAATTTATGCATAAATGCTGTATTTCATCTGTTTTAAAGGTATTTTTTACGATTTAGCTTGGTTAAGTTTCCCAAATAGCATTGGAGGTGTTCCGTTTATAAAGTTGGACCAAAAGGGGTCCAAAAAAGGGGGAATGGGGAGAAAAATGGGCAAATTGAGTGCATTTATATTTAGGACTTAGTAGGAGTACCTAAAAAACTGGATTGTTTGTTAAACCGGTTTCCGAATAATTCGAAACCGATAAACTGATTTTTTATTTATTGTTATTTTTAATGCAAAAATGATCGAATAATTTTTTTTTTAAATTTAAAGGGTGTCCCATGGCCACCTTTTTTGTAGAAATACCTCCCAAACGATGCCTGTTAATGCACTGATTTTTTAAGTGTAAATAATAAAAAATTTTAAATTTCTTTAACAACAACAAATAACACAGTTATTTTTTTTTTTTTTTTAATTTAAAAACATTTTTTAAACTATGGTATGTATGCGTGACGATTGTAATTAGTAAAAACAAGTTTATTTGTTTTTATTACCAACACTGCAACTTACCATCAAAAGTACTCTCTATTCCAACTGTGTTGGTTTGTGTATGTGATAAAATTCTCCTTTTTCGCCATCTATTTATCAATTTTCAATCATTATTCCAATAGTCAATTTTTCTTTACTGATTCTTTATATCATAACTAACTGAATAATCATTATTCGTAATGGACTGCTTAAATGCTAAATGTAATATTTTGGGAAAAGAAAGAATGACCTCAGGTTGGATATGTTTGGGTAACGATCATTTGAAATGTACTGCTCTCAAAGCACGCGATGCGGATGTACTTTTGGACCCGACAAAGTCTCTGCACTGGACTTGTTCTGCATGCAAAAATATTAAATATTATTAATTATAAAGGACAGTTTGACACGCTTAGTAATGAGTTTTCTGCCTTGCAGTCCAAACTGGCAATCTTTGGTGAATTATTTAAACATTTTTCGAGTTTGGACAAATTTATTAATTATGACCAGAACCGCTCTCTCAAAAGGATTGCAAATTCACGCTATGTAAAAGAAATTCCATCCTTGAGCAACTCAACTGTTCCAACTGTAATTAATTCCGTAAAGTTCATTGATCCTAATTCTGCGCCTTCTACGTCTTCAACATGTTCTCGGTATGTGAGCATTCCATCTATCGATATTGGCAGTGGATCGGATAATGATTCACAAAATTCTCCATTATTAACTCATACAGGAACAATTGATGCCCAATTAGTTCCAAACCCTCTTCAAGCTGTTCCACCTAAGAATACTGTGTTTGTTTCGCGATTAGCTAGTGACACGACCTGATGATATTGATCATTACATTAAATCGAAATTGGGAGCTAAAACGGACATATGGATACAAAAATTCAAATTTTCTGCACCTAGGGCAATTTCTTCATTTAAAATTTTGATCGCTGTTGATAACTTTCACCTCATTATTAATCCGAACTTCTGGCCTGTGAATAAATATGTACGGGAATATACATACTTTTGGACAGAAATGACTTTGAGTCGAATATTGCTCGCTTGTCGTCAACTAATGTACCTGCATCAAAAAACTAATAACCAACATTAATGTTCTGAATATTGTATAACAAAATGTACGTGGCTTAAATACTAACTTAACTGACCTCTTAATTAATAGCTATGATCTTACATTTGATATTATAACCTTCACTGAAACCTGGCTCACTGACGATATTTTTATGCTGAAATTCTTTGTGACAATTATCAGGTATATAGGTGGTGTTCGAATTGCAGTGTCTTCATCACATCCATCTGAAATCATTGAAACTCATTTTAATGATATTGAATTCGTCGCTGTGGTTGTTAAACTGAGGACATCAAAAGTTTACATAACTTGTTCTTATGTTCCTCCAAATTCTAACTATATAAGTTGGTTTCCAATCCCGTAGATCGTAGTGATTCTATTTTTGTGGTTGGTGATTTAAATCTTTCTTCAATTTCATGGATTGATTCATCTAACGAACCTAATTTAATCCTATTTGAGAACAATGATTTCTTAAACAATATTTTTGACCTCTCACTTTATCAAATTAATTCCGTTTATAATGACTTTGGGAAAATACTTGACTTGGTATTTGTGAGTGATGTTAATAAGTGCACCGTTATGCGATCTGAACCGGTAACTTCCCCTGAGGATCGTTATCATCCTACGGTCTAAATTATTTTAGATGTATCTACAGCACATACTGCTGTATTACAAATCAGAATAAATATTATTACTTTCCTCGTACTAACTACACTCCACTGGGATTCTGTACTCGCTATTAATAACTTTGATAATTTGGTATCGAATTTCTATGCCATATTATACAGTGCTATTAGTTTAACTGTTCCGAAAATTAAATTATGCTTTAATAAAGGTCCACCATGGAATAATCAGCACTTAATAAATATTAAAAATAAAAAAAATAAATGTTATAAGAAATATAAGAGATCTGGCTTATCTGCAGACTATAGAAATTATGCTTTGGCAAGATCTGAATATAATATTACTAACAAAGTTGCCTATAAAAATTATATAAATCAGATAAAATCTTCTTTAAAGTTTAATCCTAAATATTTTTACAAGTTTGTAAATTCTAAGCGTCGTTCTTCTGGTTACCCCAAACTTCTAAAATATGACTCCATTGTGCTGATGATGATATTTCAATAAGTAATGCATTTGCTATTTCTTCTCTACCACGCATTCTTCTATGTCTTATGATACTGGAACTCCTTATCCTTATGCAACAAATCAATCATGTGTGATATCCTTTGCGTTTAATTATATTGACGCCGTTTTTTCGAACTTAATATCACTAAAAAGCTCTTTTAGGCCAAGTCCAGATGGTATACCGAGCTGTATACTAAAAAATTGTGCATCATTTCTAGCCGTGCCTCTTAGTGAAATGTTCAACATGTTTCTTAAATTGTGCTATTTGCCTTTATTTAAAAGTGGCATTAGATCGGATATATCAAACTACAGAGGTATTGCCAAACTAATGCTATTCCTCAACTTCTAGAGAAAATGATAACTGACCTCCTATACCATAAAATTTCGTTTCTGCTATCGCCATGTCAACACGGTTTTCGTAAATCTCGAACATCAACAACTAATATCTTGGAACTCACTACAATTGTCAATGAAGGATTTTCAAATAAAATGCTGACTGATGTGATGTACATTGATTTCAGTAAAGCATTTGATAAAGTGAATCATAAGCTTTTATTGCACAAATTATCACTTATGGGCTTTAGAGATTCTGCTGTAAAATGGTTAACTTCGTATCTGTCACAAAGAACTCAACAAGTCAAATTTAGAAATGTCACATCTAAAATTATTAAAGTCCAATCTGGTGTACCTCAGGGCAGTTATTTGGGTCCAACTTATTCACTTTGTTTATTAATGACCCTCCCTCAGTTGTTTTGAATTCCAAGGTACTGATGTATGCTGATGACGTTAAAATATTTAACACTTTTAGGGCCATTACTACAACTTCCCGTTAAAGTTGGCGTTAGTTAAAGGTACCTTTAGTTATCTTCAACTTATTTGGGTTGTTACAACTTACAGATCAACAAAATTAAATTTTTCAAAAACCTGGCAGGGCCGGAGCAAAGTTGATAAAACTGCTCAATTAAACAAGTTTTTTTCAACGCAGTGGCCACAGCGGACTTTGTTTTTTTGTTGTACTCATTTTATTCAAATTTGGAATTGCCATATCGAAATAGTATATGATATGGCAAGTTCAAACATAGAGTGACCTTTAAATGCTAAATTTAGGATGATCTTCCCTTTAGCTTAACGCTCACTTCTATCTTATTGGGTACTCGTAATAATGAAAAACAATTTATCTCTCCGTTAAAATCCTCCCTTTAGTTAACGGCAAGTTGTAATAATGGCCCTTAATAATGTTTGTGGATTTGATTTACTTAGTACTGACTTTTGCAGATTTTATAAGTGGTCCAAATTAAATTTGTTGGAATTAAACAATAAAAAGTCTAAGCACATGAAATTTTTTAGACACTCAAAGATTGATACCTTCTACTGCATTGATAATACAGTGTTGGATAAAGTTAAAACTATTTTGGACCTTGGTATTCTATTGGATCACAGACTCAACTTTTGCGATAACGTATGGTGAATAAAGTTTATGGCATACTTGGTTATATGAAACGCTGGTCTAAGAAATTTTTTGATCCATATTTAACTAAAATATTATTTATATCTCTTGTCCGGCCTCTCCTGGAGTATGGTTCTATCATATGTGACCCTTGTTATGCAATTCATATAAATAGCATTGAGTCTGTGCAAAAGCAGTTTTTAATTTTCTGTTTATGTGGTCTTGGTTAGAACTCTTATGAATTACCGCCATATCGGAGTAGACTAGCCTTGTTTAAGCTGCTAACTCTTAATCCGAAGTGATGTCAATTCTGAGTTCTTGCTCGGTCGATTGAAATTCAATGTTCCTGTGCGACCTACTCGCAATTTTGAACTGCTTTCACTGAATTATTACATATCTGATTATGAAAATAATGATTTCTTTATACGAATGCTACCAAGTAGTGGATTTTGCTGTGTCTAAAGAAGTGTTAAAGAAAACTCTAACTATATTTCTGAATTGGTAATGTTCTTCTTGTTGAATTAATGTTAATGTGTATTGTATTTGTTGTATTTAGTCAGTTAGGCTATATTGTATCTATTGGCTTTAAAAAAATAATGTTTTCCATTATTATATACTTTTTATGCTCTTTATTAAATAATTTTTATTTATTTATTTAAGAATTACAATACAATTACAAATTATATTATAATCATGTATGAGCTGAGTAACTTCGACCATATGCCCGGTGTAGTGTCACAGACCAGAGCCCCTGGTGGGAATCGAACCCACGACCCTCACGCTAATAGTCTAGCACACTACCCACTAGAATACCAGGGCGCTCTATTAAATAATTAAAACAATTATTTTTATATAATTAAAATGGAAAAAAATTTAACCAATTTTCAAGTAAATAAACTTGCCTCCGTATTTTCCATTATTTTATATTTTATTTCAAACAAAATACAGATATCTCTCTTATAACGCGGTACTTCTACAACGCGTTTTCGACATAACGAGATTTTAAAAAAAATGTTTCGTTACAACTCGAATTTTCGACTTGTATAGCGCGCCTAAACCGAAATCGAAAAAAAGGGAACAAAGGCTGATAACTGATTTTACGATCGCACAAAGACTAGAAGAACGTCCAACAAAATGTTTTTTATCAAATGACAAAAACTTTACCGATGAAATTTATTTCACGTTCCACGTTATATGATGTTCGAAGTAAGCGACAAAGGGTAATGAATATTTCTGTTTTCCGATTGTTTTTTTTCTCATTACGCTTTTTAAATTTTAAAAAGTATGAATTTAGATTTTGAGTTGTAAACTTACATACATCTTTAATTTAGTACCTATATATTTTGGAAAAAGTTTATTGGAACATAACCCTTAAATTTATATGAAGGCTAAGTCTTCTATAAAGCGAATTACATAACGCGGAATTTTCCAGGAACGTAACCACCGCGTTGCACGAAGAGCACCTGTATCTCATAGGCCGAAGAGAGACTGGACTCTATCTCATTGATATTTGTAGTACTACGCGAAAGCCGAAAGTCCATACCATACGTATCATGCGTGCTTGCGTTACATGCGCATACCGAAAAAGTAGAATCAGTGTAGTTATTTGACAAGTTACAGAAGAAAACGCATAGAATGCATAGATGCATAATCCTAATTTTCTATGCGACTCAAGCAGTGTAGGAAAATATCATTTTTAAAATTGACTTGCCAAATTATATACTATTGTGAATGGTTTCGATATATATCTTTAAATAGTGCATTACTATTTTGGCATTTTTCTTTTTGCGTTATAAAAATATTAATAAAAGCATATTTCATAATAAGGTTTATTATTAATTTAAGAGGAACATACATTAGAAAAACTTGAACTTGGCAAAATGCGATTTTGAGTTTTCAAGACATAAGTCCTATGATCTAATTACCGCAAACACTTTTTGCTATAACTTCGGTTCAGCTTTGGATATGAAACAGATTTTTTTTTAACATGTACAGAAGGTCTAAAAGAGCAGTTTTGCTTAAGTAACTACAAATTTTTAATTTTTTGAGATATGACTATGTTGCAATAAAGGAGCGATATATATGATTGTTTTTATGTACTTAGTGTCATCTATTTTGAATTCATTAATTTGTAAAGGAGGACAAGACAAATGGAGGATAAATTAACTTAAAACACTCGTCTTGTGTTTGTGGATTTTCGTAGGCCTTAACTTAACAAAATATCAGAGTATACCGACAAAAATTTAAAACTATGAATCAGCTTAAGGCGGTTTTACTGGAAGCGTGAAGCTCCATGGAACTTGTGGTGCGCTACAAATTGGAAAAATCAATTCCCAAACGTTTATAAGCCGTTCTTGAAAACAAAGGATATGCCACAAAGTATTAATTGTTGTCTTTTGTCATTTTTATCAATGGAGCTCTTATTTGTCCGATTATGCGTTGAGTACAAAAAATTGAGTTAATTTCGTTTTTCTTTATAAAATTACCGTTATCATCAAAAATTTTGTAATTTTTTTTATTAATCTGGAAGTTTGGAATATAGAGTGTAAATAAAAGTAAAAAAAACATATATTTAATACATTCTTTTCAAGTTTTAAGCCAATACATATCAGACTAATGCTTGTCCGATTATGCGATGGAGCCACTGTATGTAAACTCATAAATTTGTAATTAATGCCATGAATTCTTTAAAAATCACAATTTGATTTTCTATTTTTCCCAAAAGTGTTATTGTTTCCTTGAACAAAAATAATTCGCATAAAACGCATAGTGTATAACTTGCAGTTGCCGTGGTCTAGTAGGTAGTATGCTGGCTTATTAGACTTAAAGCTAGGGTTCGAGTCCCAGGCCAGACATCAAAAGAAAATACATACAGTATTTTTTCGGCGATTTCTTCTCACCAGATTTCTGGCTAAAACTCTGAGAGTAAATAAAATTGCAGTGAAAAATTTCTCAAAAAACTGTAGGTCCCGCCACTTATGTATAAAATTAACACACACAACATAAGTAGTGTCAGAAACTAAGTCAATAATCCTGACTGAAGGGTTGTAATGACGAATTATGTTATGTGTAACTTGCAATAAAAAACGGCATATAATGCAAGAATCGCATGTAACGCAAGGCGCAAGATGGTATGGACTTTCAGCTTTTCTATGCGATTCATGCAATGTTGGAAAATGTCAGAAGTTTTAATACTGACACCAAATTATATACCATTGCAACCAGTTTCAATAAATATGTTCAAATAGTGCATTATTATTTTCGTATTTTTCTTTTTGTATTATAAAAATATTGTTACAAAAGTGGAAATGGTGTTGTTAAAATAATCAACAAAAGCTCCAAAACCAACAAAAAGGACTTGATCATGCATAAAATGATAAACAAAAGCTCCAAAAACAAAACAATGCAGTTGTTCACGTGATCAAAGAATAAACAAAAATATAACAACAACATCAGCACAAAAAAATATAAGAGATAGAAGATGGAAATAGCGAACAACAAAGCACAACAACCATAAAACTAAACAACCAACAACAAAGTGTAAAGAATGAAGAAGTAAACAAGCAAAAACAAAATGCATATAAGACATACAAACAACAAAAATGGAAACAATGTTTACATTTTTGGATTGTTCCCGAAGGCGTGTCGAGAAAACAGTTGCTAGAGTTGGCTTCGAAATTAGCTAGTCGAAACAACTTTTAACAGCAATAAATTATCTTTTATTTTATTTTAATTTAACTATTTTTATAACACAATTGCATAGAAAATTTTTTAATAAAATATTTAGCGCTTTAAAAAACTTTGTTTTTCAATAACTAACTCCTTTATAATAATAAGCCGAGAAAAAACGATTTGTTGATTTTTATACAAAAGTCGACATAATTTCAGAACCGTTATTCAGCTATTAAAATTAATACATATATTAGATATTTAGTAGTATACATATATGTGTACGTACATATTCTACGTATTAAGCAAATAAAGAGAGTAAGCAATAAGGAAAAACAGTATATGAAATAAATAATTGAACTACAGTGGCGGCGGTAACAGCTAGTGTTGTGCTTACAAAAAGGTAGTGAGCAAATAAGAATTACTAACAAGTGTTGTTGCTTATAAAAAGGTTTTAAGCAGAGAAATATCACGAACAAGCAAATATTGTGAAAGCTATCATTGTGTACGTGGAATAAGTTCGAACAGTGGCACAAAAGTTGTGCAGATAATAAAGAATTGACTAATAATTAAACACTTATTTAGTTTTATTTTATTTGCAATCTACGAACTCATATTTTTAACGTTTTTAAAAGGTAAAAACGTAACAGTATTAATAAAAACATATTTCATAATAAAGTTTACTACTAAAAAAAAAAAAGGAAAGAGCTGAACAACAGCTAATCAAAACAAAAAACCAGTCGCATAAAACGCAATGTGTGTAACGTGCACTAAAAACGGCATAGAATGTAAGAATTGAATGAAACGGATGGTATGGACGTTCGCCTAAAGTTTAATGGCCTAGTATACACTCATCATTTTTCTGAGGACAACAAAATACCAGAATAACATCTAATTGTTACTATGTTTGCTGCATTAATCCCAAGCATTGAAGGTTTTAATAGCAAATGTTGGATTAATATAAAATAATGTCACCTTAAGCGGACATAACTAACTTGAGAATCTTTGTTCACCTGTGGAAGATTTTACTGTAATCCTAAAAAACTAAAGGAAGAGATAGTACATAGTGTATGCCGCACACATTCAACTTGGAAATGCTTCCTCATTCCATTCTTTGTGTGATTCAATAGTGTTTGACTCAATTCCATAACCTTCATAATTAATTGTCAGACCTAATAGAACCCAACCAAAAACCTAACCTCCTACTTGTAGACGAAAATATAATTCGTAGGCCTTTATTGCTAAATGGGAAGAATAAATACGTTGATTACAGGTAAACAAATGTTATGTCAGAAGGTTATAATCCTTTTTTGTACAAATTGCGGCATTGCGCTACGTGCGCGTTCTCTTGATTCTACTTTTATAGGTAATCGGGATAGCTTAACGTTAATTTCTCAGAACACGTTCTAGTTAGTTTAATTGAACAATGAAAAGTAAAAATAAATATTATTTTAACGGAATTTTCTAGTTTGGTATAAAACAGTATACAAGTTGGACAGATACAGTGTTAAGTTAACTTCATATATTTTAAGTTTGTAATTATATTGTTTTCTTTTCTAATATCGTATTATTGAATTTCTATTCTAGAACATTCGAATCATGTTATGATGCAGTTGACGAAAAAGTGTTTTTGCATACGATCATTATCGGTTTAGCATGTATTCCTACTAGTTTTTGGTTACCGCTCTGTGTTCATCGATTGGGTATTAAGTTTTTCCTGGGTAAGTCGATAAGGAACTTGTTAAATTGAGATCGTTTTTAATTAAATCGAATGATATAGTTTTCAGTTTAACAGCGGCAGGTGTAGTTACAATCGGGCTCTATTTTGTTAGAACATCGGTAGAAAATTTAGTGCTTTCTTGCATCTTTGAAGCGCTGACGTCTTTAAGTATAAGCACAGTATATTGCGTTATGGTGGATTTATTTCCTACGAATTTAAGGTAATAACGATGTATTTATATGAACAATTTATGATTTGCTTGTATATAATTCAAATTAAAATTACAAAAAAAATTTCTGGCCCTTTTATAATTAGGTATGCATTTTAAAAAAGTCGCCTTAGCGTAGTATGTAGTGAGTTGGCTAATAAGATGCAAAACATGAACCATTGTTTCCAGATCAGAGATCTCGAAGAAACCGAAATGAAATGAGATGTGGAAAACATGTCTGTGACTTCTTTTGACAATAACTATGAGAGTAAATAAAATTACCAATAATTTGTTGTTCAGAGTCGACTTTAAGCTAGGTACTCTGTTCATATTTGCGAAAAATTATGGTTTTTTAATGCTATGTGCAACAAATGTAGTCTATCCTCGCGATTTTGGAAAATTTGTCGGTTTTATTGCTTGAAAGTATGCATCATTGCTTTAAATGCGTAAACAAAAACAATATGTTTTTGAAAGCTGAAAATTGAAAATCCAATAACCAATTTTAATAATATAAACTATTTCTATGGCACTTATTTTGGTTTGGTTTTTTACAGCTACTATCAATAACCGCTTATCTGTGCCCTTAAATTTTTAATTTTTTAGTCATTTTTAAATTTGTTCCATTTTTCCGGCTCAACGAATAATAATTTATGAATTTAGCAAAAGCAAATAAAATGTGATCAGCTGTTTGTATTAATTTCTTGCAGCTTATGTTATTTCGTAAGTTAGAAACAAAGTAGCCAGATAAATTTCACAGCGTTTTTCACAATAAGAGCAGAGTACTTAACTTTACACTTTAGATCGAGCCACTCATGGATAAAATTAACACACACAACATGGTTGGTGAGAGAAGCCAGGTCGCCTGACTTACGAGTAGTAACGAGCAATGAAATATTTAAAAGATTACAGTTATTATATTTTAGAAATAGGCCGTAAATATCTTAGAAACTCTTTACGTTCACGTTATTTAATTATTTTTTTATATGTTAGGTTTTTAATTAAAACTTTAACTGAAAAGTTTAACTTATTTGGCTCTGATGGGTTAAATTACATTCGTTGGCGCCTAAAAGAAAGATATTCACAACAATAGACAACATTCTGTACCATCAGAGAAAAATAAATTTAACTTTAATTCGTCGATCCACCAAATTTTGGCCCAATGCTCTTTTGACCAATGCAGATACCGCCTAGCAAAGCCAAACCGTTTTTTCTTATTAACTTTACTTGGTTGGTCTTGTGCCTAATAAATTTGCCTCTCTTATTAGCTGTGTGGACGCCAGTAGAAACCCCTCGTTTGCATAATTAGTAACATCTACCGCCGTTTTCCGATGGTCAACTTTTACCATTTGACGGTCTAGGCGGGCAGTAGATTTACGAAGTCAATCACTTTCCTTTACTTTCCACGTTATTTGTTTGACGATATCGCGATAAAATCCAACAAACCGTTGATTTGTTGATATTAAATTGATGAGCAATTGATTCATTGATTTGCCTTCTTCCAAAGCCCTTATAACGCCAAATTTGCTATCTGCTGACAGCTGTTTCTATTTTAAAATTCACAAATTGCTAATTTTTCAATAAAATTTTATTTTAGTTGATCTCCTTTTATTTTTTTTTCTCGCTAAATTTGTTCACTTTTTTTATAAATCTAAAACAAGTAAGTAGAAAGAAAAGCAAACATCGCTTAATGATGCTTTTTATTAAAATTTTAAAATCAACGAATTAGGAAAACAAAAGTGGAGTGAAATTGGATAACGTTATAAGTTTCGGAGCCTTGATTGAATATCATACGACATAGCGTTCCATTTTTTCGCTATGTATTCCGGCTTATCATCAAATTGAGTTTCCGCTTATCATCAGTGTTACAGTTTTGTGAAAATTTCAGATCTGTATAAAAGTACAGGAATCAAATACTCTTTAGCCAGTTACAAACGTATTGCAAAGGGAGTCGAATCAATCACATCCCAATTTTTAAACATTGTTTTTATATTAATCTAATATCCGTCATATTTCAGAGTTATGGCAGCTGCATTATCAATGACTTTCGGTCGAAGTGGAGCACTACTTGGAAATCTTATATTTGGGTTTCTCATTGATCTTAATTGTATTATTCCTATTGTCGTCTTTTCATCAATGCTTTTCGGTGAGTAACGTCATCACAAATAAATTTGCTACAAATTTTAATTGAAATCTGTTCTTTCAGTAAGTGGATTTCTCTGTTGGCTGTTACCCAGCACAGGCTCTGATGCTTTAGATTAGAAAAAATTGAATCCATTAAACATATTAAGCAAATAAGACTATATGTCCAATACGTATTATGTTGATATTATATTTGACTTTATTTTCGTTTTCTTTAAATACGATCGATATCGATGAATGCAAGATAAAACCCAAATCATGTAGAATTAAGTATGTATGTATGTATGTGTGTGTAAATAATTGTAGTACACAAGGGTGTTAAAAGTTATTATTTATTATACTCATATGTACATACATGTATGTATGTATGTACCTACAGTCATAGAACAAAAGACTTGAGATGTGTATTACTGCAATTGTTTTTGTTAATATAATAAGTTATTGTACAATAAAAAATATTGTGTAAAGGAATGTATCGAAGCAATAGTTTCCATTTGTTATCAGTACAAAATCAAGTGTTTTCTTTTATTACTTGCGGATAGTTTGAACATACTTGAATACATACATATGTAGAATATGTTTATGCATTTCATAACAATTTGCCTTCTACAAGAATTTAATGTTAGTCCAATAAAACCAATTATTTTTAATTACTATTAAGTGACGTATGACTAGTTTATCTTTTCAGTGCTTTTTCATTTCAAAGATTAAGGAAGAAGATACAAATCCATACACCAAGCAGGAGTAAGGTTTCGAAGTGTTTTAAAGAAATCATATTAATTAATAAGAAAAAAATAAACTTAGTTCCCATACCTAGAAAATATAGCCACATGGATGAAAGAAAAAAAAAACTAACGCTATTGAAACTAACAAGCTGAACTGATAACAATAGCATGCAAATCGTAATGTGCAAAGAACAAATAACAAATATAAGACAGTCCGAGAATAAGAACAATGCATGCTATACACAACTACACAAACAACAAAATCAGTCACGAAACACGAAAAGAATAAAATTTAGGGAAGTACTCGGAAACAACATCAGCCTATAAAGACATAAACCCCAGAGGAGAATTAATTTTTTTCCAGCAATAACCAACTTATGGCATTTTCTTTTCTACCAAAAAATGTACATTTTATTAATAGGCCATTTACACTACAGCGAAATCTAGTAGATTAGATTTCAAATCTTCCTCAAAATCTAGATCGTTTACACTTGATTTATTTGACAGTAGCAAGATTTCATTTTAATAACAAAAACAGCTGACTGAAATTTAAAAGAAAATAATAATATTTCCAAATTTAGTGTAATCCTAATCCTAATATATATTATAAATCTTTCTATAAGTCTGTTTTTTTTGTTTGTTTGTTAGCCAATCACGCCTGAACATCTAGACCGATATTCTTGAAATTTGAGATATTGATCGAGCTTTTGTCGATGCAGGTTATAGCCTATAAAAATTTGACCAAAAGGGGTGAAAAAATGCAAAAAATGGGGAAAAATAGTAATAGGTAATTTTTTACGAGTTAGCTTGATTAAGTTTCCCAAATAGCTATTTTAGGTATACCGTTTCTAAAGTTGGAACAAACGGGGTCCAAAAAGGGGGAAAGGGGCCAAAAACGGGAAAATTAAGTGCATAACATATAAATCGAGCTTTTGTCGGAGCATATTATAGGCTATAAATCTTTTCAAAATTTTGACCAAAAGGGGAGAAGAAATGGGACAAAGGGTGAAAAAATGGTAATAGGTATTTTTTTACGCTTTAGCTTGGTCAAGTTTCCCAAATAGCTATTAGAGGTGTTCCGTTTCTAAAGTTGAAAAAAGGGGGAAAGTGGCCAAAAACGGGAAAATTAAGAGCATAACCAATCATGCCTGAACGCTTGAAATTTGGGATATTGATCGAGCTTTTGTCGGTGTAGGTTATAGGCTATAAATCTTTTAAAAATTTTGAATTAAAGGGAAATAAATGGGACAAAAGGAGAAAAAAGGGCAAAAATTAGTCCTTTATGCATAAATGATGTATTTTATTTGTTTTAAAGGCATTTTTTTACGATTTAGGTTGGTTATGTTTCCCAAATAGCTATTGGAGGTGTTTCGTTTATAAAGTTGGACCAAAAGGGGCCCAAAAATATGGAAAGGGGCGGAAAACGGGTATATTTCATGCATTTATATTTAGGAGTCAGAGTATTCAAAAAATCTGGGTTGTTTGATAAACCAGTTTTCGAATAATTTGAAAATTGCATTTTGTAAGAAGCCGGTTTCGAAATCGGATTTTTATTTATTTTTATAACCCGCGCAACACTGGGTACACTTTGCTAGTATATATTATAAATCTTTCTGTAGGTCCGTTTTTTTGTTTGTTAGCCAATCACGCCTGGTCCGATTTTCTTGAAATTTGGAATATACAGGCATGTCACAAAATCCGATCGGAATGGTTTTGATTCCGTATTTGCAATTCCGATCGATTTTGTTTTCGGTTCTTCAAATTTCGAACGATTTTGTTCATTTCTAAAAATTATGAATTTGCTGCGTTTCAAATAAAGTATGGCAACGTCGAGCATGACAAAAGAGAAAAAAACATAAATGGTGAATAAAAAGCATAAAAAAGCAAAGCAAAATTTCAATTGGAATCCAAAAAAATAAAAAATTGTGTATGAAAAATGCCGGGAATTTCAATTATTGCTGTTGTTAAAGCTAGGAGACAACAAATCGTTATTGAAAAGATACGCCTAAATGCATTTTCGTAAAACTGAATTAAACGCAACGCATAAATATTTTTTGTATTTTCTTTTGTGCATCGTTTGTGTTGCCACCGCTTAAATTTGTTCTACTTACTAAATTTTTGTTCTCAAAAATAAGTGGTTTGTTCAAAAAAATAACGTGGCTATACTTCGATAAAAAATATATAACTTTGTTTTGTTTTTCTCAGAAAGTTTACAAAATTTAATTTCTTAAGCATAAATATTAAGTAAATACAGAGAAAACCAATGTAATGATAAAATACACCATTTTTTCTTTCAGTTTAACTAAGTTTCATTAATATTTGTCTTTAATAAATCATCAGAAATATCAAAACCACTTTGAAATTTTTCGTTTTCTGAAGACTCCACTTTCGGAATTGAAATCACTTTCGAACGGAATTGTGTTCTGTGACATGGCTGATAGATCGGGCTTTTGTCGGTGCAGGTTATAAGCTATAAATCAAAATTTTGACCAAAAGGGGAGAAAAAATGGGACAAATGGGGAAAAAATGGTAATAGCCAATTATTTTTCGATTTAGCTTGGTTAGGTTTCCCAAATAGCTTTTGGAGGTATTTCGTCTCTAAAGTTGAACCAAAAGGGGTCCAAAAAGAGGGAAAGGAGCTGAAAACGGGCAAATTGATTGCTGGTTATCCTAATCCTAATATATGTTATAAATCTTTCTGTAAGTCTGTTTTTTTGTTTGTTTGTTAGCCAATCACGCCTGAACATATAGACCGATATTCTTGAAATTTGGGATATTGATCGAGCTTTTGTCGATGCAGGTTATTGCCTATAAATCTTTTAAAAAATTTGATCCAAAGTGAAAAAATGGGATTAAGGGAGAAAAAAGGGCAAATATTAGTACTTTATGTATAAATGCTGTATTTTATGGGTTTTAAAGGTATTTTTTTTTTTTCGATTTAATTTGTTTAAGTTTCCCAAATAGCTTTGGAGGTGTTTTGTTTAATAAGTTGGACCAAACGGGGTCAAAAAACGGGCAAATTGCATCCATTTATATTTAGGACTTAGAGTATTCAAAAAACTGAGTTGCTTGCTAAACCGGTTTCCGAATAATTTGAAAAATTACATTTTTTAAGAAGCCGGTTTCGAAACCGGATTTTTATTTATTGTTATTTTTATAACCCGCGCAACGCCGGGTACAATCTGCTAGTACAAAATAAAAATGAAAAATATAGGACATTTAGTATTGTTTTCATCAAAAACAAATAAGATTCAAACAGAAATAATGTTGTTGCGAAAAAAAAACGTCAGCATTTGTTGAATATAAGATTTCCAAAAAAAAAAAAAAATGCAAATGTATTACTACACACAATTGATAAATAGTAGAATGGAATGGATACATGTAAGTATCTACATTTTCATACAGGCTCGTAATGGGTTATTCTGGGAGGAAGATGTTCCTAATATGTCATGTGATATGTTCATCGAAAATTTTAGAACGAGCCGCCAAACTTTTCAGTTGTTATGCTTAAAGCTAACATGCATGAACAAAACTGATACAACATTTAGAAAATATATACCACTTCAAAAACGTATTGTCTTAAGTCTTCTTCTGAATATGCCTCAATAGCTCACATGTTTGGAGTATCCAAAGCTTCTGTATGACTTATACTATAAGAATTTTGTAAAAAAGTTTGGCAAAATCTTTCAGAAGAATATTTACCATCAAATTTTATAAATGAAACTAAAATAGCGGAATGCGTAAACGGTTTTAATCAAATTGGGTTTCCACAAAGTTTTGGAGCGATTGGTATATATATTTTTCGTATTCTAAGAACAAAAGGAGAGACTTTATATTAATTTTGTAAGTTATTTTTTTAATTTTTCTTTCAAAATAGATGGATGCCATTTTGAGATTCATCCTCCTGCATCGGAAGATTGTGATTATTTCAATTACAAGGGATGGTACTCTGTTGTTTTGTTCGCTGTTGTTGACTACAGATATCGATTCTTATACATTAATATTGGGTGCCCAGGCCAATGCAATGATTCGTCTATATTTGAGAGATCTCAATTCAGAAAAAAAATGCAAAATCCAATATTTCAACAACAAGCAATTGTTTACGATGGGGTGAAAATTCCTGTTTTGTTAATAGGCGATTCCGCTTTTTGTCTATCTGAATGCATGATGAAACCGTACCCATTTCATGTAAATGCATCAGAAAAACAAAAAATATTTAATTATAATTTATCAAAATCTCGTAGGATTGTTGACAATGCATTCGGCCATTTAAAATCAAGATTTCGGAGACTCGGAAAGGGTATTGACAACAAAATTGATAACGTAAATAATTTAATCAAATGTTGCTGCGTCCTGCACAATTTTTTAAATAAGAACAACGAAATATTTAATGATACCTGGCAATGTAATAGTACAATAACCAGAGATCAGCCAAATTGTGAAAACTTCACTTATGATTATAATCCAAAATCTGAAGAAATAAGAAACGCAATTGCGAACATTTTAATTAAAAATTAATTTAATAACGAATAACATAAATATCATATATATTATTTCTAAAGTACTTTTTTTGTCGGTTTCAAATATCTCCCATACCACCGTATCAAATTTAATGAATGATATCTCATTTTAAAGCTTATGTCTAACACTAATCGAAGAAAATAATTAGAAATTGAAAAATTAATATTTTCATTGATAAAAATTATATTTTATATAGAACTGCATAACAATACTGTTGTCATTATGATTATATGTTTTTGTTCAACTGTGCTAATACAGGGTCGCTTAATAGTAATGCAGTTCTACATAATATAGTATGTATTAAAATCCATTCTGTCAATACCGCTTTTTACTATAATGCCGTTTATTACTAAGTCAGTTAGCTGTTTTGGCAATACTTTGCAGTAGTTGTTAGTTCAAGTGCGATAAACAGGGTCGCTCAATTGTAAATTTCGGTAATGTCGTTATTATCATGGCATTGTTTGTTTTATGAAGTGTAGTAATGCGGTGTCTTTTAATATATACATATATAGTGTCAGCTGATATTTAACAGTTAAGAATAAAAATAACGTGCAACGGAAGAATATAAATAACGTGCATTTAGATTAAAACAAGTAATTGAATTAAAACATCTTTTTCTATTTAGTTCTTAATTTTTACTATTTTATTACCTTATAGTATTTCCAAAACCAGATTTTGTCTTAACCGCAAAAATTTTTTTGTCAATTTTCTAACTGTAAGTTATATAATAAAGTATATGATATAAGTACACACATATTAATATATAATTAATTATTATATAAAAATCGGATTTTGACAAAAAACTATTTTAAGTATATTTGTACACTAAGTTTTAATAATGACGGGCAGACCATTAGGTAGACCTCCTGGAAGAAGGACTAAGAACATTGTAACGTAACACAGAGCGCAGATTAATTCCATAAGTGACGAGCGGAGAAGAATTCGACTATTGCAAGACAGGGAACCTCAGCGTCAATGAAGACAGGACGCATTTAATAATCACCGACAACAATTAGCACAAGGTAATAACTTTGTGTCGTCAAATTACTTGCTTCATCTCGAACAAAAAATCAATACGAAAAAATGATTAGATAAACTTCCAAAAACATATTGTCTTGCCCGTCTTTTCCCTAAATATAATGAAGTTCAAACACATTGTCTTGGTAGTATGGATAAAAAGTGCGTTTATTGCTCTGCAAGGTTGTTTACAGGGGAGTTTTTTGATAATTCATCTGCCATATGGGCAAGATTAGCATAGAGCCCATTACAGTTTGTGAAGAACTTCGAAACCTCATAGAGCAAAATGATATTTTTACCAAGAATTATCTAGAAAATATTAGGAAGTTTAACAATGCTCTGGCATTTGCTTCTATTCAAATGAAATCTATTGACCTTTCTGGTAGAGGTCGATATTGTTTTAAATTACATGGACAGCTGTATCATATGATAGGAAGCTTACAACCACCTTCCGGAGTTGAACCATCATATGCAGGACTTTTCATTTTAGATTTTGATAATGCATTACAACATCGTCTACTGAATAAAGCGAATAAAAACTGCTGCAAAGAAATAATGACAACATTACAAACAATACTAAATGCATATAATCCTTACGCACAGTTGTTTAAATAAGTAAAAGATTTGGATCAAACTATACCAAATATGACTTTACAATTTACTACCACCAACGCATTTCATCCTGGAAAATCGAATGAACCCACAATCAGTGAAGTTGCTGCTGTTTTTCTAACGAATGACGGAACTCCATCAAACAATATTGATTTTGTTATGTATACAAAAGGAACTGGTTCACTGAATAAAATATCTTATCTTAATCCTCATTGTGCTATCGTTTGAAGATTTACGTACAGTTAATAGATTTCTGAGCAACACATTTCAAGAAGCTGCAGAAAAATTACATTTAGTTATTAACGATGCCGAATGGAAAGATTGTCTGCATGAAGCTTTAAAACATAAAATGCCCAAGCAATTAAGATGGCTTTTTGCTATAATTTGTATATTCTGTTCTCCAGCAAATATACTAGAGCTGTGGACAAAATTTCAAGACGCCCTTTCAGAAGATTTTCAAAGACAGCACACGAAACATGATTTTCAGATGTCATGGTAGGTCTTGCGAACAATACAAATTGCCGACACCTATACCCACCGTCGCACAACACTTATGTGAAACCTACAACGTCAAAGAAGAAAGTTTAAACGGTAAAGTAGCTTTTGAGAAATTAAACACGGAACAGAAGGCAGTAGTTGAGGAAGTTTTACATGCGGTAAGAAATAAAACTCCAAATTGTTATTTCGTTGATGGACCAGGGGGCTCCGGTAAAACATTTCTTTACAAAACCATATGTCACATTTTACGAGCAGAAAACATAATTATTATACCAGTTGCATGGACCGACATTGCAGCCAATCTCTTACCAGGGGACGAACATCACACTCGGTTTTTAAACTACCAGTACCTGTCTTAGACACCTCGGTCTCATCAATTCGCACTCACACAAAGGATGCACAACTTCTTTTTAAAACAGACCTCATTATTTGGGATGAAATTTTAATGGTGCCAAAACATGCATTAAGCGTTGTCTATCGTCTGTTAAAGGACGTTATGAATAATAAACTTTCTTATGGGGGAAAAATAATTCTTTTTGGAGGAGATTTTCGACAGGTGTTGCCCATTGTCCGATGCGTCAACAGAACAACCATTGTTGAAAATACAGTAAAAAGATCGCCTTTATGGTCGCAAGTTAAAATTCATGGTTGCTACAACTGGGTAACAGTGATTTGGAAGCCCAAACGACCTACAATAATGAAGCAATTAAAATCCTGAGGCATTGTTATTGCAATTATGATACATTTATTTCCGCAATTTTTAATGTCGAAGAAATCAATGAACAAAATATTTCCCAATTTTATTCAACGTCAATTTTAAGTCCAAAAACCGATGACTGTATAAAAATAAATGAACACATTGTTTCCCATTTGCTACTCGGAGAGAAAAAATTTATTTTAGTTCAGATTGTGTTCAACAAGAGGAAATTGACAATGCTCAATTGTATCCAACAGAATTTTTAAACTCTTTAAATCCATCGGGTTTACCACCTCATAAACTGATTTTAAAGCCAAATGCAATTATAATGTTAATCAGAAATCTTAATGCTAAACAGGGGTTAATAAATGGTACCAGGCTAATCGTAACACACTTGGGAGAGCACATCATATCAGCAAAAATTATTCATACCGATAAAACTGTACTCATACCCCGAATCAACCTTACACCTTCTGAACCAACTGTGCCTTTCCGAATGACACGAAAACAATTCCCTGTGAAAGTTGCTTTTGCTATGACGATAAACAAAGCACAAGGTCAAACCCTTCAAAAGGTAGGATTGTATATACCAGAACCGGTCTTTTCACAAGGGCAGTTATACGTGGCTTTTTCTCGAGTGCGTACGTTTAAAGATATTTTTGTTTGTATTAAGGATTCGAATGGGCAAAAAGTTAACGATGATCATGTCATTACCTCTAATATTATATTCAAAGAAGTATTATAAAAGCCTGTATGTAAGTAAATATGTATGATATATTATGATTTCTAATATTTTTATACTTTTAATAAAATTTCTATTAATTATTTTCATTTTATGTTACAAAAATGTCAGCTAACGGTGCAAAATATTCGCACGGGTCATCTAGTTATTTAATTAATGAAAAGTAATAAAATAAACAAGTTCAAAATTTTTTATAAGCATGTTTCTAAATAAATAAGTAAAAACTCATAACTCTTTCGGGAGAGTATATTGATGATTTTAGAGGGTGCCGCAAAAATAGCCATATATATGAAGACATTGCAACTGGGATGAGAAGCAATGAAGGAAAATATAAAAGTAAGATATTATTAAGCAATATTAAGTTTTTTCCCAACACAAACGTGATGAAAATACCGTTTTTTAATAATGTCTAAGGCGTTGCGTAATTCTTTGTCTGGGTCATCACAGAGAGCCCGAAGTACATACATCAATGCATCAAAAACTTTTTTGTAATCCTTCAAGCTCTTTTTGCCATGAGTGCCATCAATATTTATAGCAAGATTCAATTGCAGAGCTAAAATTTTTGTTATAGTTTTTGGCATTTCCCTTTCAGTTATAATTTCATGGCATTGGTCTGCAAAAATGCACAAAAATTTGGAAAATGATAAAAGTAGAGAAGAATAAAAACTCACGCAAATTTGCCGATTTTCATCGATTATGTTATCATTGAGCGCGTTCAGCTCCCGAGGGTGTTTATTGCAAAAGTAGTCTTAATTGCCACATTGCGTCTTTCCTATCGAACAAGGCTTTCGGTCACTACTTTTTGGGTAGTCAATGCTGCCATTACAATCTCATTTTGAGCTCCTTAATTTCGCCTTGAAATATAAATATTTTTCAGAAAATCTTTTGGCAGCCAAAACATATTTTCATTTTACCTGTTATTTCTGATAATTTGGCATTCACTTCAGAAAATTTGACATCAAATTGGGGAACATTGGCATCATCATTTTCTGTACCTTTATCTGTTTAAAGACAACATAAATAATAAGGCATATTTTTACGATCGTACAAGATACTTACCTGCAGTGCTCAGATAAATGCGCTTCATAATTGCTAGTACAGGTATAGATTTGGTATATATACATTTCTGCACTTAGATTTTTAATGAACTATTTTATTTCACTATCACTTCAATATCACTTTTATAGATTTTATTATATATTTGCAATATTTAGTTGGGTTTTTCCCTTTTTTTTAATAAAATTGAGCACCACCTAAAAACCGTATTTGCTGTGATTGACATTTGATTTACCGACATGTTCTTCCTTTGTTTTATTATTGTTTTCTAATTTTGCTTTTTTCATTTTTACTTTTGTTTTATTCAATATGTTTGGTTGCTATCTGCATGATATTTAAACCAATTTGTAGTCATTTGCAAAATAGGTAATTTATAATTTGCATTTTTATCAACCGACTACTTTATTTACTACAGTGACCATTAGTCTTCAAAGTTTTTTTTACTCATATGCATCTAGTTGAAGAAACTTCACAACCAACATGCAATTTCTGTAGCCAACATTCCTTAACAGCACATTATGTTATCTTCAATTGAACTAATCTACAAGCAATTAGAAACGAAATTTTCGTAGAAATCAGCCCATTAGAATCGCTCAAGAAATTCACTTGCGCCAACATTGCTAAATTTGTGAAGTTCTTCAAGAAGATCAATTTATTATCAAAAATATAAATAAATCATAGTAATAAATTAGTGTATATATACTTATATATGTATGTATATTTATATACATACATCAATACATGTGTACGTAATGTACAATAATAAAAAAATAAATGGAGAAAAACATCGTTCTTCACGATTTTCGCATTTTAAATTAAGTGGCTTCATTCCCTACATACAATCCATTTTCCCTCAACACAATCAATCTAAGAAGCCTTCTCATCCCCCCTAGAAATGGAAAAGGGATAACATCCCAAAAAGGTCAGGCAGTGCCGCCACCTAGTGGAAATAACTAGGGATGAACGATTAGCAAATTTTCCCACCACTACACCAAAAACTCTCCATGAGTTGTTCCTAGGCAACGTTAGATGGCAGCCAAATATCTGCTAAAGAAAATACTTTGTGGAAGCCAAGTGGTTATTTATTTTTCGTTTTTGTCGTATAGTGCTATTATTATTGTGATAATTGGCATATTATGTTCTTAATAAAATAATAATAAATGATAATGATTTTAACCAAACGTCGGCACAAAGATAACATGTATAAGCCAGAGGAAAATTGTTAGTAATATTTTCAAGTGTAACTTCATAATATGTTTATGTAGTGGAAGATCCCTAAGGACTGCGTATTTAACTTGACAAATATTCTTCAAAAAATGGAGATCATTTCTCATTGTCATTAGTGAATCTCATTAGAAAACAGTGAATCTTACTGTAATTTTTTTTGGGTGTATGATTGATATAAAAAAATTCAAACAGAACCGACGAGAACCTATTTCACTAAAAGCTGACGAGCAACTGAATGCATTTTTACGCTCATTTTAACGAACACTGTTGATGTGCGTGTCGTATGTGTGTAAAAACCCGAAGATAATCTTTTCCTGAGGGGAATTCTTGCACCCAAGGCAAATTTATATAACAACATTTATATCTACAACAACTACAGCAATGCAAAAACAACAGGGATTTTGTTTTTGTTAAAGAATATGCGGAATGTCAAAAAAATTAACCCTCAAACCTCCATAGGAAATTAATAAAAGCAATTAAAACACTATATAAATTTTATATATTGAAATTTCTTTTGATTTTTATCTCATGCTTAACTACGCACCTATAAATTAAAAAAAAAATTAAATAACATGTTTTTATATGGCCATCGAGAAAAATGGCAGATGCAAACGTTATTTGTTATTGCTCATAGTTTAGGCACCTAGTTGGAGAGATCGAAATCTTTTCTGGGTAATTCATCACTCTCGTCTAAATAAATTTTAATATAGTAAATCTAGGGTGTAGTTTAAAAGATATATGTATATAGTGTTAAAAGCTTAAATATTATTAATCATCTTGCAAACTTTTTTATAAAATTGGGTTTGAAATAGTAATCCTGAAGAATTTCTAGAGTGCGTATCGTTAAGGATACATCCGGTACAAATGAGGGCTTACAAATGCGAAAATTATTATCGAAACAAAACACAAAAAAAAACAACAAAATTTTGACATTTCAACCAGCGTTGCCGTTTTGGTAATTTTTAACCAAATTTGGTTATTTTTTTTTTTTTTTTGGGAATGTGTAAATGTGTATTTTTTCCTCATTTTGGTTATATTTTATTATGGTTAATACAGCAATCACTTCTTTAATTTTATTTGAAAATTTGCATTCATTAGCAAAGCGTTTTATTTCTTTAAGATGTTTTATTATTATTTTAATACAAATAAATAAAAACCTTAATTTATTATTTGTAGTTTAACCCTCTCATGCCCGATGTTGCGTATATGCAACATTGTCTTTATGAGCGTCTAAGTACCGCTATTTTAACCGTTTGACTGCTACAAAAGTGCTGCGTTCATTTGTTACGAAAATCGCATTTGCGCTGCGAATTTCCGCGTAAGAATTTAGTCAAAAGGCAAAAACTAGATTAAAAGACGAGAAGACAATTTAAATCTTTATACAAAAGTTATTGGAATTTTGTAGATTTTTTTATTATAATAATTAATTGTAGTCTTCGAGCAGTTTTCGAACATTCACACCAGAATCGCTTGGTAGTCAAATGGTTAAATCGTCCTGGTATAGTGGAAGCACATAGGAGGTGTTGATCTTTCGGACATGATGTTTGAATTGTACAAGTCAGACTATAGTTGTCGCATAAAAGAGAGGTCGTCCATCATTACTCCTTTTGACAATGAATTCAGGAACTTCATCACCTTCTCCATCGACACCAGCTCCTTCTGCGGGTTTTGAATCAATTCCCTTTAAAAGAGTATATGTTGCACAGCCTGCAAAATCTCTACGATTTGGTGGTTATACTCATTAGGCAGAATGGGGAACAAGGGGCAGATGTAGGCTATGGGTTTCCAAGCTGTAAATGCAACAGATGCACTTGTGTGCACTTGTGCCCCAATCCTCAAAAACATTGTTTTGTATCCTTGCATACATAAATTGAAATAAACGTCATTTGAAAAAAAACCGACTTGTATTTAAATTTATAACACCATTGTCCAATGTCGCCTATACGCAACACCCTGTACCTCTTGAACCATGACACCTAGAACATTGAAATTTTTGTCAGTTGATATTGAGGTTAACTCTATCTTATATGTCTACTCAAACTACACTCCCGTTTTAATTCATGAAAGATTAACTACAGAGAAAAAAATAAATTTTATGTATTAAACCTTAAATTTGTTAAAACAAATACATTTACATAAAGAAAAAATTGGTTATTTTTTTCCTTATTTGGTTATTTTTATTTTAAATTTGGTTACAAAATTTTTTTAGTCGCGGCAACTCTAATTTCAACACTCGTCAGCTGTTAAGTTGATACTACCTATTACATGAATATGCCTTGCTTGCACCTGATTAAAAAATATTTCTGCGTTGCCACAAAGAAAAAATTTTCCCTACCAATATTCCTTCCAAAATCTATCAAAATTATTCCAATCCTACCAAAATTTTAATTTGAATAATTATAAATTATTCAGTACGTAATTAACGTTTTATTGCTAAAATTAACAAAAAGAATTTCATATATATGACATTTAATGTGTTAAAAAAAAAAAAACAAAACAATTCATTTAAAAAATATAAAAAAGGAACATAAGCATCTATAAAATATGTATATAAAATTTTCGTGTCACGGTGTTAGTGGTTAAACTCTTCCGAAATGGATGGACCGATTTTCATGTAATTTTGTGTGCATATCGGGTAGGTCTGAGAATCGGACAATATGTTTTTTTCAATATCTCTAAATGTTAAGAGGGCGTGCCACGATTTGCCAAATCGTTAAAATTTAATATTTAGGTATATATTGATCGTACACGAATAAAAGTGTAGTGTAAGTGATCGTACACTTTTATTCGTGTACGATCAATATATACCTAGAGTCGATATCGAAATCCCACCAAAAATTGGCGTGACAACATTTTCCCTTCAAGCGATACCTATAGCTCTTAAACTACTGAACCAATTTTAACCATTCTTTTTTCTTCGAAAGCTTATCAGCTTTAAATGGTTTAAAAAAAATTCTATATAGCAAAAAGTAGGCGTGGCAAACATTTAAAATTAAGTAATCGTAGATGAATGCAGTTTGGTGGGTATGTTCGTAAAGTCGATATCGACAAACTTACCAAAAATGGGCGTGGCAAGTCTTCCTCTTTAAGAGACAACTATAAATCGGCTAATTCGATGGTTTATAACAACATATGTATCAGAGATCAGCATGAATCATTTCTCCCCTACTCATAAGCGCTCACGCAATTTTGAGTATGAGTGAATGAACAGAATTGAAATTCAACTACTCTGATTCATTCGTACACGCTACAACATTGATTTATAGGTACAAGTAGCAATGAGTATGAGTACAATATTGACATCAAATTCACTACATTCGAAATATGTTTGATTCATATTCCTAATCATTCTGATTCATAAATTTTGAAAAATATTTACAATACTTATAAGTGATTCGAATGGCTCGAATCATTCATCAAAATTTACAGCCTTTGTTGTTGTTGCATATACAAACAAAGAAGAAAGGAAAGACAAAGACAACAAGCAAAGCATACACGCAATCTTCTTGTGAGTAATAGTAGTATCCGTACGCGAATCATACTTATCTTGCGCTTCGTGTAAATGTTGAGTAGAGACGAGTCGAAGTCAATAACATTATTCATATTGTTGAGTATGAATACGACGAGTACTTCCAACTTTGAGTATGAGTATCAGCTATATATATAAAAATATAGTCTATAGACGGCTAAACGGCTGGACCGATTTTCTTGATGTCTGGAAGGAACTATAAATTTTTATTTTAAAATTTCAAGTAGACGAAGTGCCACATACCCAACAAGTTTTTAATGTCACATATCTCATAAACCGTGGTCTAGTAGGTAGTGTGTTGGCTTATTAGACAAAAAGCCCGGGTTCGAATCCCAGGTCAGACATCAAAACGAAAAAATATTTCTTCGGCGACTTCCTCTCAGTAGATTTCTGGCAAAGACTCTGAGAGTAAAAATTGCCATGAAAAGCTTTTCAAAAATCTGTCATTCGGAGTCGACTTTAAACTGTAGGTCCCGCCACTCATGTATAAAACTTAACGCACACAACATAAGTGATGTGAGAAGCTAAGGTCGTAATCCTGACTGAAGGGTTGTAATGGCCAATTATGTTATGTATGTATCTCATAAACTGCAACAGTTAGAGTCCTCAAATTTTGTATGAACGACTTAGATGTTTAATCTAACATGAACAAAATAGGCGTGCCACCTCCTATATAAAAATATTAAATTAGTAGATATAAGGATATATAACAGTTAGACTCCTAAAACTTTCTCGAAGCTCCTTTAGTATCAATATGGATATGTTAGACAAAAATGGGCTGAGTAGCAAAAGGGGCGTGGGACCTCCCATCAAAAACCTGCGCCGATCGGCTGACAGCCGCCTAAGCCGAGCCGCCGATAAAATTTAAAAGCCGCCGCCGCCGAAAATTTATTCGGCTTAAGTCGGCTTAAATTCAGCCGCCGTTTTTTGTATGTAAGAATATATGAAAATATGTTTTTAATATTGTATACAATAAATTTTTAATATTATAAAATATGATATTTATATATTTTGTTTTACTTGACTTAAATACATTATTGACTTTTTTCCTTTTTTTGATACATATGTTAATAGTAAAAATATTTAATTTTTTGATATGGTAATTTTGTACACCTTTTCTTGTTTTTTGGTGAATGGGGTAACACTTTTAACTTAACGTTAAATTTTTTTTAAAAGACGTAAAAAATTAAAATGGAGAAGCAAAAAATTACAAATTTCTTTCAAAATTTAAGTAATAATTTAAATGAGTTAAATTCTGATTCCGATGACGACCTTGCTGTCTTTAATGGTATTGACAACGATATAAACGAATACGAAAAATTACTAGCCACCAAAACAAAAATTAAAAAGCCCAAGTCCTTTTAAACAAAAAATCTTTAGAACGGTCAATAGTTTGGCACCATTTTTGTCAAATGATTATTGGAAATAACTGTGCTAAAAAAGTATCACATCTGTAAAGTTTGCTTTGATGAGCCCCCCCATGCGTTTGAAGGGGTATGGACGTACATATGTATGTACGTACATAATATATTATTTCTATCCAGGAATATAGAAAATTGAGAGGAGATTTTAACAAACCAATAATGAAACTTTGAAGTCGCCGTGGTCTAGTGGGTAGTGTGTTGGCTTATTAGACACAAGACCCGGGTTCGAATCCCAGGTCAGACATCAAAACGGAAAATATTTCTTCGGCGACTTCCTCTCAGCAGATTTCTGGCAAAGACTCTGAGAGTAAAAATTGCCATGAAAAGCTTCTCAAAAATCTGTCGTTCGGAGTCGACTTTAAACTGTAGGTCCCACCACTCATGTATAAAATTAACGCACACAACATAAGTGGTGTGAGAAGCTAGGTCGAAATCCTGACTGAAGGGTTGTAATGGCCAATTATGTTATGTATGTATGTATGTAATAATGAAACTCCTATTTCGATTAGCTTTTTGCCAAATTTTTTGGAAAATTTTATTTTGAATATTCATTTCTGAAAGTTGTTTTTTGTAAATGTTATAAAATGCGAAATAATTTCAGGTTTGGAGTTTCTACATCAAACCTCTGTAACCATTTACGTGCTCATAGTATTGATGTAAAATCGAAAAAATTTGAAAATTCGAATGCCAAATCAAAAACCATTTTGCCAGGAAGTTCTGAAAATGCAGAGATCTAAGGCCCTTTGTCATAGTGGAGCAACCAAGTTTTATGGTATATATGAAAGCCATTTTACTTATGTCATTTCGGATCACAGTCGACATAAAGGCGCCGCCGAAACTTTACCATATTTCGGCTGACAGCCGACTTAAAGCCGCCGCCGAAACTTTTCAGCTTTAGCCGCCGCTGCCGACAAATTTGCTCGGCGCAGGTCTCTGCCTCCAATATGAATTATGAATCTATATATTTAAAAATGGACGGACCGATTTTCTTGAAATTTTAACAGTACCTTCCTGTATGTCCGAAAGGAACTATGGGCTACTTTTTATTATAAAATTTCAAGTTGGCGAGGTGTCACGCCCATGTACCAATAAGTATTAAATGTGGGATGCCTCATAAACTACAAAAACTAGATTCCTCAAATTTTGTAGGGACAACTTTGATATCTATATGAAAAAAATTTTCAGACTTGCTGTAATGGGCGTGTCATTTCCTATAAAGATATTAAATTAATATATCGAAGAAAATACAACAGTTAGAGTTCTAAAATTTTGTCGAATCCACTTTAGTATCACTATGAATATTTAAGACAAAAATGGGCTGACTTGCAAAAGGCGGCGTCAATATGACTTAAATTTAAAACTTTTTATATCTGGGAAATCATTATAGATATAATCATCAAATTGTACACGGGCAACACTGAAATCCATATGAATAATTTGTGAAAAAATTGCTGGACTAGCAATAAGAGCGAGCCCGTCCCATATAAATATGACACACTAGAATGTAGAATCATTGAC
This sequence comes from Sarcophaga peregrina, assembly GCA_014635995.1. Taxonomy (NCBI): domain Eukaryota; kingdom Metazoa; phylum Arthropoda; class Insecta; order Diptera; family Sarcophagidae; genus Sarcophaga; species Sarcophaga peregrina. Next base: position 88,265,640 of record CM025789.1, read on the forward strand.
ACACATATGAACTTTTCGGAAAGGTAGTTCTTAAATAGTACTTACAATTTTTTTGCAAATCATTTGAATTCCAGATTCGAAACGAGTTAAACATTTATTTTATGAGTGATCATATTGTGATTAATTAAAAACAAAAAAATGCCACCAAAAAAATCTTCACTTTCTAAACGCAACAAAACTGCAGTTAATTTACAATCACAATGAGCTGACGAAACTTCCGAAGAACGCGATGTTTAGGCTCCATTTCAAAGTGATGAACGTTTAGTAAGGGAAAGAATACGATTGCAAAAAGCAGTAGCTGCAGAAACACCAGATCAATGAGATGTACGTGTAGACTACGAACAACAACGTCTAGAGCTGCTGAGACACTTGATCAACATAATCCACGTTTTAGAAGAAAACGATCCCAATCATCAAGAACTGATGAGACGCCGGATTAACGCGATGTGAGAGAGACTACGAGCAGCAAAATCTAAAGCTGCCGAAGGTACTGTTAAAAAAAAATTGTCATGAAAAGTTTCTCAAAAATTTGTCGTTCGGAGTCAACTTTAAATTGTTGGTCTCGCCACTTATGTATAAATTTAACACACACAACATAAGTGGTGTGAGAAACTAGGTCAATAATTCTGACTGAAGGGTTGTAATGACCAATTATGTATGTATGTAAATGCAGTTTTATTAAAAATAAATCAGGAATTCAATCATTAAGTAACAGTAGTATATACTATAGTTGAAGTCCTCCCTCGGTACAAAGAGTCAAAAATATTTATTCAATTTTCTATGGGTTAGGCCTCTTTCTTTAATTACTGTAAGTCAACTATTCGTCAGTATAGAAAGCTGTATTTTTCAGCGGATGTGTATGTGGGTTTTGTATACCCGAATATTGCAAAACCCCGATTTTGAGAGAAAATTAGATACGACCTTTTTATTAGGCCATCGATATATAACATGTATGTATGTTAGTTTTTGTTTTGGAGCGATTACAGCAACTACAACTTCGTCACCGCTTTATGCAACGTATTACTTAGAGGACATATAAAATTGCACACTATTGCATTTTTCTCAAAACCGAATATCGATTGTAGCTGCAAATATAAATAAGTGGACAAGACAGATAATGTACAAAAAAACAACTGCGCTCGTAAACCATTGTACAAAAGTATAAAAGAGAGTTGTGTGAAGCGTGCAACAAAAATCTTGTACTCTTCATAGAGTCACAACGTGCATTTCTTTTTTACTCTCGGCAACCGAACATCTTCGTCGACGCCAGCATTGCCAGAAACTTTTTAAACTTATTATTTCTGTGGGAAATTTTTTTTGAGTTTATGGGGAAAGCAAAGGATGTAGTTTTTGGTTTTTTAAAGCAATTTTATTTTAATTTTCCATAATAATTTTTTTATATATTTTGTTTTGACACTGCAAAATTGTTTTTAAATTATTACATTTAAATCACCCGCGCACGTAAAATCGTAACCTACTCACAACAATGAATAAAAAAGGTCCGAATGTTTTGCTCTTTGTTTCCTCGCCAGCATTGCCATTTAAACCTTTTATTTCTTGGGAAAAACTTTTTTAAACTACTACTTTTTTTTACACTACTGATATTCGTATGGCAATACTGAAAATGTAGCTTCAGTAATAAAATATGCTCTTACAACACAAAGCATAGTTCCGTTACTTCACAGGGAAACGAGTGCTGTTGTATACATTGAATAAATGACAAATACACATTTCAGTGCACTCGTAAATTCCAGATCAACAGAAGTGAGTACACTACAGTATTGCATTCGGTGAAGGGTAAGCTAATAGAATGTCTTGTGCACACCTCTAGTGTTTAGTGTTATAAGCAGAGAAGAGTATCGAACGAGCACATACCTTTATAGATATTGTTGTGTACTTTGTATAAGTTTGGACAGTGGTACATAAAAGTAGTTTAAATAATAAAGAGTTTCATTAAAATAATCACAGATTTGTTTTTACTTGGTTTGCAATCATCGGACTCATATAAAAAGGTAAAAACGTAACAATATATTGACTTCCTATTAAACTCAAAAGAAAAGAGTAAATACAAAGAGATTTTACTTTTTTGATTTTAATAATAATATGATAGAGTTTAAATATTTTTTTTATTTTCTAGATCAAGTACATGTAGCTTTTCGAGTCTCTTGATTTCATTAATATCATCTAACAGATTTGAATGATTACTTAGTCTATTCAGGTACATTTCGCTAAAGTTATGAATCTCATCTTTGAGCATTAAAATTCTAAGATCTCTGTGTATATTTTTGTTGGTGACATACCATAGCGAGTTTGTTATTAATCTGAGAGTTTTAGATTGGTATCTCTGTAATATCTCCAAATTGGAGTTACTTGTAGCTCTAAGAAGGTTTTAGTATTGCTTTATATAGCAGTATCTTGCTTTCTAAGCTTAAGCTTGGCCTTGGACCCAATAACCAATACATTTTTCTTATTTTTATTTTAAGTTGTTCAAGCTTCTTTTTAACATGATGTTTCGAGTAAGTCTCCGATCTAGTATTTAACAGTATTGCTACTTGGAATAATCGTACAATTTAGGTATACATACTGGCGCGCAATCATTTTTCCTTAGTGTAAATGTGACACGAACAGATTTTGTGTTATTTACTTTTATGTGTCATTTTGAAAGTCAATCTTGAACCAGATTTAATTGAGTTTGCTGCGTGCTGGAAGCTATGACTGGCGATTCATCTGAAGCCCGCATTGCAGTATCGTCTGCATTGGTAGCAATGGTGACATTTTCAATTGTTGGTATATCAGCTGTAAAAAGAACCATTAAAATGATAAATAAATTTAATAAACATTACAACTTCATTCTATACAAAAATAGACACATATGGTAAATCCATACATACATCATTGAATAGTCAAAAATAGCATTATAATTCGGTGCGAAGTTTCATTTCTACAACAATAAAACAAACTGTAATATTTCTTTTCCACAGGCTATTTACACATACATCTTTCAGTTTGTTTATTCCCTGTAGTAAATAAAGTAGTCGGTTGATAAAAACGCGAATTATAAATTAATTATTTTGCAATTGACTACAAATTGGTTCAAATCTCATGCAGATATCAACCAAACATATTGAATAGAAACAAAAGTAAGAATGAAAAAAGCAAAATAAGAGTATGTAAGAAAACAATAATAAAACAAAGGAAGCATGTCGGTAAATCAAATGTCAATCACAGCAAATATAGTATTTTAGGTGGTGCTCAATTTTATTAAAAAAAGGGAAAACCCAATTAAATATTGTAAATTTATAATAAAATTCATAAAAGTGTATTTTACAAATAAAATAGTTCAGTAAAAATCAAAATAAAAAAATTTAAATATACCAAGTCTATACTTGTACTAGCAATTATGAAGCGCATTTATCTGAGCACTGCTGGTAAGTATCTTGTACAATCGTACAATTGAATTTTAACAGATAACAGTAAAGTAAATGATGATAAAGCGCCTTGCCAATGATCACATAAAGTTTTGAATCAATTTGATGTCAAATTATTGAAATGAATGCGAAATTATCAGAAATAACGAGTAAGATGAAAATATATTTTGCCTACCAAAATGTCGCGATTTTCTGATAAATATTTATATTTCAAGGCGAAATTAAGGAAATGAGACTATAATGGTAGCATTGTCTACCCAAAAAGTAGTGACCGAAAGCCATGTTCAACAGGAAAAGAACAATGTGGCAATTAAGACTGTTTTTCCAATAAACACCGAGGAGCTAAAATCGCTCAATGATATCATAATCGATGAAAATCAGCAAATTTACGTGAGTGTTATTCTTCTCTATTTTTGTAGACTATGAAAAAGTTTTTGTTGCATTATGGATGCGATTCGGCCACTATGTGATGACCCAGATAAAGAATTACGCAACGCCTTAGCTGTTATTAAAGAACGGTATTTTCATAACATTTGTGTTGGAAAAAAAACGTAATCATTTTAATACTTTATACAAAATTTTCTTTCAGTACAAGCTTTCGAATGTAGACTTATATTTATCTTTTTACTTCTTTTCATTACAAATTTTATTTTCAATCGTGAAATGTGCATGAATTTAGTTTTAATTGAATAAATTTTTTTTTGTATTATAAGAATTATTTCTATACACAAATATATGTTTAATATAATATAAATAAAACTGTTTAAAATTGAATTAAAAAAAATTGAATTAAATAATTTTGTATAAACCAATATTTAAATTAACTATATTTTATTTAACTACAAATTGGTTGAAAAATAAGTAGTCATGCAGAGATGACCAATTGATTACCGCCTATGACATGCCTATGTTAAAATAATGAGTCGGCGACAAAGAAAAAGGTCACTTAATCCCCTAGATGTGCTTATTAAAAAACCAGTTTCAAGTTACTTTAAAATTAGTTTGATTTTCTACAGGGTTATTTTATTTAGCAGCGTATGTACACATACACGTCTACACGCATATGAAAATTAATTGCTTAGGGAAGAAAACAATAAGTTCTCTCAGTATAATAAGATCTTTGAGTACATGTTACTATTTGTTCTTTTTTGTTTTCTTTCTCTCAGTTAACATGAGAACGACGCACAGTGGGAGAAATGCCCAATCTGGTGTCGCTTTAAGGAAATTTTAAATTTTACAATTGTGATAATTTTTTTTTATTTTTTTGAAAACTAAGTAACCAACGGATTTTTGATTTTTTTTTGTTTTGTTTTGCTCTCGATATTCGCCCACCTGTGAGCCTTCAAACTTGACAAATATTTTAGCATGTGCATTAATACTGTTCACGTATTTTTAAAGCCAAAGTTTGTTTACATCACAAGACCTTTATTTTAATTTTTTTTTTTTGGATTAGTGGTTTAATTGATATTATGTATTATGGTATGTATTAAATAAAAAAATATGTTTGTGATTTGTGCTTATATGTTTAAGTCCTTAGTTGTAGTAAACAAATGTCCTGTATAAAATAGTGTTTTATTATGTGTAACTTAAACTTCAATGGAATAAAAGTTGGAAAGATTCGATTTGTTTCGCTCCAATATTTGGTTTATTTGTTTCTATGATCTGTTTTCTATGTCCAATTAAGAAATTATCTGCAACTTTTTGCAACTTTTTCATTTATTTCGTTTTTAAGTTACAATGTCAGTGTCAAAACGCACCCTTTTTTAATTTGGCACGCTGAACCAGTACTAGCAAAAAAGATTTTGGCAGTGGAAAATCATGTTTTTTCTAATGTTATTGATCCATCAAAGTATAACGAAGAGCAATGTGAACTAATTCGTCAACAATTGAAAAATTTTGTTCTAAAATTACGTTGCAAGTGGGTAACTTGTCATAGGATCATGTCAAAATTCGAGGATCGTTATAAAGAATGGTTAGATGGAGTTATTATTTTTCCAGAAACAGCCATTGATAATCGAAAATATAAAAAATTTTCAGATTGCTCAACTAAAACTCAAATGAAAAAAGTTTCTTCTATTGTTGAAAAGACGCCGAATGAAGAGTTAATGTTAGCAACGCGTATCAGTCTTTTCAAGGCTGGAAAAAGAAATGCTTCACAAGTTGTTTCGAAATTAAGCTCAGAATCTACAATAGCTTCAAAAATGCTTAAAAGTGTAAATGCTGAGCCAAAAGCACCTACTCCTTATACACCTGAGGAAGCTTTGGCCCTCTATATAGATGGAGACTATTCAAAAAATACATATAAGTTAATGCAATATGGTGCCAAAGAGCGAAATTGTAATATTTATCCAAGCTACGATGTTTTATCTAAAACTAAAAAAGACTGTTACCCCAACGACATACAAGTAACTGAACGTTCAGCTGAAGTAAATTTGCAGTCTCTTATCAACCATACTATTGGACGTATAATACAGGGTTTTCCAACAACATTTGAGAACCTCATGGTTAAATGCAATAACAACGATTGCATAAAAGCCATATTTAAATGGGGTTGTGATGGAAGCAGTGGTCACTCTACTTATCGACAATGCTTTAGTGTTCCCGAAACTGGAACTATAGATCAGCATTTATTTGCAGTATGTATTGTACCTTTGCAAATAAAAAATGGATCGTCAATACTATGGGAAAATAAAAGACCTTCTTCAACTCGGTTCTGCAGACCTATTAAAATAATTTTTGAAAAGGAGTCAGCAGACTTAGTTCGAGATGAGGTTGAAAATGTTAAGAGGCAGATTGCTCAAATTTTACCTACAACATTAAATCATTTGCAAATACAACATGAATTCCATTTAACAATGATCGATGGAAAAGTTTTCAACACCATAACGGAGTCATCATCACAGGCCTGCGGAATTTGTGGAGCTACTCCAAAATTGTTTAACAATCTGAATTTGATCCAGCTGCGACAACCCCAAGAACATTTCTACGAATATGGATTATCAACACTCCATGCGTGGATTCGCTGCAGCTATAGGCTTAACCACACACGAAAAACCTCAAGACTACACACTATGGAGGACTTAATACATGCATTGTTAGTTTCTTCAGACCCTTTAATTACATCTAAATCTTATTATTATTATTATTTATTTATTCTATCAATATCACAGGTAAAAATTTTTACATTATTTTATTTAATTACATTGCTTGAGGTACTACTTTCAAAAATATTGCAACAAATATTTGCTTTTTAGATTCATTAAATATACTAATTAATTAATATTTACATTCTTAGGGGAAAAAGATAGTAAAAAACCTCTTAATAATTTAAAGAAATTTTAATATTAAAAACTTCTGTCAGCTTCAATCCTGAAGTTGACGAAGTTATTAATGTCACAAACTTCTTATTACATCATAACTTGAAGACCTGTTGCGTTCTTCAAATCGTAGTGTTATTTCTCTTATTAGCTTATAAAACATAATCTGTTTATATTTTCTGTGTAGTACACTTGTAGAGTATCTATAAGGTAGATTAAATATAATTTTTAAATTTTTATTTTGTATCACTTGGAGCTTTTTAATATAGGTGTTTGCACATCTCTTTGACCAGATTTGGCACCCATACGTCATAATTGGTCTTATGCACATCTTAAACAGTAGGAGCTTATTTTTACTGTTAAGAGAAGATCTTCTGTTTAGTATGGGAAATAAAGCTCTCCCACATTTAACTGCTTTTTCGCATGATTGCAGAACCTGCTGCTTAAATGTCAACTTTTTATCTAGTACAATGCCCAAATATTTAACGGCGTCTAAAAGAGGGATTTGCACACCATCTACGGTCAGTGAAATGGAAGCATTTCTTTTCGGCGACTTGTTGAATGGGAATATTATAGCCTGAGTCTTACTCTCATTAATTTTTATTTTCCACTTTTTGTAATATGCTTGTGCGTGTAGAACAGCCTTTTTTAATTTTTTGACTATAGCGTTAGATACTTTGCCCGTTGTTAATATTGCGGTATCGTCTGCGTATAATGCTAAAGAATCGTCTTTAAGAACTTTGAAGTCTGATGTGTATATCGAATAAAGTGTAGGGGATAATACTGAACCTTGAGGTACGCCTGCTGGGATAATTCTTTGATTGGAGTACTCATCCTCAATTTTTACAACAAAGGACCTTTCAGATAAGAAACTTTGAATGAGTTTTTGTAAATAGACTGGAAAGCCAAACATATTAAGTTTATATATCAGTCCGTCATGCCATACGGAATCAAATGCTTTTTCAATATCCAGAAGCACCACTCCAGTGCTTTTACGTTCATTCTTGTTTTTAGATATTAAATTAACTATGCGCTTAACCTGATGTATCGTAGAATGGTTTTTCCTAAAACCAAACTGAACACTTTGAAGTACATTGTTATTTTCGGTATATGTATTTAACTTGTCTAGAATAATTTTTTCAAAAACTTTATCAAGGCAGCTTAAGATGCTTATTGGGCGATAGCTATTTGGAGATTTTGCATCTTTGCCTGGCTTTAATACTGGCACAACTTTAGCTACTTTAAATAATTTCGGAAAATATCCGTGTACTATACACCAATTAAAAATTCTGGTAACAACAACAAAGAATGTATTTGTCATATTTTTTAAAATAATAGGGGTTATACCGTCTATCCCAGGAGCTTTTTTGTTTTTTAAACTTTTTACAAAAAACTTGATTTCTTCTACATCCGTCAAATTACCAGGTGGGTTAATAGACAAGTCTTGATCCTTTAACCAGCTTTTATGTTTTAAAACTACATTATCTTTTATCGATGACAAGTTATACGTTGTTTTATGGAAGTTTTCAAAAACTTCTGCTATAAGTTCACACTTTTCTTTACTATTATAAACTTCAACGCCATTTGTAGTTAAACTCCTTATGTTCATCGTATTGCCCTTCATTGCTTTAGATAATTTCCAAAATTTTTTATTGCCCGTAGGCAAACCTTTTAGAAACTGATTCCAGCTGTTGTTTCTATCATTGCCAATATGGAAATTTATTAGTCTAGTCAGCTGCTTAAGTAAACAAATTATTAATGTTCTTTCAGATAAATTAATTGTTCTTTGAAGTTTTCGCCGATATCTCTTTCTTTGTCCAATTAAAAGTAAAGTTGTTCTCGAAAGTTTTCTTTGCCAAATTGGTTGCGAGCCGACTGGAATTTTCTCCGAAGCTTTCTGGGCAATGCTAGTAATCGTAGATAACGTTTGTTCAATATTTGCTTCTGTAAGTGACACTGATTGTAAGTTATTAATGTTTATTTTGTTATCTACCCATCTTCCTATTTCGTTCCAGTTGGCTTTTCTGTATAAGGGAAATTGTATGGTTTTTTCCATTACTGTACCAAGGATCGAGCAAGTTATCGGAGTGTGGTCCGAATTAAAGAGTTCTGGGTGTGCTTCTAATTGTGAAAAATTCAGATTTGAATTTGTAAGGAGAAGGTCGAGTACTGATGGTTGAGTTGGATTTATAGTCTGGCCAAATCGTGTGAATGAATTGGGGGAGAATAGGTAATATTCTGAATTAAGTTGATGAAGATAAAGACTGTTACCAGCTGAGTTGTTAGTACTACAATTCCAGCTTGTGTGGCGGGCGTTAAGGTCGCCAAATATGAAGTAATCATGAGAAGAACGAGTAATAATATTTAGATCACTTACAAAATCATTTGTGTATTTTGGAGAATAAACAGCTGTAAATCTCACTGGCCTATTATTTATTTTAACTATGATAGAAATATTTTCCATTTTAGAAGTTCGGTAATTTTGGATGAGTTCATGTGGAATAGAGTTTTTAATAGCTATCAGAACACCTCCACCATGCGAAGTACGATCATTTCTATACACTTTAAAGTTAGCCAATTTAAATCTATGATTTGGTTTCAAAAACGTTTCGTTTATGAGAACTAAATCAATTTGTTTTTGTTTTAATACTTGTTCCAATTCTATAATTGCTGTGGGTGTTGTAATACCCTGAGCATTCCAATGCATAATATTTAACTTAGTATTCGTATTATTATATGACATGTCTAAGCATATTTCCAAGCACCCTTAACTTGTCGTACTGGGTATTACATTTTTCAAGAGCATCAATTGCCTCGAAGAAAATCTCTAGAATCTTTTCATTTGATAAATTATTATTTTCTTGTGTTTTGTTGTTCGATTTTACCACAGACGCATAGGAAACTTTATTTTCAGCCTTACCTGATGTTTTTTGAGAAAAGCTTGGTACTTCACTATATCTTGTATCAAACAGCTCATCTTCAGTATATAAAACAGGATCATTCAGGTGCATTCGGGCAGGGCGTCGAATATTTGTAACCCTTTTTCTAATTTCCAAATATTCCCTTCTTGACGGACAATGATCGTCATCAGCTCTGTGATTTATATTTTTTAAGTTGCGTTTAGTGCAATTGTAGCATTTGTAAATCACTGGTCCATCTACGAGTGTTTTGTTGAGTTGACAATTAGAATAGTCGTGAGACCCACCACACGCTATGCATGCAACTGGTCTATAACAATTTGCTGATCCGTGGCCGTACATCGCACATTTGGAGCATTGTGTAGGGCCATTAGAACGACGATTTGGGTTTCGCCAGCGAACAACTATGCCAGAGACGTACCTTATTTTGAATATTTCCTTTTTTGATATTTGTTCCCTGCTAAACTCCAACATATATAATGCATCATCTTTATTCGAACGTGCGGTCATGACTTCTTTAATATTGACCAAGTCAATGTTGAAAGCTTCTTTGAATTCATTTTTTATTTTGTCCGTACTAAGTTTAGGCAAACCAAATAACATAAGTTTAAACTGTTTATGATCTTTAATAGGGTGGGTGAAAAAATCCATAGCCATATTATTCAATTTTTTAACAGCTTCGTTGTAATCTATCAAACTGTTGGGTGTTATTTTGGTACCAATTGATATTCTTTTATATTTGCAGCTTGTTCCCAAAAGATTAATAACCGTTGAGAAGCTATGACTATTATCAACTATTATTGGAGGAACTTTGACTTCGTTTTTTTTAATGATCTCATTTTCTAAACTAGAGACTTCATCATCTTCCATATCAGAAAATATTTGAAACCTGTTAGGGTCCGTTTTTGTGGCCTTTGATACTTTGAACTTGGGGTTATTTCCCCAGTACTTCTTACGTTTTAAAGACATTTTATTGAAAATGAAAGTTTGAAAATATTATATTTTTGATTTATTAAGAAAAATTTGTAAACAGCTGAGCGATGAATTCTCACATCTAAATCTAAAAGTACCACACGGTACTCAAAAAATCATATTGAAATAGATGATGAGGTCAAGCAACTTCTTTTAAATGTGAATGAGTTACATGACACCCATATTTCGGAAAGCTCTGACTCAGAATAATTTCCCAAACAGTTTCCTCCAGAACATGAACAAATATAAAAAAGGACGTCATTATATAAAAAATATTCCATAAATATAAAAACAAAAAAAAAATAAATTACACAAATAAACCACATCTGATACTCACAATAAAAAATGAAAAAGAAATACAAATTTTAAATAAAAAAATTTATGAAAATAAAATTTTAACTCATTATGAACTTATGTTTTTTAAGTAATATTTTCGGTGCATGCTGAGTGTAGGGTAAAAATCTAAAAATAAATAAATACAACATATAATGCATAAAATATGCATATATTTTTTAAAGTTTTGAAATCAAAAGGAATACTAAATTATAAACATATTACTACTATTAATATATTACCAATCGAGAATGCCTCATACAACACTTAATGGCACACCCTGTAGGAAAGCAGCATGTCCAAAAAAATTTTTTTTGGAAAGACAATGTCCTTGGCTAAAATTTCTCTAAACACTTCTAATGGAACAGATCACTCATTACAATGATATAAGTAAAGATCCACCAGATTGGCCATTTCTCCCACTGTGCGACGGTTTAACTTTCCTTGTTAACTACCCCCTCATCATAAAAAAGCACAAAATTTTGTCAATTTTCAATACACTGTGTGCAACATTTTTATATACTTATTGTCTTTGGTTGTACACTTAGTTGAATAGAACCAAAGAATATGGATATAAAGAATGTGCATTATGTAGAAGTAAAATATCTTACAGCGGGTTGTAATATTACGACCCGCTCTCACCAAAATCTTTTCAACATTACGAACCGTTCTCAATTGTGCAGAGAGAACTCACACGCATCCTTGTGGTTTTTGATTTAGTTGCCGATCAGAAGACAACAACAAGACATACGCGGCAGATGTTTTATTATTTAATTTCAGAATGACACTCAAAAAATATTTTATGTTAAAAATTTTCTTTGTCATTAGCTGGGTGTATTTAATTTTTTTTTTTCATTTTGTTGCATAGTACAATGGAAAATTCGTTTTTTAGTTTTATTCACCTATTACACATGGTCTAATTTTTAAGCCACAGATGAATATCTTTAGTGTCATATTAATAAAAAAAATAGATTGTTTTATTTCATTGATCTAAAATTATTAAGCCAAACATATGTAGGTAGCTTAATGTATGTTGTTGAAATGAAAATCAAAATAGCTTATATGACTAAAGGTGCGGTCAGATATGGCAAATGTTTGGCATAATTTTGTATTCCCTTGTTTGCCAGAAATATGACTGAAACAACTAATATTTTGTTTTGTGGTCACACTACGCACATTTATTTTCCCATTTTTGTTTCTTAAAATAGCGGCAAACAAAAGTTTGGCAAACATGTTTGCGATGTGGTCACATTTAAAAAATATTTACCAAAAAATACATGTTTGACCAGAATTTTGGAAAACAAAAATATTTATACACATTATCACACATAATAGAAAGTGAAAATTTTTTTGTTTTGTGTTGCGGGAAAAAAAGAAAGACGACTATGGCTTTGTAAATAGGTTCCACGCATAAAATAAGAAAAAAACTGAAAAATTATGTTTTTAACCACAATAAAATTAACATAAACAAATGATTACATTTTTTAAGTGCAGCCAATCACCATATTTGGAAATCGCTGAAATGATGTACATAACTTAAAATAGATGTTAAATCTAAAAATTGGAAATCGAATAAATATAAATTGAAGGAATTCTTTTAGGTCTAATTGAAAATTATTCATCGATATTTTTGAGAATAGTTTTCAGGTCACTTTGTTTGAAAATTTATCCTCACAAATGATTGAATTCCAAAATGTACTCTATGTGTGTAAAGAAAAATTGGAATTATGTTGCTGCGTTGAATTACAATTCTCCATTACAATGACTCGTACCGTCTACTTCAAGAGTTCCAATCATTACATTGTACTTTGAATATTTTAACATGTTTATTTTCAGGAACAAAATTTGTCGTGATAATTTGGAAAAAAAATTAAAATCATTTCAATAATAATGAAAAATTTTCTATAACAGAAACATGTACTAAAGAGTTAAGTCGTTTCAGGCAACTTTTTCTTTAATGAGATTCATTATACTGAAAAATCATTAAAACCCCTGAATAGCTTTCATCTAGAAAAGTACAACAATGCAGGCACCCAAATATTTATATCTATATAATGAATACATTTATAACAAATAAAAAGGTTTCCATAAAATAAATTATGTATTTTCTTCAAATTTGTATTCATTCATTTTTTTTGCGATTTTAGTGATGTTTTAGTTTTGTTAGTATGCAACACAGTCTTAAACAGCTGATATTTGCCACTGTTTGCTATTACGAAAAATATGTAAGAGCAAACAAATATTTGCCAAAAAATCATAAAAATATTTGTCACAGGGTGGTCACATGAAAAAAACTTTTGTTTGCCGGCAAACAATTTTATTTATTTATTTATATTTTTATTTTGTGGTCACATTATGACAAACAAATATTTTATGTTTTTTGGCAAATATTTTTTTTTTTTTTCTCTTAATTACTAATCACAACCAGTGTTTCCATTTTTAGCTATTTTTAACCAATATTTCCGGATTTGGTTATTTATTTTTCTTATAAAAAGAGCTTTTGTTTGTAGAAATGAATTAATTAGTAAAACCAAAATTTTATTTTGTTAGTTTTTGTTTCTTCTCTTACTATATTGTATTAATTATAATTTATATTTGAAAAAAATAAAATAAAAAACTGTGAATTTATTTTGGTTATATTTTTTCTTATTTGGTGATTTTTTTTACAAATGTTGGTTACAATATTTTTTAGTGGCAACACTGATCAGAATAAACGATCAGAATACCGCATTGTTGCACTCTTGCATTCTGTTTCCTTCCCTTCTATCTTTCCCCACGCATCGTGAAATGTTTTTGAAAAATATTCCAAAATATGTTAAATTCTTTGGCAAAACTCAAAAACTTTTTCTTATATTTCTCAAACCCTTCAAACTTGTTTTATTTAACTCGAACTGTTTTTCTTTTAACACAAAATTGTTGACTACTTAAATATTTTTGAACCGATTTTGAAATGGCAACGTGTTTTGGAAAGGAATTTAAAACGATATAATGGGTAATTTTTTAAGAGCTATAGGAACATTTTTCAATAAAAAACACGTTAAATACAGAAAACTGCATGAAATCTTTATTTGAATCGATAGTATGGTCCATATAATTTAATGTTTGAAGATTATTTCATGCAAATGTTTAGTCCAATTTTGACATACTCTTTCCAACATTTCTGCCGGTATCTCACGAATAAATGCTTCAATGTTGTCTTCCAATGCGCCAATTGAAGCGGGCTTGTCTGTATAGACATGGGCTTTAACATAGCCCCACAAAAATAGTCTAAAGGCGTTAAATCGCACGATCTAGGCGGCCAATTGACCGGTCCCGAACGTGAAATAAAATGTTCACCGAACTCGCCTCTCAATAAGTCTATTGTTACACGTGCTGTGTGGTCTTGTTGAAACCTCATTTCATGCAAGTCTTTTGAAAGGCTTCACACCTAAATCCTTCCGCAAAATTTTCCACGTTGTTGAGTAACAGAAGCCCAATTGCTGCGAACGGCAAAGAATCGATAATTGATGGTCATCATTAACACTGGCCGATACATCTGCGATATTTTATTTACACAAGCGTGTTGGTGGTTTAATGTCCAACAATATAAATTTAGTGCGAAATTTAGTCACAATAGCTCGATTAAACTGACCATAAAATGCAAGAAGTGTGCTATGAACTTTCTTAACAGAGCACACGTTTTGATAATAAAATTCAATGATTTGCTGCGATGTTCGTTTGTAAGACGATTCATGGCTACATTATAAACCAAACTGATGATGTTTGACAGTGAAACAAAACACGAAACGTTCGTGAGCTCTTTAAATCAGTATTGCCAAAGAAGATATTGTTACGTTTTTACCTTTTAAAGACGTTAAAAATATGAGTTCGTGGATTGCAACTAAAATCAAAATAAATATGTGTTTGATTTTAATGAATTCTTTATTATCTGCACAACTTTTGTGCCACTGTTTGAACTTATTCCACGTATACAATGATACTACAATATGTGTTTGTTCGTGATAATTCTCTGCTTACAACCTTTTTGTAAGCAACAACACTTGTTGGTTATTCTTCTTTGCTCACAACCTTTTTTTAAGCACAACACTAACAACTGTTTCCGTCAGACGCTACTTGTCTGCACACAACCTATTGATTTATCACTTCAACCAACGTAACGTCGTTATACACGACTAGCCTAATTTAAACTCCGAATACAACGTACCGTCTGCACACACGACTGATTCAACTCAAACTATGAACTCTGAATATCCCTTGCTCGCTTTGGCTTGCCTTTTATATCCCTAGATCATTAGTGTGATGAATGCCCTCGAGGGATGATGACGGCCTTCGGGAACATTCTAATAATGTAAACAACCTCATTTCATGTTTGTTGTTTCTTGTTTACATTCATCCACGTAGATTAGTTGTTGTTGGGTTATTTCTCTATCCGCTATTTTATACTGCACATTGTTGTTTCTTGTTTACTTCTTTGTTCCCTTCATTTTGTTGTTGGTTATTTACGTCTTTTATCCCTTATTCTTGTTTATTCATCGATCTTGTAAATAAGCGCTTTATTTTTATTGGTAAATTTTTTTTTACTCATTCATTGATCACGTGAACAGTGCGCTTTTTTTTCTTGAGCTTTTGTTTATCATTTTATGCATTATCAAGTATATTGTGTTGTTTTTGAAGCTCTTGTTTATTATTTTAACAACACCATTTCCACTTTCGTAACATATTGTTCATAAAGTTATTTTTTAAATAAAACACCTTATTCTAATTTGATTCGATATATAATGATTTTATTTTATTAATTTACTTAAAACTAAAGTTTGGAATGACAAATAAATACTGATGCAGTATTTTTAATTGTTTAAAAATTGTTTGAGAAACCAATCAGAAAACATGACTGTTGAAAGTTGAAACCAAAAAAAAAAAAAAAACGCCGAACGTAAATTGCAAATTCAAGAGAGTGTTTTCATATTGCCTGAATAACGGTATTCATAAGCTGCCTGACATTCACCCAGCTCTGCTAACTCATCCAACCTTTTGAATGTCGGAACGTCCTGTTTCAACTTGATTTTTTTAACAATGTCGTCTTGGTTGAGTGTTGCTTCACGTCGGCATCTGTGTTGGAAACAATACATCAGACAAGCGACGAGCGGTATGAATGCGGCCAGTGACACCAGAGCAATTTTGTGTACCACCCTGAGTGTTTCTATATGGTAAGTATTTTCCAGAACTAACCAGTGGATATATGGAACCGTTAAATAATCCTCATGACTAGAAGTTTGTAAGTTTAACATTTTCGGGGGGTGTGGTCCATCCTTCTGTGAGGGAAAAACGCAGAGCTTGGAGGGAATGACAAACAGAGTGATCACCACACCTTAAGATACTATTTCAGGAATACACAAAATCTCCCCAGAAACTAATGAAACTATTTACTCACTATAGCCTGCCATTCGTAGCCTACATAGGTCTGTGAAGCGTAAAGTTCCCTTACGGGACACGAATGGCAATTGGGCTAGAAATGATACCGCAACGGGTGATTTATTTGTTAATCACTTAAAGAATTTTTTTAGTCCCAACACATATACCGAAAGAATTGAACTTCCATCCATAAATTGTATAAAGTTGAAACTATTTTGGACCTTGGTATTCTATTGGATGACAGACTCAACGTTTGTGATAACATATCCAAGATCGTGAATAAAGCTTATAATATACTTGTTTATCTGAAAAGCTGGTCTAAGGAATTTGTTGATCCTTATTTAATAAAAATGTTATTTATATCTCTTATATGGGACCCTTGTTATGCAGTTCATATAAATAGCATTGTGTCAGTGCAAAAACAGTTTTTAATTCTCTAGTTACGAGATCTTGGTTGGAACTTCTATGAATTACTGCCATATCAGAGTAGACTACCTTTGATTAAACTGTCACCTCTAAAAAGTCGTCGTCCCATGATAAAACTCTTTTTATTCTGGGATTAATACGAGGAGATGTTGATTCAGAGTTCCTGCTCAGTCGATTAAAATTCAATGTTCCTGTGGGATCTACACGCAATTTTGAACTGCTATCACTGAATTACTACAGATCAGAATATGCCAATAATGATTCCTTTAGATTAGCCTGTAAAACCTTTAATGAATGCTACCAAGTAGTTGATTTCTCGGAGTGTAAAGATGTTTTAAAGAAGACCCTAGCGATATTTTTAAATTTTTAATATAAAGTTCTTGTTGAATTAATATAAAACTGTATTGTATTTGTTGCATATAGTCAGTAAGGATATAATGTATCTATTGATACATTTTTTTTGATAATTTCCAGGATTAGAGACTCGTTGTTGACAAGATAATCAACAAAATGATTGTGACTTTATCAAGCAAAGGAGTTACAACGATTCATTTATATTCAACGCTATTACTCGTCTCAGTTATATCCGACTGAGTGGAAAGTTTCACTTATTACAAATGTTTCGAAAGTCTTTGATAAAGTGTGGCATAAGGGCCTAATACATAAACTAAGTAATATTTTACCAACAAACATACGTGAGCCATTAGTGAGCTACTTAAATGATAGAAAATTTGTAATCACAGAGAGATATGTCTTGAGCATTGGGGAATTAAAGTAAGCGCTCAAAAGTGAACACACATAATGTTTATTTTGCGTAGAGGATCCTCTCCTACTGTTCGAATTAATGATCAAATTATTTCGGTAATCCTTACTGTATGGAATTTTTTTTTTGTCGAAAATTTTTCAGACTGCCCCACCAGCCTACTGCTGTCGTATTAAAAACAAAAGCGCTTATATTGAGGTGAAGACCCTATTCTTGAATGGGCCTGTTTTCTTTCAGCGAGAATTGGAGCAATTTTCCATTGTGCCCGCAAGATATAATAATTGGAAGCCTATCCACATTTTCGCTACCAGTTAACGCTGATATTAATTTGCCGTCCCAATGTACTAATTTCGAAGTTTTTTTTCACCTCTAACGTACATGATTGTGACGCATTTTTCTCGGGCTGCTAGAATAATAAAACGGTTGCCTAAAAAGTGAATTAACCCTGCAAAAGAAGGTAGAGTGTTGCTATACTGGAATAGAAGTCAGTAGTGGCAACGGATACGATTGATAGACGGATGGCAAGTACTGGTAGTCTAGTCAGCAATACTGCATATCAGCATCTATCAGCATATATTTAAGTTGGCAGTCCTGCAAACAGCTGTCAACAATTTTTGACTTGTAAAATTAAAGACTGATTAGTGTTTACGTGAAAAATTCCTGCCGCTTACAAATTTAAACAGAAAAAGTAAATAAAAGAAAAAATAAAAATGAATAAACGCACTTTCCAACGAAGAGTAGCAAAACATAAAAGTTGCTTATAGAGAAAGAGTATTTATAAATTGTATTTAAAAAGTACGCAAAAATTTCCATCATAATGGCTTCACAAATAAAACAATTCTCGACAAAAAGTTAGTTTAATTCGACTGTGAAGATTTTCATTAATTAGTACGACTGAGTTTAAACATCAAATTATATTCTATTTATAATCTTTAACAGAAACGCTTGAATAGCAAAACAACAGAACACGAATATATATGATATCCTTGTGGAGCATAAAGTGCTGTTAAATCAGCTTCACGAAAAAAGCAAGGCTTTAGACAATGTTACGAAGATTTTCCCTTTAAAATCAGAGATCCAACTTCATGAGCTTGAAAAAGTATTTGAAAGCTAGAATGATCTGTATGTAAGTGATTATCACATATAAAGAACAATTTTTATAACAGACTTCAGAACATTAATTTGTAGATTATAACGCTGCAGGTTCCCTACATAAAATCTCTTATAAAAGGAGACATAAACAAAAATCTTGGCCAAATTCTTGGGCGAGACATTGTTATGGTATTTAACGCAGAGGGAGTGCAAGGCAAAAAGAGGTTGAAAGACTTTACAAATGTTTGCGATGATATTATTGGTATTCCTTATTTTAAAAAGCTTTCAATAGACATCATATTGATTTTTTCAATATTTAATTTTGATTTTTTAGATACAATTTCTGATGAGCGCCCAGAAGAAAAATTCAGATCTGCTCTCCACCACGAAAAGAAGAAACTCTACAAAATCAACAGCAAGCAAAAGACGAAAGAAAATCGCGCTCAGCTAAGTGTGGAATGACAGCACTGAAATAACAACCAAAACAACCACGAACTACTTGAAAGTCCAGACTGAAATTTACAATTTAATTCAAATTTTTTTGCGATAACAAAGCCAATGAAATGCGTTGTAAAAATTTTAGTTTTTGTATTTTTTATGTAATTTAAGTTTTTAACTCTGTTTTTTTGCGTTTTTAATAAATAATTAAAATAACCGTATTAACACATAATCTTTGTGTACATCTTTTTAATATTTCTCAATACTAATTTATCCACAAACTACCTACTCGTGGATTAGTTCAAAGGCGACTGGTAGAAAATTACCCTCAAACTTTTCAGTCGTTCAGAACTCTTGAACTCTGCAGTCGTACACCACTACGAAACCGTCCAGAGCAGCACCACTCCGAAAGCGACACAAAACCCAGTAGTGGTTTTCGTATGATAGCCCAATGTTAGAATCGTCAATTGAAAGCATTAACTGGGAAATGAAGAGTGACTAGTCGGTATCGCTTTGCGGCTAGTCGAAGAGTACTTCTGCACTACTACTTTCTTCTGAAGTGAATTAACACACTGTAAAACCTTAATTTAATATAATATTCTGCTTATATACATAAACATATTTTTAATAAATATATAAACATTAAAAAAATTCCAATAAGATGGGTAGCATGACATAATGTCCATTAACATTTTTATTAAAAAATATATTTCTTTAAATCTTTTCTTTTAAAACCGGTGCCGATTTTTTATTGAAAAATATTTATTTTTTTCAAATCTTTTATTTCTAATCTTTGCAATTTATTTGAATCACTTTACATTTCGCATAAGGTGGACAAACATGTCGTGTAATATTTCACTTAAACAGAAGTCTTAAAGTGGATAATTTGTGATGATAAACCACGGGATGCTTTCTTGATGTCATGTAAACATTCTAAAATTTGCTCTAGCTGCTTAAAGACTTTGGAAGAAAAATCAAAGACAAATAAATCGACATTACTTTGTCCTTACTGCAAACAGGTTGTTAAAGATAAATTAAGTATTTTTCAATAAAAAATTAAATACAAATAAGTTTATATATTTTTTTAACATACATACATACATAATTGGACATTACAACCCTTCAGTCAGTATTATTGAGCTAGTTCTCACACGACTTAGGTTTTATGTGTTAATTTTTTACATGAGTGGCGGGACCTACAGTTGAAAGTCGATTCTGTACGACAGATTGTTTTGAGAAACATTTCATGGCAATTTTATTTACTCTCAGAGTTTTTGCCAGAAATTTGAATTTTGTTTTGATCTCTGGCTCCCAGGCACTGGCTTTACATCTATTAAGCCAACACACTACCTACTGGACTACGGCAACTTTTTAAAGGAACTAAAGGTTCAGTTAGCCGTGACTTAACCATAACCATATAAACCAGCTGTTTTAACCAACTTTATGGACATCACTGTTTTCGATTATAAGTGACTTACCATAATGCCATAGTCATAACGATAACCGTATGTACCAATTGAATTTTGGTTTTTTGCCATAACCATTAACAGCTGTTTGCTGAATTTACTTACATGTATACACATTTTTTTGTTTATTTTTGTACTTTTGAAAAATACAATTAACGTAAACAATTAACGTAATACAATTAACGTAACCAGCTGTTTATGGTCATGGCAGCACTGATTGCTGCTAATAGTAAATTAACGGTTATGGATCATGTTACGACTACATCGTTATGGTAAAGTCACGACTAATTGAACCTTAAAATATGTGAACATTATGACCAGTTGCTTTTATGGTAACTTAATGTCCACGGTCATTATGTCAATGGACGTTATGTCATGCCATCAAAATAGAACTGTTTGGGTCGGCTGCCAAATATATTAAAAACGTTTTTATACGAGTTCGTTAATTGCAAAACAAGTAAAAACAAATATGTGTTTTATTTCAATGAAACTCTCTTTATTATTCACACTAATTTTATGTCACACTGTTCAAACTTAACCGACACAACGTACACAACAGTAACTACAACAATCTATTGCTTGTCCGATATTATTCACACACTATTCGCTATACTGTTCACAACGGGTATCCTCGAACCACGACTTTTACTTCATACGCAACTGCATGCACTGACTGACTGAATTCACTCTGACACGCTGCCTGTCTTGTCTTGCCCTTTTATATCATCTTCAGTCTGATGATGGTTCTCGAAGTAGAACGTTCGCGTTCGCGCCTTCTCGAGAATTCTATAGCTACTGTATCGTTGTTTGTGTACTATGTTCTCGTTGGTTGTTGTTGCGTTCGCTTACTTATCTGTCTCTTTTTCTCTCATACTTGTTGCCGCTGGTTTACTTATCCCAGTAGGCCAGATCGTTATTGACGACGTTTGCATCAATGATGTCTGCAGGAATTTTTCAAATTTGTCCTGTATAAAATTCAATTTAGGACAACTTTAATAACAAAGTCGTGTAATTTGTCGCGTTTCGAGCTTAATAGTAGACAGCATAATGACAAATTCTTGAATTTGTCTTGAATAAGATATTATTGAGGACATGATGAGCGACAATTGCATGCAAATTGTCTTGTTTCAGGTTACATTTACGACAAGATGAGCGACAGTGTCATTAAGTTTTTGATTCATAGAAGATTTGTTGAGGACAACATAGACAACAATTGTAAAAGTTTGTCGTGTTTTTATCCTCACTTAGAATTCCATGCGAATTCAACTTATTTTTTTTGTTTTTTTTTTATCAAAAAAAAAAAAAAGTAAATAACTGTACTTTAACGCCTAAAAGCAAAACAAATTATAAAAAGAGACTAAAAATCATTCATACGTGTTTTTAAAGCGCCAGTGAAAGGTTATTTCAAAGTGTGTTTAGTGTTTTAATAATATAAATTTCCTAATAATTATTCTCGAGGTAAGTATACAATATATTTATATAAAAATATACACTACTTAATTTTAGAAATATGCCAAATCATAGCGTCGGAAAATAACCCGTAAAAAGCGGGAATATTTAAACAGAGTTAAGAAGAGTACTGAATCCCAGAATGTTATCAATGAAAGTGAAAATCTTACAACGATTCATGATGGTATTGATCAGTCTTCAGAACTCACTGTTGAAAATTATAATTATGATGGCGTCAAGGATAAAAATTCCCTAAAAAAATATTGCAACATAGTTACCGCAATTTATGGCAATTGATTTGTGAAATTTCTAATAGTATTCATTATAACAATAATTTTATTTCAGAATCAAGTAAATTAGAAGGCTACACCCATGATCAATTTATAAAAGATCTGCGTTTATTGTTGCATTGGTTCAAAAATACTACAAATAGATCTAATTCTAGAAAAAAAAATGAAAATAATAACTCATAATTATTCTAAATTGCCATTAAACCATGAATTTATTTTTATTTTTTTTTATATAACCTTATGAAATGTTCAAATTAGTTTTATTTTATTATATGTATAAATTTTTCTATTATTTATTATATTAATTTTTCTATACATATGTATGTGTAAAATATGTATATTTATTGAAATTAATAAAAAATATATAAAACCCTTATATATTCAAATTTTTCCAAAAAGAAATCATTTGGTAGAAAGTGAGTATTTTGTCGCCCAATTTGTCGTCGATGATCATGTTATGGTTGTTTCAGTTATACGGTCACCGACGATACTATGGAAGGATACTGTCGCTAAACTATCGTCAATGACAAGGTTGAAAAAATTTCATTTATATATTCGTCGATGACAAGTTGAACCACATTGTTACTTATCTGATCGTCAACGACAATATGCATTGTAATGTCGCTCATATTGTCGGACACGAAAAAAGTGCCCTTTGTTCGAAAAAGTCGTCAGTGATTTGCTCCGGCTGTCGCCAACAAATCATTTATGATTTAACATTGTCCTGTACGCATCATCGATGATGTCTTGAAGACTTGGCCAACTGGGTATAATAAGTTCGATGTATGTGTTAGTGTGTCTTGTCCCTGTTGGCCAAGTCTTCAAGACATCATCGATGATGCGTACAGGACAATGTTAAATCATAAATGATTTGTTGGCGACAGCCGGAGCAAATCACTGACGACTTTTTCGAACAAAGGGCACTTTTTTCGTGTCCGACAATATGAGCGACATAACAATGCATATTGTCGTTGACGATCACATAACTAACAATGTGGTTCAACTTGTCATCGACGAACATAAAAACGAAATTTTTTCAACCTTGTCATTGACGATAGTTTAGCGACAGTTTCCTTCCATAGTATCGTCGACGACACATTGGGCGACAAAATACTTACTTTCTCACCAAATAATTTCTTTTTGAAAAAATTTTAAGATATAAGAGTTTTATATATTTTTTATTGATTTCAATATAAATACATATTTATGTACGTACACTTACATATGTATAGAAAAATTAATATAATTTCTGTATAAATAATAAATAATAGAAAAATTTATACATATAATAAAATAAAATTAATTTAAACATTTCATAAGGTTTTAAAGAATTTTTATCAAAATTACAAGATCAATTAGTAAAAAAAAGTTAAAATACATACGTAGTAATATAAATATAAAAAAATAAATTCATGATCTTATGGCAACTTAGAATAATTATTATTTATTATTTTAATTTTTTTTCTAAAATTAGATCTGTTTATAGTATTTTTGAACCGATGAAATAAATTGATCATGGGTGTAGCCTTCTGATTTAGTTGATTCTGTAATAAAATTATTGTTATTAATGAATACTATTTGAAATTTCACAAATCAATTACCATAAATTGCGTTAATTATGTTCCAATATTTTCACAGTGAGTTCTAAAGACAGATCAATACCATCATGAATCGTTGAAAGATTTTCACTTTCATTGATAACATTCTGGGATTCTGTACCCTTCTTAACTCTCTTTAGATATTCCCGCATTTTATGGGCTATTTCCCGACGCAATGACTTTGGCATATTATCAACAGTTAAGTAGTATATATTTTTATATAAATATATTTTACACTTACCTCGAGAATATTATTATTAGGAAATTACACAAAAACACTAAATACACTTTGACACAACCTTTCGCTGGCACTTTAAAAACACGAATGAATGATTTTTAGCTTCTTCTTATAATTTGTTTTGTTTTTAGGCGTTAAAGTACAGTTATTTATTTTTTTTTAATAAAAAAAAAAACTAAAAAAATAAGTTGACAACAGCAGTGAGGATAGAAACACGACAAACTTTTACAATTGTTGTCCATGTTGTCCTCAACAAATCTTCTATGAATCAAAAACTTAATAACACTGTCGCTCACCTTGTCGTAAATATAACCTGAAATAAGACAATTTGCATGCAATTGTCGCTCATCCTGTCCTCAATAATATCTTATTGAAGACAAATTCAAGAATTTGTCATTATGCTGTCTACAATTAAGCTCAAAACGCGACAAATTGCACGACTTTGTTATTAAAGTTGTCCTAAATTGAATTTTATACAGGACAAATATGAAAAAATTCCTGCAGACATCATTGATGCAAACGTCGTCAATAACGATCTGGCCTACTGGGTAGAAACACGACAAACTTTTACAATTGTTGTCTATGTTGTCCTCAACAAATCTTCTATGAATCAAAAACTTAATGACACTGTCGCTCACCTTGTCGTAAATATAACCTGAAATAAGACAATTTGCATGCAATTGTCGCTCATCCTGTCCTCAATAATATCTTATTGAAGACAAATTCAAGAATTTGTCATTATGCTGTCTACAATTAAGCTCAAAACGCGACAAATTGCACGACTTTGTTATTAAAGTTGTCCTAAATTGAATTTTATACAGGACAAATTTGATAAATTCCTGCAGACATCATTGATGCAAACGTCGTCAATAACGATCTGGCCAACTGGGGTGTATTGTGTACGCATTGCCGCATTGTCTTTGTATTCGTAGCTGATACCCCCCAGTTGGCCAAGTCTTCAAGACATCATCGATGATGCGTACAGGACAATGTTAAATCATAAATGATTTGTTGGCGACAGCCGGAGCAAATCACTGACGACTTTTTCGAACAAAGGGCACTTTTTTCGTGTCCGACAATATGAGCGACATTACAATGCATATTGTCGTTGACGATCAGATAAGTAACAATGTGGTTCAACTTGTCATCGACGAATATATAAATGAAATTTTTTCAACCTTGTCATTGACGATAGTTTAGCGACAGTATCCTTCCATAGTATCGTCGGTGACCGTATAACTGAAACAACCATAACATGATCATCGACGACAAATTGGGCGACAAAATACTCACTTTCTACCAAATGATTTCTTTTTGGAAAAATTTGAATATATAAGGGTTTTATATATTTTTTATTGATTTCAATAAATATACATATTTTACACATACATATGTATAGAAAAATTAATATAATAAATAATAGAAAAATTTATACATATAATAAAATAAAACTAATTTGAACATGTCATAAGGTTATATAAAAAAAAAAAATAAAAATAAATTCATGGTTTAATGGCAATTTAGAATAATTATGAGTTATTATTTTCATTTTTTTTTTTCTAGAATTAGATCTATTTGTAGTATTTTTGAACCAATGCAACAGTAAACGCAGATCTTTTATAAATTGATCATGGGTGTAGCCTTCTAATTTACTTGATTCTGAAATAAAATTATTGTTATTAATGAATACTATTAGAAATTTCACAAATCAATTGCCATAAATTGCGGTAATTATGTTGCAATATTTTTTTTAGGGAATTTTTATCCTTGACGCCATTATAATTATAATTTTCAACAGTGAGTTCTGAAGACTGATCAATACCATCATGAATCGTTGAAAGATTTTCACTTTCATTGATAACATTCTGGGATTCAGTACTCTTCTTAACTCTGTTTAAATATTCCCGCTTTTTACGGGTTATTTTCCGACGCTATGATTTGGCATATTTCTAAAATTAAGTAGTGTATATTTTTATATAAATATATTGTATACTTACCTCGAGAATAATTATTAGGAAATTTATATTATTAAAACACTAAACACACTTTGAAATAACCTTTCACTGGCGCTTTAAAAACACGTATGAATGATTTTTAGTCTCTTTTTATAATTTGTTTTGCTTTTAGGCGTTAAAGTACAGTTATTTATTTTTTTTTTTTTTTTGATAAAAAAAAAAAACAAAAAAAATAAGTTGAATTCTATCCTCACTTAGAATTCCATGCTGTTGTCAACTTATTTTTTAGTTTTTTTTTATTAAAAAAAATAAGTAACTGTACTTTAACGCCTAAAACAGAACAAATTATAAGAAGAGACTAAAAATCATTCATTCGTGTTTTTAAAGCGCCAGTGAACGGTTATTTCAAAGTGTATTTAGTGTTTTGTGGTGAAAATAAATAATATTAATTTCCTAATAATTCTTCTCGAAGTAAGTATACAATATATTTATATAAAAATATTTACTACTTAATTGTAGAAATATGCCAAAGTCATAGCGTCGGGAAATGGCCCCTAAAAAGCGGGAATATTTAAACAGAGTTAAGAAGGGTACTGAATCCCAGAATGTTATCAATGAAAGTGAAAATCTTTCAACGATTCATGATGGTATTGATCAGTCTTCAGAACTCACTGTTGAAAATTATAATTATAATGGCGTCAAGGGAAAAAAATCCCTAAATAAATATTGCAACATAACGCAATTTATGGTAATTGATTTGTGAAATTTCTAATAGTATTCATTAATAACAAAAATTTTATTACAGAATCAAGTTAATCAGAAGTCTACACACATGATCGGTTCAAAATACTACAAATAGATCTAATTCTATAAAAAAAAATTAAAATAATAAATAATAATTATTCTAAGTTGCCATAAAACCATGAATTTATTTCTATTTTTTTATATTTATATTACTACGTATGTATTTTAGCTTTTTTTACTAATTGATCTCTAATTTTGATAAAAATTCTTTAAAACCTTATGAAATGTTCAAATTAATTTTATTTTATTTATTTATTACATGTATAAATTTTTCTATTTTATTTATTATTTATACATAAATTATATTAATTTTTCTATACATATGTAAGTGTACGTACATAAATATCTATTTATATTGAAATCAATAAAAAAATATATAAAACCCTTATATCTTAAAATTATTACAAAAAGAAACCATTTGGTGAGAAAGTGAGTATTTTGTCGCCCAATTTGTCGTCGACGATACCATGGAAGGATACTATCGCTAAACTATCGTCAATGACAAGGTTGAAAAAATTTCGTTTATATATTCGTCGATGACAAGTTGAACCACATTGTTACTTATGTGATCGTCAACGACAATATGCATTGTTATGTCGCTCATATTGTCGGACACGAAAAAAGTGCACTTTGTTCGAAAAAGTCGTCAGTGATTTGCTCCGGCTGTCGCCAACAAATCATTTATGATTTAACATTGTCCTGTACGCATCATCAATGATGTCTTGAAGACTTGGCCAACTGGGACCTTTTGTTTATCGTTTTTATTGTTAACTGATATTAGGTCGTTTCGACTATTTTTGCGTAACAATATATACTGGAAAAATCAAAATAAATAAATCAAAATTTGTTTAAACTGAATATTATATTTGAGCAACTTATTCTATGTTTAAATAGAAAAGCTTATTAAAATACAGTAGTTGCTAACAAATTCGAACAGCTTTGTTTTTGAGGCAATTCTAATTTCTGAATTATCCTAATTTCTTGACGTTTTTTTTTTTCCGAAAAAAAAAAATAAAGATTTAAACAGATTTCCTTTCAAAACTTAAATAAAACACATTTAAAATTTTTTGGATTAATTTTATTTGATAAAAACAAGAAAACAAAACGTAACAATGCATAATCTAACTACAAAAGACATAAATGGGACAAAAAAAACTTCGAATACGGGATAACGTATATAATTTGGTGATTCCCCTTTTTAGTTTTACAAAATAAATAGAATTTGAGAATTTCTTGTGTTTTTAACATAAATTAGAATTTTAAATTCGTATTCCCAATTTTTTTCATAGAAAATACTTAAAGAAGATAAATATGTTGTTGCGAGGAATCCCTAAAATATATGTATGAGAAAAATAAAAAAAATTCAAAGTAAAAAAGCGAATTTACATACATATTTCAGTACATTTCATTAGCTAAGTCGGAAATTTTTAAGCGAATAATTTTATATCATCCCAAAAATTAAATAAAAGTTGTTTTTATATGAAATTCTAATTATGACTTAATCGACTTACGACCGATGACCAGGAACCTATCTCGGTCGTAAGTCGGGGAATACTTTTAAATAGTCGCAAAGTAGCCGAATACAATTAATTGAAATCACGTCTTATTATTAAATGTCACTACCTTACAGTAAATTGTAATTACATTTTAACGGAGATATGCTGAAGGGTGATATTATGTTAATTCTTA
The DNA here is from genome assembly GCA_014635995.1 of Sarcophaga peregrina. Classification (NCBI taxonomy): domain Eukaryota; kingdom Metazoa; phylum Arthropoda; class Insecta; order Diptera; family Sarcophagidae; genus Sarcophaga; species Sarcophaga peregrina. Next base: position 88,294,228 of record CM025789.1, read on the forward strand.
GATTTTTAACAATATTTATCATCTCAACCGGTTCAGTAAGTTCTTCTTAATATTTAAAAACATATTGGTGATAGTCTAAGGCAACTTGTAAAGATGTTACTTTCATAGTATCGAACCTGCTAATTATGGTCGAACTTTCAAAATGAACGATAGAATTACGATTCTTGAGTGCTTGATTGTTTACCTAGCTTGATTTCTTTACCTAGTTGATTGTCGCAAGTTTCCAAAGTTTCGGATAGATTGATAGATAGATAGTGTTAAAATTTTTGTTAAAGACTAATTTTAGTTCAGACCGTAAAGGATGGTACATTTGGTTTACGTTATATCTCTTGGATAAATCAATTACAAAAATAAGGGGTGGAACACTATTACCGATCGTGGAAAAATGCGTTCCTTTCGTAGTATTTAGTAAATAAAAGTCAGTTGAATGCAACATTTAAACTATCGGAGAATCTTTGCCATCCCTAATTCACATAATGACAGATCCAATGCGCTTTTGCTGTACCTTCACTGTAATAACTCGCATAGTCATTAAAATTTTCCTTTTACTTTTAATACAATTTCGAAACTTGAATATTTCCTTAAATGTTGGGCTAGATAAGATGATATAAACGCATAATGTGATGTGTACAGTCTTAAAAATTTATTACTAACAACATCAAAAGATTTTGAAAAACTATTGCCAGATTAATTTCACTTCAGAAGGAAATAGACAGAGCACGTTTGAAAAACTCTTATATAAGTGCGTACGAGAGGTGTGCACAAGACATATAAAATTGCACACTATTGCATTTTTCTCAATTTCAATATTGATTGTAGCTCCAAATATAAATAAGTGTGAAGCAAAGATAGAGTAAAAAAACAACTGCACTCGTAAACCATTGTACACCAGTATAAAAGAGAGTTGTGTGAAGAGTGCAACAAAAATATTGTACTCTACATAGTGTCACTACGTGCATTTCTTTTTTCAGTAAATGGGAAAGAAAAAATGTTTTTCTTTTTAAAAAACAAAACAAACAAACAAAAACAACGAATATTTACATAGCAGTTTGAAGAGAGATTGTTGTAAAGTTTATGGCGAAAGCAAAGAATATATAGAAACACTTATGTACGAATATTTTTCAACGAACACGCTACTGAAATTCATATGACAATACTAAAAATTTAGCTGCAGTTGTAAAACATGCTATTACAACATAAAGCATAGTTCCGTTACTTCACAGGCAAACGAGTGCTGTTGTATACATTGAATAAATGAGAAATACACATTTCAGTGCACACGTAAAATCAAGAGCAACAGAAAAGAGTACACTACAGTATTGCATTCGGTGAAGAGTAAGCTAGCAGAATATCTTGTGCACTCCTCTAGTGCGTACAATAACAGCAATTTTGGGGAAAAATTTATTATCTTTTCACTCTACCACCGTTTAGACAAGATTTGGCGCCTGTTACTATTGTGAAGTTGAAGAATAATAAAATAAAATGGTCTTATCTTATTATCTTTCTTTCATTAAACATTTCTTTTTTTGAATTTAAATGAAATAAACTGTTTCAGTGAGATATCTGTAGAATGTGATGTTCTCTGGTGGAGCGCATTCAAAATATCCAATTTTCAATATCTCTAGGGCATGGGTAGTATTTGGTTTGAAGACCACTGTACCACTTATACGCAAACACCCAAAATTTAAGAAAACTCAAAAAGAAAGAGTAGAATACGGTAAAATCACATTACTTCCATGTGAGATAACTATGCCAACAAATCGGCCGTACAGAATATACAATGCAGCATGAGCTGTGTGGCACCGTAACAACCATTTGACACTTTCGGGAGGCAAAGAAATATCTTGGATCTCATGTGGATTTGTATTCAAATTCGACAATTGTTTTCTTCACGTACCCATTCAACCAAACCGCTCTGAGAGTAAATAAAATTGCCATGAAGAGCTTCTCAAAACTTTGTCGTTCCGAGTCGACTTTAAACTGTAGGTCCCGCCACTTATGTATAAAATTAACGCACACAACATAAGTGGTGTGAGAAGCTAGGTCGTTTTCTTGACGGAAGGGTGTTGTAATGACTAATTATGTATGTGTGTATAATATATGTATGTTATCTTTATTTTAAAAAAAGTTGTGCGTGTTCTCCCAATATTTATGATACGACCAATAATTTTCATGTTATTATACAATGTTTTGTTGGTATGCAAGAATATATGCTACAGATTTATTTGCTACTGTACAATGGTGTAATGTTTTAATGCAGAATGTACAAATTGTGAATCTGGTGCATTTTATTTCCATTCTTGTTTAGATAATAATGTTTTTGCTTTTTCGATTGTAAGACTTCATTCTGTTAAACGAAAATAATTTCCTATGCGCATGTCTTGACAAACTAAAATCATTTTCGTCTTGAAAATTATATTTCAAATTCATGGCATTACAGTTTACAAATTCATTTCATTCTGAAACATTATTAAATTGAGGTAGACGTGTTATTTAAAGCTCTTTAATGTGAACTTCTAAACGAAACTTTAAAAACTTCATTTTTGTGTCTTATATTGTATTTATTTAAATTAACCCACCATTTAACAGAAGTTTTTAAACGCAATTGTTCAGTAATTTCAATTAATATTTTCAAGGCTGTTGCTAATAGTGTGTGTTAATGTCAAGAAAGACTAATTTAATTAAAACCAAAGTAGCATATCTGTTATTGGAAAAATAACATTCCTAGATATTCATATAGTTCTCAATCATAATGAGACGACAATAAATTTGTTTAATAGATCAAATTAAAATGTATTAAAAAATGTAAAATGTTAAATTAAAATACACAATATTGTTTTTTTAATAAATCCAATATACAAAAGAACAGTGAAACTTACATAAATACGAAAAATAAAAGATAATAAAAAATCATCAATATGGAAAAACTGCATGAATACCAAGGCTTTACCGGTCGATTGCATCAATGGCGTGACAGTATAAAGGAATGGTTTTCAAATTTCCGCGAACAGAATCCGAGCAATATAGTGGATTTAGCCAAAACAACAGCAGCTGATCAATTAAAGGGCAATACTAGTGCTAATCAAGATTATTCTCACATTTATAGGTAACAAATTATTATTTTGATACTCCAGAAATAGTTAAACAACCAAAAACTAAAAAATGAAAATATTTATTTTAAAAAATATCCACCAAAGAAGAAAGCATTTAACATTTCATACGTTTTTCGTCTTTTATATATGCACATATATATATATGACAATATAAATTCAAGATTTTAACGGCGGTTTGTGTCTCTACTTTATTCGATTATACAACAATATACAAGTAATTGAATGTTTTTCACATAAATTGGCGTGTATCTGGAAGTGTTAAATTTTGTTTTAAATAATTTTTATCTGCCCACTTACTTTCCAGTAAAGACGAATATACTCAACATAAACAAAGTAAAACATTTCTGTTGTGTTGGCATTTTAGAAAATATGCATTATTTGTTGTTGAAAAAATTTTTATTAAGTATTTATTATTCCTATTTGTATTACTATTCTATGTACTATTCTATTTTTTTTTTGTCATGTGAGGTAGGGTTCGAAATGCCGTCGCACTTACAGTGACCGTCGTCAGCTTCGCCGAAATAAATCCTTCCTAATCTTCTGGAGATACTCCCTTCCCGGGAAGGGCCCAGAACTATATCCAGTAAGGGAAAACTGTCTACTCCCACACGTCTGTGTACGCCCTATTTGAAGCCAACTTCATGCTTTTGGCTCGCCTTGTCATATACCATTTTGTCGTATTGTGTCAAGGTTGATCTTCTTCCTGCGGAATACACATTCAGTGTATCTTATTACAGCGCTCCATTTTGTCTCGCTTTCGAATGTGAATATTGTCGAATGTGAGTTCACCAATCAACATATTCTTCTCTTTTTGCCATTTGATGCACTGGAAGAATGTATGTTCAGCGTCGTCACTCATTTCCTCGCAATAAATGCAGCCAGAATCAATCACCTTGCCCATGTAGTGTAGTTGCAAACATACATACATCATTGCCCATTACAACCCTTCAGTCAGAATTATTGAACTAGTTTCTCACACCACTTATGTTGTGTGTGTTAATTTTTATACATAAGTGGCGGGGCCTACAGTATAAAGTCGACTCTGAACGACAGATTTTTGAGAAACCTTTTCTTTAAGACTAAAAAAATTTGAAAAACTATATTCGGATTATAAACATTTCCCTATTTGTTACGTAACAAGAAAATAATTGTCGAAACTAAGAAATTCTCACATTTTTAAGCAAAAGTGATGATTTTTTGACCATGTCGACCGAATTTTCTAGAAAGTCATCTTAAACAAAATCCTGTGGATTAATTTATTTATTAGTTTTTTACAATAAGTGTAAATATTTTTTTTTTTTTGCTCAATGTATATACATTCTTTTGTTTATTTATTTTTTATTTCCTTTTTTATTTGTGTTCTACACAATTTTTAATTTATTTAAATATTCTGGATGTTGTAGCACAAATTTTGTTGTAGAATCCGCTTTTATGCTTAACAGTGTCCCTCTGAAGGTCTTCGCACCTTATTGGTAACGCAAATCAGCCCGCATTTAAAAACATTTTAATTTTAAATTTTTTTTATAAACAAAAAGAAGCAAAAGAGAAATAATAACACATAATAACAACTTTATATCATTAAAACAACAGAAAAAACCTGTTGTTTTTGTTGAAATACACTGCGAATTGAGTTGTTGTCCGATTGCCATCACCTATTGATTTATTTATTGTAATGCGTTCTACCACCCCCTCTAAATACTTCTTAAAAAGAACACTTACTTACTTAATTGGCCATAACAACCCGATTAACGGATTTTGCTAGAGAGGTCTCTGCTGCTCAATTACCTATTGAGACCATAATAGCACCTGTTGGCAAGAGTAATCCTGCGCTTGATCTCCAGACTGACATCGTTTTCGGTGGTAACGGCGGAACCAAGGTAAATGAATTCCTTGACTGTAACAAAAGTATAGTTATCAGCCGTAATTTGAGAATCAATACGCCGCACGGCTCTACTTGTCGATAACATATACTTCGTTTTGCCATCATTTACTGCCAGACCAATCTTTTTAGACTCCCGTTCAATAGCACTAAAGGCAGCAGTGATATCTCGTTTGGTACGCCCTATGATGTCGATGCCGTCAGCGTACGCACTTTTTTGAAAAATAGTGCCATTACGATACACTCCCGCCTCTCGCAGAACACTCTCCAGGACGAAGTTGAAGAGGTCGCATGATAAGGTATCGCCTTGTCTGAAACCTCGCACGGTATTAAAAGGTTCGGAGAGGTTCACTCTTACCTTCACGAAGCTGCAGGAATTGCTCAACGTCATCTGCATAGCCTTATCAGCTTCGCAGGTATACCGTAAACCATATGTGTTCTACGGTACGCAGATCTATCAAGTTCAAGGCATACAAAGAATAACAATAAGAGGTCCGAATCATGGGTAGCGCTGGCGAAGTTGTATATCGAATTTTTATTTTTAAGCCCTCTAAATCTGATAAGCTTTCGAATAAAAAATAATATTTTAAATCCGTTCAGTAGTTTAAAAGGTGTAGGTATCAATTGAAGGGGGAGGGCTGTCGCGCCCATTTTTGGTAGGGTTGTCGATATCGGCTCTACGAACTTACCAAATTTTATTCGTCTACGATCAATATGTACCTAAATATTCAATTTGACGATTTGTTACGTCCTTTAACATTTAGGGGATATAAAAAATAGATGGCGTCCAATTCTCAGATCTACCTTATAGGCACACAAAATTTCATGGAAATCGGTCGATGCATTTCGGAGGAGTTTAACCACGATAATTTTATATATTAGATTATTACAAGTACTAAACATGATGTTATAAGAAGCTTGCATAAAGTTGACAGGCAGGTGATTGGACGGAATTTAGAAGGGTCAAGTCTGCGACTCGAATCTCTTTCCATCAAGTAAGTTATTCCCTGAGTTAGGAGTAAGGGATTTCATGCGGCTGTTGAATGACGTTATTTATCATCTCCGTTAGTTTACAATATACACATGTGAGTGTTTTTAATCAAAAATTCTAGAAATTTCTTCGTGTAACCCCAATAAGGCGCACATCCATGTGACGGATAGGGGGATGCCTCCTAGATGTGGGTGGTAGGGGAAAAATCAAATATTTTCCGCGGACCCATTGGTAAAGTCCAAACGTGACGGTTTTATATTGAGCGGCTGCATTACGAACGAATAGTGTCTTTCGTAGTTAGACGTTAAAGAAATGCAGAAGATAAAAATATACGGTCTCGTTAGGAAGGGCCTCTATCTGCTGGAACTGATCCTGCTGATAGAGTGATGGCGGGCTATCAGCGCCCAGGACGGCGTACGTAATCTAGGCTGGTTCAACCCTAAACTAACCTGAGGATACAAGGAAACCATACAGTACCATAGATTTCACCTACTGCTAGCGCTATCCGGGGAAATCAAGTATGTCACATTAAAGTAGGTCTGCCAAGACAGTGCATAAAATGCATTGATGTCATGAATACAGATATATTGCGCACAGTGTCTCTCATTGTGAACGTGACAGAAGCTATTTGAAGAATTTCACCAAATATATCCCCAACTTTAAGCAAACGCACAAAGAGTTAATAAGTCGGTATTGTAAAGTACTTCGTTAGACATATGTGAGTTTATACCCCCAGAGGTAACTTAAAATCCGGCCAAGTGATGAATGCGGTCATAACGCATAACTGTGTAGAAAGTTTAAAATACACCTTTGTGAGGCTTTGTTTAAAGGAAATGTCGTCTGAACTCCGTTCTTTTAATGCCCTTGACCTTCTAGTTGACAGTTGAGAGTATCTGAATCATTCTTCTTTCCTTCTCGCTTGAAAAATTCAGAAATCCACAGGTTGGCTAAAATTATTAAAAGGTCAGAAAACAAGTACAATTCTTTTTTGTTCCGAAATTTATCCTGCATTCAGCATAATATGTAGACTCGATTAATTGTTTATTAAAATTGTGATGCCGTAGAAAACTACATTGTCGGACTCGAGTCTGTTGGTAATGAAGGCAACTTTAAGAAATTTTGCATAAATGCGACTCGGGTTATATATACATAAATACAAACATAATTGGTCATTTCAACCCTTCAGTCAGGGTTTCAACATAGCTTCTCACACCACTTATGTTGTGTGCGTTAATTTTATATATGAGTGGAGGGACCTACACAATGTATATGTTCGGCATAACATATACTAAAATTGGAACGATACAGAGAAAATAAGCATGGCCCCTGCGCAAGGATGACACGCAAAATCGTGAAGTTTTCCACATTTTTTGAAGTCGCCGTGGTCTAGTGGGTATTTTGGCTTATTAGACAAAAGGCCCGGGTTCGAATCCCAGGTCAGGCATCAAAACAAAAAATATTTCTTCGGCGACTTCCTCTCAGCAGATTTCTGGCAAAGTCTCTGAGAGTAAAAATTGCCATGAAAAGCTTTTCAAAAATCTGTCGTTTGGAGTCGACTTTAAACTGTACGTCCCGCCACTCATGTATAAAATTAACGCACACAACATAAGTGGTGTGAGCAGCTAGGTCGTAATCCTGACTGAAGGGTTGTAATGACCAATTATGTATGTATGGAGGGACCTACAATTTAAAACCGACTCCGAACGTCAAATTTTTGGAGAAGCTCTTCATGGCAATTTATACATCTGCTTTTATAAATGGGTCGTATTAGCGAAGTTTTTAGTATACTTGGTATAATGCCATTTGAGTTGATAAACTTTGTTAGGATTGGTGTAAGTTAACTCGCATTATTTTTTAAATCTCTTAGACTAATACCGTCCATTCCTAGGCCTTTCCTGGATTTTAAAGTCCCTAAAATATTGAAAATTTCCTTCTCGTTTGTATATTCCAAATATAAGGAGGTTTGAATCACAATTTCAAAAATTTTTTTTTGTTTTTATTATTTTTTTTTATTGTATTATTTTGCTTATGTTATTTCTAAAATCTGTTGCAAAATTGTTTAATAGTTCATTTATTATATTATTTTTAAAATTTCTTGTAATCGATTGTACTTGTTTTCTTTGCCGTGTTAGACGCATATTATTTCTATTTTCAATGAATTTTTTCTGAAAATAATTGTTTTTTCAAAGTTTATTTTTTTATTTACTAAATTTTTAAATTTTTTATATTCAAGTTCATAATTATTATTATTTATATTGTTTTGCCATCTTTTATAAAGTTTATCCCGATTTTGAGTTATTTTTTTACTAATTTTTAATGAATTTTTTGATTTATTATAAATTTCATAAAATTGTGAATATATCTTAAAGTATAAATCATTAGTGTTTTGTGCTCCATAAATCAGTTCGCTTTTATTTTTACATTATTTAATATTTTAATATGCTCACGCGTACCTATGTTTGCGCTACTCTGGTACTTTTCTTCGTTATGTTTAACAAAAAACAGAGTGTATCATATTATCGTGTAAAAAAGTTATCTGGGTTTAAAAACGAGTAAATATTATTATATATTTGCAATATTTTTCTTTTCTGTTGTAACGGTTACCATTTGTGTGTATACATAAGAGCTATTCTAATATGATAAAACGAATATAGGAATATTTGAGCAACAATTAAATAATTTGCACAAGTTGTGCTTAGCATATGTAACAAAAAGGAGTTCGCTTAAAGTTATCGTTTAGCAATATTGAAGATCCTAAAAACTAGACGGCGTGAAATGCAATGGTATTTATATTGACAAAAATCTTACATGGAAGATTGTAGAAAAAAATAGCAAGACTAAAACTAAACGTCTTTATCGGTTTTAAAACCCAAATCTCAAGTAGTTATAAATATAATATAAAGAGTGGACTAACTATTATTTATTAATATTAATATTGTTACGAAAATAGAAATGGTGTTATTAAAATAATAAACAAAAGCTCCAAAAACAACACAATGGACTTGATCATGTATGAAGTGATAAACAAAAGCTCCAAAAACAAAACAATTGACTTGTTCACGTGATCAATGAATAAGTAAAAAAATATAGCAATAAATATAATGGGGTTGTTTACGAGATCGATAAATAACGATGAATAAACAAAAATAATAGCAACAACAAATAAAGTGCAGTATTAAAAAAATAGCTGATAGACAAAACAAGCAACAACTAATTTGCCTGGAAGAATGGAAACCAGATACACAAACAACAGTCATGAAAACAAGTTGTTTACATTTTCAGATGTTTCTCCAAGATATTCTCTTTCAATTAAAGGCAATCCTTGTGATATTAAAGGCAAGACAGAGTATGCAATAACAATTCAGAGATAGAATTCAGTCAATCGTGTGTGAAGACGTCACGTGGGATTCAAAAAGAATTCTCTCAGACACGTTGTGTGTGAAGAGAATATTGTGGTGTTGCTTACAAAAATGTTGTAAGCAGAGAAGAATAATGAACAGTTGCGTACGCAAAAGAGTGTGATAGAAGAATAGCAATTAAAGTAAAATTGTTATCGTGTAAATCGATTTCTAAGGGTGTCATATGGAATTTTTCGAAGAATAAAGGATTGATCTAAAATTAAACACATATTTATTTTTATTTTACCTTCAATCTAATCTTTAACCTTTTTAAAAAGGTAAATATATTAAAAATAATTAATAATATATCAATATATTAATTGTGAGTCACTGGTAAACGTCAAGTTTTTTGCCCAACTTAATTTCACATTTATTTGTTTTAGCGCTCGACAAAACCAAACATGGGGATTTATACAACTGAGGAGCACATTATGATTGTTGAAACCTTTTACAAATCAAATCAAAATGCATTTTGTGCACTTCGTGATTTTCTGGTCAGCATAATCAACCAAATCCTTGCAAAAATGGGCTCAAATTTCATTAAACCGGGTCTGTAGAAATATAAAAACACCTGTACATAATCGTTCAGTTCGTTTTGCACAAAACATTGAAAAAATTTAGGTCGGTAAAGCAGTTACCGTGAATGATGCTCGCTATCGCGAGATGAATACGGAACTCTTATGGTCATAAATTAAGGATATAGACATGGACTATATGTGGTTCCAACAAGCTGGTGCTACACAAAAATTAAAGCAAATCACGCCATGTTTATGCCGGAAGTTAGAAAAAAATAAATGATTAAAATTTTTTTTATTTAAAGTCTATGGTAAATCCGTACAGATTATTACATTTTATATACTTACTAGTTAACCCAGCGAACTTCGTTCCGCCCAAAATAGGTCACATTATGTATATATTATAATACGCGCTACCACCCCCTCTGGGTACTTCTTAAAAAGAACAACGTAAACCAAGTGTTCTACGGTACGCAGATCTTTCTGGTTCAAAATTTCTGTGCGTTATTTAGATGGGGCATACAAAGAATAACAATCAGATGTCTGAATCATGGGTAGCACTGACGAAGTTGTAGTCGTTGTACATACTACAAAACTAAAACTAACAGACATACATGTTATATATGCGCATATGTTGTTATAAACCATCAAATTAGCCGACTTATAGATATATTTTAAACGGGAAGGGATACCACGATATCGACTCTGCGAACTTACCCACCAAATTGTATTCCTCTACGATTAATATATCCCTAAAAGGTTTGCCACGCCTACTGTTTGTCATATCGAAGTTTGTTTAAAACCATCTAAACCAGATAAGCTTTCGAACAAAAGAAGTATGGTTAAAATCGGTTCAGTAGTTTAAGAGGTGTAGGTATCACTTTAAGAGGGAGGGTTGTCACGAACATTTTTGGTGTGATTGTCAATATCGGCTCTACGAACTTACACACTAAATATTATTCGTCTACGATCAATATGTACTTAAATATTCAATTTTAACTATTTGCCACGCTCTCTTAACAGTTATGGCAATAATAAATACCCGATATACCCACAAAATTTCATGAAAATTGGTCGAACCATTTCGAAGGAGTTTAGCCACTAATACCGTGACACGAGACTTTTATACATATAATATGTAGATTATCAAATACAAAGAATTAGTTAAAAAACAAAGAAACAACATTGAAATTATTACTTAAACTGAGTTTAAATGTATAATTATTGCTTTTTTAATGGATTCTAATTTTTTATGAAAATCTATATGACGGTAATGATGATTAAAATCATTACTGATTTTACGAAATGGATCGAAGTTCGCGTAGTCAGTCGTATAATATTGATTAGATTATGAGCTTGTTGATTACAAACTAAGTAAAAAACAAACTTACTGTTCAAACTTATACCAAGTACACAACAATAATTATAACAATATGTGCTTGATCGTTAATAACGTAGTCAACTATAAATTTTCAAAAAGCAACAACTCGTTAAAAAAGCGCGTAATTTTGACAAAAAAAAACATTAAAACATTATCAATAAAAAAATTTATATACATACATAATTGGCCATTACAACCCTTCAGTCAGGATTACGACCTAGATTCTCACACCACTCATGTTGTGTGCGTTAATTTTATACATGAGTGGCGGGACCTACAGTTTAAAGTCATCTCCGAACGACAGATTTTTGAGAAGCTTTTCATGGTAATTTTTACTCTCAGAGTCTTTGCCAGAAATCTGCTGAGAGGAAGTCGCCGAAGAAATATTTTTCGTTTTGATGTCTGACCTGGGATTCGAACCCGGGCCTTTCGTCTAATAAGCCAACAAACTACCCACTAGACCACGGCGACCAAAAAAAATTTACAAACCAAAATTAATAGTATTCATTTAACTCCAGCAATAATAAGGAAAAGTGTTGATACATTTTCGAAGGTAAAATCATTTACATTTTATGCGTCTAAAAAAAGATGTTTAATGAACGCTAACTCATTTACATGTAAAACTACAGTCTCAATAGATATATCGAATTAGTATATATGTACATTTAACTATAGACTAGACTAATTTTTAGTCTATAGTCTAATCTATAGACTTTTAGAATAGTTTATAGACTAATAATTTGATTTGGTTTCACTGACATGAAAAGAAAAGCGCTAGGCACTAACTCGAAAATAAAAATTTTTCGCGTCGAAAGCTTAAAAAATCACTAAAAACAGTGCTAAAAGCACTGAGTTGACAACGCTGTTCGTTATATTTCTCTGCTTATAACCTTTTTGTAAGCACAACACTTCTGCTCGCGTAAACACTAACAACTCTTCGGTAGACTTTACTAAGGACGCAACTTGTCTTTACACCGCGATTGATTAGTTCATATGCAACTTCACGCAAGGATGACTGAATTCACACTGACTGGTTGCCTGTCTTGTCTTGCCCTTTTATATGCGAACGTCTTCAGGCCGATGATGGTTCTCGAAGTAGAAGGTTCGTGTTCTCGCCTTTTCGAGAATTTTATAGCTACTGCATCGCTGTTTGTGTACTATGTCTCATTGGTTGTTGTTGCGTTCGCTTACTTGTCTATCAGTTTTTCTCTCATACTTGTTGATGCTTTGCTTGAACATGTTCTTTGTAGTTGTTGGTGTGGCTATTAGTAATCATGTCCACTGTATTCGTTAGTGTATATTTGTGTCGTGTATATTGTGTACGCATTGTCTTTGTATTTGTAGCTTTTTTTTTATCGTTAATGTTAAACGGTATTAGGTCGCTTCGATATATTTATGAAATTGTAGTATATTGTTGGACGAACAGGTGCACTTATTTTTCCAGAAGAAATCAGCTTCAGGAGAAAAACAGCATTTTACGTCGGTTTTTCAAAGATGGTAATGTAATGATTGCTAGACGTTGTTCATACGAAGGTAACCATTCCATTCCCTAAACGACGAAGACAAAATAATAAAAACTGTTTTTCGACTGATTCGACTTTGTCAGAATGTAGATCGTATTGAGAGTCCAATATTACAGATCCATATTCAAGGATTGGGCAAGCCAGTGTTGAAATCTGTTTAGCTCATCATTTAATAAATCCCAAGATACATGTAACTTTACTAACAGGTGATGTAATATGATTTCTGAAGTCCAATTTACAATCGAAAATTATTCCTAAATCGTTAAAGCAATTAACTAGTTTAAGAACAGCACCATTCATTGTATAAAATACATTGATTGGTGATGTTCTAGTGAAGCACATATATTAACATTTTTTAACATTCAGCTCCATTAAATGTCATTACTTTACTTACCATTTCGGTAATTGTAGATAATTTCTTATATGTATTGCATTTGCTAAACATGTACATACATACAAAAAAAAAACAAAAATATTGTTTAAAAAATAATATAATATTTAATAATAACATTTTATCACATTGGCTTATTATTCTTAGATGAATAAAAAATTATAAAAATGTCTCTTTTGCTCTTGTTGGTTTTAAGACGAAAATTTGTAATTATTTTCCAGTTTTATTCAATCAAATGTTTAATAAATTCTTTTAATTCATTTAATTTTAATTTATATGAATGTATTATAAGCCATTTAAATAAATCGTATTCTTATTTTGCCATTTCTTTGCCAATGTCAGTGTTTTCTCGTATAATTTTAGACATAAAACTCGGGTGGAATTAGTTCGTGTGTCTGCTGCTGTAATGGGTATCGAATTCTCATATGCAGCTGAGACAGCATTTGTATCACCAACTCTTCTTAAGATTGGTGTTGAGCACCAACACATGACACTAGTGTGGGCATTGTCGCCTTTAGTTGGTTTTTTCCTAACACCAATTCTCGGCTCAATGAGCGACCGCTGCAAATTGAATATGGGACGTAGAAGACCTTTTATAATACTTTTGTCCATCGGAGTTTTTCTTGGTAATAATAATAAAACAGCTTAAATAGAATTCTTACTTAATTTAAACTAATGTCAATTTTATGTCTGCAAATAAAATTAAACAAAAAGGATTGTTGTTGGTACCCAACGGTGAGGATTTAGGTTATTTATTTGGTGACATTGACCCTCATATACAACTCTCTGCCATGAATGTAACATTGAATAGTGCAAAACCAAACAACATAAATATTTCACCACATCGCACTACTGCATCGCAAACTGAATTGGAGAACGTACAAAAGACGTCACATCCGTGGGGAATATTTTTTACAGTTCTTGGTACTGTACTATTGGATTTTGATGCAGATGCTTGCCAAAGCCCATCGCGGGCGTACCTTTTGGACGTTTGCGTTCCTGGTAAGTGAAATTAATTCTCTCTACAAATATTTAAGGTGAAATTGAGAAATATTTTTATAATTACTAATTACTATTAATACTAGATGACCATGCCAAAGGCTTATCAACATTCACCATAATGGCTGGTCTTGGTGGTTTTATGGGTTACTCAATGGGAGGCATTAATTGGGATGATACATCTATTGGCCGACGTTTGGGAGGGCACGTCAAGGCAGTATTCACTATTATAACATTTATATTTATAGCTTGTGTCAGTTTTACTGTCACAAGTTTTAAGGAAATTCCCCTATGGGTACTAACGTCGTCAAAGGTATCAAAAGGTATGCAAAATGAAAGAGATCGTTTACAAGACGACGCCATTAACTATGGAACGTTAGACAATACTGAATACAACACTACCGAACTAAACGATAATTCCGTAAGTGTGCACAATATTTTTAATTATTTAATTTCTATCATATATGAAAATTTTTAATCGGTTATGAATTTTTATTAATATTTCACTTATGATTTTAATAGCAGAAAAATATTTAAAAACACTATGTGTTTTAAATATTAAATTAATGGCACCATTAGAGTTGTAAGTTGTCGATGCCTTTGACTATTCAATACATACTCAATATTTTTTTTTTTTTTGTATTCTTTTGAGTACTTTGAGTGTACTTTTTTTGTACTTAGAAAATTCTCTTTCACGAGGCACAGATGTTGCTACTATTGGCAAATACTTTTTGGCTATTTATGCAAAGGATCCCTCTTTCTATCTAGCAATTTTTCATGACTGAAATTATTCAGATCTACTATACAATTAGATGTAGTGTTATTTGGTATAGTCATCTGATCAAAATCGGTCCAAATTGAATTGATATTATTAGTTGTTTTGACTGGCGAACGTTTTTCTTGGACTTCCCGTTATTTATGGCGTTGGAATCAGTGAACCCTTTGGATTTCATCCGGGATCTAGATAGGTGGAAATTGCTAAAACATCGTGGTACTTTAACATAAAGAAGTGCCTATTTAAATTAGAAATATATGTATTTATCTAATAATGCTGATATAACTCTCGTATTGTTTTCAGACTTTTTCTTATTTAAAAATGTTTGAAGACCATGTATTAAAACTACAAGTTTCGAAATAGTGGTGATTTTTTAGCCACTCATTTATTTTCTTAAAAGGCTGCAAAATACTACAAAATTCTTTTAATTTTTCCAATTAGAAAATCCATCCAGAAAATAGTTCAATTGGTTTGAGTAGTATTGCCACAGTAGCTTCTAAAACCTCTTGATTTTCAAAAATCCTTAAAATTATATTAAGAGTCGAGTTCCATCTTGTTGGAGTTGATTGAATTAATTTTGTATTGGTTTTCCCATTTGCTCCTGCATTTCCTTGAGTTTGTTGGATATTTTAGCACTTGGAAGGAAAAATTCAACAATAACAACCAAGTAAAGAGTATGAGCAAAACATGGGAAACAAATCTATCCAGCAATTTTTACTATTGCTAAAATGTTTGCTGCATTATTTGAAACAACAATAGAAATTTAGTTTTTTTTTAAATTTCGTCTCTTAAATTTTCGGCTGTGTGGTGTTTTCTGGTTTGAGAGCAATTTAAAAATTTTAATTCCCAATTCTCATCGACGAAATGTGCGATTGGTGATATATACAACTCGTTTGTGACTGATGTCCAAGCATCGGTTGTCATACAATCAAATTCGACGTGAGTAAGTAATTCCATGAGTTTATTGTGGAAAATAGTGTATTCATTCTTTAATAACGTTTTACTTAAAATATATCTCAAAGGTATGTTGTATGAAGGATTTAAAGCAGTAGTAAACAATTTGAATCTTTTATTTTCAACTAAAGGTGTGCGCAAGACCCCTTAAAGTTGTACAATATTGTATTTTTCTCATGAGCGAATATTGATTGTAGCAGCAAACATAAATAAGAGTGAAGCAAAGATAGAGAACAAAAAACAATTGCACGCATAAACCATTGTACAGCAGTATAAAAGAGAGTTGTGTGGAGAGTACAACAAAAATATTGTAATCTTCCTATTGCGTACCCAGTACAAAAGTGACTAAACTCAAAATTTTCATTTTTCGAGTTTATATGCTTGAACTATGTGGAATACACTTGTTTATTTATAAAAAAAATATTTTGTTGTTGTTATCTGCTACTAAAAATGGTCCAAAGATTTTGTTGTCGAAAATAGTTTTTAATAGATTTCTGAAAATTGAAAATTTTGAGTTAAGTCACTTTTGTACTGGGTGTCGCACGAAATGTCTTTTCGCACTAAATGAGAAAGAAAAAGCAAAACAAACAAACAAAAACAACGAATATTAACATACCAATTTTAAGAGAGATTGTTGTTATGAGTTAAGACCCCAGCGGATTTTTTTGCTCATACATCTTCCAACTGAGACGAATGACAATGTAGATGCGACTAAGTCTATATTCAGTTTCCACTTACATTTACACAGCGATGGCGTAGGCCGTACGATAGGTCTAACTCTACCGACAATGTATAATAACGGGACATCGGCTGAACGAAAACAAACAACAAAACTATATTAACAGTATGATGCTGCATTTAGCCATTCAATTCAGGCGCAAATACGATGGCAGCATTTTATTCGATTTTGTCTTGTTCTTTAATTCGTAGATGTATTTCATTTTACAATGTAATAGCAATAGGCCTCACCCGAATCGGATGCTAGTTGTATGGTCTTAACCAATTTTATTTTATGTTTTCCTAGTGACAAAACAGTATACATTTGGATGAGTTTTAAATTGTAATAACCTGCGGACTGCTGGGAATGTTTTGTGCACATTTTATTTTCAACAAATTGTAAATCAGCAGTTACCAAAAATTTATCGGTTGTGTATTAGTAAGAGAGAGAAAATAAGTTGAGAGCTTACAGTCATGGAACAATGTTAGTAATACGCCTTATTTTGATTTTCATTCCATCAACATACATAAAGTTATACATCTTTGACTTAATAATTAGGTAATATTTTTTTGGGATATTTGTTGGGTACTAATTTTAGTTCATAAATTTCATATTCAACTAATAACCAACCCTTTAATTTTTCCAAAATATTGTTTAATATCTATAAAAAAGTTATTCTCTTTCCTTATCAAATAAATAACTTACTTGACTATTAAAACAACCAAAATATGTTTTAAGAGCACAAAAAAATTTCATGTTTCATTTTGTAACATAAAATATTTCTTGAGTGTAAACATAAAAAGAATATTAAAGCATCCGCTGACATGTGTGCTTGTCGAAGTCTGATCGACAGCTAAAAAAAAGAGCATAAGCAATATGTGTGAAGTCTCTCTGCACAATTGTTCTATGAAATGCTAATCGCTAGTTAATCAACATGTTCATTGCATCGTTAGTGTGTTTGTTAGCATTTTAATGTTAAACGATGGTATATTGTTTCCGTTTTCGTAATAATATTTTATTTAATTAATTTTCTGCCAATCTTAAATAATTGCGACGCCACAATTTTTTCTACCGTTGTTTTTTTATTTACAAATAGTGTTGCATTATTTGTGTATTTTTGTACCAAATTGGTATTGAGTACTCCAAAAACAGCCGGTATTGAGTACTAAATACCCAAATACTCAATACTTGAACTCTCAAGTAACTGAATAGTCCCACTTGTACATTTAGTTAAATAGAACTTTAAAATATATTTTGTACATTCCTCGAACCGACCAAATTTATTTTATTTAAAGAAAGTTAATTTTAAATATTTTCCAAATGTTCGATGCATCTTAGTTGTTAATTTTTCCAATTTCAAGTCTAAGCGAGTAGCAGATAAACAATCAAGATTCATCAAAAATTTTGTTAATATTAAAAATTAAATTTCATTTAATAAATAAACATATATGAAAAACATATACAGGTCCGGTCACATATGGGAAATGTTTGCCCCAATTTTGCTTTCCCTTGGTTGCAACAATTAAAATTTTGTTTTGTGGTCACACTACGCACATTTATTTTCCCATTTTTGTTTCATCAAATAGCGGCAAACAGAAATATGGGAAAACATGTTTGCCATATGGTCAGACCTATAGTCCGGTCACATATGGCAAATGTTTGCCCCAATTTTGCTTTCCCTTGTTTGCCCGAAAAATGACTGCAACAATTAAAATTTTGTTTTGTGGTCACACTACGCACATTTATTTTTCCATTTTTGTTTCATCAAATAGTGGCAAACAGAAATATGGGAAAACATGTTTGCCATATGGTCAGACCTATGGTGTTTTCTTTTCTACCTTTTTTTATGTAAAAAAAAGCAATTGTGTATTTGTTTCTCAAAAATGTTTCGCCCTCTAAAAGGGTGGTATGTCTTATTTTAAATAATTCGCACTTGCCAATGGTGGAGGGCATTGCATTTTATACCCTGTATAAATCGAGAGTGTTTATAATGCCCTGTAAAGCAGATGAATTTTGTTTATTTATAGGGCTACCAGATGAAATTTAAAAAAAGTCGCCTGGTATTGTTATCCAATTTGAAGATAATTAACCATGTTACAGAACGCAATTCCGATCGAATGTGGTTTCTATTCCGAAAGTAGAGTCTTTATAAAACAAAAAACGAAAAATATCTTCGGAATGAAACCACTTCAAATTTTCAGAGTGGTTTTGATATTTCTGATGATTTATTAAAGAAAAATATTAATGAAACTTAGTTAAGCTGAAAGACAAAACGGTGTATTTTATTATTACATAGGTTTTCTCAGTATTTACTTAATATTTATGCTTAAGAATTAAAACCATTCCGATCGGAATTTGTGACATGCCTGAATTTTTTCATTGCTTTGTTGAGTAACCTTAAGGGAACATTACATTATTAAAGCTACATGGTCAGTAATAGAAAAAAGTGCATTCAATGTTAAAATATTTTTTTTTTTTTGGTTATAAAAAATGAAGTTGAAAAATTAGCGATCTGGCAACATTTTTCCATTTTTTATTGAAAACAAACCTAAAAATACAACATATTTTTAGATCTAAAAGTTTTTTTTTAATATAAATATGGATATTTCTACATCTATTTTATTTGCGAATATTGAAATAAATCAGTTATTAGATGCATTTTCGTCATCTGATGAAGAAGATTTACTGAATTTATTCCAACATACATAGTCAACAGCCGCCGTGGTAAACACAGGGCATACTTTTAATATAATTATTATTAATTACTTAATAACAGGATTGGTCAGCAATTTTTTAATGCTCCTTGTAATAGGGTGACATTTCCTTTGTGGAAAAAAATTACCATTAAAAAATATTTGACACAAACAAATGTTTGACCAGAATGTTGGAAAGCAAAAATACGTATACACATTTTCTCACGTAATAGACGGTGAATATTTTTTCGTTTTGTTTTGCGGAGCTTCTGAAAATTTGCGTAGAAAAAAAGAAAGACGGCTAGGACTTCGAAAATGGATTCAGGGTAGCCAGGTAGAAGGATGCAGAGAAAAATTAAATTAACATAGACAAATGTTTACATTTTTCAAATGTAGCCAATCACCATATCTGAAAATCGCTGAAATGATGTACATATCTTATAATAGATGTTAAATCTAAAAATTGGAGGTCGAATATGTATGAATTTTTTGAGAAAAATTTTTGTCACTTTGGTTCAAATTTATTAATCAAAATGATTGAATTTTAAAATGAACTAAACTCGTATAAAAGGAGAATTGGAATTGTTGTGTTGCAGCGTTGAAAGGCAATTCTCCATTATAATCACTCGTAGCGTTCACTTCATAACATTGTAATCTGAATATTTTCTCCTGCTTATTTTCGCCTGCTATATTTCAGGAAAAAAAATCAAGATCATTGCAATATACAGTCAAAATTTTCTATTACAAGAACTCCTTATTTTTATGTACTGAAGGGTTAGGTCGTTTCAGAGATCTCTTTCTTTAATGAGATTTAAAAAAATAACCATTTTACTAAAAAAAATCATTACAACCCTTGAATAACTTTGATCTAGATCTTTGCATCCTTCTTCTTTTCCCCCCTGAACCCATTTTTGAACCAATAGCAATCTTTTTTTTTCTAAAAATATCACAGAAGCTCCGCTACATAAACCAAAAAAATATATTCGTCTTCTGTTACGTATTTTTGTTTACCAACATTCTGGCCAAACATTTATTTTGTGTCAAATATTTTATAAGTGTAACCATATGGCAAACATGTTTCCCATATTTGTGTTTTATGAAAGAAAAACGGGAAAATAAATCTGCGTAGTATGAAAGCAAAACAAAATTGGGGAAAACATTTGATATATCTGATCATACCATTAGTAGCACTTGTTAAATTTGAAGTTAGTAAGAATAGAGCTAAAACGATCTTCGAGCTAAAATTAAATTTACATGCAAATTGTCCTTAATTGTTATGATCAAAACCAAATAGAATGGCTCTTTATGGTAAACGCTATTGACTGGCAATGAAGTTATAAAAAATGTAGCTGAAATAAAATTATTTAATACTTTTTATATTACGTTTATAACTGAAATAAATAACTTAAATAGATAATATTAATTATACTGCATTTAAGTAGTAAATAATTAAACAAAATAATTTAATAACAAAGAATATGCAAATTATGTTCTCATTTTTTCTTTTCATGTAGCTAAAAAAACAAATATAATAGCTAAATTTTGGTAGAAATCGAATTCACAACGACAGGCATTGTTTACTAAGGGCAAAAAAATATTCACATTTCATCAAACCATTAGTCACCTGGGATTAAATACTAAACTTGCTTATTTCTTGCTCTACTGCCATCTAACACTGTGCTGCAAAACATAGAAATTAAATTTAAAACCTATCAATTACGCCAAGCTTTTTGGTATAAAATGGTCCATTATTCAGTTTTTTTTTTTTTTTGTCTTTGCTTTGTACACTTATTTAAATCTGTTAACTTTTCTACAAATATCATCTAAAAGAAATATTTAAAGCCTTCAGTAATACAAGCGTTGCTGCTGTAAAAAATTATATTGAGGCTATAAAAAGAAAACATTTTTTTTTATTTTTCAGTTTGATAAGCTGACGTCAAACGAAACCCAACAGAAATCGGATTATTTTAATAGCAGAGAAAATGAGATGGGGGATTCTTTTACAGCTATTGACAGTGTTCAGCAGCAACAAGAACAGGACAGTTATTCCAACATTAATGAGACAGAAAACGCTGCTGCCGAGCAACCTGTTGAAAAATTGTCACACTATTTAATGTCTATTGTCTACATGCCACACTCTTTGCGTATGGTTTGTCTAACAAACCTCTTTTGTTGGATGGCGCATGTCTGCTATTCTCTGTATTTCACGGATTTTGTTGGCGAAGCAGTATTCAATGGAGACCCTAAAGCTCTCGAGGGCACACAAGCACAAATCTTATATGAAGAGGGAGTTCGTTTTGGTTGCTGGGGCATGGCAATGTATTCTTTGTCTTGTGCTTGTTATTCATTTGTCATCGAGAAACTAATTCAACGTTTTAAGTAAGTTTAAAGTTCTCTTGTAAAAAAAGAGGTATTGTACATTTAACAAACAAAAAGAATTATTCGTACTTGTATATTTTGAATGAGATAAAACGACTGAAATTGTAGAAGGGTTTACCAGCAAAGGTTTTTTAAGAGATTGTACGAATTAAAAAAAATCCTAGAAAAAACTTTAGTCTATTTTTTAGAATAGATAACGATTAGAAATAAAATATGTGAAATTTAAATTAAATTCTATAAATAATTGAGTCGAAATAAAAATTTCATCACAATTGTTTTTCTCTTTTTAGAGCCAAAATCGTGTACGTTGGTGGTCTTTTGTTTTACTGCACTGGTATGATTTTAATGGCGCTTACACGTGCCAAGGCAAGTGTGATTATCTTTAGCTGGGCTGCAGGTGTAATGTATTCGACGCTTTTTACAATGCCATATCTTTTAGTAGCACATTATCATTCCATGGGGACTGTAAGTGAAAAACATGACGAGTTATTTGATTAATATCTTACAGTCTTAAGGTTTTTAATATTTTCTAAAAGTAATAAGCATAAAAAATTATAATTCAAGTCGACGTTTAAACAGAAAATGACACACAAAAAATTGTAATATTAGGTATAATTACTTTCATTTCTGGAGATAATTCGTTCAAAATTAGTTGCAACAGTCTTACAAAATAAATGGAGCATTTAAATGGTAGCAAAATTAGATTCTCCCAAAGGTTTGTACACATATCATACTACTGAATACAAATATTATATTTTAAAAAATACCAACTCGATTTGAATCAACTAAAGTGTTTTTTTTTTTTTTTCGAGAGATGAAAAAGTGAAAAAAACTGAGGCAAAATACCAACTCGATTTGAATCAACTAAAGTGTTTTTTTTTTTTTTTCGAAAGATGAAAAAGTGAAAAAAACTGAGGCAACAAAAATTAAAAAAGTTGATTGTGAATAGGGATAATGACTTCAAGAGTTTGAGGAAGTTACTGAAAATATTTGGACACCAAGATTGTCAGCTCAGTATGTGACTGAAAGGTAACACATGAAAATTAATATTATAGACAAAAACGGTAATAACCTTGTTGAATTTATTAAAAATGGACTAAAAACTAATGAATTCAATATTAAAGAATTTAAAAATAAAATATCATTCTTTATGTATACAATTGAAGACTGCCAAGGAATTAAAGCTTATCTAGGAAAAACTAAAACCTAAAGAATTTAAAATCGGAGCATACTTAACCCAGATATGCCCATTGCTTGATCATGATCATTTTAAACGTATTTTATATTATTTCGGAAGCATTTATATATTTTTATAGACTTTTGGAAAAAAAGTGGTTTTTGAAAGACATTGGGCAGATGACTTATTGTGTGTGATACGACACAAAATATTTTACATGTAATCCTATGTCTTATTTTCGACATCTAGACAAGGTTTTTTGACGGTAGGCTCCACATCTTGTTTGCTTTTACTGTGAAATTACTTGCTTGTAAGTGTACAAAATTATACTTATCGTGCAAACGTGGTCCCATATTCAGTCATTATGAGAATATCACTATCACTTTATATAATATTCAATAACTAAATAAAGCGATCACATAATCTCCCATGAGGTATTGATGAGTACTGAGTAAGCCAACAAAAAAACGGTGATGTATCAAGTGAACAAGAATGTACTGGTGTACTATATATAGGTCATTGGGCATATCTAGATTAAAGATCTCGACGCTAATATTGATACTGACGATATCCTGTGCGAACTATTAAAATTAGATAGTGAAAATCTAAAATTCATAAAAGTTAGTCAGTTTTCCACCAAATTATCCATTAAAAGAGGAATAAAACTCCCAATATTTACGGTTCAAATATTTACCAGATGGCAGTATCAATAAATTTAAAGATATAAAAACAATACTGCACCGCGTAATTTGATGGGAACAAGTTAGAAGACCCGAAATACCCCAATGCCGCAAATGTCAAGGCTTTTTCCACAGTGCTGCTAATTGTCAACTCCCTAGGAGATATGTAAAATGCGGCATGGACCACGAAAGAGGAAAGTGTTCTGTTGAAAATTACCAGTACCAGTTAAACATAAACACAAACTACAGTGGGTGACAAAACAATAAAAACTTTTTCAAACATTTTTTTATATGTTCTAATCAGACAAAATTGGAAATTGCAGTTCATTAGTATGCATAAAAATATAAAAAACTATACAGTGCACGCGCGCTAATGTGAACACTTTTTTGTCTCATTGCCTACTCTATAAGATGAAAAAAGTAAATAGGCCTATAATTTGAACTAATTTTTTTTTTTTAATTTGAAACGTTAAAATTCTGTGTTTATTAGTTGTGGGAGTCCCCATTTTAGGTGTGCATTTATATGTGTATGTGTTAGTACATCTGCTTGCATAAGTATTCTTCATTTGCGATTTAGATACTGTGAAAGAAGTTTGTGAAGATTGAATAATAAAAAAATACAGATTGATTTTTGTTTAAAAGATGGTATAATTCTGTTTTAAAATTATCGGTATTCGGAAATGTAGACAATTTGCAAAAGTAAACAACACCAGTTTTAATTAGTTCACATAAACGAATCAAAGTTTAACTTATTTGGCTCAAATGAGTTAAATTACATTCGTTGGCTCCTAAAACAAAGGTATTCACAAAATTTTGTTAATAAACAACATTCTGTACCATCAGAGCCAAATAACATAAACCATGATCCTTCGCTCCACAATACTTTGGCCCACTGCTCTTTTGACCAATGCATCTACCAAAGTCAAGCCGTTTTTTCTTATTAACTTTACTTATAAGTGACTTTTTTGTTGGTCTTCTAGCTAATAAATTTTCCTCTCTTAATCGGTTTCTGGCTATGTGGACGCCAATAGAAACCCTTAATTGATCGTTTGCACCGTTTTCCGAGGGTCAATTTTACTATTTTTATCATTTGACGGTCTTAGCGGGCAGTAGATTTACGAAGACGACCACTTTCTCTTTCTTTCTACGTTGTTTGTTTGACGATAGCGTGATGAAATCCGACTTACCGATGATTTATTGATATTAAATTTATGAGCGAATTCATTCATTGATTTGCCTTCTTTCAAAGCCCTTATAATGGCAAATTTCCTATCTGCTGATACCTATTTCACTTTTTTTATAAATCTAAAAAACTTTAGTAGAAAGAGAAGCCAACAATTCTTAAAGATGTTTTTATTAAAATTTAGAAATCAACGAATAAAAAAACAAAAGTGAAGTAGAATTGAATAACGCTATAAGTTTTTGAGCGTTGCATTTTTTTCTCCCTACTGTATGCACTAATACAGTTTCTTCCTTTGCAAATGCAGTTAAGGGAAATAACACTACTAACATAGATTTAAAAACTACTTATAACACAATCAATAACGCCTTTTTTCAAGAAATGAAAAACTTTATGAAAAATAGAAATAATCAAATGTTAAACTTTCAAAAACAACTATAATTGCAAGCATCAAGAATTGATACAATTTTTTCAATGCTTGAGTAATGACTCAAAACAACTAAACCTTTATTTAAAAAAAACTTAAATTAATACATATTAATGTCAATTCCCTTATATTAATGGATAGAAGATAAGAGCTTCACGAATTCATACAGAAAAACACATCAGATATTGTACTTATAAACGAGACAAAATTAAATCATAAACTTAAAAGTCAGTTTGTTGCCCACGTTATAAGAAGAGATAGAAAAGGTATAACACCGGAAGGTGGGACAATGATATTAATTACAGATAATTTAAAATTCTTTAATAATACAAATAGTGTTATCAATTCTTTTAACACGTTAGGAACTTGTATTATTCGTTTTCCTCTCGGTACTATATTCTATACTATTTCCGCGTACTACCCATCAGTTAATAATGATACTCATTTGAAAAGTGAGATCCACAGTCTTTTTGAATCTATGAATTTACAAAGTTCAAATAAACATTTGGGGTATTCATACGGTGTGCTATAAGTCTTATTGTCATAAAGTACTAAAGTTTTATGATAGTTTAAAAAAAATGTTGTTGTGCTTCAAAGAAAAATGTCTTAAAATAATAACACCTTTTGTGATGTTTTTATTATTTTGTCATAACCAAACAGTGTAAATCTAAGTCAAAAGGGAAAAACTAGTCGTTGAACCGGTGATAATATTTAAAAGTTGCCGTCATTAAATATTCGCAACATGTACGTAAAATACGCTATTAATTTCTGCTTAGCTCATTAACTTCGAGATTAATTTATTTATAAAAGTTATTAACTTTTATAAAGTTAAATAAAAAAATTGATACATTTAAAATATAAAAGAAAATTTTGTTTGTATACTTTGGCTGATTGGCAGCACCCAACTTATTTAAAATAACCGCCGTCAGAAATTTATACCGGTTTAGTAATCAACAACAGTTGTTTATGTTTTTAAACATTTTCTTTTGTGCGAAGAAAATATTTAATAATTTTCATAAAAATGGATTGTTTAGAATATTCATGCCGTAATAATGCCCAATATGTATTTTTCGCACAAACCGGCTCCTATTTTAGTTTTTTTACTTGTTTGGCATTTTTAATTAAAAATATTTGTAATTTTTTATAATTGTATTTTTCTTTTACCAGCTGACTCAAATTTGGAATAGCATACTAACTTATGAGGGAGCAGTCATATTATTTCGTGTTATTATTTTATGATATATGACTTTATGACGACAATGTGAATACCCTAATTATATTTTAGCAGGTAATAGTAATAATCAAAACGGCTATATACTTTACATATGGCTATTAGAAAATTAAATTCGTTTTAAATGTAAACTTTATGCTTCATGTCGTCCATCATACCCGCGAACTAGTTTTTACCTAGATATTTGTTTAGTCGATAGTAAACTTCAGATTATTACCGAAAATGATACAATAAACTCACTTAAAACTTTAGGCTATGATAGCGACCATGATGCTCTACACAAATAAAGAATACGATAGGTTCTTATTTTTGATCGACAAAGTAATTCTTATTTAAAACTATAAATGTGCCAACTGCAAAAAAATTTTGAAATAATATTAGCCAGAAACTATCACTTAGGCAGATTAAATGATGTTATTCTTAGGGCAGCAGAAGAAACTGTTCCTAAACATAAAAGTGGCAAACTTTCTCAAAAATAAGCAGCTCAACTATTAAAATGTTATATTCTGCGAAATGCATAATAATAACGTTAGTTAAAAAACATAATCGAACATTTAACCCCTAAAACTTGAAGGAAATTAAAATTCCTACAAGTGATGAACTCGTACTGAGCAAAGATGGGATAAACCGTCAAAGTTTGAGAAAAAGTGGCCAAAATAATTATATTGTTGAAGATCAAGTTCAAATGTTAAATACTATATTATCCTATTTTGAGACCATACATTAGTGTAAAGGAACTATTTCAAATAATGTTGTTCAAGCAAAACGGAATATGAGAATAACAAAACCACACTTATAAATTTCAGTGAAACAATACTATCTGACAACATTGATGAAAATTTATAACAAGAAGAAATATTCTTTATATTTTCTCTAAATTAAAAGAATAAGTTGTTGTCCGGAATTGATAATATACCAAATATAATATTAAAGAATATTCCACAAAGAATGATTTTTGCATATTGTTCAACAATATGCTGAATAATTCATACTTTCCTGACAAATGGAAAATAGCTAAAATTGTGTTACTGCCTAAAAAGGATAAAGAACCAAATAGCACAGAAAATTTGAGACCTATAAGTTTACTCTCTAACATCAGTAAAATGTTTGAAATATGCGTAATAACAATAATATTAATAGTGAAAAACAATTTGGCTTTGAATTCAAACACTCTACAATTAACGCAATACATAAAATAACCTCCGATATTAATTGGATCCAATACGGGCTACCTTCAATCCAAATAATCTATATAAATAATAACGAATGTGTGTTTATTTGTTGGAAGATTATAGACGGCTAAACGGCTGGACCGTTTTCCTTGAAATTTTAACAGTCAACATTTAACAGTCAACATTTAACAGTTTAACATTTAACACCTTCCTGTATGTCTGGAAGGAACTATAGGCTATTTTTTTTTTAATTTCAAGTAGGCGAGGTGCCACGCCCACATACACAATAAGTATTTAATATCGCATATCTCATAAACTTCAACAGCTAGAATCCCCAAATTTTGTATGGACGACTTTGACGTTTATAGGAACAAAATGGGCGGATTGGCTATAGTGGGCGTGTCACATCCCATATTAAAAATATTAAATTAGTATACCTAAGAATGTATAACAGTTAAACTCCTAAAATTTTGTCGGAGCTACTTTAGTATCAAAATGAATATTTTAGACAAAACTGGACTGACTAGCAATAGGGGGCGTGGCACCTCCCATATGAATATATCTATCTATATATTTAAAAACGGCCGGACCGATTTTTTTTAAATTTTAACAGTATCTTCCTGTATGTGTGGAAGGGACTATAGGGTTCTTTTTATTTTTAAATGTCAAGTAGGCAAGGTGCCACGCCTACATACCCAATAAGTATTTAATGTGTCATATCTCATAAACTGCAACAGCTAGATTCCTCATATTGTGTATGGACAACTTTGATATCTATATGAACAAAATGGGCAAACTTGCTGTAATGGGCGTGTCACCTCTTATAAAAATATTAAATTAATATATATAAGAAAATATAACACTTAGAGTCCTAAAATGTCGTAGAATCCACTTTAATATCAATATGAATATTTAGATAAAAATTCGCTGACTAGGAAAAGGGGCGTGCTAATTCCCATATGAATTAAATTTACAACTCCTTATATCTATCCAACACTGAAATGCATATGAATAATTTGTGGAAAAAGTTGCCGGACTATCCTAATATATATTATAAATCTTTCTGTAAGTCTGTTTTTTTGTTTGTTTGTTTGTTAGCCAATCACGCCTGAACGCTTGGACCGATTTTCTTGAAATTTGGGATATAGATCGGGCTTTTGTCCGTGGAGGTTATAGTCTATAAATCTTTTAAAAATTTTGACCAAAAGGGGAGAAGAAATGGGAAAAATGGTAATAGGTAATTTTTTACGATTTAGCTTAGTTAAGTTTCCCAAATGTTTGTTGTTTTGTTCGTTACCCAACCGCGCCTGGACCGATTTTCTTGAAATTTGGGATATAGATCGAGCTTTTGTCGGTACAGGTTATGGGCTATAAATCTTTTAAAAATTTTGAACCAAAAGGAAAAAATGGGACATAGGGAGAAAAAAAGGGCAAAAATTAGTACTTTATGCATAAATGCTGTATTTTATTTGTTTTAAAGGTATTTTTTACGATTCACCTTGGTTAAGTTTCCCAAATAGCTATTGGAGGTGTTCTGTTTATAAAGTTGGACCAAAAAGGGGACAGTTGCGAAAAACGGACAAATTGCCTGCATTTATATTTAGGACTTAGAGTATTCAAAAAACTGAGTTGTTTGATAAACTGGTTTCCGAATAGCTTGAAAAATTGCATTTTTTAGAAGCCGTTTTCGAAACCGGATTTTTATTTATTGTTATTTTTATAACCCGCGCAACGCCGGGTACAATCTGCTAGTATGATATAAATGTTCGTGCACATGGAAAACTATTAGAGCTAGAATCTAGCATGAACCACTTTGACACACATATGACCATATCGGGTACGGGAAATAAATGGACTCTATTTTTATATGAATCCTTAGACAGAAAATAAATACTGAACATAATA
This sequence comes from Sarcophaga peregrina, assembly GCA_014635995.1. Taxonomy (NCBI): domain Eukaryota; kingdom Metazoa; phylum Arthropoda; class Insecta; order Diptera; family Sarcophagidae; genus Sarcophaga; species Sarcophaga peregrina. The sequence goes on from CM025789.1 coordinate 88,323,709, forward strand.
TAACTGATAAACTATTGCAGCTAAAGTCATGTGTATTGCCTTTTTATTCCAATACCTATTTCCTTATATGTTTGGGGCTTATGTGACTTAGGTACCATTAACAGTAGATACAGACCATCGATGACACTATACTGCCTAAATTTATTAACTACCTACAGCATATATAACTTTTTATATAATACAGACCAATCCTTTATGGTCGGGTCACCCTAATAAAAAATATTAAATATTTTCTATTGCCCAAAATTTTTTATTTTAAAAATAAAAATATTTAACTTGTTATGGTATATTTGTCTAATAATGGTTAAAAGGAAGTACTTATAATCTTTTTCTCGAATCATTTGAATCCCAGATTCTATACGAATTAAACATTTATTTTGTGAGTGATCATATTGTGATAAATTAAAAACCAAAAAAAAAAGTTGCGCCTAAAAATCTTCGCTTTCGAAATGCACCAAAAATGCAATTAATTTACAATCACAAAGGGGTGACGAAATTCCCGAAGAACGTGATGTTCGTCGGAGTGTTGAAAGGTCTAGAGCCTCCGTATCTAGAGCTGCTAAGACTCCAGTTCAACGTGATGAACATTTAGAAAGGGAAATAAAACGATCGCAAAGAGCAGTAGCTACAGAAACACCAGATCAGCGAGATGTACGCATAGAAAGAGGAGACTATGAGTATCATCATCTAGAACTGCTGAGACACCTGATCAACGTGATGCACGTCTTAGGAGAAACAAATCCCTATCATCAAGAACTGACGCCTGATCAACTAGATGCGCGCCTAGAAGGAAAGAGGCTACCAGCACCAACATCCGAAAGTACTGTTAAAATTTCAAGGAAATCGATCCAGCCGTCTATAGACTTTAAACAAAAACACCCACAAGCAAATAAACACACATTCCTTTTTATATATATAGATATCGATAGGAGTAGCGAAGCACACCGGGTTTTAGCTAGTACTAATGTATAACATCATAAACAATAAAACATTCAAAGTCTCCCATGATAAAATCAAAAAAATTAACAGCAATTTACAGATATCCTACAACAAGGTAGAACAATATTGAATAGATTGGAACATGAAAATAAACGCACAAAAATGTGAAACTATATATATAAAAATATTTTGGTGGCTACCAAACTGAAGTTTATCGATTTCATTTGTACACTTCTGACATAACTTTTTCTTTTTTCCGGCTATAAAAATAATGTTTTTTGTAATTTTTCATTGTACTATATTATATAAAAAAAATTATATTCACTTTTGTAAATATACATATAAATATTGTTCATTTTTCTTGTAAAAAGCAAATTATTACTATGTTATATTATTAGAGCGCTCGATTTATAGACATTATATAATTGAATTGAGGTCACCGTGATCTAGTAGGTAGTGTGCTGGCTTATTAAACTTAAAGCCAGGGTTCGAGTCCCCGGCCAGACATCAAAATAATAATACAAAAAGTATTTTTTCGGCGATTTCTTCTCAGCAGATTTCTGCCAAAAACTCTAAGAGTAAATAAAATTGCTATGAAAAGTTTCTCAAAAATCTGTCATTTGGAGTCGACTTTAAACTGTAGGTCCCGCCACGCATGTATAAAATTAACGCACACAACATAAGTAGTGTGAGAAACTAGGTTAATAATCCTGACTGAAGGGTTGTAATGACCAATTATGTATGTATGTGTATATAATTGAATTTATTATTGTTAACTGTGTTTATAATAGCTTAAACTTAATTATTTGAAAAAATGTACAAACAATTAAGAAAAAACTGTTTTTTGTGGTATCCTTTTATTCTATGCCTTACAGCTTCGGCAGAAGTTATTATAAGGTATAGCCAATCTCCTGGCATGCACACCTAGGTGTTAGTGTCCTGTTATAACTGCTATGAGGTTATTAAAATGAATTCTGATGAAGATTAACGCAAATTTTATTTTGCATATATCCATACCAGGCCAGATATATCTAGTATCTCGGCAAGTCAATTCATGACCCCACCTCTCTTTTACAAGTAAATGAAGCTTTTGTGATACCATTTCTTTGCTCTTCTGTAGAATAATACCAATTTTATGTATGGATTTAATCGAATCATTGGTAAACGCGTCAGTTTCATTATTATCTACCATATTTCCAAGTTCAGGAGCATATACGTGGGTTAGCGGCGAAAGCCACGTCATCTCTTTTAGAGACTTCCGGTAATTTTGGAAAATCTTAAAGTCTTATCTAAGGGTCTCATCATCGAATTACGAGCCACTTGTTTTTCCAATATATCTTATGGTATGGAGTTAAAGGTATTTGGTCTGGCAGCACAAACCTTAATACAAAAAGCATTATTTCATTTTTGTTTCGTGCAGGCTGTAGCAAACATTGAACACAGTGTAAGTAGTTTTAAGAATATGAATTACAGATATTCCCCGACTTATGACCGAGATAGGTTGCTGGTCGTTGGTCGTAAGTCGAACTTCATATAAAAATAATTTTTTATTTAATTTCCGACTTAGCTAATGTAATGTATTATTTGTACTGAAGTATGTAAGTAAATCGAATTTTTACGTTGTATCTTGTTTTTTATTTTTCTCGTATGTTTCGCGGATTCCGCGCTACTACATATTTGTCTTATTAAGTATTTTCTAGGAAAAAAATTGCCGTAAGTGCGTTTAGACGTAAGTCGAACGGTCGTAAGTCGGTGACTACCTGTAATTATATGTAACTAATGTATGAAATAAATAAATTTAGAAGCTAAAAAACTTTGCTTCTTTTTTGCTGAGACGCTCGCCGGCAAACAATCTATAATACTTCTGTTGACCAGTTTTATGCTTCAACATAACCTATATTGCCGAGTTTTCAGCAAAAATGGGATGAACGAATCAGGAGATAGCGTATCTAAAGGTGATGCTGTTGGCAGTCTTAACGCCAATAATGCCGGTGACACCGGCGCATTAGCTTTTGAGCTCAAGCGTATACTCCCTCTACAAACAAAAACGACTTGCTTAACGACGATAATATATCTCGCACACGCTTGGGAGCAATAAGAAAAATGACTTTTAAAACACACGTCCGCACTATGCAAATTCCATCAACTACAATCGCTTCTCAGCGAACTCCTTTGTCAACAGCAAATAACGGTAACTTTGACGCAAATGTTGCTGCACAAATTCCCGTTATGAGATCCCAAGCCTCTGCGACAAATAGCAACAATTCTTCGCAAAATATAACGGCATCAAATCTATTCTTTACACCAGCAGCTTCAAGTTCAACAGTATTTGAAATGCAGCAGATTTGCTTACCTTAAGCCCACCAATGCTTGCTGTTGGTACTAAGACCGCCCCAAGTGGCTATGAAATTACTACTGAAAATATTTTAAATTCATCAGCTGTTTCCTTTACCTATACTACATCCTGCAGCAAATTTATTAAACCCATCAGCCATAACATCGTAACAGGCAATCAAAATTATCTTAATTAGTCTACCGGCTGTCTATTTTTCACAAACACAAAACACATATACACGTTTATATTTAGCTTACCCAACAATTCCATCAATATATGCACATGCCCCTTAGTTATCAGTCGTAAGTACTGCGTTTCCATACAATGTTCCAAATAATTTCTCTTTATGTTCTTTTGCAAACAATCAAAAGAGCGAATATTTGTACATGATGTCATTGATAACAACACCAATGTAAATGCTGACAGTAATGAATGTCCAAAATAAAGATTTCACTCCCTTGAAAACAGATGATCGGTGGAAATTTATTGAAGGGCCACCCGAAAAGCTTTGTTTGCAATGGACAGGCGACATTACACAGAAGGGAAATAGCTCGAGAGTAGCTACGCTTCATATTGCTTCAAGAGAGAGTAATGGACGAAAATTTCATCTGGGCAACGTTCACACTGTATCGACATTAGGTTTGCCTGAATAAACATTAGAAAAATTTGAAATTGATTCCTGTCTCGAGTTTAAAAACATACCTATACTTTCGTATACCGCAGCTAAAGCTCAAATTTTAATTGTAGATTGAACAATGCAAATATTTACATTCCCCTTGAAGTGAAAGAGAACGGTGTTGATGGACTAATAGCTGCTAAATGCAGAATTGGCTGGAGCATGTATGGACGCCAATGTATAAACAGCCCTGAGTCCCTAAAATTAATGCATTTATGTCTTTGCAACAAGAATAACCTCATGGACGACGTGCTTAAAAATTACTTTTCACTTGAATCAATCGGTGTGACTAATACTAATAACTATTTACGCTCTAAAGATGATGAGCGCGCTTTAAGAATTATTGAGGCAATATCTAAATATATACAGAGCGAAGAAGCATGGGAGATCAGCCTCCTATGGAAATACTACCAAATAAATTTGCCAGATTCTTTTCCTATGACTCGACGTCGATTACATTGCCTTAAGTCTAAAATGATACGGAGCCCTAAATTAAAAACTTTTCTTAACGATAAATGAAGGATTATGAAAAAAAAGTGATACATTCGATAACTAAAGCAAGAAAAAATAATTAGCGATGGTAAGTCGTGGTATATACCAATCTTTACAGTTACTTACAAGAATAAAAATAAAACCAGAATCATATGGGACGCGACAGCCGAGGTAAATGGCGTTAGTTTAAATTCAACTCTAAGGAAGGTACCGGACGTTTTTGTGACGGGCGACATTCGCGAAATGTTTCACCAAGTGCGTGTTACAAATTCAGCCCAAGTTTCTGAAAAATTTTTACGGCGTTATGGTGACATTAATAAGCCCATAGATACATACACAATGACGGTAATAACCTTCGGCGCATCCTGTTCCCCGTCTTTAACGAACTACACAAAAAATAAAAATGCTGAACGTTTTCGAAAAATATATCCAAGGGCTGTTAAGGCCATTATTGAAAATACATTTGTGGATGATTGGTTACAGAGCGTAGATACCGAGAAAGAAATGATTGAGATGGCAAAACTTTTTTGTAATATTCATCAAGACGGCGGAATTGAAATGCGAAACTGGCTTTCGAACTCGAAGCGCGTACTTACTGTTATAGCGGGAGAAATCGAACAACAAAGTAAATACATTCAAGATCCGGTAGACCAGTATGAAAAGGTACTTGGGATGTGGTGGGTGCCAACCTCGGATCTTTTCACATTTATATAAAAGTTCAGTCCTGACGTTTTTGATAATATGATTGCGCCAACCAAACGTAAGATTCTACGCGTTGTAATGACAATTGTTGATCCGCTAGGTTTATTAGGATTTAGTGTCATCTATGCGAAGGTATTGCTACAAGAAATTTGGCGCTCCAGACTTATATGGGATGAGCCTATAGGCGCCGAAGAAAAGCAAAAACGGTGAGTGTGGTGCAAATTATTGCCTGTTGTATCACAAATACGAGTACCACGTTGTTATGATTTTTCAGCAGCTCTGTTAATATACAGATGCACGTATTTGTAGACGCGAGTATCAATGCATACTCTGCTCTTGTGTACTGCGTGCAGAGTACGGTGGTATAGTAAAATACAGCCTAGTGGCAACTAAAACTAGAGTGGCACCTCTGAAACCTGTTTCACTTCCGAAATTTTAACTATTGACAACGGTACTGGGCCTTCGGTTTGCGAAATTTTTAAACACCGAATTCTCCGTGCGAATCGCGCGTCGTGTATTTTGGTCAGATTCTGAAAACGTTTTGTACTGGATTCGTTCGGACGCAAGAAAATATCGACAATTCGAGGCCCTACGCATTGGTGAGATTTTAGAGGGCTCGCATGTCAAAGAGTGACTTTGGGTGTCATCGTGGCGGACGAAGGAACGAAATGGTCGGAAAGCCTAAAGTTTGATGCAGGTTCAAGGTGGTTTGTAGATCCTGATTTCCTGCGAAAAGATAAAGCTGACTGGCCCGTAATGGGCTGCAAAAATGCAACAGAAAATTAACCTGAATTTTGGTACCATATTAAAGAAAAAGAGCCAAATGTATCCATTTAGGCCGCTATCGTGCCTAACCCTACTAGATTTAGCAAATAGGAAAAATATCGTAATACACAACGGAACGTTCTAAAGTACTTGTGTCTTATTCGTAGAACACCATTTCCTACAAAACGTATTAAAAATCTTATTAATTTAAAATGTATCAATAGTGTCGAAAATATATAATACAGAAATACCAAGAAGAAGAATATGAAAAAGAAATTAATATGGGGGGCTCCTGTGAAAGAATGGTTAGGTCCGTCAAGTCAGTTTTAATGGATATAATCCCAAGAAATAGTCTGCCTGAAGAAGTTTTGAGGGCGGCACTAGCGGATGTTGAGAACATTATTAACTCGCGCCCACTAACTTACGTACCATTAAATACATCTGGCTGTTCAAGTGGTGTGCGAGAGCGAGCTTTACCAGATGCTAATGGAGTAGCTTTGGGCAAGAATTTTCGAATCACCAGTACGTTAGCAAACCAGTTTGGGTTGGCTACGGGAGTACTTGCAGCGTCTGCCAAGTGGCACGAAAGTTTGGCGAATCATATTGCCATTGGTGACATCGTTGATGAGAACGCGAAGAGAAACAGCTGGCAGAAAGGAATAGTTGTCGATGTTGTTGTCAAAACGAATAGTGGCCTGCTCACTCAATCTGCAGTAAAGTTGGCAAAATTATAAGTAAACCCCGTGTCTGCACGAAGGTTACGGAGGGGGGAATGTTACGTTAACCATAATATGCTTAAAAAATATTTGGTCTCGCAGCACAAACCTTGATACGAAAGATTATTATTTTATTCTTGTTTCGTACAGACTGCAGCAAACATTGAACACCAGTGTAAGTAGTTTTAAGAATATGAATTAATTATATGTAACTAATGTATGAAATAAATGAGTTTAGATTAAAGCGCCATTGTTTGGAAGCTAAACCACTTTGTTTCCTTTTTGCTGAAACGCCCGCCGGATAACACAACCCTTACAAAATATAATCGGAAGAGTACCTGATATCATGCCCGCCTACATCCTTATAATCGCTAAAAGCGGGCTTGATATTTTTTTTTTCTAAAACCAACCACCTCAAACTATAAAGTTGGTTTGATTACAAAATCGTAAAAAGCAATTCCCGCCTTAGTGGTTCTGGATTATGTATTATCTTTCAGTTTAGTAAACTCGTGCATTTTAAAGCATTTTCGAAATGAAAATTGAAATTTAGCTAACACGTCATCTCCATAGCGAAAGCAAGGATATAATTCCTTGTGATGTCTTTCAAGCTGCCATTTTTGAAACACTTAGCACCCATACTTGACTCGATTCATGGCGTAAATAACCGACTCTAGTTTAACGTTATTGAAAACGCTGTTGTAGCAAGAAAAGCAGTCAAATTATATCCCACGTAGCGCAGTTTCGGTAGATTTTCTCTTAGTGTAGGAGTACAGTGCAAAAATTCTGTAAAAAGTTTTGAATGTCTAGAGGGGTATCCAATCGAATATAGCAAAAAATAGTGTGTTTTTTATTTTCAGGTTGGAGTATTTCAAAAAACCTAGAGAGTGAGACAATTTGAGTTCGGATTCAACGCCCAAAAAATCTTCTGAAAAGTGCTTCATTCATTTATTTATAATTTTGTCGACCCGTGTTATTTTATAATCGCTATTGTTACTTATTACCAGGGCAAGGAATTTCATGCACTAAAAATATGCGCATATAATATGCACTATAAGAGAAAAAATATGCACTGAAAATTTTAGTAATATGCAATAAATCATTTTTTGTTTGAAATATATTTATTAAACAAATAAAAAAATAAAATTCAGTATCATATTTATAAGAAACATTTAAGATTTTAAATATATTTTTTAAAGGAAAACTAGATATTTCATTTACATATGTCATGGGTACATATAAGGATATTGTTAAGTTCTAAATATAATATACTAGCAGACCCGGCCAAACGTTGTTGTGCCTTCGAATTTTATTTTCATTGTAAGTCCGGTTTCCATGCAAAGTCATGGCTGATTGATATTTAGAAGAAGAATGAAAGGTGCACTAAATCGACATAGCAATTATTGTTCAAATTGCTGGCCCCAAATTTTTCTTTTATTATGAACTGCTTTTCATCGGACTAATTAACGCCACTGCACGCTAATTAACGACCCAACGCCTTCAACGAAACACAGCATAGTGCAGTAGTTCTTGAGTTACGGTGCAAAAACACAAAAAACCTAAATATTGCGCCATCTGCCTGACGAACTTCAAACGACACAAAAACCCTCCTCACGCCACATAGAGCATGTATGTAAAGTTTGGTCGAATTCGGTGCAGTAGTTCTTGAGATACGGTGCAAAAACACAAACAAACTAAATATTGCGCCATCTGTCTACACTACACAGAAACACTCCTCTGGCCCCATAGAACATGTATACTAAGTTTGGTCAAAATCGGTCCAGTAGTTTTTGAGTTTAGCGATCACGAGAATACACGTCATTTTTATATATATAGAGATATTTATACAGCAATTTTCCGATTTAACGACCATTCGATTCTACGATCATAGGATTTAACGAACAGCCAAATTTTTCCTATTGAGTACCTTAAATAGCGAACAAATTTTATTTTGTGTACGCAGTTTAACGAACAAATAAAAATATTATTTGAATGAAGATAAAATGAGATTTTTGTAAACTCGATGTATTGACATGAAAATATTTCCAAAAAAAAAATTAAATATACAATAAAATAGTAAAATATGCTAAATATATGCACTTATAAGAAAAATATGCATTTATTATGTAATATGCAAAAATATTCAACAACAAATCGATGCCATTTGCAAATTCTTCGATTCGAAAAGAGATATTGTCAAAAGTGATTTTGACTTACCGACTACAAACATGCATTTGCTTTAAAATCCTTGCCCTGCTTATTACTATTACTATTTGAATTATTTTATTATTGTTGTTAATATTACCAATTTTAATAGTTTTAGATTGAAAGACTGAGATATAATATTTTTATTTTATATTACAATACCTTGTTCTTAGATTGTATTATATTGTATGTATATGTTATATTGTATACTATTTTTTAGTTTGAGTTGGATTCAGATGGCAGTGCTAAACTTGGATCATCCGTTAGAGGACTGGGGACAGATGTAGCAATTGTCAGCAGTATGGTATTTTTGGCTCAATTTATATTGTCAATATGCATGGGAACCATCGTTTCGATATCAGGAACAACGACAGCTGTTGTAAGCACAGCAAGTTTTCTTAGTTTCTGTGGTGCTCTATCTGCAACTCAAATAATGTATTTAGATTTATAAATTATTTTGTTTAAATAGTTCAGTTGTAACATACATACATATTTACATAAATCCATACCTATTTATTGTATATGATTATTAATATTACAAAGATACATTCCTACATTATAAATATTTGTAAGATGTGATAAATCTTTGCAATGCGATGTGTCAAATACAAACTGATAAATAAATTTTAAAAATAAATTTAAAGATGCAAATATTTATTGAAATCTAATACAGTTAATGTAGGTGGACTTTTTATTATTACCAGCAACAACAGCAATGCTAGTATGATCGAAAACCGATTAAAAAACCATTGACATAAAAATACAGATCTGACCAGATATGGGGCCAAATTTGGGTTAAATTTAACCAGAGTCCATTTATGGAACCTCATAGCAGTTATGGAGCCTATGGATGCACACACTTGTTCATTCTTTGTCATTGTCTGCCACTTGGCAACTTATAACGACTGATTTTTGGGCACCCAAAGTTAGCTGAAAGAACTTGTCACAAACCAATTTTAAAGAAACTACGTTAAAATATTCATAAACAAAAAAACGATTTCAAAAATTCACGACCACACCCGTCTGCCCCCAGTAAAAGAGATTTCCTCCGTTTGACATTCTTCACAGGGTTGTATTCCGGCGGACGATGTGACATGGTTATATTCCAGGGGATGATGTGACAGTTCGGCCAATCCTGACCTGGGATCGTCCTCGATTCCACAGTTGTCGGTGTCATCAGTATCTAATTCAGGCAAATTTCGGCGCCATGGTTTAATCTTATCCGAAGATACTACGGAACAAAATTTTCTTGACGAGACTGTCATTCCAGGTACATCTTTATCAAGTATTAGGGAAATGATGTACGGTCCTTTATATTTGGGCTCTAGCTTTCTGGACTCGCCCGTTGCCGCAGGTTCATTCTCAATCACCACTAGGTCATTTATTTCATAAAAAGTAGGTTTAGAGTGTTTCTGATCAAAACGTACCTTCCATTTCTTTTTCTCGTTAGTGACGTTGATGTTTGCCAGCTTACACCTATCCGCAATAGGAATATCGGGTTCAGTGTCAATGACGTCATCATGGATGGCAGTTATAATGTGATTCTGAACGACATCTATTAATTTAAAATCAAAAACTAATTCGTTGGGGCTAAACCCTGAGGTAGTGTTCCGCTGCGAGTTAACACTCCATTGAAGGTCCCTTAACGCAAGATCCTAATCAGCTTTTGTTTCGACTGCAGTACGTAAATATAATAATATGCCATTAACTCTTTCAACTTAACCGTTGGCCCTAGGGGTGCGTACGGCTGTCTTCACGTGCTTGATCGTATTCTGCTCACAATACAATTCGAACGCTTTTGACGTGAATGCGGTGCCTCTGTCGGTCACAATAACTTTCGGCAGACCAAAATAACTTGTCATCTCGTTCAGCGCCATTATAACTGGTTGAGTTTTCGTAAACTTTACTGGTTTAACTATTAAAAACTTACTGAAAGCATCGGATATTGCCAGCACGTATGTATTTCCTCTTCGGCTACGGACAAATGGACCCAAATGGATCTGGCGGAAGGGTATGGGTTCAGGTTCGCTGATATACATCTGGCCTTCAGCCTTACAAAATTTTGATGGTAACAACATTCGATGCACGATGCAATGTAGTTTTGTACATGTTTTCGCATTTTCGGAAATCAAAAATGTTGTATGCGCTGGATAGTCTTTTCGATTCCAAAATGACCAACATCATCATGACAATACTTAACCACTCGCCAACGAACTGACTTAGGAACAACAAATTTGTTCTTACTTTCTTGCTTACGATATAGGCGTTCATTTACCAGACAGTAGTCCTGCTTCAACTGTGTTTTCTGGGACGAAAATTTTTGGTCCTTTAAAACGCCAACGATATTCAGTAGGTCTGGATATTGTATTTGCATCGCTAACAGCCAATCTTCAACTGCTATATTCAACTGCTATTCATTATACGATCGACATCGTCCATTTCATGAGGGGCTGGGTCAGGTGCGCGGCTTAGTGCGTCAACGTGACACATACGGGAACCTTGACGATGTACCATTTCGCAATCATAATCGAGAATCCTCATCCACCATCGGGCTAGCTTAGGTATCATCTCCTTATTTTGTTTCGCCTTCGCAATTGCCGCACAATCGGTGACCATTCGGAATGACTTACCTAAAATATATATACGAAATCTTTCGAGAGATTCGACGACAGCTAACATTTCGAGTTCATAGCTGTGGTATGATAATTCTGTTGGGGTACAATGGCGACTGAAATAGAAAACGGGCCTCCAAGATTTACCATCCGTAGACTGGAGTAGTACACCAGCTATTCCAACTGGACTAGCATAGGTGTGTACTTCATGTTTGGCAGCAAAATCATATAAACACAATACTGGACAGCTGCATAGTATTTCGATCAGCTTTCGGAAAGCATTTTGCTGTTCGGCACCCCAAACAAATTTGACTTCCTTGCGTAATAAATTTGTCAGTGGGTTGGATATTAACGAATAGTCCTCTACGAATTTCCGAAAAAACCCTTAAGTCCCAAGAATCGTCGGGCTTCGGTTACGTTTGTAGAAGTTATAAAATTACATATGGCACTAATCTTACCATCTCCAGGCGTAATACCATTCTCACTAACCTTATGTCCAAGATACGATATTTCCCGTTTCATAAATTTGCATTTGTCAAGCCGTAGAGTCAACCCAGCATCCTGTAATATACTCAAAAACTTCTCTAAACGTTGGAAACCTTCGTCAATAGTCCCACTGGGGATGATAACATCATCTAAATAGGCTAGCACCTCACCTGGATTTATTTTAGCTATCAAGAAATTCATCATGCGTTGAAATACGGCTGGAGCGTTGACTAAACCAAAAGGCATTCTGTTGTACTCGTAGTGGCCCTGCATTGTAACGAACGCTGTATATTGTTTTGAGGATTCTTCCATTTTTATCTGATGGTAACTCATTCGCAAATCCAATGAGGTGAAGTATCTGTTTCCAGCTAGCAGTGAACTTGGTTCCTCTAGATTAGGCATCGGAAAAGGCGTTTTAGCAGTGATACGGTTCAATGCATGATAATCGACACATAAGCGTTTACCCATTGCCAGCATTCGATAATAATAATCTTGTGGAGCTTCGTCTCCGTTTCGTTTCGTACGTGACATCCTGACGTGGAAATCCGCTTCGTTTTCTACACACGGAAAATTACTCAAAAATTTTCGGGCAAACTCCGACCATGACCTAAATACCAATTCCAAAGAATCGATCCAGTATTTAGCGGCACCTTGCATTTTCTGCTGAATTGTAAAAATCAAAATTTCATCGCTCCAACTATAAGCATTCCTTAAAATGTTACCCGGTTAATGAATTGTCTTGCATTTAACGATGTTGATGTAGGATTGAATTCCGGCAACAATGCCACCACTTCGCGTGCATTAACATAGCCGTTATCAAAATTAAGATTCGGGCCCCTGTTCCGCCAACCTCGTTTCCATTAAAATTATCGACTGGAATCGGTGGACTAGAAAACGTTACCTGTTTTCGTGGCGTAAAAACAGGTATATAATGATGATGTTGTACGTTGTTAGACACAGTGCAAACCTCAGTCACCGAAACTCTCAAACTCTCCTGTCTATAATTATGAGTGTAAACGTTATTCATATTATTTCCACCACACACAAAATTCTGACAATTGTTCTGCCCGTGCCAAGGCAGATTTAGAGGAGGTAGGATCTTTATTACAATAAGTACAACAATACAAAAACAACAGGCATTTTTTGTTGTTTCGATTTTATTATCTTGTCAAAAACAGCTGACTAAAGAATGACGATGGGAAATGGTTTAAAAAAAAAAAGAAGAAAAAGATACAAACTTCTGACATAATAAGAAAACACGAAAATGGTTTTAAAAGAAAAAGAAGAAAAATATACAAGCTTCTGACATAATAAGAAAAAACGAAATTAATTATCAAAACAAAATACACAAAAAACCAAAATTTTTTGACATTATTACTTGCATCAGCTGGTCTATCACTCTTACCTCCTATAAATCTGCCTTGGCCCGTGCGTTACAAAATGTTGTTTATTTTCGTTTTCCACAGAATTCATGCAAACATTTTCGTTAATTTCCCCTGCAACATATTGTCGATCAATACTACCAGACACATTTGGAATAGGCAACATTTTAATGTTTGCCACATTAGCATCTTATTGAGAAGAATTATAACCGTCATTCAACTTAGCAACATATAGTTGATAAACATTCTGTGTAGGCGTTCCGTTTATACATGTTGCTGCAACATTATGTGGCGAATATTCAAAATAACGGCTGAACGTCACAGTTTGTTTGTGTGGGAATACATACCTGCTACTGATGACGTCACATTTTGATAACGTGCTGGCATTACGTTATGCTGCGGTATTGTACGTTTGTTGTTGTTTACGCTTGTCAGGTTTTGTTGATCATGGTTATTGTTGTCCTCTCTTTTCTGTTGAAAATTTGACGACTGTATGAACGTTGTACAAATTGGACGTGTTAACGTAGACGTTGACAGAGACATTGTTTGCAGTAATTGAGACATATTCGGTTCTACTCTAGAATTGGCTTGTGTTTGAAACGTAGGGGATGAAATAGATGATGGCACAAAACTGCAGCTAACGAAAGATGTACGTTCTATGTTTTCTTCTAAACGTTAATTAAAATCGTCGCGACTGCCATTCGTCGGCAAGCCGGCAGCTTTACACTCTTTACGAAGTTTATTAATTTTCATTTTGCTGAAAATTGGCATCTTGTTGCAAATAAATTTACGTATATGCACGTACGAGCGCGGGGTAATTCCACTTCTGATGTTGTCACAAACCAATTTTAAAGAAACTACGTTAAAATATTCATAAACAAAAAACAAAACTTTTATTCAAATTACTTCAATTTATGCTTTAACAATATAGAACAGCTGTCATCTTAACGGTTTGTGTATTTATATTTCAGTATAGTTTATTGTACGATATGATCCCGAAATATTTGGTGTTATTGGCATATGCTTGGCGTCCTCAGAATCGTCGTCAGATTCCAGAAGGGGTAACATTTACGAAATTAAAATTCTGGTAAATCATGAAAATGATTTCCACAAAATAGTTACTAACCTCGACTCAAAAAGTGCTAAAGGTCTTCAAGTGGTAATCTAAGAAATATACAACTGCGTGTCTGCGGATGAAGTTTGCGGAGAACTGCATAAATCAGCAACGTGTGACATGCCAAGAGAACAAGTCAGTAACTGCGGTGATAACCACACAGCAAATTATCGTGGTTGTCCTATTTTTATCTTTGTGAAACAAGCTGCGCCCTTATACATGGAATATTGCAAGTTCAATCGAAATCAACGAGCACGGTTAACCTCTGACCTCAGTACCTGTCAGCTACCAGTTTTCATACGCTGGCATCTTAAAATCAAGCCAGTCTACAGTGACTAATGCGACAATTGGATCTAAATCCGTACCTATTCCAAATTCGTAGCCCAAAGCGGAAGTTCCTGAATTTAATTTTAGCCGTATATAATCTACAATAAATAATCTAGTGCAGACAACAAGCAACGTCACAAATGCAATATTCAACGTATTACTCAATTTTCCCAATAAGTAACATCATGAAGGAATAAAATAATGGGTATATTGGAAAAACTGTAACTGCACATACCTCAAATTTTGTACAAGTAACTACAGTTTCAATATAAATATTTTGGACAAAAATGGGTGGACTAGCAATAATGTGTGTGGCACCTCCCATATAAAGTAAATAGGAAAATGTGTATATCTGAAATACTGTAACAGCTAGAGTCCCCAATTTTGTGTTCCAGCTATGGTAAGGTGGTGTCTCTCACGTTAAGTAATTACAAAAATGAATGTGTGTTCATTTGTTGGTGGGTTTGTTTGAAGGCTGTAGATGGCTAAACGGCTGGACCGTTAAATTAGTATACCTAGGAATATATAACAGTTAGAGTCTTAAAATTTTATCGGAGCCCCTTTAGTATCAATATGAAACTTCTTATATCTGGCAAATCATTATAGATAAAATGATCAAATTGTACGCGGGTAACACTAAAATCCATATGAATAATATGTGAAAAATTTGCCAGACTAGCAATAAGAGCGAGACCCTTCCATAGAAATATGATACAAAAGTTCGTGTATTTGGAAAACTATTAGAGCTAGAATCTAGATTAAACTACTTTAACACACATATGTACATTTCGGTTTAGGGATATAAATGGACTCTATTTTTATTTTATTTCTTAGACAGAAAGTAAATACTAAACACCATATATCTGATAAACTACTGCAGATAAAGTCATGCGTATTGGTTGTTCATTTCAATACCTGATTTATTATATGTTTGTAAAAATACACAAAGAAGGACACGTGTAACTTTGGTGCCATTAACTGTAGACACAGACCATTGATGACACTATAATTTCTTAATTTATTAACTACCTTAAGCATACATAATTTGTTAAAGAACTAATTGTTGTATGTGGTTATATAATACAGACCAAATTTTTATGGTCACCCTAATAAAAAATATTGAATATTTTCTGTTGCCCAAAATTTTTCTCTTGAAAATAAAAAAAAATTGACGCGATGTAGTATATTTGCCTAATATATATATTTGTAATAAATTAAAAACAAAAAAGTGCCACCTAAAAATCTTCGCTTTGTAAACGCACCAAATATGCAGTTAATTTACAATCACAAAATTTCAATCTGAGTATTGAAAGGCCTACAGCCTCCACATTTAGACTTTCTGAGAATTAAGTTCAACGTGATGACCGTTTATGAAGGGAAATAATACGATTGCAAAGAGCAGTAGCTGCAGAAACACCAGATAAACGAGGTGTACCTGTAGAAAGATATAAACTACAAGTATCAACATCTAGAGCTGTTGAGACATCTGATCAACGTTATCCACGTCATAACCGAAAACGATTTTAAGAAGTAATTTTTTGCCAATACGATTACCCGTCTATTTGTTTCTGAGGTCTGCCACGCGATTCTGCCATGTTTTTTTGCTAAAAGATATTTGCACAAAGTCTAAAGACTTTCATAAGTTCTTCGATATCTCTTTCAATGATTGTCCATGATTTCTCATGGTTTTAGCAACTTTTTCCTCCTCTTCAGTTCAATGATAATTTCCTTCCATTTCCTGTATAATATTTTTGGATTTTTATGTAATTTTATATCAAATTGAGATTAGTCTTACCGTTTCACATAAACACAATGAAAAATCACTCAAAAATTTAATTTATTATGGAGAAAATTAAAAATAAGTCAAGTGTATCTATTATTGCGATCAACAATTTTTATGGATTCATCGGAATTTCGCTTTTTATACTTAAATAAGAGCATGTACCTGTCAAATTTTCCGTTTTGAAGATGTAGTCAGATGGAACTATAATAAAAAATAAGTTTTCGCAGCTTTTCCGAGGGCACTTTTTCAGTTAACATTTCTTTAATATTTTAGAATAAGGTATATCTATTATTTCGAGCATGGGTGTACATCTGTCCAACAGTTAAAATCCTCGACCCTGTCAAGTACTGCACGACAACCATCAGTAACAAGATTGAAAGTATCAAACAGGCATGTCATATGGAAAAGTGTATCATTTCCGAAAACAGAGCCTCAATAACATCTGGATGTCAAAATGAAATAAATATTAAAAGTCCATCAGAGTATTTTAAAAATTAATTCCTAGAAACACACTACGAGAACATTGTAAAATTTACGAAAATGTATTTTTTAGAAAAAGATTTTATAGACGTGCTATAATAATGGGTTATCTCAGTTATCCTGCTATAAAAATGCATTGGGCAAGGAAAACCAAAATTCCTGCTATTTATAACTCCATATCACGCGATAAACTTTGAAGAGTTCAACCAGGTAAAGAAATTGTAAGAAAGCGATGCAATGATTTGGCAACGGATATCACAAATGATACCTTTTACGAGTAGATGCCCCGCACGCAGGTAATTTGATCAAAAGCACGACCAGTTCGCCTGAAAAATCTTGTTTGTGCTACTTCCAATGGCGTGGTCTTGGCCAAGGGCGATCTATAGTCATTAGACTAATAACAAATATTCCAAAAGCAGTACATGGTTCGATTTTTTACAACAATATCATTGTCAGAAGTATTAGACGAAATGGACTACGTAGCAAGTGGCACAATTATGACAAACAGAATACCCGAAACTGTGAAATTTCCCTTGGGCAAAGAAATGAATAGAGGCTGTATAAAGCGGAAGGACACGAAGCCAGTGATAGTTGCGTCAACTAATTGTGGTAAAGATCCTGTAGCTGAAGCTGACAGACGGAATAAAAACTTGAAACGCCGTTGTCCTGTAAAAGTCCCAGCAGTCATACGCAATTTCAATGCTTTTATGGGAAAAATAGACTTGTGCGACCAAATGCTGAAGTGCTATAGGATCAGAATGAAGACTACGAAATGGACCGTTAAAGTATTTTTTCACGTAGTTGACTTGGTAATATTTAATTCTTGGATGGAATATAGTCTGACTATAAACTTTCTGGAATACCAAGATCAGAAATAAGCCATTTTTAACTTTTAAAATAGAATTAGGACTGTGCTATTTGAGCTTCCTAATGATTTCCACGGAACAAATAATCTCATAATTATTAAATTTTTAAGGAGTTTTTAAATTTTTGTTCCTTATAAGTACCTTCATTTTTTTACTTTAATAAACTTTAAAAAACATAAATAGTGTTTATTGATTCAAGGATATTATGCAGCTCATGATAAAAAATTTAATGAATTCTTCGTGGGTCATTTTGACACTTATGACCTGAATAGCAGAATTGTACGTTGTCCTGATTCTGGAAAAATTATACACTAATTAAAAAGTTTTTTTGATAACTTTGGTTTTCAGCTTTTAATGAACTTAATAAACTCTAGGTCTGAAAGGGCAATATTTTTTATTCCAATAGTGATATTTTTACCCCGATAGTTGATATTTTGAATTTTTGTATTACAATTATTTTAATAATAATTTTATTATATATTGAAAAATTTTTGTAATTTTATTCCCTATCTTTTTGAATATTGTTTTAAAAGTTTTCGGAACCCTTTTTATCGTTTTATAATTTATCGTGAATATTTCCTTAAATTTTGTAATTAAAAGTAACATTTTTTATTCTTTGGAGTTTTTCTTGGAATTCTCTTTATTAAAATTTTCGAAACATTATTGGATTTTCGATAAAATAATTAGAAAAGCCTGAATACTGAAAAAACGGCAGTATTGCGGAATTTAATTTTATAATTACTTAGGCTTTATTTAGGCTATTCCACGAGAGGAAAATTCGGTTTACCCCCTAGGTGTTCATCGGCAAGATTTGACCCCTTTGTGGGAAGCCTTTCGTTCTGTAGTCTTGTTGGCAAATGCCGAAGACACCAAAGCCTCAATAAAAGACGCGAAGGTCAAATATATGTCAGGATACACTTTATATTTTCAATGTGCCTAGTTTTTTGATGGGATAATTGAATGAGGACGAAACCGATTACTAGCACTATCCCCATGCGACACGCCAACCTTTGTTGGCGATTATGCTTCTCGGTCAACATTTAGATATATGGGTTCGGCCATTTACGGAACTAACCCCCATATTGAAAATTTTCATTAGATGTACTATCTTTTGCAAAAATCTGAAGGTGATGCGGGGGATAATAATACGATCGTGCCCCATGACGATTTCGACATGACTTGGCAGAATCTCGTAGATCCTTACGTGAATAAAAGAGTATTAGTCAATTCTCAATTGAAAACTCTTTTCAAGGAGAAGCCTTATATCTCTTGCTCCCCACACTCCTAAAATCAGCCTCCTCCTGGCGGTATTATTAATAATCAAAGAATCCACCACTAATTCAATTATAATATAAATTTAAATAATAATTTAAGGGCCATTATTACAACTTGCTGTTAACTAAAGAGAGGATTTTAACGGGCAAGTAAATTTTTTTTCATTATTATGAGTACCCAATAAGTGAAGTGAGCGTTGAGCTAAAGGGAGGATCATCCTGCCGGTAACTCTTAAAGTTAATTTATTGTTTAAATTTGCTATATTATATATTTTTTTTTCAATATGGCAACTTCAAATTTAAACCAAATGATCAAATACAACAATAAATCAAACAAATAAAACAATTACTCCTTGCCACTGAGTTAAAAAAAATTGTTTTATCGATATTGGTCCGACACTGCCATATTTTTGAAAAAAGTTGACTTTATTTTATCTGTAAGTTGTAATAACGAAAGTAAGTTAAAGTTCCGTTTAACTAAAGGAGGTACCTTAAACTAAGTCCAAGTTTAATGGAGTACATAATAGCCCAATTCACAATCTTGTGTAAATGATCTTGCATTATTGCATTTGCAAAATGGTTTAGTATATTTTTACACTACAATAACAAAATGTACAGAAATACTCTTGCTAGGGTTTATAAAATAAACAATACTCAAGAACATAGTTTATATTTACTCAACATTTGCAACACTTAAGTAAACTGACAACTGAAAATTTATTTATTAAAAATCATAAATTTAGTTAGCGAAAATTTGGGATAAACCCAACAAAAAATGGTCCAAAGAGGATGCTAATAAAATAATTCAATATCTTCGAGAACCTCCGGAGGTATTAAAGAGCCCAATATTTCTTCCTTCAAACTTCCATTAAACATTTTTATAAATTGTTAACAAACATCATAAAATTAAAATCTAATATTTATTTTTTATTTTTGACAATCAGCTCTATATTTGTGTTTTACAATTAGTATTGCAAATGCAACCAGTAAAATTTGTTCACAAGTAATAGGAAATATTTGCAATTGCGTAAATACAATTGCAAAACTACACCAGATTGTGAATTGGGCGGACATATATTAAATTTCAAAATTAACGACAAAACCTTACTCACCAGTGAATAAAGAAGCAATACCAAAAACCTTAGCAAAGTGGCTAATAATCCCACCATAGACACCAATTCGCTAACCGTGGACACATACTATTCTACCCGAGTCAGAATTCCAATAGTCCAAGTTCGAAGTCAAGTCACTAACCAAATCAATAATATCACACGCCACTAACAGTACTTTGTCAATAATTAATCCCTGAAGAAATTCATTTGCTTTTGTTAAATGCAAGCAAATAACAACAAACTACGCAAAAAATCGGATGAAATATACACCCAACTCTTTTTTTCCACGGTAGATACGTTGCATGTCATCCGAAAACCGAGTAAGATGAAATAAAGAACTATATTTACTTCGAAAAAGCGTGTAAAAATGTTGAAAACTGTAAATTTTCAAAAATGCGTACAAATTGTAAGTTGTAATTTTAATGAGCATTAAAACTTAAAATATATAATACATATAGGTGAAAAATTGGTAGATCAAGCAAAACACAAAAGAAATCTGTTAACCTAGAATTAGAAATAACAGAAAAATTAGAATAGAAATAAAGAAAAAATATTTACATAGTTACATAATTATTCATCGCTACTTGATAACAAGCGCAATTTTTTACTACGAACTGGACTAAAGTCGGTATCATCACTGGAGATATCCATCAAATTATCCAATGGTGACTTTCGTCCGATAATAGAATTCTGAACTGTCGGACTACTTTCCGAAAGGTCTTGCGCCGTCGACTTTTTTTATTAAAAAACCGTTTATAGAAAGTTGAACTTTTGGTTTTTGTGTTTTTTCCAGTTACTACTATGTATGTTAGTTTCAGCAATGTTGCGAAGTGTAGTAAAAGCAATTTATTTTCAAAAAAATTTTTTTTCAACCGTGTAACTTCAAATCCGTGTAAAAAAAGAGTTAGGTGTACAACCGAATTTTGCGACACAGTTACCCTACCGTAACGAAATGGAAGTGCAATAAGAAAAGTCTACCGAACGTAAATCCGACAATCCCCTATGATCAAATCAGTGAATCACAAAGTGTTTAACCTTAATTTCAGCTTATGCTTCTTTATACGAATTAATGCAAATATTATTAACACTCTTATAACCACTATTGGTTGACATTGGTGCCGACATTTCGCTAACAAAGTCAAAAAAAATTATGACCTAAATCTAATATCTATATACAGTGGCTCCATCGCATAATCGGGCAAGCAATCTACCTCTAGAATACCGACAACAATTTAAAACTTTGAATCATCTTAAGGCGATTTTACTGGAAGCGTGAAGCTTCATAGAACTTGTGGTACGCTACAATTTGGCAAAATCAATTTCAAAACGTTTACAAGCCGTTCTTGAGAACAAAGGATATGCCGCAAAGTATTAATTGTTCTCTTTTGTCATTTTTGGCAATGGTGCCCTTATTTGTCCGATTATGCGTTGAGCGCAAAAAATTGAGTTAATTTCCTTTATCTTTATAAAATTACCGTTATCATGAAAAATTTTGTTATTTTTTTATAATTCTGAAAGTTTGTAATATAGAGTGTAAATAAAAGTAAAAAACAACATATATTTAATATATTCTTTTTAAGTTTTAAGCCCATACATATCAGACTAATGCTTGTCCGATTATGCGATGGAGCCACTGTATATAAAAATGAATGCGTGTTTATTTATTTGTGAGTTTTTTTGAAGTCTATAGACGGCTAAACGGCGATTTTCTTGAAATTTTAGCTGTACCTTCCTGTATGTCTGGAAGGAACTATAGGCTATATTTTATTTTAAAATTTCAAGTGGGCGTGGTGCCACGCCCACATAACCAATAAGTATTTAATATCGCATATCTCCTAAACTCCAACAGCTAAAGTCTTCAAATTTTGTATGGATGACTTTGACATATATATGAACAAAATGGGCGGATTTATATATTATAGTCTATATACATATATATAAAAATGAATGTTTGTTTGTATGTATCTTATAGAATCGTAAACTATGCATTAAATCATGTTATGATTTGTACAAAAGCTGTTGCGCATGAGCCGGGGTAGGTTTCTAAGTTGATATGATTATGGCAGGTGGGGCCACTGAAAATTACTTAAAATCAATTAAATTGTAAACTGTGCATTTAAAATTGTTGGATATTTTCCCTGAAATGCAACTCTGCATGTTAATCTTATGTTTCTTTTTTATTTATCTTTTCTTGTCTGTATAACATTTTTCTTATGACTTTAGATAATAAGTTAAGCGTCCTTTTTTGTATTTTACAAGAATTATTCTTAATAAAACTATTGAAAGAACAGGTTATGGGCCCAGTTGCGCTTAAGAATAAATAAATAGAAAACAAGTGTAAAAGGGTGTGTTAAAGTGGTTAATGATGAGTTCATCAATGTTCCAGATAGACAAGTTAGATGTCGGTAACTACGACACATGGTGGGTGCAGATGAAGTGTGTCTTGGTAAATTCCGATTTAAGGTCAATAACGAAAGGTACACTTATAAAACCAGAACCCGTTAATGAAGCTGAGCTATGGAAAACAAAAGATGATAAAGCCCTTGCTATGATCACTCTTTCTGTTAAAACATCGCAAATAAATTATATAAAAAATTGCAGAACAGCCTTGGAAGCGTGGAAAAAACTGGAAGAAGTTCATAAACCAACCGGTGCGTTGCGCAAAGTAACCTTGTATAGGAAGCTGCTAAATCTTCGAAAGGATGAGTCATCCACAATGACTGAATACCTAAATAAATTTACTGAAACTACTGATAAGTTAGCAGAGATCGGTATGGAAATGGCTGACGAATTGCTCGTAATTATATTGTTGTCCAGTTTACCGAAGGAATATGAGAACTTCGTCATTGCTATAGAGACAGGGGATGCGTTACCCAGTTTAAATAGTCTCAAAATTAAATTAATAGAAGAAGGCGACCGCAGAATCCAGCATGACGACAGTGATGAAGCAGTAGTTGTATGTCAACAGCAGGCCTTTGTGGCGCAGTCGAAACCACACTTTAAGATCGATACCAACAACAACAACAATAAAGTAAAAACCCGAAAATTTAAATGCTACAATTGTGGTAAGCGTGGGCATTTTGCGAAAAATTGCAGAAGCGCAATAAGAAATGGTGACGAAACAAGAAAACAACAACAATCTTTTGTTATGCTCGCAGCAAGCAGCGGTACAGCGTTTAATAGAGGCACATGGTGTATTGACAGCGGCGCTACGTGCCATATGTGCTGCAAGCGTCAATCTTTTATGAATTTCGTAGAAACGAATGAAAAAATAATGCTTGCCTGCGACAACCACATAGAAGCACGAGGAAAGGGAGATGTGAGGATAAAAGTTAAAAATGGCGATATCATACTACGAGGCGTGTTGTACGTTCCGAATATGGCTGGAAATTTTATATCTGTGGGAAAAGCTGTTGAAAATGGTTATGCCGTGAATTTTAGGAATGATGCTGTTAGAATAATAGACAAAACGGGTAAAGTCATTTTAAGTGCTGAAAATAATATGAACTTGTTTACATTTACAGAGCAAGATAACGCAAATTTTCATTTGGCAAGTGAAGTGGCAGTGCGTTGGCACAATAGGTATGGCCACCTTAATTTTAAAAGCCTTGGTGACTTAATAAGTAAGAAGGCAGTAAATGGTATAAGTGTAAGACGTATTCCAACAGAAGTAAACTGTACATCGTGTATGAAATCGAAAATTGTTACCCAACCGTTTACATCTTCTGACCAACATAGAGCAAATAACTTATTGGATTTGGTGCATAGTGACGTGTGTGGTCCCATGAACAAACCATCGTTAGCTGGGCCACGTTACTTTGTAACTTTCATCGATGATTGCTCTCGACGAACATTCGTGTATTTTATGAAGAACAAAAGCGAAGTTTTCGAGAAGTTTATGATTTTTAAGGCGTTTGTTGAGAAACAGCTAGGTCGAAATATTAAATGCTTAAGAAGTGACAATGGCAAAGAATATGTAAATTCCAAATTCGACAAATTTTTGGAATTGAATGGTATACAAAGGCAGCCAACGGTTCCGTATACCCCACAATAGAATGGAATTGCCGAACGAGCAAATAGAACCATAGTCGAAATGGCGAAAACTATGCTAGTTTACTCAGGCGTTGACGAAGTATTGTGGGCAGATCAGTAAGGTGTTGGTAAATAAGACCCCATACGAAATTTGGTATGGCAGAAAGCCAAATGTTTCACATTTTCGTATTTTTGGTTCACCGGTCGTGGCTTTAGATAAAACCGAGACAAGAAAATTTTCTGCAAAGGGGAAAGAGTATGTGTTTGTCGGCTACTCTACTACATCGATAGCGTATCGATTGTTAGATGTTGAGAGGCAACAGATTGTTGATAAACGAGACGTCATATTCTACGAAAATGCATTCGAATCAAAGGCGTCAGCGGATGTTATTGATTTGACACATTCTCAGAATTGTGCGCTGGAAGAAAAAGCTGATGATAAGGCAGAAAGTGTTTGTGTGTCTGACGAAGTATATGAGTCTACTTCTGAGCCTGATTTTCTTGGTTTTGAATCTGACGACGATAATGTATTCCAACCTGCACAGGCAAATATAGATAAAATTAGAGCGCGAAGCAAACCCAAAATTATTCGTACCGATAAAGTTGGTATTCCCAAGAAGGTTCACAATGAATTAAATTTTGTTGAAGAAATTTCTATTCCACAAATGTATCAAGATGTCTCATGAAGCAGATGGATAGAAGCAATGAAAAAGGAATACAGTGCCTTACAAGATAACAACACTTGGCAGTTAGTTGACCTTCCACCTGGCAATAAAGTTATTGGCAGTAAATGGGTGTTTAATATAAAAAGAGATGAAGAAGGAAATATTACACGCTTTAAAGCCCGATTAGTCGCAAAAGGGTGTAGCCAAGAATTTGGTGTGAACTATACGGAAACATTTTCCCCGGTGCTACGCTATTCCAGTATAAGAATGATATTTGCATTAGCTGCAGAAAAAAGATTACAAATACACCATTTAGATATATCGACTGCTTACTTGAATAGCACATTGGATGAAGAGGTATATATGAAGCAGCCAGATGGGTTTGTAGATGATGGAAATCGAAAACAAGTTCTATGTTTAAAAAGAGCGATATACGGACTGAAGCAATCCGGACGTTCCTGGAATTCAACACTTGATGAAGCAATCCGAAATATGGGATTTAAACCCTGCGATAGCGAACCCTGTATATATGCAAAAAATAAAGATGGCAAATTCCATTTGATTGCTGTATACGTAGATGACTTGTTAATAGCCTGTTCATGTAAAGAAAACTTAAATGAAATCAAGGACATGGCGTCGAAAAAAATTCAAGTTGGTGGATAATGGTAAGGTGAAGTTTTTCTTAGGAATGGAAATCGAGCGAGAAGGTGATACTGGGAAAATAAGTGTTGGTCACTCGCAGTATATAAATAAAATCCTAGCAACTTATGGTATGGAAAATTCTAGACCAGCCTCTACACCTCTCGATCCAGGTTTTCAAGTCGCATGCAAAGATGAAAACTGTAACAAAGTAGATCTCAACTGGTATCAATCCTTGATTGGGACCCTAATGTATTTAGCAATATCCACGAGACCTGACATACTGCACTCAGTTTGCAAACTAGCACAGAGAAATCAGGATCCCCATATTGAACACGAAAAAGCAGTTAAACATTTGTTGCGATATTTACGAACTACAAAGAATCTAAGACTGCAGTATTCCATTAAAAATGAACCACTTGTGGGTTTCGTTAATGCAGATTGGGCTAGTTGTCCTCAGGACAGAAAATCTTACACCGGTTACACATTTTTCTTAGCTGGTTGTGCTTTTAGTTGGGAGTGTAAGAAACAGTCTAATATAGCGCTTAGCAGCACAGAAACTGAATTCGTAGCTTTATCAAAAACAGCCAAAGAAGCTATTTATCTGAAGAGACTTCCGCGTGAAATTGGATATTTTGATAACGGTTCAATAGTACTTTATGGTGACAACCTTGGTGCACAATAGTTGGCGAAAAATCCCTTATTCCACGGAAGATGTAAACACATAGACGTAAAGTATCAGCACGTGAGAAAAGCTGTCAAGACCAATGAAATTGAGTTGCAATACATTTCTACCGATGAGATGACAACAGATATTCTGACTAAAAACCTTAGTAAGACTAAACATGAAAAATTTGTTAACTTGTTAAGTCTTAAATAATTTCTGTCTGTTTAATATTGCTTATGAATTTTTATATACATATTTTTTTTGTATATAACATGCAGATTTGAGGCGGCGTGTTGGATATTTTCCCTGAAATGCAACTGCATGTTAATCTTATGTTTCTTTTTGATTTATCAAATATTACACGCTTTAAAGCCCGATTAGTCGCAAAAGGGTGTAGCCAAGAATTTGGTGTGAACTATACGGAAACATTTTCCCCGGTGCTACGCTATTCCAGTATAAGAATGATATTTGCATTAGCTGCAGAAAAAAGATCACACCTACACCATTTAGATATATCGACTGCTTACTTGAATAGCACATTGGATGAAGAGGTATATATGAAGCAGCCAGATGGGTTTGTAGATGATGGAAATCGAAAACAAGTTCTATGTTTAAAAAGAGCGATATACGGACTGAAGCAATCCGGACGTTCCTGGAATTCAACACTTGATGAAGCAATCCGAAATATGGGATTTAAACCCTGCGATAGCGAACCCTGTATATATGCAAAAAATAAAGATGGCAAATTCCATTTGATTGCTGTATACGTAGATGACTTGTTAATAGCCTGTTCATGTAAAGAAAACTTAAATGAAATCAAGGACATGGCGTCGAAAAAAATTCAAGTTGGTGGATAATGGTAAGGTGAAGTTTTTCTTAGGAATGGAAATCGAGCGAGAAGGTGATACTGGGAAAATAAGTGTTGGTCACTCGCAGTATATAAATAAAATCCTAGCAACTTATGGTATGGAAAATTCTAGACCAGCCTCTACACCTCTCGATCCAGGTTTTCAAGTTGCATGCAAAGATGAAAACTGTAACAAAGTAGATCTCAACTGGTATCAATCCTTGATTGGGACCCTAATGTATTTAGCAATATCCACGAGACCTGACATACTGCACTCAGTTTGCAAACTAGCACAGAGAAATCAGGATCCCCATATTGAACACGAAAAAGCAGTTAAACATTTGTTGCGATATTTACGAACTGCAAATAATCTAAGACTGCAGTATTCCATTAAAAATGAACCACTTGTGGGTTTCGTTAATGCAGATTGGGCTAGTTGTCCTCAGGACAGTTGCTTTTAGTTGGGAGTGTAAGAAACAGTCTAATATAGCGCTTAGCAGCACAGAAACTGAATTCGTAGCTTTATCAAAAGCAGCCAAAGAAGCTATTTATCTGAAGAGACTTCCGCGTGAAATTGGATATTTTGATAACGGTTCAATAGTACTTTATGGTGACAACCACTGTTGCCAATTTGACGTTTTTCCCGTCAAATCTGACGTTTTTGCAATGCCAATTACGGGAAAAAATGCTTTTTAGCGGTTAGCGGGAAATCTGGAGTTTTTTACAGCGCTTTAGCGTTTTTTAGCGTTTTTTTTTCCAAGGTTGAATTATATGGTATAAATAAGAAAAAATGCAACCATGTATTTGTATTCGAGAGTCGAATAACGGTTAGTAGAAAAAGTACAAAGCAAAAATCGAAAACGTTGAAAACTATTTCAAATGAAAGTGAAAGAAGAAATCTCTTCCTTAGAAAAAGCAGTACAAATTAGTTTCATTTTTGTGTTATATTGTTCTATAATTTAATTGGGTATTATTATTGTTACTGTTTTACTTTGATAAAGCCTGAATATTAAATATTCACGGCGCCCAGAGTGTATATAACATTTTTGTTAAAAAAAAAATCAATTCTATTCTAATAAACTTGCGGTTACCAACAGCATTAAAGTATTTTTTTTTTCTTAACATTTTTCTTAAAAGTGTTGTTTTTAAAATAAAGTGTGCATTTTAAAAAGTGTTGTTTTTAACATAAGGCAGAAAAAAGTAAAAATATCAAAAAGTAAGTACATGACAAAAAAAAGATAAAATTGTACAATATAAACTATATGAATATTATTTTAAAATGTACGTTTAAATTGCATTTTCTCTATAAAAAGTTATGGCACCTCACTATCCACAAAAGTTTAGAAACGAATGGCTGGACCATTATAAACTAAAAGGATGGCTGTCAAAAAATGAAAAAGATCCCACAAGTTTTTGCAAGTATTGCAAATGTGCCCTATCAGGAAAGTTAAGCGATTTAATTAATCACGGGGAAAGCCAAAAACATAAAACCGCAGCCTCTTTGAGAAGTTCATGTTGGCGGAAAATTGACTTTCAACCCGTGATAGTTGAAAGCCACAGAAAGCAGGAAATTGCATTGGCACTATTTACTTGCCAACATTCGTCGACCAATTCAGTGGATCATTTGACAGAACTGTGCAAAGTCCATTTTGAAGACGGCAAACAAATACGGATGCACAGAACAAAATGCACAAACATTATTAAAAATGTTTTGTCACCGCATTTTACAAATCTATTACGAAATGATATTGGTGATTCGAAATTTAGCCTCCTCCTTGATGAGTCAACTGACGTTGGAGTAATTAAACTTTTAGGTAATTTTTTTTATAAAATTGAATTATTTATTAAACAACAAATAAATTAATATTTTTTTCTTCTAGGAATTGTAATAATATATTTTAGTGCAACGAAACAAAAAATCATATCCACATTTTTAACAATTGCTGAGGTGGAAAATGCAGATTCAGAAGGCATTGCAAAAGTTGTAATTGAAGAACTAACCAAACTTAAAATTAGTCCAAATAATATGTTAGGTATTGGCGTAGATAATGCCAACGTCATGGTTGGTAATAAAAAAAGTGTTTTCACGGAGCTAAAGAAATGCGTTCCGAATTTATTTTTAATCAAGTGCGTGTGTCACTCTATTCAATTAACAATTACAAATGCTTGGAAAAATTGTATGCCAAATCACCTTGAATTTCTAGTTAATGAAACGCATAATTGGTTTTCGAGAAGCTGCACTCGGCAACAAAATTACAAACACATTTTTCAAGCCATAAATGATGAAAAGGTAAATCTAAATGGTTTTAATTATTTAAAAAATAAATTGTTTTTATTTATTACTCTGTTTAATTTAGATGCCATTAAAAATTACAAATATATGTGACACTCGGTGGCTGTCGATTGAAATATCTATTATAAGAATTATAGACCAATGGGTCGAACTTAAAACACATTTTGGAATTGCCAAAAATTATGAAAGGTGCTTTATGGCAGATAAGTTATATGATCTATATAGCAATAATATAAATTTGTTGTACCTCGTCTTTTTAAAACCTATATTAACTAAAATGCAAATGTTAAACAAAAGCTTTCAGAGCCAAAACGCAGATCCAACAAAACTTTTAAACGATATGGAAGTTTCTATTAACTTCCTTAAACAGTTTGTTTTAGAACCTACAACAGAAATTGACATTTTCACTACAGATTTCGAAAATCAAATTTGTTATAACCTCTATTTGGGATTTTCTTTTGAAACATCTTTAAAAGAATTTAAAAATGAAATCAATAGCCAAACAGAAACAAACTTGAGGCATGATTGCGTGAACTTTGTTGTCCGTTTGATATTACAATTGAAAAAAAGGTATTAAAAATCATCAGTTATTGACCAATTAATAATTTCTTTTATTGCTTTCAGATTGCCAGAAAACTTTAAAATGCTAAAAACTATAAATTTACTTTCAGTTGAAAACGTTTTAAAAGCTAATAAGGATGATATAATTTCACTTTTATCCTTGTTTTCAAAAAGTAAAGATGTAATTGATGATATAAACTCTCAATATAAAAATATTTTATATATCAAATGGAATGAAGTGGCATCAACACCTAACTTTTGGTGTTTATAATTACAAAAACTCTGCTGGGAATAATCCCTTCAAAGAATTAGCAGAATTCGCATTGGACGTTTTGTTACTTCCGTGGTCTAATGCAGACGTTGAAAGAGTGTTTAGCCAACTCAACCTAGTTAAAACCAAACTACGAAACATGCTAATAACCAGTACAGTCAATGATGTGCTTCGAGTAAGGTAAATTTACTTTTAACGTAAACATTTAATTTTATATAAATTTGTTTATTAAAATGTTTTAAAAAGGCTTAAAAACTAAATTCTAAATTAAAAAATATATACTTATATACTTCTAAATCTTTCCAATGATTAAAGGAAAATGGAAAAATTTAGTCAATTACATAATTATTTTAAAAAGTTGTAAAATGCAATTTAAAAACGAATTTAATTTTATTTACAGATACGGTCTCAAACTTGAGAACAAATGTTGTTTTAATTATGAAATTCCAAAATCAATTATGAGAGAAGTAGGTACAATGACCACTTATACACAAAATGTAGAAGACTGGCAGTATATTTTAGAAAATACATAATTTTGTTAAACATAATTGAAAAAACAATTCAATAAAAAAATATGTATAATTATTTACATTTTATTTTATTCAACGTTAATTTAAAATTTTAAATTTATTTATTTGACGGATTTCTGACGGTTTAAAAAATTAATTTAGCGATTTCTGGCGATGTTTAAAGCCCAATTTGACGGGAAATTATGAAAAAAATTTGGCAACACTGGTGACAACCTTGGTGCACAATAGTTGGCGAAAAATCCCTTATTCCACGGAAGATGTAAACACATAGACGTAAAGTATCAGCACGTGAGAAAAGCTGTCAAGACCAATGAAATTGAGTTGCAATACATTTCTACCGATGAGATGACAACAGATATTCTGACTAAAAACCTTAGTAAGACTAAACATGAAAAATTTGTTAACTTGTTAAGTCTTAAATAATTTCTGTCTGTTTAATATTGCTTATGAATTTTTATATACATATTTTTTTTGTATATAACATGCAGATTTGAGGCGGCGTGTTGGATATTTTCCCTGAAATGCAACTGCATGTTAATCTTATGTTTCTTTTTGATTTATCAAATATTACACGCTTTAAAGCCCGATTAGTCGCAAAAGGGTGTAGCCAAGAATTTGGTGTGAACTATACGGAAACATTTTCCCCGGTGCTACGCTATTCCAGTATAAGAATGATATTTGCATTAGCTGCAGAAAAAAGATCACACCTACACCATTTAGATATATCGACTGCTTACTTGAATAGCACATTGGATGAAGAGGTATATATGAAGCAGCCAGATGGGTTTGTAGATGATGGAAATCGAAAACAAGTTCTATGTTTAAAAAGAGCGATATACGGACTGAAGCAATCCGGACGTTCCTGGAATTCAACACTTGATGAAGCAATCCGAAATATGGGATTTAAACCCTGCGATAGCGAACCCTGTATATATGCAAAAAATAAAGATGGCAAATTCCATTTGATTGCTGTATACGTAGATGACTTGTTAATAGCCTGTTCATGTAAAGAAAACTTAAATGAAATCAAGGACATGGCGTCGAAAAAAATTCAAGTTGGTGGATAATGGTAAGGTGAAGTTTTTCTTAGGAATGGAAATCGAGCGAGAAGGTGATACTGGGAAAATAAGTGTTGGTCACTCGCAGTATATAAATAAAATCCTAGCAACTTATGGTATGGAAAATTCTAGACCAGCCTCTACACCTCTCGATCCAGGTTTTCAAGTTGCATGCAAAGATGAAAACTGTAACAAAGTAGATCTCAACTGGTATCAATCCTTGATTGGGACCCTAATGTATTTAGCAATATCCACGAGACCTGACATACTGCACTCAGTTTGCAAACTAGCACAGAGAAATCAGGATCCCCATATTGAACACGAAAAAGCAGTTAAACATTTGTTGCGATATTTACGAACTGCAAATAATCTAAGACTGCAGTATTCCATTAAAAATGAACCACTTGTGGGTTTCGTTAATGCAGATTGGGCTAGTTGTCCTCAGGACAGTTGCTTTTAGTTGGGAGTGTAAGAAACAGTCTAATATAGCGCTTAGCAGCACAGAAACTGAATTCGTAGCTTTATCAAAAGCAGCCAAAGAAGCTATTTATCTGAAGAGACTTCCGCGTGAAATTGGATATTTTGATAACGGTTCAATAGTACTTTATGGTGACAACCACTGTTGCCAATTTGACGTTTTTCCCGTCAAATCTGACGTTTTTGCAATGCCAATTACGGGAAAAAATGCTTTTTAGCGGTTAGCGGGAAATCTGGAGTTTTTTACAGCGCTTTAGCGTTTTTTAGCGTTTTTTTTTCCAAGGTTGAATTATATGGTATAAATAAGAAAAAATGCAACCATGTATTTGTATTCGAGAGTCGAATAACGGTTAGTAGAAAAAGTACAAAGCAAAATCGAAAACGTTGAAAACTATTTCAAATGAAAGTGAAAGAAGAAATCTCTTCCTTAGAAAAAGCAGTACAAATTAGTTTCATTTTTGTGTTATATTGTTCTATAATTTAATTGGGTATTATTATTGTTACTGTTTTACTTTGATAAAGCCTGAATATTAAATATTCACGGCGCCCAGAGTGTATATAACATTTTTGTTAAAAAAAAAATCAATTCTATTCTAATAAACTTGCGGTTACCAACAGCATTAAAGTATTTTTTTTTTCTTAACATTTTTCTTAAAAGTGTTGTTTTTAAAATAAAGTGTGCATTTTAAAAAGTGTTGTTTTTAACATAAGGCAGAAAAAAGTAAAAATATCAAAAAGTAAGTACATGACAAAAAAAAGATAAAATTGTACAATATAAACTATATGAATATTATTTTAAAATGTACGTTTAAATTGCATTTTCTCTATAAAAAGTTATGGCACCTCACTATCCACAAAAGTTTAGAAACGAATGGCTGGACCATTATAAACTAAAAGGATGGCTGTCAAAAAATGAAAAAGATCCCACAAGTTTTTGCAAGTATTGCAAATGTGCCCTATCAGGAAAGTTAAGCGATTTAATTAATCACGGGGAAAGCCAAAAACATAAAACCGCAGCCTCTTTGAGAAGTTCATGTTGGCGGAAAATTGACTTTCAACCCGTGATAGTTGAAAGCCACAGAAAGCAGGAAATTGCATTGGCACTATTTACTTGCCAACATTCGTCGACCAATTCAGTGGATCATTTGACAGAACTGTGCAAAGTCCATTTTGAAGACGGCAAACAAATACGGATGCACAGAACAAAATGCACAAACATTATTAAAAATGTTTTGTCACCGCATTTTACAAATCTATTACGAAATGATATTGGTGATTCGAAATTTAACCTCCTCCTTGATGAGTCAACTTACGTTGGAGTAATTAAACTTTTAGGTAAATACTTAGGTAAACAACAAATAAATTAATATTTTTTTCTTCTAGGAATTGTAATAATATATTTTAGTGCAACGAAACAAAAAATCATATCCACATTTTTAACAATTGCTGAGGTGGAAAATGCAGATTCAGAAGGCATTGCAAAAGTTGTAATTGAAGAACTAACCAAACTTAAAATTAGTCCAAATAATATGTTAGGTATTGGCGTAGATAATGCCAACGTCATGGTTGGTAATAAAAAAAAGTGTTTTCACGGAGCTAAAGAAATGCGTTCCGAATTTATTTTTAATCAAGTGCGTGTGTCACTCTATTCAATTAACAATTACAAATGCTTGGAAAAATTGTATGCCAAATCACCTTGAATTTCTAGTTAATGAAACGCATAATTGGTTTTCGAGAAGCTGCACTCGGCAACAAAATTACAAACACATTTTTCAAGCCATAAATGATGAAAAGGTAAATCTAAATGGTTTTAATTATTTAAAAAATAAATTGTTTTTATTTATTACTCTGTTTAATTTAGATGCCATTAAAAATTACAAATATATGTGACACTCGGTGGCTGTCGATTGAAATATCTATTATAAGAATTATAGACCAATGGGTCGAACTTAAAACACATTTTGGAATTGCCAAAAATTATGAAAGGTGCTTTATGGCAGATAAGTTATATGATCTATATAGCAATAATATAAATTTGTTGTACCTCGTCTTTTTAAAACCTATATTAACTAAAATGCAAATGTTAAACAAAAGCTTTCAGAGCCAAAACGCAGATCCAACAAAACTTTTAAACGATATGGAAGTTTCTATTAACTTCCTTAAACAGTTTGTTTTAGAACCTACAACAGAAATTGACATTTTCACTACAGATTTCGAAAATCAAATTTGTTATAACCTCTATTTGGGATTTTCTTTTGAAACATCTTTAAAAGAATTTAAAAATGAAATCAATAGCCAAACAGAAACAAACTTGAGGCATGATTGCGTGAACTTTGTTGTCCGTTTGATATTACAATTGAAAAAAAGGTATTAAAAATCATCAGTTATTGACCAATTAATAATTTCTTTTATTGCTTTCAGATTGCCAGAAAACTTTAAAATGCTAAAAACTATAAATTTACTTTCAGTTGAAAACGTTTTAAAAGCTAATAAGGATGATATAATTTCACTTTTATCCTTGTTTTCAAAAAGTAAAGATGTAATTGATGATATAAACTCTCAATATAAAAATATTTTATATATCAAATGGAATGAAGTGGCATCAACACCTAACTTTTGGTGTTTATAATTACAAAACTCTGCTGGGAATAATCCCTTCAAAGAATTAGCAGAATTCGCATTGGACGTTTTGTTACTTCCGTGGTCTAATGCAGACGTTGAAAGAGTGTTTAGCCAACTCAACCTAGTTAAAACCAAACTACGAAACATGCTAATAACCAGTACAGTCAATGATGTGCTTCGAGTAAGGTAAATTTACTTTTAACGTAAACATTTAATTTTATATAAATTTGTTTATTAAAATGTTTTAAAAAGGCTTAAAAACTAAATTCTAAATTAAAAAATATATACTTATATACTTCTAAATCTTTCCAATGATTAAAGGAAAATGGAAAAATTTAGTCAATTACATAATTATTTTAAAAAGTTGTAAAATGCAATTTAAAAACGAATTTAATTTTATTTACAGATACGGTCTCAAACTTGAGAACAAATGTTGTTTTAATTATGAAATTCCAAAATCAATTATGAGAGAAGTAGGTACAATGACCACTTATACACAAAATGTAGAAGACTGGCAGTATATTTTAGAAAATACATAATTTTGTTAAACATAATTGAAAAAACAATTCAATAAAAAAATATGTATAATTATTTACATTTTATTTTATTCAACGTTAATTTAAAATTTTAAATTTATTTATTTGACGGATTTCTGACGGTTTAAAAAATTAATTTAGCGATTTCTGGCGATGTTTAAAGCCCAATTTGACGGGAAATTATGAAAAAAATTTGGCAACACTGGTGACAACCTTGGTGCACAATAGTTGGCGAAAAATCCCTTATTCCACGGAAGATGTAAACACATAGACGTAAAGTATCAGCACGTGAGAAAAGCTGTCAAGACCAATGAAATTGAGTTGCAATACATTTCTACCGATGAGATGACAACAGATATTCTGACTAAAAACCTTAGTAAGACTAAACATGAAAAATTTGTTAACTTGTTAAGTCTTAAATAATTTCTGTCTGATTAATATTGCTTATGAATTTTTATATACATATTTTTTTTGTATATAACATGCAGATTTGAGGCGGCGTGTTGGATATTTTCCCTGAAATGCAACTGCATGTTAATCTTATGTTTCTTTTTGATTTATCTTTTCTTGTCTGTATAACATTTTTCTTATGACTTTAGATAATAAGTTAAGCGTCCTTTTTTGTATTTTACAAGAATTATTCTTAATAAAACTATTGATACAACAAAAATTAGTTATGATCTTTAGCAAAGTTGTTGCGCATGGGCCGATGAAGATTTCTAAGTTGGTATGACCAATATCCGATAGGTGGAGCCACTTAAAATTACTCAAAATGAATTAAATCTTAAACTGTGCATTCTTTAACAAAGTTGTTACGTATGAGTCGACGGAGATTGGTGCGATTAATTTCCGATGGATGGCGTCACTGTAAATTATTCAAAATGAATGACAAGCAATTGGTCGACCTACACCCCAAGCTCAGAAGAAAAGAGCATTACGAGCCTCAGAATCAGACGAGCACTGTGACTGGAAAATCTTCGAGTATACGTCGTTGAGACCCGTTCGCATGAACCACTTAAACAACGAGAGGTGAGATTAGAAACTGATCTACGCATTCGATCAGTCAGGCCCGTTCATCTGAATCATCAGGACAACGGGCAACAAAATCAATAAAAAGATTCAAAATTAATTGGACATTTGTGTAATGCCTTTCCTTCAAATTTATTTTAGTTGGGGGCGCAGCAACACGTGCAGGGTACGTCTAGTACACATATAAAACAACAACAATTAGTGGAATAGGACATGGTAAAATACATTCATTAGAAAAAATATTTTTAAAAATGAAAATAAAAAACTTTATAGTACCACATTATTTTCAACAGGTACAAAACAACTTTCCTATATTATGTAACGGGATCATTGGTATGGAAAGTTACTATTTTATCCTACGACCATTTAATTTAACACATAATATATCTAACCGATGACCAATAAACCAAACGAAATTGTATTGCCGCCAAGGTCGGAAGTCATTAGAGTAATAGACTAATTAGATTTGTAAACCTTGAAAATGACATATTTGTGCCAAATAAAAAAGTTTTACCAAATGTTTTTATTTCCAAACATGTTGGTGAAATAAAATAATGCATTTATTCGCTTTTTAAATATGTACCACTAATAATATAGCTGCAATTAAATGAGATAATATACAAATCGAAAATGTTTCGGATTATGAGATAATTATACAAAACTCAAACAAAAGAGAAGAAAGAAAGTCTAAAGTTATAAACAACATTAGCTAAACTTTGCACAGAATATAAAGATATTTTTGGTTTAGAAACAGAAGCAATATCAACTAATAATTTCTATGAGCAAAAGCTGAGGTTGAAGGATACGCAAACGGTATACATTAAGAGTTACCGTCTTCTACATTCACATAAACAGAAAATCAATTATCAATTTAAAACACTAATAGAGAATAATATAGTTAAACCATCGTTTTCAGAATATAACAGTTCAATTCTATTAGAACGAAAAATTCTATCAGATGAAAAAATATGATGACTTGTAATAGATTATAGGCAAATAAATAAAAAATTTAAATGAGATAAATTCCCATTGCCTAGAATAGATGATATTTTAGACCAACTTGGTAGAGCAAAATATTTTTCTTGTTTAGACTTAATGTCGCGTTTTCACCAAATAGGCTTGGATGAAGGCTCAAGAGGCTTAACTTCATTCTCTATGGCTTAAAAATCGCATCCAATCCTTTTCACAGGATGATGACAGTTTCTTTTGCTGGTTTAAAACCAGACCAGTCATTCTTATACAGGGACGACTTGGTAGTATTAGGATGTTCTGAGAAGCATATGCTGTCTAATATAACTTAAAACTGCATCTAGAATTGTTCAATCTTTATGAGAGAAGTAAGCTATCTGGGTCTCAAGTGTACTGTTAAAGGAATACTACAAGATAATAGTAAATACTCAGTGATCGAAAATTATCCGACATCAATACCAACGAAAGGTTTGTCGCCTTTTGTAATTGTTGAAAATACATGTAAAGTTGATTTATTGTAGTATGTAGGCAACTTTGTATATAAATTTTTTTCTTAACTTGGCAACACTTAACTTGCTTAATACAGCTCAAGGCAGATTTATATAACAGGTAAGAACGTCTGTACAACAAATACAACAATGCAAAAACAACAGGGATTTTGTTTTTGTTAAAGAGTATGCCTAATGTCAAAAACAGCTGACCAAGTGTATTCATCCCTGACTGACGAATAAC
The DNA here is from genome assembly GCA_014635995.1 of Sarcophaga peregrina. NCBI lineage: Eukaryota > Metazoa > Arthropoda > Insecta > Diptera > Sarcophagidae > Sarcophaga > Sarcophaga peregrina. The sequence goes on from CM025789.1 coordinate 88,361,900, forward strand.
AATAGAAAGACAAATGTTAAAAAATGTCTAAAAATGGTTACAACAAACACTAAAAAAACAACAACATTTTGACATTTTAAACCTCATCAGCTGTTCACTTGAGGCTACCGTCTATAAATCTACCGTGATACAGCTAAACTAACACAATGTTGGAATTGTCTTATGTATGGACATGGCGGCGAACACTGCCATAGAAGTTCTGCGTGTATGATATGCGCTGAGTTGCATCATACTAATGCTTGCCAATTCAATGCAAGTGAAAAACGTCCAGCTGTTTTCACATGCTTTAACTGCAAAAAACATGGCAAAGACAAAACGGATCACGCTGCTAATGATATAAACTGCCCTTTTCGTTCAGTTTACCTTGAAACCAGAGCAAGAGTGACACGCAAGCCAGCTAGAAACAATAGACAACAACAGGTTAACTCTTTTCATTTTAACAACACTGAATTCCCAACATTAGGTAATTCCAACCAAATCATCAACAACAATGGCAACAATAGTAAAGTCAGTTTTGCAAATCAAGTCAAAAATAGTTCTAATCTATTCAGCATTGATGAACTTTTTGAAATATTCACCACTGCCATGGAAGATTTGCAAAGGTGCACGTCTAAAGTGCAACAAATCAAGGTAGTTATGTCTATGGTTAAATATGCTCATGGGTTATACTAACACCCAATTTAAAATACTTCATATGAATGTCAACGGTATTTCATGCTTTTCAAAAACAAAACAACTCGAGTTATTACTAGAAAGGGAAAATATAAAAGTCGCTTGCTTAAATGAAACATTTCTAACTGTTAATCATAAACCGTTTTTGAAAAATTATTACATCTACAGAAATGACAGAACTGACGCGAGAGGTGGAGGTGTTGCCATCCTAATTCATAAATCCATTAAACATAAGTGTGTCAACATATGGAACACCAAGTCAATTGAAAATATTTCTGCAGAAATTATTATCAACAACCGCCCAATAGTAATAACCTCTGCTTACTCTGCACGTTACACTAATAACTTTTCGTCCGATATCTTAAACCTGACTCCACCCTCGAAGGAATTCATTGTGCTAGGAGACCTTAACGCAAAACACGTATCATGGAATTGTGCTGTAAATAACACTGCTGGTTCCACACTTAATAATTTACAACATTCCCACAACTTCTTTGTGCACTACCCCAATAGCCCAACACTGTACCCGCACCAACGAACCGTAGACCATCCACAGTTGATATAATTATAACTAACTCCACTTTAAATATGGAAACAACAACAATGGAGTACGAACTACCATCGGATCATCGCCCCATAATGTATACTATAAACAGTTCACAGGCAACACTAATCGATCGCAACTATTTTGATTATAGTACTACTAACTGGAATAGCTTTATGGATTTTATTGATAATAGAATAACGTTTTATACTAACGAATATAACTCCACAAACATTATTGATGAGGAAATACAGAAACTAATTAATCTCATTCTATTAGCAAGGGACTATACTACACTTAAAAGAACTCAACAGAATAATTTTGTGATGCCCGAAAAAATATTAAAATATATAAAGCTAAGAAGAAGCTATAAACGTAAAAGTAAAAGATCCACCAATATCAACGAAATAAATTTTTATAACCAGTACGCCAACTTCCTAAGTAAAATGATAGACATAAACATTAATGAAGAGCGTAACCAAAAATGGAACCACCTATTAACTAAGCTAAAACCAGGCGACAAGTCTTTCTGGAAAATTAGTAGAAGCTTGCGCGGAAAAGGTAAAAACAAAATACCAAATATAAATGTTCGAAACTCTAAAGTTACTTCAGATATAGAAAAAGCCGAAATACTAGCAAATACGTTTTCTCAAGCCAATAAGCTGACTATTAATTACAAACACTCGATGGACAATTTAATCAACACTGCGGTTAGTAACTTCAAAGCTGAAACCATATGTAATGTAAATTATACAACATTCTACGAAGTGTCAAATATAATTTCAACATTAAAAATCTCGAAATCTCCAGGATTGGATAATGTACCCAACTTACTTCTAAAGAAACTACCACCTAAAGCTCTGGAGCTTCTAGTCATTATTTTCAATAACTGCATAAGACTTAACTACTTCCCAAACATCTTTAAAAATGCAAAAGTAATACCCATATGTAAACCCAATAAACCAAAAAATAACCCTAACAGCTATAGACCTATGAGTTTACTAAGTAATTTAGGAAAAATTTTTGAAAAAATTATTTTTGCTCGTCTCAATGAATTTGTTACTACTAACTCAGTTGTCGCTAAAGAACAGTTTGGTTTTAAAAAAGAGCATAGCACAACTCATCAATTAAACCGGATAAAAAATCAAATACTTATTAATAAGAAAAACAGGAAATCTACTGGACTAATTTTAATGGGTATAGAAAAGGCCTTCGACACTGTTTGGCATACAGGACTCATTTACAAACTACTGGCCGCAAACATTCCAAAATATATTTGTAAACTAATCGCTGATTTTATTGATTCTAGAACCTTCACGGTGGCTGTCAATAATGAAACTTCGTCAGCAAAAAATATCACAGCTGGCTTACCCCAAGGTTCAGTTCTGTCGCCACTGCTATATGCCATTTACACATCTGACTTTCAAATACCTAAATATTTTAATATTGCATATTATGCTGATGACACAGCCTTAATTTTCTCAAGCAAACTTACAACAGCACTGATGGAAAAAATGGAAAAAGGATTTCAAAATTGCATGAAATACCTCAAAAAATGGAAGATCCAGATCCACCCGGATAAGACGCAAGCAATCATCTTTCCTTGTAATAAATCCCCAAAAAGGCTACCAAGACACCAACTGGTAATTGGAAACAACAACATAGATATAGTAAATGAAGTGAAATATCTCGGCGTAGTTTTAGATAAAAAACTTTTATTCAAGAGCCATATTAACGAAGTATGTTCAAAAGCAATAAAAGCGTTCAAAGCTCTATGGCCGCTGTTAAACAGACGATCAAGCTTAAATTGCAAGAACAAAAATTTACTTTTTAAAAGCGTTATAAGACCAATTTTGACATATGCATGTCCAATAGGAGTTCAGCAGCAAATTGCCACCTTAAACGTCTACAGGTTATACAAAACAAGTGCCTTAAAATCATTAATAAAAAACCTTGGTGGTACCCAACGTATCTTATACACGAGGAGACAGGCTACGAAAAGATAGTAGATTTTATAAACAGATTAAAAAATAAATACTTTGAGAAAAATGAAACATCCTCTTATTTACTAATAAGAGAATGCAATAATGCTATTTAAAATTATATAATCTATAAATTATCAAATGAAAAGATAGTGCTTATATTAGACTATTGGAAACAATAGTCATACTATAACCACTTTTAACTTTTCATATGTTTGGAATATTTATCTATTCACATAAAGGTTTTTTAAATCCCATTTTTGCCTTTAAAATCCTCAACTATGTAAATAAAACTTATTAACCTCATTATATCAAAACAATCATTTGTTGTAATATCTAGATTTTAAGATAAGATCTCATTGTAAATATTTAGTTTAGTAGAAAATGTAAATAAAGGAAGACTGTATAAAAAAAAAAAAAAAAAAAAAAAAAAAAAAAACCGTGATACAGCTTTTCAATTTTGTAGTTTTTGTACTTTAATATAAACAGACCGTTTTTTAAATAATGAAGTTATCAACAGTAATTATTACCCAAGATTTTTTAAAAATTTCTCTGAGTATTCCAGTTATTATTATAATGGGTGAATACGACATCCGGGTACTGTACTTGTTTCAGCCGACAAGTACACGTCCTCTAACCTATTCCAGACATCTCACACGTTTATCTAGAAAAGGTGGACCATTTGAAGAGACATATGATTCCGATTCGTCATTTAAATACCTAAAGAAGGCATTACTGAGTCCGACATTACTCCAATATTCCGATTTTACAAAATAATTTTGTATAACAACAGATGCAAGCAATCATGCTTGTGGAAGTGTACTTACTCAAGAATATGAAGATAAACAGCTACCAATATCTTCCGCTTCAAAATGGGAGAGAGAAACAAGTCAACCATTGAGCAAGAATTAACAGCCATACATTGGGCTATCACACATTTCAGACCATAGGTCCTTGGAAAAAATTTTTTGGTTCGAACCGAACTTTCTTACTTGTTTTCAATAAAAAATCCTAGCCCTAAGTACACTATAATGATACTGGTACTGAAAAATTATGATTTCAAAGTTGAATATCTTACGAATTACAATAAATGAATTTAAAGTAATAAACAGAAAGGTATCTTCTGTGCTAAGAGTCACGACAAAGTCGATGGCAATAAATATAGATAGTAAAATAATTAAATTGCATAAAACAAACAAAATTGAAAAACCCAGAATATATCATATACCAATTAAGAATACAGACATAAGAAAATGTTATAAATTAAATATTCCTCCTAATAAAAGCTATATAAAGAAAACAAAATCTATTGTAGCTAACATAAAAATTATTGATTTGTGAAAGAGTAACTTGACTTAAGACAATTTTACTTTAGGCTCCAGAAAATGGCCAGTAAACTGAACATTAACAAACTAAAGTTAGCACCTAGTGAGAAGATTTTCGATTTTATCTCAACTACGGGATATAAAGATACGGGCAATAATGTATTACGTAAAATTAAAATATCGCTATTAAACAAAGTAACAGTAATAAATCAAGGCAATTCTAGAAATAATGCTGAAGTGCCATGATAACCTGGTAACCAATCATCCTTATATTGCGATTCTTGTAAATGTTGAGTAAAGGGGAGTTTAGTATGATTACGATGAGTGCTTCAAACTTTGAATATGAGTAGTATGAGAATGATATTAAAATAAGTTTGAATCAGAAATTATGAGTATGAATCGAATCTACTCATTTTGAATACTCATTGCTGATCTCTGGTACTCACGTCAAATATGTTCGCTGCCTACAACTATACAACAAAATTTTGACATAATATTTAAAAAAAACTACGCGTAATGCGACTTCATTTAAAACATGAGTGTAAATAAAATATCTCAATTCAATTTTTAAATTTTTTTTACATAAAATTTAAATTTAGCGATTTTTATTAAAAAATCTTATAACTGATTATTAAAAACGACAACACTGCTTGCAACAGTTTTTATTTGCCACCGTTTGTTCTTACAAAATCCAATCCTTAAAAAAAGGGGAAAAGTGACACAAGTGGCATATTATTTTCACATTGGACACATTTTTATTTGATAGTAAATAAATTGGCTTACCCAAAATCTTGTTTGAACCCCTTAAATATTTTATTTTGACCGAGCACAGAAAAATTTACTGTTTATCGTTAAATATTTCCTCAATGTGATAGCTTCAATCTTAAAAAAGTTCTAATTTTTTAGACCTTCAACTATAAAATTATGCCAAATTATAGATATCCAAATTCCAAGCCTCTTTTTTTTAATTCAATAATATTTCGACACGTTAATGAATTTTTTTTTAATTTTATTCGAAATAAAAAGAACATTGTCTGAATTCAAAATATTATTTAGAAATGGGAATAGTTGCAAAAACTTTTTTATTTATTTATTTTAAGGTCTTAAGTGGTTACGGCATTTTTCGAGAATATCCTTTTGAATAATTGTGTAGTCAGGATGTATTTTAAGGACTTGTTGGCATATTTCTATAGCGTCTGCATATCGCTTACTTTTCATATGATTATAAGCTAGTTTATATCCGATTTGAGGCTTAGATCGCCCACAACATGTCCATGCACTATTGTATTTTTTTACAGCCTCTTTATAAAATTGAGATTTTTCGGATATATAGCCCCCTAATTCGTATGCTTTAGCACTCGATTTGTTATGTTCTAAAACCTTATCGACCAAAGTTTCAGCAACATCCAACTTATTCGCGTTGATGTAAATGTCAGCTAAAAGTAACCAACTGCGTTCCAAATATTCTGCTTCTTCGAAATTCCAATTGGTTCTAGATAAACGTTTCAAATGATTTTTAGCTCTTTGGGTTTGTTTAAGTTGAACTAGAGCTGTTGCCATGCCTAAGATAGGTCCAACAACGCCTTGAAATTCTTCTCGGTTTGCTAGTTCTGTAAAATCCTGAAGAGCGGCTTCAATTTGAAACTTTTGCTTTGATGCTAACTTAAGGAAGTTTTGTAGCATTCGATGGTTTAGAGCTTCTGTGTCTAATACTACTGGACGAGGGCGTAATTCCTTTAGTAATCTGTCAGCTGTTCGAAGAGCTATAGCTCTATCATCACTAAAATCTCCACTATCGCCACTGTCTATCGTATCATTTCCATTTGGAATGTCGCCGTCAGGATTTATACAAATTTCAATCATGTTAAATATTGCCTGTTGACCCCATTCTAAATCTCTTCGAGCAGCATTGAAATATCTTAGTGCACTATTTGGACTGCCAGAGTACCAATCGTAAAGTGCTTTACAGTAGCTAAGGCCAGAGGATTGATTTGGGGCTGTAATTGCTTTTTCCGCTCGCTGAACGAATGGTGCAGCATCTAACAAAGAACCAGATCGTCTCATTACCTCAATTAGTCGAGCCAAAGCGGTCCAATAACAAGGTTGCGACAACAACAATTGTGAAAAATGATAAGCTGCATTTTCGAAATCCATCTGCATGTTTTTAAACAAAAATTTGTTTATTTTAAATTTAAATTACAATAAAAAAAAAACTCACTTTTCGAAAGGATAAATCAGCCATCATTACAGAAGCAGCTTCGTGATTACTGTCAATTTGCAAAATTTTTAAACAAATATCCCTGCATAAGTCCATCGCATTCATTTGCATGTAGAGCCGACCTAATACAGTCAAAATTTCAACATCATTCGGTGTGTAATTCAGACATTCCTTAAAACAATCCAGAGCCTCGTCATTGTTCCTCAAATTAACACAATACTGTGCCATTAAAAAGCAAATCCTAAAAAGGAAATTATTGAGAATACTAACTTTTTAGTATTGAGCAAATATTCCTTCAAATATATCAAACAATATTTGTGTAATAGAATTGAATATTTGTAAAATAAAAAAAGTAAAAATTAGTGATCATTTTAAAAGCAAGAGCATGTTCAGAATACATTTACTTAAAATAAGATAGCAAATAATAAGAGACATGTTATGAAGATTTTACCACTTATTTTTAATTTTAAAACAAATGTAATTTATAATTTAAGTTTAAGGGGAAAAAAACATTCAAAATCTAAACAATTTAAGCACAACTCATTGCACTTAGTTTTACGCTTTGTGCGATGCCTATGATCTCTTGAGATTGGTAGAGATATTCCAAGTGAATTTAAGGAGAATTTAGTGAATACAGAGAACTGTATTTAATACTTGATAACTCTGGACGGAATAGATTTTTTTTCTAACATTTGGATTGCACGTGATATGAAACGAAAGATTTTTCTATCTGTTCATATCAAATTAGACAGCAGATATTATTGATGATGTCTATCATCATTACTGATGATATCGATGTACCACATACATACATAATTGGTCGTTACAACCCTTCAGTCAGGATTATGACCTTCCTTCTCACCCCATTTGCGTTATATAGGTAAATTTTTTATACATGAGGGGCGGGACCTACAGTTTAAAGTCGACTCCGAACGACGGATTTTTTGAGAAGCTTTTTATGGCACTCTTTGTTCTAAGAGTTTTTGCCAGAAATCTGCAGAAATACTTTCATATTTTCGTTTAGAATCTGGGATTCAAATGATTTGCGAAAAAGATTGTAAGTACTATTTAAGTACTTCCTATCAACCAGAAATAGGCAAAGTACAATTTTTTTTATTTTCAAGATAAAAAATTTTGGGCAATGGAAAATATTCAATATTTTTAATTAGCGTGACCATAAAGGTTTGGTCTGTATTACAAAACTACAGGTAACAAAACGTTCTTTAAGAAATTATGTATACTATAGGTAGTGAATAAATTAAGACAGTATAGTGTCATCGATGGTCTGTGTCTACTGTTAATGGTACCTTAGTTACACATGACCCTCTATGCGTATTTTTACAAACATATAATAAAACAGGTATTGGAATGAACTTTTTACTTTCCGCTTAAGAATTCAATAGAGTCCATTTATTTCTCTAACCCGAAATGTTCATATGTGTCAAAGATTCTATTTTCTAGCTCTAATAGTTTTCCATGTACACGAACTTTTGCGTCATATTCATATGGCACAGTCTCGGTCTCATTGCTAGTCCGGCAATTTTTCATATAGATTTTAGTGTTGCCCGTGTACAATGTGTTGGTTTCCCAGATATAAAAAGTTTTAAATTTAAGTCATGTGTGAAGCACCACGCCCCCTTTTCCCAGTCAGCCCATTTTTGTCTAAAATATTCATATTGATACTAAAGTAGATTCGACAAAATTTTAGGGCTCTAACTATTTATTTTCTTAGATATGTACATACATACATAATTGGTCATTACAACCCTTCAGTTAGGATTATTGACCTGGTTTCTCACACTACTTATGTTGTGTGCGTTAATTTTATACATAAGTGGCGGGACTCCGGACGACAGATTTTTGAGAAACTTTTCATGGCAATTTTATTTACTCTCAGAGTTTTTGCTAGAAATCTGCTGAGAAAAAATCCATTTTGTATTATATTTTGATGTCTGGCCTGAGACACGAACCCTGGATTTACGTCTAATAAGCCAGCACACTACCTACTAGACCACGATTACTCTCCATATATATATATATATATATATATATATCGCTCCTTTATTGCAAAATAGTCATATCTCAAAAAATTAAAAAATTGTAGTTACTTAAGCAAAACTGCTCTTTTAGACCTTCCGTACATGTTGAAAAAAAATCAGTTTTATATCCCAAGCTGAACTGAAGTTATAGCAAAAAGTGTTTGCGGCAATTAAATTATAGAACTTATGTCTTGAAAACTTAAATCGCATTCTGCCAAATTCAAGTGTTTTTGAGATATGACTATGTTGCAATAAAGGAGCGATATATTCCATTGAAAGATTAATTTAATATTTTTATAGGAGATGACACGGACATTACAGCAAGTCTGCCCATTTTGTTCATATAGATATCAAAGTTGCCCCTACAAAATTTGAGGAATCTAGCCTTTACCTTTAGCTGTTGCATTTTATGAGATATGCGACATTAAATACTTATTGGATATATGGGCGTGACACTTGGCCTACTTGAAATTTTAAAATAAAAAGTAGCCTATATTTTTTTCCGAACATACAGGAAGGTACTGTTAAAATTTCAAAAAAATCGGTCCAGCCACTTTTAAATTTATAGATTCATATATTTATATGGGAGGTGCCACGCCCACTATTCCTAGTCCATTTTTGTCAAACATATTCATATTGATACTAAAGTGGCTTCGACAAAACTTTAGGAGTCTGTTATATGTCCTTAGATATACTAATTTAATACTTTTTATATGCTAGGTGACACGCCCACTATAGCCAATCCGCCCATTTTGCTCATATGTACATCAAAGTCGTCCATACAAAATTTGTGGACTCTAGCTGTTGCATTTTATGAGATATGAGTCGTTTAGCCGTCTATAAACTTCAAAAAAACAAACCCACAAACAAATAAACACACATTCATTTTTATATATATAGATGGTAAAAGTAAAAGCCTAAAAAGAGATATTTAAATAGATTCAATTGTTCGAAAATTTCATTCAGCACGCCATTCTCGGTGTCATCTACTAGTCGATCGTATTACGAACACTTAACACTCGTTTTGAAGCAGACAAATATTACGGAGAAAAAGGCAGCGAACATACAGTTTGTCAAAAAAATCTTTGCACATAGAGAAAAATTACGAAAACTTAGAAAAATTCATTGATTTTTAATATAAATAATCAAAATTTTAAATTTTTTCAAACAGGATTTTATAAACATATGTTTTGTTAATATAATAATTAAAAAAAATTTTATAACAATGACAATATTCTAATGGAAAATATTAAAAAACAAAAGCAATCCAATTTTACTGCTGTCAAAAAAATGTTTGCACACTTGATAAAATATTAAGACTTATGCAATTTTTTTAAATGTATAGCGCTAATATTTTGTGGGTTCACCTTGAGCTTCAATTAAAGCTTGCAGACGCCTTCTCATGGATTGAATAATCTTCGGAATGTCATATTCTAATGGTATTTTTTCCCACTCTTCTTTGATGAACTTTACCAAATCGTTTTTAGTTGTGAGCGATCTTTTTCCTACCTTGTTCTTTAGATGAACCCACAAATTTTCGATAGGGTTAATATCAGGACTTTGGGCAAGAGTATCAATAACTTTGGTGCAGTTGTAAAGGAATCCGGAGTTACATAAATAAGATTTGTTTTAAGGATCATTATTTTGATAGTACTTGTGATTAAATTTATTCGGATTAACCAGGTCATTAAAACCAAATTTTCTGAAGCTGGCGGTCAGTTCATTTTATTAAATATTAAGATGTACTTTCTTAGTCATTATTTAATCCAAACACCAACTCCCTTGCTGGATATATAGCCGAATACCATTACAGACAGTTTTCCAAATTTTACTGTAGGAATAAGATTTATATTTTCTATTGCCTTCAGAGGCTTACGCCAAACTCTTTGCGGTCCGTCATGATAATAAAGTATTATATTCGTCTCATTTGAGAAAATAACATCGTCCCAGTACTGTGGAGGAAGTGAAATGTATTCGGTGGCAAATCTTAATCTCTTTTCGACATTTTGTGTTGACAGCAAGAATTTTTTCCTAGTCATTCTTGAAGAATATTTGTGTTTTTGAAGAACATTTCCAATGGTTTCTTGGAAAACACGTAACTCAAAGTCTTTTTAAACTTGAAGAGCTAATCATCTCGCACTGGATTGCGGGCTATCATACACGGTTCTAATAATTTTTCTCTCAACTCGCTGCGTCATCTTTTTTGGCCTGTCTGTAGATTCCTTTAAGTCTAGTCCTCCTTCTTTTTCAACACAGGATATAAAATTATATACAGTCCTGATGTTCAGGGCGAACATAACGACGATTTCCTTGGCAGATTTGCCTTTGTAGTAGTTGAAATAGCCCAATTGTATAATATTTTCTGAAACTCGTTTCCCTGGAATTTTTTGTATTCAAAAATGACACTTGTTACATAAAAACGATTCCTTCGTTACTAAAACGTTATTTACCACTTTCACATTCCATCTCATTTGTAAAAAACCCAAAATGCGCAACATTTTTGGGAAATAACGGCATATTTTTATAATTTTTTTAATATCTTCATTCAATATGCAAAGATTTTTTTGACACTTCTTAGATTGAGTAAACTTCTTTTGTTGTTGTTATTATTGTAATGTGTGTTACTATTAGGAAACTATTGGTGCCATATGGTCGTAGACAAGTACCGTTATAGAATGAGTGCAAAAATAAAAAAATATATAAAGAATTTGTTGTTGAAATTCTTGAATGAAGATCAAATTTTACATTTTTTTGGTCTGTGCAAAGATTTTTTTGACAAACTGTATTTAGTTTTTAAGCAGTATTGAAATTTGAGTTCAGGTTTTCTATTGAAAATATTCCTCAAATTTTAAAATTCCATTGTTATTATTGCCCTGCAAAGAGTCATGTCTAATTTTACTTAATTTTTCGCAAAAGGACCTTTAAATGGTGTTATGACACCCATTAGAAAGATATGGCATGTCTAATCCTTGCCACGAAATGAAAACCAACCTTGTGCCGGATAGTCCCCTGTAGTGTACAATTAACTATTGACGAAAACCCCCCTTGTTTCTTGCACCGAACCTGAATATCCATGAAACAAAGAAATATAGATAATGCATTGCGTTTGTTCGTTGATCAGCTGTTTTTATGTGACGTCAGTGCAGCAGAAAATTTTGTTGTGTAGAGACGTTTTGTGTATGTCAATTAGAAGCATTTAAAATTTAAACTAAAAATTAATAAAAATTAAGTGTGCTGTATAAAATTAACGCACACAACATAAGTGGTGTGAGAAGCTAGGACGTAGTACAATGGGTCAATTCGACCACCGAGTACTGTACTTGTCCGTTTTGCCACTTCGAAAGAAAGTTCGGAGAAAGTTTAATTCAGACACTTCTTTTGTTTGTATGGAGGATTTTAAAGCAGAAGATTTTGTCAATAATCTTCAATATGAAATGGGTAAGTAATTAAGAATGAATAATATATTTATTTTAAATTGTCAATATATATTTATAGTTGTTCTTCAAAAAGGCTACTCATGGATGGTGTTGTTTCTACAGTTATTGGTCGAACCGAAAAATAAAAAGTTGTTTGAACAGCGAGCAAGTAGAAGAGAACGAAGAGAAAACAAAAACACTGTTGATCTTCTTCTTAAAAATCACTGCTCCGTCATCATACCATCCAATCAAGGATTAGTCAGTTTTCAATTCGATTAGTGAAAAAAATTTTTCTTCGGCGTCCGGATGTATTTTAAAATAAGAATTTTAAATAGTGAAGTAACGAACAAATTATTAAACAGAAAAAGAAAATGGAGTAAAACTTTTAATTAAAATTTATATATATTAATATACTTAACATATTTTTGTGTACTTAAAACTACAGTGTACCTACAATATATATCTAATGGTGATTTCTTTTCTGGTAAAAGAATGTTGCCTACAGGTCTGATAGTACTTATTAAAGGTTGCACGAACCCTCATAATGTGTTGCATTTTGGACTAATAAAAGGAATAACAAATAATTTGTTTTCAAAAATAAATTAATACAAAGCATTAATTCAAATAATATTTTTTATACATGTTAAAAAATCATAAAATAAATCATATAATAAAAAATCATATAATAAATAAATAAATAAATGAAACAAGAACTCTTTTTCTTATTATTGCTGGAGTTAAATAAATAATATTAATTTTGGTTTGTAAATTTTTTTACGATTATATAAAATGGTGATAAAATTAAAATAAAAACTATATATTAGTGCATTTTTTTTTTTTTTGTCAAAATGACGCGTTTTTTAACGAGTTTGGTGCTTTTTGAAAATTTATAGTTGACAACGCTGTATTTTACTAACAGTTTTCTACGACTTTACACTCTCAACTTATTTTCTCTTTCTCGCTCACTAAATTATACAAGGTGAGAATGTTAGACCAGCTGATGCAAGTAATGTCAAAAAATTTTGGTTTTTTGTGTATTTTGTTTTGATAATCAATTTCGTTTTTTCTTATTATGTCAGAAGTTTGTATATTTTTCTTCTTTTTCTTTTAAAACCATTTTCGTGTTTCCTAATTGCCAGGTAAGTTTAGTATTTATTTTTTCTTCCCATCGTCATTCTTTAGTCAGCTGTTTTTGACAAGATGATAAAATCGCAACAACCAGAAATGCCTGTTGTTTTTGTATTGTTGTACTTATTGTAATACTTATCTCACCTTCTATAAATACGCCACGTCCTGCTCCATACTCTGAATTTAAATTTTTATTTCATCAGCATACATAAGTTATACAGCTTTGACTTAATAATTAGGTAATGTATTTTAGATATATACTGGGATCTAATTTTAGTTCATAAATTTCGTCTGCTTAATAACCAACCTTTAAATTTGTTCAAAATATTGCTTTATGAATAAAAAAGTTGTTCTCTTTCCATATCATCTAAATTATTTACTTTGTTGATTCAAAAGGTTTATTGAGAATGAGAAAATGTACAGAAAAATGCAGTGACGCTTATCTTATAATATAACTGTAAACTTAGATAAATAAAAAATAAAAGAGTAAGAAATATGCAGAGTTGCATTTAGGGGAAATTTTCAATATACTTGACTATTAAAACAATCAAAAAATGTGTTAAGAACATATAAGTAGAATTTTGAATTAATAAAAAGAATGAAAAATGAATGTAAATAGAATAAAACAAATTATCACTGCTACTAAGGCGTGCTTGAATCTAAAATGTCAGTGCATAATCGTGGAACCAAATGTATGGTAACAAACAATAATAAACTGCAAATTGCTGATGAGAATATAGATGATGAACTGAGAGGTTTTTTTTTAGCAACGAACTGATACTTCTGAAAAGTAATTTTCAAACTCTTGAAACCCAATTTTTGTAGTTGATTAGAAACGCAGTCAAGATAATGCAGGTATCAGTTTATTCACCCTACGAGGACACTGATCCGATGAAGTAGCAGCAAAATAGGAACCCTAGATAGTGGTTGATGAATTTGTCAGCAACTCTATAAAATCTGCAATTCTGGTAACTGGTATTCATATTCCAGTTTAATCTACTGTCCAATACATGAAGAGTTGATCTGTGAAAAATGCGGTGCTTGAGGTTGTTGGTCAAATAAAGAATGTCCGCCTTTTTGGATATTAAAAGGGCATTTAATAGACTCGAGAATCCACAGTGGTTTTTCAAGACAATGATCAATAATGTGAGTTAGGAAGTTCCTAGGGCCTTACTCTGGAGAGATATATCTAATAAGAGAAAATATTTGAAGGATTTTAGATACCTCTTTTAACTCACGTGGACCTATGCGGATCTGCGTCAACATGCTGCAGGTTTATATTTCAGATCGTGTAACACACCAAAAATATGTAAGGAAGCGATGATGGATTTTTGTCGGAGATAGCTTAAATCCCTTCTATTGAAAATTCTGGTGAGACTTGTCGACCTATTACAGGTTTCTGTTAGGTATGTCGCATTAAAGGTAAGAGTGTGACCACATGACGTGACAATCTTTATTAAGGATTATTTGACTTAGGTAAGTACTTTGTAAGCATTCTTGTATTGATTAATGAAATACTTTGGATAAGAACTTTCGCGTGGAATATTAAATAAGGTTCAGCGTATTGCTTCTTTCCTCAGGCACTCTTCTCTAATTTCACATAATTTACACGTAAAGAGTCATACGCCAGAGGAATTCGGACTATTGGAAACAGATCCCAAGCGGTTACTTCAACATTCTAAGTGTATTTTATCCATAGAACTTCTGAATAGAACTCTTGAGACTATGGATTCCTCTGGGTCTATGATTGATATATGAGATGGGAGTTTACAAGGTGGGAATTCCCAATACGGCCTGGTACGCCCGTTTTAACTGATAGGGACGCTGGATTTCGTTTCTTCTCATGCGAATTCGTTAGTAATTTTTGTTGACGTTCAAATCAGCTTAAATGTGATTATATCGATCTTGAGCCGTTCGCAAATTTTAAGACGTCGTTTCCTTTATTTCTTTCTTTTTCTTCAATGGATGAACTTAATAAGTCACAATGTAACCAGTTATTTTTGTATTTGCCCCTATTGCTTGACAAATTTTTAAATCTACTTACCTATGTACATTTTTTATCATTAATCTAATTTGGCGATTATAGGGTATCAAAATAAATACACTACCATTTTAATCCCTTGAAGAAAAAACATATTATTTCTTTGTTTTGTTACAGTTTCACTAATGAATTTTTTTAAATAGTAGCTTGTTGTTGCAAGCTCAAGCTGCCTGGAACACCGTCTGCGAACATATGTTGAAGATAGTTCTGAGAACCTTTTGCTGATAGAGTTCTACTTCTTTAGTTTCCCTACCAAAGTTTGTATTTAATTAATTATGTAAAACAAACAATTATCCCGGAAGATTTAGGTAACGTTCACTGAACACATTAAATTACTAAATATGTATTTGCCATAAAAATGACGACGAATCTAATACGCAGTGAAAGTTGATATCCTTAAGGATAGAGAAAGACTTTAATCTTGGACTGAGTAATGAGTTATTTCGATTATTAGGAATAAATGGGCTCCAATTTATTAGGTATCTAAACCTTTACGGACCTCACGATAGCATAGTAACAATTATATGTATGTCACAGCATGATCTGATGTTAGAATACCCAGAAGGTACCTTAAAACTAATAACCTAACATAAAATCTTCTGCGTATAAGCGACGCAGTGAATTAAAATAATAACGTATGTATGTAATTGTTCTTGCGAGTAGATTTAGTAGTATTTTATTATTTTTTGAAATCT
The DNA here is from genome assembly GCA_014635995.1 of Sarcophaga peregrina. Taxonomy (NCBI): domain Eukaryota; kingdom Metazoa; phylum Arthropoda; class Insecta; order Diptera; family Sarcophagidae; genus Sarcophaga; species Sarcophaga peregrina. Next base: position 88,377,960 of record CM025789.1, read on the forward strand.
GTAGTTTCTCATTTACACACATACATACATATGTAGTTGATATTAATATGTAAGAGGTATGTGCTCTTAGGTGGAAATTTGATTGCACAAATTGGTTTTATTACAAAGCCTAACGTATTTGACAAGTATTTAAGTAACAGTATTAAACAATGAACGCCTTACCGATTTCGGATGTTATGTTACGATTACAGTAGAACAACAAATCGAATGTTAGCATAACCGACACTTTGTAATTTAGACTTTGATATAATAAGTTACTTTCCGTTCACATTTAAGCAGTCATTGGGATATGGTATAACTCAAAAAGCAATAATATGAAAGTCCTGCATTTTCTGATAAATAATATGATATACACATTTATATGAACCCATATTTTATAATTAGAATTCGATTAATAAAATTAATTTTAAAAATTTAAATATGCAATATTTTGCAAGTTTGTTTTAATGTGTTAAATATTGAAAATCAATTTTCGCAATTGTTTAGTGAAGCTACTTCGCGCCTTATTTGGTTAATAACTTCAGCTAAAGCCTGAGGATGAACTCCAGCTTCGATTAGCTTAATGCAGGTCTCCAAACTTTCCACGTTTAGGCCGGTATTCAGCAATTGAGATATTCCAAAAATATTGTTGCGTATTACTTGAGACTGTTGCAGTTTTAAGTAGTTACTGCCGTTTACTTGGTTGAATCCTCCATCGAGGGAGTCACCACCTGAATTGTCCGACATGCCGTCAAAGGAATTTAATTGTGAAAGCAAATTATGTTGCTGTAATCATATATTGTTGTTAATAAATTTCCACTTGAACTCTGATGTGAATGAAAGCACTTAATTTAAATACTGCCAGACTTTAAAATATTCTGCATTTACAGCTAAGAAGTTTTTTTTAGCGATTTTTGTTTTTTGAAATTTTCATAATTTATTCAGGAAAGTTAGAACATTTCCTATAGAAACAGTAATAAATCCACTTCTTTAGAGAATGAAAGCTATTATATCAGAGTTTTCAAAAAGTTTAAAACTTTATACTACACAATATTATTGATATTATTATTGCCTTTAGTATTTCGCTTTGCTCTACACTATGCAATAAGTTGAACAATATTAATAAAAATTAATATGGTACAATTTTACGTATAATATTATCTACTATTGTTATTGTATAGCATGTAAAAGTAATGAAAACCTACATATATATTTATAATTTCCTTGATACAAAAAACCTCAACAAATTAAAAAATTTAAAAAATTCATAAATTAAAAGGCAATGTTTAGTGATATGAGTGAAAATAAGTGGAAATCATATTTTTTAATTATTTAAATGCAAAATTTTTTGATTTAAGAAGAACATATTGTATGTATACACACAACGTTGAATTTAGTTCTTAGTTGTTGTGCTCTATTTTGGTGGGAAATAATTATTGGTACACAGTGTCATCAACATATTACACAATATTGCGTTTTGGAGAATAAAAATCAAAATGTACTAATATAATATACACACAGGCAATTTCATTAAGCAATGACGTTTAATGCATAATAACATTGCGAGTGGATGGGTACGTTTAGAATTGTAAAAAAATATTTCATTGCATAAAATCGCTATATTTCGCAACCGATAACAATTCTGGCCGAATTTGTTTAAATACAAACAATTCACAATAACTAAAATGATGAGTTACGTCTGGTAACACTACATATATTGTAATGATACGACAACACCGTACAATATTGCAATAGTGTTTTATATTACAACAAACATAAATAGTCCAAAAATATAAAGTATAATCTGTGTGTTTCACGGAATAAAGTTTTAATGGCAGACGATTTGCAGAATTATAAACTACAGCTCCAACAGGTACGATGATAAAATAAAACGATAAGTAATAAATTTATTAAACTGTCATATTATATAGGTCGAGGCTGCACTACTGACTGATCCAGAAAATGAAGAATTGCTTAAATTAAAAAAGGACTTGGAAGAAGTCATTGAATTAACACGAGATTTAATAAGGACGCAATTAGAGGAACAAAAGAAGTCATCTTATATTGAACCATCTACATCAAAATCATCCACTTCTTATGATGAAATTGAAGCAGCATTATTAGAAGCAGAAAAACTCATTGCTCCTGGCAAAACATGGAAAATAGGCGACAAATGCCAAGCGAAATGGACAGAAGATGGACAATACTATGATGCAACAATAGAAGGAATCACGGATGATGGTGAAGTCAGTGTCATATTTGATGCTTATCAGAATCGTTCTACAACGCTACTAAAGGAACTTCGTGAGCGTTCAGCTCGCAATGAGGTGTTTCCTTCGAACAAACGCCACAGGCCAAATCAAAAGGAATATTTAAAGAAGCGCAAGCAGAAAAAATTGCAAAGATTTAAAGAGTTAGAAGAAGAAAGAGAGCAAGATAAAAATAAGTGGCTTAACTTCACGTCGAAAAATTTTAAAAAGCAAGGAGTGGTTGTTAAAAGCATTTTTGCCTCCCCTGACAATGTTGAAGGTAGAGTGGGAATAGGAACGTGTGGAGTTTCTGGCAAAGGCATGACAGATTTCACAGTTGGAGAAAAATACCGCAAAGGCTTATAATTTTACCAGACCACACTGCCCCTACCTATATGTTATTAAGTTACTTGTTCTGACTTTTTATATTAACAACAAATTCATAATATTAGATATAATATAAAAGAGAGTATTTAAGAAATATAAATAAACATTAAAACGAATATTTCAAACACTTACTTTGACAATGTTTTGTTCTGTTCTTGAAGATTACTCGATTGGTCCACAGATATTCGTTTTTGTATCCTATATTGATTTTCTTTGGCCGCTTTCAGTATTTGCAAAGCAGTTACATTATTGCCGGCTTTTTCGTGCACTCGTGCTAGTAATAACAACCGCTTAGTCCTTAACTGTAATGCCTCCGTATCCAAAAGTTCTCTGTACATAAAAAGTACTTTAATAAGCATTAACATTTAAAGCTATCTCTAAGGAATTACTTTACAACAATTTTGTACAATACATAGTACCAGAACATGTAAGAAACCAATTATTTTAAAAAAACCCTATTATGATATACCTTTGTCATACATTTGACTTTTTGGGATCTTTTTTTCCATCTTAAATTAATCAAATTAACTTCGCCGTCAAGGCGACGAAGCCTGCGGACCAGTGTTCGATAAAATAGTAAATTGAAGTGATTTAATATCAATCCAAAAGTTTGGTTGCAAAAATTTAATTGAGAGTAATAAATAAATGCATTTTAACATCAGTTAATTAGATTCAACTTTTTCTGACTTCATTTATAATATTCAAAAAGTTTTATTCATTTTAAAAAACTTATTATCATGTATTAGATTTATAATTAAATTATGTGGCCAACGTCTTTAGGTAACAAATACAAATAACTTAAATAATAAATGAAAATACAAATTTTGCATAGTAGAATTCTTAATTAAATAATGATTGCGATTTTCTTGATAAAATTGCAGATTTTTAAAAAGCTATTATGCGTAGTAGATTTCAATAGTAAGACAGGATTATATGAATATTACGTATGGCCATTAAAATAGAAACGTCCTTTAACTGACGCGAATTTCATGGCATTTGGCAATCGCAAAATTTTGTAATAAAGTTATGTTTTTTTAATTCTCTATACTGTTTTCTTTTGATATAAAAAATTCTGTTAACTTTCAATGTGATTGCCATTTATAATGAAAAGGTTCTTTTAAAGAACAATTTATAGCCATTGAAATAGGAACGAGCGGAAATATTTGAAAATTTTGTCATAAAATTTACATTTTAAGGTTTGTTATCAAAAATAAATTTAATATTGAGGTAACTAGACTTCCATTTTATACTAATACTAGCTAAAATCCGGTGTGCTTCGCTACTCCTACCGATATCTGTGTATATAAAAAGGAATGTGTGTTTATTTGCTTGTGGGTTTATTTTTTTGATGTCTATAGAAATAAACGACTGGACCAATTTCCTTGAAATTTTAACAGTACCTTCGGCATCCCTAGATGTTGGTGCTCGTAGCCTCTTTCCTTCTAGGCGTGCATCTCGTTGATCCGTCGTCTGTTCTTGATCTTGATGATTGGGATCGGTTTCTTCTAAGACGTGCATCACGTTAGTCTGGTGTCTCTGCAGCTCTAGATGTTGATATTCGTAGTCTCTCTTCTCCTAGGTGTATATTGCATTGATCCATTGTCTCATCAGTTCTTGACCTTGATCATTGGGATCGTTTTCGTTTAAGACGTGCATCACGTTGATCAGGTGTCTCAGCAGTTCTAGATGATGATACTCATAGTCTCTCTCTTTCTATACGTACATCTCGTTGATCTGGTGTTTCTGTAGCTACTGCTCTTTGCGATCGTATTATTTCCCTTTCTAAACGTTCATCACGTTGAATTGGAGTCTTGGCAGCAATAGATTTGGAGGCTCTAGATCTTTCAACATTCAGACGAACATCATGTTCTTCGGGAACTTCGTCAGCCCGCTGTGATTGTAAATTAACTGCATTTTTGGTGCATTTCGAAAGCGAAGATTTTTTAGACGCCATTTTATTTTTTGATTTTTAATTTATCAGAATATGATCACTCACAAAATAAATGTTTAACTCGTTTAGAATCTGGGATTCAAGTGATTCGCGAAAAAGATTATAAGTACTTTTTAAATTCTTCCTTCCAATCATTATTAGACAAATATAGCATAACATGTTAAAGTTTTTTATTTTTAAAAGAAAAAATTTTGGGCAATAGAAAATATTTAATAATAATAAATATGCTTAGCATTTACTTTCTGTCAAAGAATTCATATAAAAAAAAGAGTCCATTTTTTTCCCTTACCCAAAATGTTCATATGTGTATCAAAGTGGTTCATGCTAGATTCTAAATCTAATAGTTTTCCATGTACACGAACATTTGTATCATATAGTCCGGGAATTTTTTCCACAAATTATTCATATGTATTTCAGTGTTGCATAGATATAAGAAGTTCTAAATTTAATTTATATGGGAATTACCACACCCCTTTTCCTAGTCAGCGAATTTTTATCTAAAATATTCATGTTTATGTTAAAGTGGATTCGAAAAAATGTTAAAACTCTAAGTGTTACATTTCCTTATATATATTAATTTAATATATTTATAAGAGGTGACACGCCCATTACAGCAAGTCTGCCCATTTTGTTCATATAGATGTCAAAGTTGTCCATACAAAATATGAGGAATCTAGCTGCTGCAATTTATGAGATATGACACATTAAATACTTATTGGGTATGAAGGCGTGGCACCTTGCTTACTTCAAATTTAAAAATAAAAAGAACCACACATACAGGAAGGTACTGTTAAAATTTAAAAAAAAATCGGTCCGGCCGTTTCTACATATATTCATATGGGGGTTGCCACGCCCCCTATTGTTAGTCAGTCCAGTTTTATCTAAAATAACCATTTTAATACTAAAGTATTTTCCACAAAATTTTGGGAGTCTAGCTGTTATGCATTCTTAGATATACTAATTTAATATTTTTTATATGGATGTGACATGCTCACTATAGCCAATCCACCCATTTTATTCATATAAAAGTCAAAGTCGGCCATACAAAATTTGAGGATTCTAGCTGTTGAAGTTTATGAGATATGCGATATTAAATACTTATTGGGTATGTGGGCGTGAAATTGAAATTTTAAAAATAGCCTATAGTTCCTTCCAGACATACAGAAAGGTACTGTTAAAATTTCAAGAAAATCGGTCCAGCCGTTTAGCCATCTATAAACTTCAAACAAATAAATACACTTTCATTTATATATATATATATAGATTCTCAATAGATGGGTTGAGTGCAATATTGTACACTGGAGAAGAGAAGGGTTATTCAAAAGCTTCGAGAACAGAAAAAATCGTATAAATTTATAGCTAACGCGCTTGGGCGATCTAAAAATGTCGTTTTTAATGCCCTCCAGCTTCAAAAAGTCGTAGAAAAACGTGGTGCAGTGAGAAAAATTAGCATTATTACGGACGATTACATCGCGATACTAGCTAAGCGAGATCCTTTTAAGTCTTCGAAAGCGGTCGTTGTTGAAATAGATAATCAAATATCGACAAAAACTGAGCGGCGTAGTCTATGTGACATTAAACTTCCAGGAATAATAGTTCGCTAATTTCCATTCCACAAAATCACAAGATGTGGTGTAGACCAGAAGGTATCAAAAATGCCATAATATTTCCTGGAGCAATGAAACCAAGACACAGTGATGCTAGGAGATTTTTTCCAAAAATCCCTACGCCAAAGTGGGTGAAGGGAACACCCACTTTTAATTACTCCTACAAAATGACCTACGCCACTTTTTCCGTTTTTTTTTTCTTTTTTTTCAAGAAATAAATGTTTATTTTAAATTCTTTTTTTTTTCAATTCTGATACATAAATTTATTATACAAAAATAACATGAAAACAAATAATTCCACCGGATTTTTTGCGCATACATCATCCAACTGAGACCAATGATAATGTAGATGCGACTAATCCGAAGTCTACATTCAATTTCCACTTACATTTACACAGCGATGGCTTAGACCGTACGATAGCTCCAACTCTACCGACAATGTAAGCGAAGGTCGGATGGGTCCAACTCTACCGACAATGTAAGCAAAGGTAGGATGCGTCCAACTCCACCGACATTGTAAGTGAAGGTCGGATGGGTCCAATATTATACTGCTTCAAATTTCTTTAACTGAAGCCGAACATTTCAAACATTTCTTTTAATATAAAAAACACACAACACACTATTTTTAATTTATACTTACTTATTTTATTTTATTTAATTATTTATTTTTAATACCACAATCACGGTTAAACCACTTGTATATTCAAAAACACTTTACAATATGAAATGTTTCTTTGAAAGAATAGAAAAAACAAAGAAACACCAAAAAATGAATAACGGGACCTCGGCTGAACCAAAACAAACAACAAAACTATATTAACAATATAATACTACATTACTTAGCCATCCAATTCAGATGCAAGTTTTGTTCTTTAATTCGTATATGCATTTCATTTTACAATGTAATAGCAATAGGACTCACTCGAATCGGATGCTAGTTGTATGCTCTTAACCAACTTTATTTTATGTTTTCCTATTGACATTATAGTATACATTTGGATGTGTTTCAAATTGTAATAACCTGCGGACTGCTGGGAACAAATATTATAAATTTATTAACTCATGGCTTAATTTCTTCCTTTTTTCCTTTAACTCATGGCTTTTCTGGTAATCTTTCTTGCGTTCCTTCATGTGCAGTTATGTAGAATTGTAGACAATCAGGTTTTACCTGATGAGCACTGGCTTTTGGAAATGTTTTCAACAATTCTTCACATTCACTGCCGACATAAACGTCATCTGGCAATGAAACATGAGGTGACTTTATGACGCAATCAATTTTCAAACATTTTTTTTAATATAATTTTGACTAAGTTTATAAAAAATTTTTGTCGACTCTGAATATAAAACATGAACCAACATTTTTTTCAACTGGAAAAATATACACATTTTTTAATTTATATTGAAAGAAAAAAAATAGTTTTTAGACGCTAAAAATTTGAAATCTTTCCCTTTTTCCCTACACTTCCAAGATAAATTTATTTCTAAATGATCCAGGGCGTAATGTCAGAAGACCAAGGGAAAAGAATTTGACTCACATTACACAAAAAAAAAATAAAAATTGTTAAACATGGAGGCAGAAAATACAAATTTTTAAGAAAAATTTTGAGTTGTACCTATTTTAACTACCAAATGTAAATCTTTGTCGAGTGATAAAAGGGGCAGTCCAGGAGGAAGTGTTTTGCGGAAATAATAGTATTACATCTCGAGCATAGGGGAGTTGTATTTCTCCAGAGAAGATTATTATGGGTGGTAAGAGTATGTCCAAGGTGCAATCGTGAAAATATTTTAATTTGGTGCTTGCCTATATCTGTGGGATATATAGATGGAATGCGATTGTTATTTATCTTTATAATGAGGTTGGTAGTATCCAGACTAAGCAAAAATTTGTTTCTCTTGAAGATGTAGTTTTATTAAATTGTTCATGTCACGATTTTCTGTTGTTGAATCCATTAGTAGGGGAGCAATACTGCCAAATTTTGCAGAATGATCGGCAGCGACGTTCCCTTCTATTTTGTTTTGCACTGAAAGCAATTGTAATCTTTTAGACTGGATTAATTATCGATTTTAAAACATAAAGACCGTCATTGAGAATCTTTGAGCGAGATAGATATGGCTTTGGCAATGGCTGAAGTTTCTGCAAAAAATATCTAAGTATAATTAAGAATAATTTTTAGACATTTAATATTCTTATTAAAATCAACTATGACTTATGAAGTTAATTCGTTCATATCTTTTAATCCATTTGAAACACAGAAAAGAACAGTTTTACAATAGACTCTAGTTTTAAAAATATGCCATCAGGAGTAATTTCTTTCATAGTTTCGATCGCAAGATTCTGGGTTGAAAAGCAATGGGGGGTGTTTAAGAGAACAGAGACCAAATCACCGCATTTGAAATCGAGTACTTTTTCATCGAAATGTGATTAACGTGGATCACGGTAATTGTTATCGTAACGTATTTACTTGTAGTCGTACTCGATTTGTAAACTCTTATCGAAAACAAATAAACAAACAGTAGCTTTTTGGTACAAAACAAAAGAAATAACAGAAAACAACGGATTAAAATAATAAATAAGTAAGAATGAAAGCATTTTTCGAACATTTTCTCAAAATTTGTTCAAAAATGTAATTTTAATTGTGTTTAGGGAAACTAAACATCAATGCCAAGAAAGCTCAGTAATTAGTACAGAAAGCATTGACAAACAAATAAATAATGTATAAAACGCTTCCAGAATAAATACAAATTAACAAATTTAAGAACATTAATCACGTTTTTGTTTGTTTTGTTTTCCTTTTTCGCCTCGTTTTTCTTATTAGAATTTGCTACAGCAATGAAAAAAATAGTAGTAGGAAATATAAATTACGATCGATACCATGATCCAAGAAATTGCGGCAATGCCCAACTTGGCCGAAGCAAATGGCATACTCAATTCAATTGAAGAGGATTTCGGAAGGAGCTTGTCGGCTCTACAATTTCCCGGAATGTTACCGGGCCCAGGAACCCACACTCAGAAAAGACCGAGACGCGAACGAAAGGAGCACCGTTGACGAGAATCTTTTGAGCGTCCCTGTAAGTGGCCATCACCTCCGCCTGAAACACGCTGCAGTAGCCCGGCAGACGGAGAGAAATCTTTAGATCCAGTTTCCCAGAGTAGACCCCGCTTTCAACCCCATTGTCGAGTTTAGAGCCGTCGGTACATAGTATATCCAGAAGTTCCGGGGGGACGACCTACTCGGAATCAGAAAGTGGAAACCCCTAACAATATAAGAGATATTAAACAGTGGTGGACTTTAGTAAATGAAATAGGAAATAATAGGCTTAAAATAAGCCTAAGTATATCGGCCTAGTAATTTAAACAATATTTCGAAAAAATTTTAAATTCGCAACAAGCTGGAGTGTGCATTTATTATGCTCCAATATGTTGCAAAGATGCTTTACTGGATGACGCTATTACACTAAATGAAATGAAGCACATGTTAATAAAAGTGAAATTGAATAAAGCTCCAGGAGAAGATAGAGTGCCCTACGAATTTTTTTAAGGCTTCAAACGAGTTCTATGCACGTCTATTACAAATTTATAATCAAATTATCTCCGAGTACAGAATTGACGAGTCGTCTAGTAAAACCATTATTTTTCCGATATATAAGAAGGGAGATCCTGGACTGAACTGTGCTGTAAAAATTCCGAAGGGTGTTTAAATGAACGCTTATTCAATTGGGTAAAACTCAACAATATAATGATGGAGTACCAAGAGGGTTTCAGACGAAACTATTCAACGGTGGACAATATATATAATCTTTCAGCAATAATCAGTCATAAGCTCTCGGGGAAAAAGGAAGTGTATGTTTTTTTTATAGATTATAAGACGGCATTTGATAGCGTGGCTAGAAAATCATTAATATACAAACTCTATAGGATGCAAGTATCATATAATTTTGTGAAATTTTCAGAAGGTATATATAGCACTACGCAATCAGCTATGTGGACTGAAGAAGAATTTTCTGAGTATTTTAAGACTAAATCGGGTCTGAAACAAGGATGTTTGATATCTCCTTTGCACTTCGATTAGTATATAAACAACCTACACGAATGCTTGGAAGGTGGATTGACGGTAAAAAAACCTAAATATTCGTCTTTTATTATACGCACACGATATAGCAATATCAGCCGATGATATACATAAGTACGATGTGGAACTTGGAAGTAAACTTAAATAAATTCATAATAGTGGTGTTCAGGAACGATGGTAGACTTAAAAATGAAGAAAAATGGTTTTTCAAAGGAACAAAAGTTAAAATCGCTTCTGAATTTAATTATCTAGGAGTAGTATTTACACTAAAACTAAATTTTAGCAATCATTTGGAAAAAAGAAACGCACAAGCAAAAAACGCATTAAATTCTACGTGGAGAAATTTAAAGGATAAACTAGAAATAAATTTGGCAGTGAAGTGGAAAGTTTACCTAGCAGTATGTAGGGCAATTCAGTCATATGCAGCCCAGATATAATTTCATTCATGTGGCTACCTCAGTTGGCCCTGCAGTACACACGATCGGTTCAATTTTTAAGCACATTATCGATTGTGTGCAGCTGTATTTCACCAATGGGTTCACGAATATTGTCCTTTCAATTGTATCTGGCTTGTCGGCGTAACACTTATCTTTGACGGCACCCCACAAATAAGAGTTCAACGGTATCAAATCGCAGATCCGAGGTCACCAAACGACATCAGCTGTGTGGCACGTAGCGCCGTCCTGTTGAGACCAAATGTTACCAATATCCTCCTCTTCAATTTTTGTGAATACAAATTCGTTCAACATGGCCCGCTGCACACAATTGATAATGTGCACCAGCAAAAGCTCGATCTGTATCCCGAATTTCATGAAAATCGGTCCAGACGTTCAGGCGTAATTGGCTAGCAAACTTATCAACAAACAAAAAAGCAGAAAGATTTATAATACTAGGATCAATCGGAATGTGTGTGGTTTCTGGTCACAATAAATATAATTTCTTGCGCAAAAGGTAAGTAAGAAGCTAATTATATCAAGATAAAATAAGACATATTGCTCATCAAATCATTTTAATTTTTTTCTCGAAGAACTTTGTGTATATTACCAGTATTTATTACTTTCTTGAATGAAAAAGTTAAAATTCGGTAATTTTTTCATTATTAATGGAACTATAAGCAATTTCCACTCTCAATGAAAAAAGTTCCGACGGCAAAAGGTAAGTAAGAAGAAAAATATAACAAAATATATACTCATAACTTTTTGTGTGTCACCATGTCATGAATTTAAAACCAGATTTAAGAAAACTTGCAGTGTGAACGCAAAATCAGCTAATTATAGTTTTAATGCTAAAATTAGGTTTTAAATTTTGGGTTGAATACACTATTGCACTATGCCATTACATTGTAAATATATTGGCATGTTCGAATTAAGAAAGAAAGACGAGAAGACGTTACAAATTTTCAGTTACTTGCTCTAGAAAAAACTTTATAATATAATATTTTAATAAATTCGGAACCTTAATAATGTACCCAGAGCCCCTAAACTATAGCCAAGAGCTGGTCCATTACAAATATCTAAATTAAACTATTAGACGATGTCTTAATGAAGTTTTCTTATGCTGATTTCTTTTCTGGTAAAGAAATGTTGCTTACAGATTTGATAGCACTTATTAAAGGTTGCACGAACCCTCATAATGTGTTGAATTTTAAACGATTATAAAAGAACAGAAATCATTGCCCTTTATGCAATTATTTTTGTAGTTTAATACCAATTTAGCGTTCTTTTGCTTAGTTAACGATTTAAAACTAATCATTGTATAGCAAATAAAAAAATATTTTTTTAATTATCCAAATAATTTCCAATCAAATTATTTTTTTTATTTTCGGAAAGCTAACTTTACAGAAAATGTTTTAAATAAGAAAATAATAATATTTTTACCGAGGGGTCTGGGATCAGACAAGTTAAAATGTTTATTTTTATGCAAATGCCAATGGGGCGTAATCATAGTCTTTTTAGATATACTTTAAGTACCATATATAAAAAGTCTACTTTTCGGCTACTATAGACGATAAAAAGCTTACTTTTTCCACAAAAGTCAATTTTATACTTAAAACAAGGTGAAGTCGTTTTTAACGAATTTAACATCATTTTAAATCTATTAGCTGTTTGTCATTTGTCAAAAGTTGCAAAATCAAAAGTAATTTGAATTGTGTGAAATTTTTTATAAATTGTGGAAAGTGTTAAAAATAATTGAAAATATGTGTGCAATTCAGGACATCGAAAATGATTTTGGTATTATAGAAGATTTGTGTGAAATAAGAAAGCTTAAATTATATGTATAACCCTTTGACGGACACTGACGTCTATAGACGTCATAACAAGGGTTTCTGGGGGGGAAATGACGTGTATACACGTCATAAATTGTATGTCGCCAAATAACGGAAATACAGCAAGTGTCCCACGGGAAGGCCTACTAAAATTTTGGTGTCCGTCAAAGGGATAAGGAAAGGTTTTGCCCATTTGTTTATCATTTTATTTATTATTTTTTTTTTGCGCTTTTATTATCAGCTGTGCAGAGATGCCACTTATACAATATTTCTACCGGTTTGCATGAAAAATTTCAAACATTATACTAATAACTCACTTAAAGCTGATTCAACTTAAAATCATTATTAATTTTCTTTATAGTTAACAAACAGTTAGTAACAAGTTTAAGTATTAAAGCTGTTTTTAAAATGTACCAACTTTAGTTGGCACAATATGTTATTAATTATACATTTTTTCGAGTTTCTATATAGAAATAGCTAAAAATCAAATAAAAAATTTAATTTTTAGAATTTTTTGGGAAATATTTTTAGTCCAAAAGATTCCATTTAAAAGTATTTATAAATAATGTTTATATTACAATTCATAAATGTTAATTTTTAAGTTAATTAATTTTTAACTCGCGGCAAGAGTTTCGTTTTAATAATAGTGGATACATGTCCTCCACATCTGACGATGAAGAGGAGTCCAACAAATATCCCAAAATAATATTTTTTGCTTCCATTTCACCGCTTTTAAAACGAATAACTTTTGTATTTTTTTTTTTCAAAACAATAACAAGAACAGCTGTTTTAAAAGTGCTGCCCTTACAACCCTTTAATTGAATTGAGGGTAAAATATGTAGCATATTTTTCGGGTTTTATGGCAGCATTTTTAGAAAAGAACAAAATTGAATTTTTTTCAGAAAAGAACAGCAAAGGGCAAAAAGGCAACATTTATGCCAGAAAAGAAATCGTCATTAGATTGTTGCATCGCTCAGCTAAAACCTTTCGTTAGCAAAAAGGATAAAAGTTGAATACCGATTGAATTTTGCCAAACAAAATATGGAGAAGCAAATGAGTTTTTGGAAAAATATTTTATTGTGCAACGAATCCAAATTTTACCGATAGGGATTAAGCAAAAAACGGTCCATATAGCGAATCCATATACACAATCTCATCATTTAGCTATGGTGACGACATCATTACATCATAGTACGCGGAGAAAATCGTATCATTAATGTTGGACATTATGCACGATAAAAACACACTTCAAAACTTGTAAAAAGTTGCTTAAAGGGAAAGAAAATAAAAATTTAAACTTCCCATATCAGTCCTCTGATTTGAATCCAATTGAAAACTTATTTACTGAAGTAGAAAAAAGGATGAAATACAAAGAACCCGAAAATCTAATAAACTGTGCTAAAATATCCAAATATGTTGGAAGGCTATTCCTCGATCCCTTGGTCGGCGTTTAGTTCAGAGCTTGCTAAACCAATGTGCAAATTTGATTATAAATAAAGGTTATGCAACGAAATATTGGTGGTAAAAACTAAAAATTAAAATTGTAAGTAATAAATTTCTTAATTATATGACCAACCCAATAAAATATTTTTTTTTTATATTTTAAATTATCTAATTAACAACTGTATTGGAGATTTCTTTAGAGCTGAAAAACAAATTTTATTATCATATAAAAACATATAAATAAACGTACAGTGGGTGACAAAACAATGGAAACTTTTTCATAATTGTACTAAAAATTAAAAATATTCTTAAGAAATTCGCAAAATATTTGTGCTGTTTATTAATAAAAAACGATTTCAATGCTAAATTTCAGGAAAAAAAGAACCAATATGTGATGAATATGGACTTAACAAATCAGAACTTTCAAAAATTATTAGAACATATTTTGAGTCAAGAACTGGAAACACTCATAATTTTGGAGAAGGCTTCAATACTTCAATAATATAGATTTTTATATTTTTATGCATACTAATGAACTGTAATTTCCAATTTTGTCTGATTGGAACACATAAATACATTTTTGAAAAAGTTTCCATTGTTTTGTCACCCACTGTATAAAAAAATTTGTATTGCGTTATATAAAATTTTACTCCTACTATCACTTCGCTAACAACACAAATATATGCATTAAAGTATCCGCCCAAAATATATTGAGGAAAAATAAAGAAATTATTATCAAAAAAGCGGCAAATCTCTTTGTAATTTGGTCTTTAGTAAGAAAAATAATGAGAAGCCAAAAAAAAAATTAAAAACTGCCCATGGCTGCCATTGAATTACCTTGATATAAAACGTATTTTATGTATACCTACATTTGGTTTTGATCATCGTTTTCTTTTAAAGTTTCTTCAGCGCTTTTAAATTGCCTCAATTTTAAATAAAGCTCGGCTAAATTCAAGTTCAAACTGGAGTGATTTCGATTTTTTAAAGCTTCTTTATAGAATTGTATAGCCTTTAGATATTGGTGAGTCTTCACGTACGCACGTCCCAATTTACTACACAAGCGTGTATCATGTGGATTCATTTCAAGTGCTCTGTGATACGCTTCAATTGCTAAATCAGGTTCTGCAAAAATAAAATGAATTAATTTTACTAATTAGATGAGCATTAGTAATTTTAATTATTATCCCAGCATAACAAATGTATTGAGAATAATATTATATTAAGCTCACCAACACAAGCATTAAGCTTGCAAAAGTCTTAAGAAAATCTTGAAAAAGGTTATAGTAACAATTATAGAAAAATTGAAACGGAACCATCGTGATAATATTATTGGGCAATTCACACGACTTTGTATCGTGTACGCTGTATTATGTATTTCGTATTCCAAATTTATTTTTTTTTTGGCATTCAAACATTTTGATAGCATGAAACCAATCAAAAACATTTGAAAAAAAGTGTATAAGTGTATCGTTTTTTTACCTTGAAATTATCAACAACAAGCATACACTATTGCATATTCGTCCAACAATACAACGATACAAGGGCTTGTGTGAATTGTCAATATATGTGTAAGATTACTAAAAGCTTGTTCTTGCAATTGTAGAATAAGCTTACAAATGTAGTATCATATTGTATATAAAAGCTTACTCGTCTCAATATATTCATAAGCTTTTCAACATAAATGTAGAATAACCTTGACAATAATAAAAAAAATTATTTTCTTTAATTTAATATTATTTATGTATTTTATTGTGAGTGTTTTTTAATTTTATAATTATTTCTGAGCTTAATTCAATTTATTTCGATTTGGCAAAAGGTACGAGTGTCCTTTATAAATTGATCCTCTCATATTCCAATGGACAATGCCTATAAATTGTAGATATTTAATAATTATAATATTGTATTTAAAATTTTGTTATTTTTTTAATTTTTACTTATTTCGTACGATTTCGACTTTCTTTGCTTCAGTGCCTTTCCAGCACACGTCAGCTATTATTTTTCTCCAGCAATTTTTTGTAAAATTTAAAACTTTAACAAGGAATCAGTGTTAACTCTTTTTCCTGATAAGAAAAAAACTATATTTTAATATGTATGTACAATGAATAGGATACTTACAAGCTTAAATTCTTTGAATGGTTCTGCAGACATTACGGTGCGTTTATTTATTTTATTTAAAAGACGTCCGTCCACGCACTTTAAAAATTTTGTAATAAATTTACAGGTAAAACAAAAGAAATTTCATGAAAAAAAGTAACGGTAGCTGTTAATAGCTATCGCTAGACAGAAGAAAGACGGCATTACTTTAAAAACTATTGACGATAATAAGTTTTTTTCCATCGTCAGATTTCTTTAATCATACTTTGGAAACAGTTGTGTTTAACAATAGTTTCTCAAGCATAGTTGAAAACTGCTAGTGAATTCACATTTTAAGAACATTATCATAATATTAATAAGAAAAAGCTTGAAAACAACTATTATTACAAGCTATTTGATTGCTAAATGGTATGTTGGGTAGTAATTTTTGCTAATTACATAAGTATTAGGAAAATAAAACATTGAAATTAATTTTTTAAATACATATACATACATATATATCTAGGTCGTTTACACTGGATTTATTTACAGTAGCAATATTTCATTTTAATAACAAAAACAGCTGACTGAAATTTAAAAGAACACAATAAAATTTCCAAATTTAGTTTAATACCAAAAAAATTAAAAATATAGGACATAGATTTCAAAAAATATTGCAAATGTATTACTACACACAATAGTTAAATAGGAGAAGGTAATAATAAAAATATTAATCCGCAGGTTCGTCACGAATCATTCTGGGAGGAAGATGTTCCTTATTTTGTTTACTTTTAACCCTTATCCTGTACTTCAAAAATATAACGCATTTTATTTTTTGCATTCATTACATACAACTTTGGTCTGAGAATGCTTTCTGCAAATACGTTTTTGACATTCGGTACATTTATTTGCATATTTGGTGCTGTTAGAACGATTTGGACAAAAGTAACAACTTCAAAAACACATAAACGAATAATATATTTACACTGCTTATTCTCTTTTTTGGGTTTGTTGCAGTTTGTAATGCTGCACTTTTAATTACTTTTTTTTTTAGTTTGTTGCTAGTTATGAAGTTGTCAAGACGCACAAAATTGTTACTAAGCTCGTAACACATGCGGAATTGATTGATTGAATTTTGACCTAAAAATACCATTTGCGTAAGTTTTTTTTCTGAAAAGACCTACAAAAATTATGTTTTAATTTTAATAGCATTCACTAAAATAATAATTGTACAGAAGTTGAGTATTTAAAGAATAAATCAGGAATAAAAACTGTTTGGGCAATTTTGACCCATTAATACAGGATAAGGGTTAATTTGTTTTCATTTTGTTTGTTTATATTTTGAATTGAAATGTCATTTTTTTCCTGCGCAGCGTTGTATTTTTAAGTACTATTTGGCGAAACACATAGTTGCATTCCAATTTTTACAAGAGTTTGAGTAGATTTTGCCGAAATCTACTAAATAAGTAGATTTTGTTTTGTATGGGAAATCTAGTTAAAATCGACTAGATTTGGCTCGAAATCTCATAAGTACTAGATTTCGCTGTAGTGTAAATAGACTATTAATATTTTGACATTTCCATAGATATCTGGTAAAAACAAATCTAAAGGTCTTATT
This sequence comes from Sarcophaga peregrina, assembly GCA_014635995.1. Classification (NCBI taxonomy): domain Eukaryota; kingdom Metazoa; phylum Arthropoda; class Insecta; order Diptera; family Sarcophagidae; genus Sarcophaga; species Sarcophaga peregrina. The sequence continues at coordinate 88,395,603 of CM025789.1, forward strand.
ACAAATCTATGAGGTCTTATTACATTATTAAAAATGAATTATTGAAAATAAAAGAAAAATTAAAATGTTTAAAATTTAGCTGGCAAAAATTAAAGCAACTCATTCAAATTTTTGTTATATATCTAAACAACTAATAAAATATCTTATATTTTGAAGAACAATAGCTTCTCTGCGAGGTATTAGAGGTTTTGGCGGAAATAATGTCGGCACCTGATCCCGTTTTATGTTTCGTGCAAACGGTTGCCGTAATAAAAAGGAAATAAAGTTTTGCAGATGAGTGCGATTTTAATTTAGTCTAACAGATTGCTAAAGTTGATGAAAGACCGTTGTTGTGCAACCGTAAGTACAGATTAAGTGGGTACTGGAGAATTAATTGTATTGCGACACATTGTTGAACAATACGAGACCTACAGTCGACTCCGAACGACAGAATTTTTGTTTTTTTTTTTTTTTTGAGAAATTTTTCATGGAAGGTTTTTTCCACCCAGAGTTTTTGTTTTGATTTCCGGCCTGGGGCTCGAACCCTGGCTTTATGTCCGATACGCTAACACACTACCTACTAGACTACGGCAACTCAGAAAATCATTTATTTTTCAATTAAATGTCATTAAAAATAAAACAAGAGAAAAAATGGTAAAAATGCAAATGCATTAGTTTTAAGAAAATTTTTTGGATTCCAACGAAAAGATTAAAGCATCTAACATGTGATTTGATAGACTTGAACAAATATTGTTATCAACATACGCTGTCGTTGAAAAATACTTTTCGCAAACAATATTTCAATAATATATTTCACCTCTACCACCTCCTGATGTAAATAAATATGTTTTTTTGGACAGTTGGGTATCTAAATCAGTTACTCTAATTCGTTTTATAGGGCTTTTTCATTTTTTGATAGCATCAAATAACCCTTCATTAATGGAAGTAGGGTTTTCCTCATCTGAGTTCTTATTATCGAAGTCGAGCGATATAAAATTTTTTTACAGGACCTTTTGTAGGGTCAAAATATATATGAATTCTTAACACCGACATTAATAGCCACAATCAGCATTTTATAACATCAACCTTACTTTCGGCAATATATGCGATAAGTGCACAGCCAATAAATCAAATTCATCCTTGCAGATTTTAATTCGAAAGTCCCCGGGTACCTTTGGCCGCATTGTCGGTCAGTTTACCCTCCATACGGCTATTGCCTCCAGTAGTATGACTACCAATGTCATGGTAGTATATAGAACCAAGTTTTCACACGAAGATGTCCACAAAGCCAGTTAATTGTCCCCCGATCAATTATTATATATCCTCTTAGAATGCGATATATTCCGCTCTTTTTATTGAAGCCTTTAGCAGATGTAAAGTTCTATAGGTAAATGACATTACAGCCTATAGTCCCGAAATTATATGAAAATGTGAATTAAACTTATTATCAGCAATAACACTAGACGTAAAAATAAATTTGGAGTCTGGATTGTTCATTAAAAGAGGTTTTTACCCAATATCAAAGCAGTTAATCAAGCATATAAAGATATGTCTCATCACTATATCAACATTAACAAGAACAAATTTAATTTAGATAATTAAACAATGAAATCGGGGTCGTTATGAAATTCGATTGATATTATCGTTTTCTAGGTTAGGTTAGAGGACGTGCACCTGTCGGTCAAGACAAGTACAGTACCCGGAGGTCATAATTGACCCATTGTACATTGTCCTTAGGGGAGGAAAGAAATGGAGGATATAGGAATGTAGAAAAGGCGAGGGAGAATGGGAAACGGAGGAATGTAAGGAAACAGACACAAAACAAAAGAGGTTGAGAGTGCGACTACACTTATGAAGCCCTAGCACCTTTCAACCAGCCCAAGCTGCTAATGAATCTGTGGAGAGACTTGATGTCGGCTCTCGATACAGAACTCAAATTCTCAAAGAAGGCCCTGCCAAGGGTCCTCAAACTCAACCTACCAAGGTCTGGGCAGTTGCAGAAGAGATGTTCGACAGTCTCCAACTCCTCCTCATCGCAACATACCCTGCAATAGTCCGGCTGGGATCTCTTCCAGATCCTCGTCAGCGACCTAATGTCGCAGTGCCCCGTGATAAAACCGACAACCAACCTTAAAATGGCCTTAACCAAGCCCAGCAGCCACTCTGTCTTCTTGCTGTCCACAGCAGGCCATAGACGCCTAGAAACAGAAAAACCCGATCCGTTCCCCCAACGTCTCTGCTCTTCCTTCCTGACCCATCCACCGATGAGGCCATAGAGGTGGCAGACTGGGGGGTCAGGACCAACTATCAAATCGCCACCTGAAAGCGAACCTAACCTAGCGAGGGCATCCGCCGTCTGATTGCCCAGTATTCCGCTGTGACCCGGAACCCAGCATAGACGGATACGATCCGGTTCAAAACTCCTCAACGACTCTTTGCAGTCGCGAACGAGCCGTGATTTGCACCAGACCGACGCAATGGCCATAAGGGCAGCCTGACTGTCAACGAAGATCATGTAAGATTCCGAATCCGAAGATGGGCCAACAGCTATGGCCTTGATAGCCTTCAGTATTGCGAAAATCTCCGCCTGAAAAACGCTGCAGTCATCATTCAACCTGAAGTGGAGTTCAAGATCGAGTTCCTTACAGAAAACCCCAGCACCTGTACATCCACCTAACTTAGACCCATCTGTGAAGATGGGTATACTACTCTGCCCCTGGAGTACCCCACCACTCCATTGTGCCCTATCCGGTATGAGTATTCTCAAACCAGGTAGGAACATAGCCTCAGGCACAATATAATCAATGGATTTTTCCGAAAGTCCGTACCTTCCGTCAGATGGTATTCAGAACTCTGGAGTGACCTATCGAGCGCTGCTTCCAACAAGCCGATTCCCTCAGGCGTATGGCAATACGCGCTGCACACCGCTTTAAATATAAGTCAAGCGGGATCAGACAGAGCATAGTATCTAGAGCAGCCTGAGGTCAACTCTTCCTCACTCCAGTGACACTCAAGGAGGCATTCCGCTGAACCTTACCCAAGATTTTCCGTTGAAAACTCTTATCTAAGGCACACCACCAGACAACACAGCCATAAGTAATAACCGGTCTAACAATCGCCAGATATATCTAGTGAATGGCTCTCGGCGGAAGACCCCAGTTCTTACCTATGGAGTTCCTACACTGGTAGAAAGCATTTAGTCCCTTCTTCATTCTTTCCTCAGTGTTTCGTTTCCAGTTCAGCTTACTGTCCAGGATAATACCCAAGTACTTGACCTCAGAAGACAACGGAAGCTCCCTACCAGCTAATCTTGGCAACCTGAAGGTTTCAATCTTGTACCTACGCGAGAACAAAACGAGGTCCGTCTTATTTGGATCTATCCCCAGACCACACTTTGTCGCCCAAGAGGATAAAATTCCAAGAGTGGACTTCATCAGTTCCTTCAGCGTTGGCAAAAATTTACCACCCACAAGAATAGCCACATCGTCGGCATATGCCACAACCCTAAAGCCCCTACTTTCGAGGAACCTCAGACCAACATTAGCAACCAAGAGCCACAAAAGAGAGGATAGGACACCCCCCTGTGGTGTACCCCTGGTCGCACGCTTGACGACAGAACATCCACCCAGATTTGATCGGATTAGTCTGTTACCCAACATGTGGGTGATAAACCGCACCAGAAAATCTGGAGCATGTATATCCCTTAGTGAATTCTCAAAAGAAGAAGTGGTAACGTTATTGAAGGCCTCCTCTATACCAAGGAAAGCCGACAGTGTGTACTCACCCCTAGCCAAACTCGCCTCAACAAAACCAGTCACTTTATGAAGAACGCTCTCAACAGACTTACCCTTAATGTAAGCATGTTGCGACCCACTCAACCAGTCAATGTTTGACCTTAAATATAGATCGACAAGTCTCTCCAAAGCTTTCAAGAGAAAGAATGAGAGTGATATCGGTCTATAATCCTTAGGGCCAATGTGACTGGGTTTACCAGCTTTTGGTATAAACACCACGAGCACATCTTTCCAACCCTCAGGTATATCACACCACTGGAGACAGTCTCTATACACGTCCACCAGATATTCGTGTAATATATCACCAGCATGCTGAAGCAGAGCTGGAAAGATACCATCCGGACCAGGCGACTTGAACGGCTCAAAGCTACTAATAGCCCATTTGATCTTATCCCTGGTAATGATGTCTTCCAAAACCGGCGTAATTCCAGCATCACAGAAGGGATCAGCTACACCCAACGGATAGCTTCCTGTATCCTCACAATCGGGAAAATAAGTACTCAATAGAACCTCTAGGGTTTCTTTTCTCGAGAATGTCCACATGCCATCGTTCTTTTGGACGAAGCCTAGGACTTTTAGGTCCTTCGACAACATCCTACGGAAACGAGCCACATCAGCAACATCCTCGATACTAGTGCAGAAACTCATCCAGGTGGTTCTCTTTGAGCGCTTTATTGCTCCCTTATAGTCATTAAAACTGAATCTATATGCAGACCAGTCCACATCCCTGCCCGACCTCTTAGCCATATTAAAGAGTCTCCTGGTACAACAGCGGAGCCTCTGGAGTTCCGCATTCCACCAGGCAGGCTGGCTCCTCTTACCCGGGTAAGTGAGAGGGCAAGCATCTCTATAGCAAGACAACAAAATATCCGTCAAAGATCCAACTCGATTATTGATGCCAGGAGTGGAGCGTCCCCTAAGGGCTCTAAGCTCCACAGCCCTTTCATACCTGATCCAGTCGGTTCTTCTTGGATTTCTAAAAGGCCTGTTAAGGCTCTCAGATAGATTAATACTGAAGGATATCATTTGGTGATCAGAAAAAGAACACTCATCTGAAACCCTCCAGTCCTTAATCATAGACCTATCCGTGTTAGTGAGCGTAATGTCAATTACCGTCTCCCTAACACGGTTTCTTAACGTTGGCATGTTACCAGCGTCACAAATGCTGAGCCTATTAAGAATAATAAAATTCAAAATAGACTCACCCCTAGTATTTATGTCAGCACTGCCCGATTGGGTGTGATGAGCATTGGCATCACAACCCAAGACAAGGTGACATCTTTTCCTCTTCGCATGCCCCACCAGTAGTTCAATTAAATCACCAGGAGGGGATGCAACCTCATACGGCATGCACACAGATGCCAGCATCAAATCGATCCCATGTTCATCTCTGTAGGCCACGTCACCTGTACAAAAGGAAGGAGTGATTAACAAGTCCAAACCACTTCTAACTAAAATACAGGTCCTTACCTTATCACTTGTTCCAGAAACATGTAACCTATAGTCAGGATCGTTCAAACACAGAATCCTATCCCTAAGGATCCAGGGTTCCTGGATAAGAGCGATATCAGCTTCAAGGCGGCGCAGGGTGGTTAACAAGTTGTGTGAGGCGGCTTCGCAGTGATGCAAATTAATCTGGACCACTTTTAGCCTCCTAACGGAATTTCAGACGTGCCAACCTACATAACACTAAACCACCCCTTGCCCTTAGCCACTGAAGGGAATCCTGATCAATAGCGATCCTAAGATCGCAGCCTTTCCTACCATTACCAGTCAGGGAGTTGACAACTACCCATGAGCTGGTGTTCAATCCACCATTCTGCTTTCCAATAAGTTTTGGTATGACATTCACCCGCCTAAAGGTAGGCGGGACCCATACCTTCACTATTGGACGTAGACCACCTCCAAGCGAGCACCAGGCCAGAGTTCACCAAGGCGCTTCACTGATTCCACAAGGAACTTTACAGTTCCCCCGTTTTCACAGTTCACTACCTTGATGCCCTTGGACCAACCTATAGAAGATATGCGGGCATTCATGCCATCACAACTCTCCTCCAACATGAATTCAATAAACCTTTCTTCAACTAGATTCCACCTTTCAGGAGAGATTTTGCCATCCAAATCCGACCTGTCGATGAAAGCCAGCTGAAGGGAAGGGTTAGTTCCTAGTTAGTTCCTTGCTTGGAGCTGGAGGAAGGCTCATCATCGGATCTGCCTCTCTTCATGCAATTCCTCTTACGAGAAACCTGCAAAGAAGACATATCCACCGAAAAGTGCCCCTCCACCTCCTTCGCCCCCAACCTTACATCCTTCTTCTGTGATAAAGGATTAGCAATATTTACTACCCCCTTTCCTTTATCCATAATAGAAGGAACACCATCACCCTTTCTCTTCTCCGGAGGTTTAAAAACCATGGTGTTTTTCTTTGCTCCAGTTGGGAGTAAGGGTGTTGAACCTTCATGCCCCTTGCTTGCGGCTTGAGAGGTAGATGCAATTGGCACCACGCTTCCATCGGCACTCAAGGGACCATCGTTCTTTCCAGAGCCAGCGCCTCGTGAGAGGCCACTGCCCGGGTATTTGGACTCATACCGCGAAACAGTGCCTCTGCCAGCTTCCTCTGCTCCTTGACAGAGAGGGAATCAACACAAAAGCTTGCGAATCTGCTCAAGACCGTGCAAGCTCAGTCTTTTCCCCCTGTCAGACGAATCACCTCCTCCCACGCAATGCAAATCCGATGCATTGGCGGGATCCGAAGCATCCCGTCCGACAGGAGGCTTCCTTAAGGGGAAAAACCCCACCTCATTGCTCCCAGTAGCAAATTGGACCCGAGTGAAGGGGAGCCTTTCGATGACTGTATAGTCACCGTCTTCATCCGATAGTGGGGAGACAGGGTCTGAGTCCACGCACATATCTTCCGTCGAAGTGGGGATTGCCAAAGCATTCGCCTCACTAAAGATCTCCTCTACAGTCATGACCCTCATGCCAGCTGGGGGAAATTCCTGGCGAGTTCGTTGTTGTTATCAACGATACTCGCCTGGATTCGCATAATGAGCTGGGTCACGTCCAGTCCGTAGTTAAAAAACAAGTTGTGAAATTCACAATCCATACAGGTCCCACGAGTGAGGGGGAAAGGAGGTCAATCATGCCATAGCCTCCGCTAGCATGACAAGGACTTGGCAGAAAACCTAATACTCACTGAGGCGCCCAGGTATCAGTAAGGCTCCGTTATAATACAGTCAGATTAGACCCCCGACTGCAAACCATCCAATCGTTTTCTAGTTCGAATTATAATTATTGTTAAAATTTGGTGTTACAGAATTCAATATTATAGTTTTTTTGATAAAAATATTCCGGAATTGAACTATTGTATTGTTTTATGTAGGTCTTATACAATGTTAGTCCCTTTTATATGATAAAAAAATTTGAGCCATGGAGTCTATACATACATATAGATGGATCAAGGACTAATGGTGGAACAGGTAGGAGGGTATTCGGTTACAGGGTGAATCATTTTCCGAACTCATTGGGAAACTCGAAACTTGCTTCCAAGTGAAAGTTTATGTCATCGAAAGATATGCTCAATTCATCTTAAACACATTGTACAGAGTACGGAAAATACAAATCCATCTAATAATCAGGCCGCCATGCTATAAGTCAACTGAATCAGCTAGGTAGAGCTGGATCCCGAGCAAATATTTTCACGATTAATATAGAGCATTTTGTTTTCTCGTTTGCTCACTAGATCAGAAATTTTTAAATTTCCTTTTTAAATTTTATCGATCTCCGATCCTAAGGTTCATCCCACCGTAACGAAAACTGTTGTGGAATCCTTGATCCAATAGCTATCCAAGCCATTTTGTTTGCTCGTATAAAAAAGTTAGTTTCGTCGGCTATATCTCCGATTCCAAAGTTCACCCGACCATAATGAAAACTGTTTTGGAGTCCCTGATGCAATAGCTATCCAGATCAATGGGTCAGAAAACCATACCTTTTTAAATTTTTTCGATTTTTGTCCAATTTATGAAGGGTATATTTGGTAAATATAATTGATTTTCATCTTTATTATCTCCAATAAGCAAATTGTTATTTTTTTTTTAGAGCGTCCTGGTAGTCTAATGGGTAGTGTGCTAGACTATTAGCGTGAGGGTCGTGGGTTTGATTCCCACCAGAGACTCTGGTCTGTGACACTACACCGGGCATATTGTCGAAGTTACTCAGCTGGTATATGATTATAATGTAATTTGTAATTATATTGTAATTAATAAAAATAAATAAAATAAATATTTTTTATATTCATATTCAGTCATAGTCCTGACTGAATTGTATGTATTTCTTTATATATATTTTTGTGTTTTGTAAAATTCAAAGGTTTAACTTCGTCGTTCTTCCATGTTTTCTCTAACTTATCACTATTTTAGCAATTTATGATCGATTTTCTTTCCTCTCTTACCCTAATTTTTCAATTATGTTAAGTTACTAGTGTCTGTTAACACAACATTTACTGTAAAAAAAAAAAAAAAAAATAACTTCACACGCATTCATACGCTCTTTCTTTCTGTGTTATTTTAATTCTACTCGGCTCTTTAAATAGTATAAAACACCATAGCGATATCATAAAACATCTAATTAAATAAATTGTCATATATATCATATTATATTATATAATATTTAAATATAATTAAATAAAAAGATTAAATATAAATATAATCAAATAATATTTAAATACCTTGAATAGACATGTAGGCCTCCGCCAAAACCAAATAGCTCTCAGATTCTGGACAAGTTTCCACCAATTCTTTAAAACACTTTGCAAATGCAACGCGATCCTTTCGATATTGTAAGTAAACATTTGCCAAATGAGTTTTAGCCTTAAATGGTGTATAAAATAAGAATAATACGTAAAGAGAAAATTTTATAAACGGTATAAAACAAATATAAGATTTAACAAATAACACAGAAAAAAGTGTACAAACACCTTTGCATGTAGACCTCTTCCCGCTAATTTTTTTGTTTTCCAAATTATTGGAATAGACATTAGTCTAGGTTATATTTTTTGCTATTACAGTAGTCGCTCGGTTATATGAACTAATTCAAATAGAGCCTGTTCACTAAATGGAGAACTTCATATAATCAAGAGAATTTAAAATAAGTACACTAAAGCCCCGACTTACGTCGTTAATGGGGACCGGAGAAACGCGACGCAAATCAAAACGATGCAAATCGAATCACTTTTTCCTATATAAATGCACTAAAATTTAATTTATTGAGGAAAATATTCAAAACAAAGCAAAAAGTGTTGTGTTATTGATAAAAACAAGTATGAATACATTTTTATTTATTTCATTTATATTTAATTATTATAAAGAGATAACAAAACAATAAATTAAGAGAAAACGTAAAAATTTTATTCATTTACATACGTATGTATGTGTATTCAAAAAAGTAGGTGCATTAAAACTTCTAATTTATTTAGCTTACATTGAACTCTCTTAAGATGATAAATCTAAATCGGAAACACTTATACACTTATATCGATTTGATTGGTTGGTTTTACTGTTTTTTTAACAAAACTGTCCAAAGTTTGTTTAATTTTTAAAGATTTTTTTGTAACAACAAATGGCTTGATCAACGGATACTGCAACGCCCGTGCTACGATTTTCGTCAGGAAGGTTTTCAGAAAATATATCCATAGCATGGGAAATTAATTGCAAAGCTTTGGAAATATTGGCGACTGTTCTAATGTATCATCTCCTGTTATGACAGGAAACATGCTAAATATCAATGACTAATAAATTTTCATTATCATTTACTGCACAATGCTGCAGTAATAATTTAACCGTTTTTAGCGACGCGAATCGAAATCACAACGATGCAAATGGAATCGACGCAAATCGGGGTCAAAACGGCGCAACTCGAACTGACGCAACTTGAAATTGCAACAACGCAAATCGAATTTTTCCAGTTTTAAAAAAGCGACGCAAATCGAAACGACGCAAATCGGGACAACGTAAGTCGGGGCTCTAGTGTAATTCAAATGATTTTTATTACATTTTATTTTATTTTTATTTTTAATAAGCTTTTTAATAATTAATATACATGAAAGTAGTCGGTTATATTTTTTGCTTCGAGGGATTTCCATAATTGTTGTAATCTCTTGTGCTTTTAAGGATAATATGATCTTTGTAATTATTTAAAATATATATTTCATAATTTCTGCTATTATAAAAAGTAATAAAAGTTATAAATAATATTGAACAATTGAATTCACAAACGAATAATAAAAAAATAATATTGAAAAATTCGAGGCATACTATGAATTATAATATATTATAACAACTAGCAGATTGTACCCGGCGTTGCGCGGGTTATAAAAGTAACAATAAATAAAAATCCGGTTTCGACCACCGGCTTCTTAAAAAATGCAATTTTTCAAATTATTCGGAAACCAGATTATCAAACAACCCAGTTTTATGAATACTCCAAGTCCAAAATATAAATGCATGAAATTTGCCCGTTTTTCGCCCCTTTCCCCTTTTTGGTTGAACTTTATAAACGGAACGGCATAGCTATTTGGGATACTTAACCAAGGTAAATCGTAAAAAAATACCTTTAAAACAAATAAAATACAGCATTTATGCATAAAAGTAGTAATTGTAGCCCTTTTTGCTCCCTTTCTCCCATTTTTTCCCTTTGGTTCAAAATTCTCAAAAGATTCATAGCCTATAACATACACAAAAGCTCGATTAATATCCCAAATTTCGAGAAAAGCGGTTCAAGCGTTCAGGCGTGATAGGGCATTCACTTAATTTGCCCGTTTTTGGCCCCTTTCCCCCTTTTTGGACCCCCTTTGGTTCAACCTTAGAAAGGAAACACCTCCAATAGCTATTTGGGAAACTTGACCAAGCTAAATCGTAAAAAAATACCTTTAAAACAGATAAAATACAGCACTTATGCATAAAAGTATTAATTTTTGACAATTTTTTCTCCCTTTGTCCCATTTTTTCTACATCCCAAATTTCAAGAAAATCGGTCCAAGCGTTCAGGCGTGATTGGCTAACAAACAAACAAAAAAAACAGACTTACAGGGAGATTTATAATATATATTAGGATATTAGGATTCTTCCTCAATTAATTTTAATCACGCATATAATTGCTAATATACGACGGTGCTTTCCGCTGTCGAACAGAAGTACGTCGGCTTGGTGTTGATTCAGCTTCAGCAATTTGAGATGTAGACGGTAGTACTTATTCCTGTGGTAGTTCTGCGATTGTCGAAGTAAAAGGCACTGCTGATTCATCACACAATTCCTGTGCCGGAATTAAAGATACTACAGCCTGATACTGTAGGATTTCCGAATCTCTAACTGGATGGTTGTCTGAGTAAGCGACATTTGGATGGATCGTTGTTGGGGTAGGTGCCTGTACGTTAGGGCTGTGAATTTGATTCAAATGACGTTTAAAAACCAATCCATCATCAAGACGAACAATATAGTAAAGACGATCGAGTTTTTTAGTGATAGTTCCAAATTTCCATGTCGGCTTATTATTGGTGTAATATCTAGCTTGAACACGGTCTCCCTCACTTAGCTGTCTGACTGTTATTTCAGGAAGAGAATTTTTATAAAAGTTATAATGTTTTAAGGCATCATCCGGATTCTAATTTTTCTGCCTAGATACTGCTCAGATGGCGATTTCCCATTCTGTAGAGGGGTTGCACTGTATTGAAAAAGTATCTTAGGTATTGAAGTCATATCGTTTGACATTGCTGCCAGGCGTTTTTTTCTAAGTCTGGACATTCTTTTCGGCCAATCCATTCGTTGCTGGATGACCCGGAGCAATTAATTTTTGAAACATAGAAGAGTTGCGGCAAAATTGAATAAACTTGTTGCTTTTGAATATGGTTGCGTTATCAGATACCATAACATCTGGAAATCCATTTCTGGCCAAAATGTTAGATAATATTTCTATGGTTGATTCTGATGCTGGTGCAGAGGAACATACGCCCACTTAGACGTTGCCAATTCTGTTGTACATCCCACGGATGTAAAATAGCTTTTGGAGGACTATTCTGAACGGTGCACAAGCAGCTCACGAACGAAGATACCTCTCGACATCCTTGTCTTTTGAAGTCCAGTATACGTACTTTCTCGCCAGCTGCTTCATCTTGGTTATACCAATGTGTGTATAATGAAGGTTTTTAAGTACCGCTTGTTGGAGTGAGGTAGGAACTATGACCCTCTTCCCTTTGAACTTGAACTTCATAATTGGGTCACGATTTTTGAAAGTTGAACATCTCTTTTTGTAGCATCTCGAATTGACTTGTAATTTAATTTCAATGAATTGATTTGTAATAAAGTGGAATCACAAATACAGTGAAACTCTTCATCCATTAAATTTTGAAAAGTATTAGCTGTGATTAAAGGGGTTCTTGACAAGTTATATGCATTAATATTTATTAATATTTTTTTGGTACTACCTCATAATTATAGCCGGTTAGAAATGCAGCGTATCTTTGAAATCTTGATGATGTCATCTGCGGTAACTTTGAATTTTGGTGTAAAATGCGAGATAACGGCTGATTGACTGTAATTAATTCGAAAGGTCGTAAAACCAGCACTCAGGGGATGGCCCCTACTCATGCAGTGCATAGTGCAGGTCTTTTAGGAAAGGCGGAAAGAGGGAAGATGCGAACGGCAAGGAAACGAGTTGCTGCTAAGTGACTATAAAATGGCCAGTGTTATACCTTCACCATTAGACGGTCTACAGCAATCGTCCCCAAGAAGCCCGTAGTTTCTCACACCCCTTATGTTGCGTGTGTTAATTTTATACAGAAGTGGCGGGACCTACAATTTAAAGTCGACTCCGAACGACAGATTTTTTGAGAAAGAGAAGAAATTGCCAAAAAAATACTTTTTGTATTTTTTATATTGATGTGTGGCCTGGGACTCGAACACTGGCTTTGCGTCTAATAAGCCAGCACGGCGACCCCTATTGATGAAAATGCTGCACAGAATACCCTATTGCCAAAGCCTCACGGTCAAGCTGGGAATAATTTTGCTCTACTGTTGTTTTCGAGATGTAAAACCAATTGATTTTTCTTCATCTCCTACTATGTGAGATAAGACACCTGCTATACCTGTGGAACTAGCGTCACAGGCGGGTTGAACCTGCAATTTCGGGTTGAATGGCATTAGAACTCGATCACTAGCAATCTCTCGTTTCAGATCATCGAATGATTTTAGAATTCCACTTAAAAACGGTTTTCTTTCGTAATTACATACGTAACGGAGTGGTTAATGTAGATGCATTAGGTATAAACCTAGAGTAGTACATCACCATACCAAAAAATCTCCGGACATCCTCCACAAATTTTGCCTGTATCATCTCGACAATGGCTTTTACTTTAGAAACAGATTTTCGAACTTTGTTATACTCTACAGTGTATCCCAAAAATTCAATCTTTCTTTGGTAGAATGTACATTTTGAAATATTCAAATGAAGATCGTATTCCTTGAGTTAAGATAAACAAGATCTCAAATTAGCCTTGTACTCGGCTAAAGTGTCTCCATGTACCTCAAAGTCATCGAAATAGGATTCTGTCTACGGAATTCCATGCAATATTTGATCTATAATCCTATTAAATTCAGCAGAAGTAGTTTTCATGCCGAAAGGCAGGCGATTCATCCGAAATTCGTCGAAATTGTCTGAATTTCAGCTGAATGTTCATCAACGGGCACGTGCAACTAAGCTTTGTAAATATCAAGGCGACAGTAGAATATCGGATCCTTTAGGCTATTGAAAATGTGATCAATTTTGCGTATCGGGTAATGTGCGTCTACCAATCTCAGATTTACGTCTACCTTATAGTCGACGCAAAGCCGAACTCCACCATCAGCTTTAGGTATGACTACTAAAGGTGAACCCCAGTCACTGTTGGCTACTTTCGTGATGATTCCTTTATTTTCCAAATCTCGATATCCAGAACTATTGCTTCGCAGAACTGAATTTAGTTTTAGGTCCGGCATTAGGACTATCTGCCAAAAGAGAAGCAATGCAGACTTTAGCTACATGACCTTGTTTCAAACATAAATTGCATCTTAGTTTTGAACTGGAGCGGCACTCCTTTGCAAAATGATCGTTTCGACCACATCGTAAACATAAACCAGCAATGCCCAATCGCATGTAATTCATTTTTCGTTTTTGAGCGATTGCTAAAATTTTGAACGACTTACCGGGCGCAAAAGCCAAACCAGTCATTGCTAGCCTTTGCAATGGAGTTTGAGAGGTTGATGCAGCTTACATGCCCAGGAGAAAACCACCCGTTGATACACAACATTAAGGCCGAGGCGTTTGTCGACCAGACATTAAATTAGCATCAAATGCACGCCAGAAGGACAGTTGCTGTCGAACAACAAAAAACCACCTCAAAGTGTATCATTGATATGGGCTCATATGGAGAGAGATTGTGAGGAAAACCGCTTGAGGGTTGTGGAACCAGCAGAAATACAGACGGATGTAATATCAACAAAAGTCCTTGTCAAACCTACAGAACGGAGAATAGTCCTGGTGAGAGTGCCAAATCTATCAGGCACTGAAAAAGTCATTTGTAAAAACTCAGAAGTCAGTCAATGTGTTCCAATAGAGGCGGTAATAAACAGCGAACAATCGCCGCAAACTGCTGAAATATCAGCCAAGAATCAAAAGGAATTTGGTGAATATGTGGAGAAATGGGTAGCAGGCTTAGCAGCTTCGGAGAGAAATAAAGCCAAAAAGCTTCTAAAGAGGTATGCTTTCGCTTTCGCCACGAACAGTAGAAGACAAAGCAGAAAAACTATGGTCAAGCATAAAATTGGTACGGAAAAAGCGAGACCAATAAATCAGGCACGCAGAAGCATACCGCTGGCGAAGCGTAATAAGGTTAAAGAGCTAATTGACAAAATGAGGAGGAGTGGTGTAATCGAGCCATCATCGGGTCCGTGGAGCTCACCTGTAGCCGTAACGTCACCAAAAAGGACAGTTACCCGATACCGAGTATTGACACATTCGATAAGCTAGTCGAAACATAGTAGTTTTCCACATTGGATCTACTATTGGCGTATCCAGTCCCAGGAGAAAAATTTATCTTAGACAGTGATACTAGCGGATATGGTAGTGGTAGTGTACTTGGCCAAGTGATCAATGGTACAGAGAAATTTGTAGGCTACTACAGTCGGACACTGTCAAAACCTGAAAGGAACTATTGTGTGACTCAACGTGAGCTACTTGCAGTGCTATAGTGCATCAAACATTACCATAAGTACCTTTACATTTTCTGCTAAGGACTGAGATGGATGCTGTAATTCAAGAACCCTGAAGGACAGTTAGCACGTTGGATTGAGTGCCTCCAAACTTGCGCCTTCAGCAGTGAACACCGAAGAGGCATAAAACATGGGAACGCTGATGCTTTTTCACGCCGAACCTTGTAATTTGGAGTGTCAACATTGCGTGCAAGCTAAAAAAAGGAATCCATCCCCGATATCCGGATTAAAACCAACGAAAACTCGTCCCAAGCACAAAGGAGTGCCCCAAAATTGGCGAAGATAATAGCAGCAAAGGAGGAAGACAAACGACCTATAACAAAGGAGATATCTGCAGAAGGTCTGCTTACAAAAGCATATTGGACACTGTAGGACTTCTTAAGGATCATGAATGGGTGCCTATATCAACTTTAGGAAAACGCTGATGGCAAGACCTCATCCAACCTAGTAGTAGTGCATTCCTCCAAGATGAAAAAAAGTATTAAAGGAGTTCCATAATGGAGGTAGTGGAGGCCATCTAGAAGCGATAAGCTGGAAAGACTAAAACAACGCTTTTATTGGGTTGGATGCCAGCAAGCAGTGTCGGATTGGAAAGCAAACTGTACCCAATTTATCGCAGCTAAAGGTCCAGCAAGAAGTCGAGGATAACTGCAATAGTATAGCTCAACGCACCTTTCGAGCGGATAGCGATGGACGTAACCGGCGCTTTTCCTGTCAGCAATGCCGGAAACCGATATATGCTCATTGTGATGGATTATTTCAGCAAATGGCCGGAAGTGTATGTCATACCTAATCAAGAGGCGAACACAGTAGCAACTGTTTTCGTAAACAACTGGGCATGCCGCTACATGGTTCCACTAGAACTACATTCCTACCAAAGCAGAAATTTCGAGTCAACTGTATTTAAGGAAATGTGTGAAGCATACGGCATAAGGAATACTCGAACGCTTCACCCACAGTCTGACGGAATGATAGAACAGTTTAATCGAACCTTGGAAGAGTACTTGCGGAAAGTAGTGAGCGAGCGATAAAATGAAAGCCAAACACGGACGGCTTCCATGAGGGACATGTGGTTCTACTATACAACCCAAACCCGAAGAAGGGATTATCTCTCAAGCTACAAAATAGCTAGGAAGGACCTTATAGAATAATTAAGAGGTTAAATGATGTCGTGTACAGGATAAAAGGTAACAGCCCCCGAATAAAAATGAAGGTCGCACTGGCAAAATATGGGAAAAGAGATAATGAGCCTATTCGAGAAGAACAGGTTTAAGTGGGCGGCAGTGTTACGCAGCAATAATCGAAACGACCTAATATCGTTTAACAATAAAAACAATAAGCAAAAGCTACAAAGACCATGAGTGTGAAAGATATAGAAAACGCGAGCACAACGAAAACGAACGCAACAAGAGGCAATGTGTATACAATACACGCTAACAAATACATCTTTCAAATAAACCAACAACAACAAGCATGAAGAATAGACAAGTAAGCAAACGCAACAACAAACAATATAGTCGCGAAAGAATTTTCGAGAATGCGAAACGCCGAATATTCCACTTTGAGAACATCATCAGACTGAAGTCGTTCGCATATAAAAGAGTAAGACAAGGAAGGCAACGAGTCAGTTATAATTCAGACAGCCTTGCGTAAAGTTGCGTGTAAATTAATCAATCGCGGTGTGAAGACAAGTTGCGTGCGAAGTTAAAAGTCGTGGTTCAATATTATCCGTTGTGAGCAGTATACGGAATAGTTGAGTGTGAATAATATCGAACAAGCAATAAATTGTTGTACTTACTGTTGTTTACGTTGTATAAGTTTGAACAGTGGCACATAAGATAGTGCGGACAATAGAGTTTGAGTGAAACTGTTTTTACTTTGTTTGTAATTAACGAATTCATAATTAAACGTTTTTAAAAAGGTAAAAACGTAACATATATGTTGTTATATATTTATGTTGATATAGTGGTAATTGTGGTGTGGAGTTGCAGTGATTATTGAAGGTGGAATAAGTTAAAGCTGTGCAGTTATTTTAGTACAAGTGATGGGAGGTATGTCATTTGAATTTATGTGGGAAAGTTGACTGCTTCGATTGGATTTCAGGGCTTCCGGAATGATGCGTTCAGGATAAGAGGTTCATCCCAATCTGAGCTTCGATCTGGTATATCCGGGCAGGAGCTTCTCTACATTAGAGATATCCGGTGGGTGGCCGTCAAGAACTCTATTTGGTTCATATCCATTAATGGTGTCCGTAACTGCACGCTCATGTAGAAATTTAAAAACTTCTAGTGATCTGTGAGGGAGGATTTTCACTGACATCATGATTTGATTGGTCAGGCATGCCGCATGCAGCTAAGTATTGTTATGCTAAGAGACGTCATGTGTTCTTACTGGTACTATCTTAGTTTCCTTATGAAGATGGTCTATACTGATCATTTTCATACAGCAGGTTGAAATCCTCCCTGTTACACTCACTATGTAAGCGTAAGGATGTACGCGTCTCTTATTGATGTGATATGAAGTTTTATGGCTTTATTACACATATGTAGGTGTTGGCGGGTTGCGTCCTGGTTTTTAGGGAGATCCGTATTATTAGGGGAAGTAAGTATTTTGTGGAGGAATGTTGGAGTCAAGGTGATGTGGTATATAGCAGCTGGCTATAAAACTAGGTGACCAATTATTATGGTTGCTAAGCCCTGAGCAGTTACATAAGTGGCTCCAATTATTACACCCTGTACGTTTGACTGAGGTTCCGTTTTTCGCCATATTCAAATAGCACACCGAATAAGACCCGAGTTTCGCTCAAACCAGCTCTAATTAGTAGTATGTACGAATGATGATCCAATTGTCAATTATATTACCTTATAATTTGTTGTGTAGTTGACTGACTTCTCAAGTTAGAATTGGACACTTCACTATTGTCAAATTAAAAAAACAGCTCTAGAGAGCTTTGGTGAAATAAATTCCTAAAAATTCCACTTTAAACCATAAAAACAAGTTTTTTATTTCCCCCTATTTTAGCAAAAACTTTAAAAATGGTAAACGCTTTTATTTAATTGCTTCTGGATTGCAAAAAAATCAGTGCTACAAATTAATAACTTTTTATATTATTTTTTGCCGTATACACCTATCCCCTGATTTACAATGAGGATAGGTTCCTTAAAAAACCGTGTAAACAGAAATTTCGCTATGTAAAACAGTGTAAATCGAAAACAAACTAAAATAGGCACAACTTAGTCATTTATTTCAACGTAAAATAAAAGTAAATAGCACATACATATGCATGTTTATTATGAAAAACATAAAATTAGCTATCTATTTATTAAAATACAAATATATAAAAGTGCACACATGTATGTATATGGATATATTATTCATTTTACATACAAGGAGAAATATAAATATTTAAGAAATTTTGCCAAAAAAGTAATTATGTACTGTTATCACTGTCATGTCACTTTCATCAATCGATAAAACTTTATGCGATTCTGTTTCGGTGTTAGATGGATTAGGGTCTATTTTATATTGGCGAGACTTCGTAATAAAATTCGTAATTAATATTTGCCTTTGGTTTTTGTTTAAAACCTTATAGACCTCCTCATAATGAGCTAAGCATTTATTAATATCTCGCCCCGTGTAAAAGCGAAATCGTGTTGAAAAGTACCGTGTAAATCGGGGAATAGGTGTAATTTATTTTTTTATTTTGAATTTTTATTGACGTTTACATTCTCCGCAATTCCGATATTCGAATATGTATACATATGCATAACTTAAGTGCCATCAATAAGACCAACAATTTTTAATTTTTACGCTGATATCTTTTCATTTCAAGAAAATTATTTGCAAAATAAATAGGGCCTTTCAATAGCTATATTTTTCATATTTATCTTAGATTATAACATCTGTATGCCCGATACATGGGTTAAAATTATTATTTTCATCTTTGTTTTCATTATAGTTAGTAATTATCGTATTATACTTAGTTATTAGTAAATATTACTAAATATAAATACCTGAATGTAGTACGATTGCCCAGGTTTTATAGCAGACAAAAGTTCAATTGCTTTGTTTACATTAGAGTTTTGAAGCATAAGTTCTGCATGAGCTATTACGAGACGACCTTCCTCAGACGTTTCGTTGAACTCTTCCATTGCACACTGCAGTAATCTTTCGCTCTCGTACACTCCCTGGGTATCTCCAATGTCCTTGTAAGTAGTGATTAACTCTAAATATAAAGTCACCTTATCCGCAATTGTGAAATTACTCAACAATTCTGTGCGTGCCCTACTGCCCGGTGATTGAATGCGTTCCCTTGAGACTGTTTCCTTTCCGACCAATTGCATAGCAGTGAGAAAACTTTTTTGAGCTTCAATATATTTCTGTTGCTGCCTTTGTCCAATACCTAATAGCAAATAATATCGAGGATTTTCTCGTACGGCAAAATTATAGGAAAGTGCTAATTCTAAAGACTGCAATGCTTTAGAATAATGTTGCTGCTGCATTTGAATCTGTGCTAATAGCAGGTATGCGTCTGTGTAAGTTACATCGATTTCGGTAAGAACTTTTTCCAAGGTCGTAGCTGCCATGGTAAGTTCACCGCATAAGAAATGTACTTTTGCTCTCATAAATATAGCTTGTATATGCGAGGGACAAAACTTGAGAATGGTATCTAAAATATTGATGCAATGCTTTAACGTAATGTGCAACGTATCCGACGAGAGATTAAGTCCCTGTTTAATGTGAACCTGAACTGGAGAGTGTAGCAAAAATTCAGATGTTATTTGTAAAAGAAATTCCGGATTCATAATAAGTGCATACATAGGGCCAAATGTGTAACCATCTAATTGTCGTAAATGAATTTCGGTTGCTTTAGTCAATAAACTAATTGCATGATCACTCTTTGGAGTAATTTTTGCTCTCAAAAAATATATAACTGCTTCATTATCCTTGTGGCACAATTCGTTTAAAAGATCTATCTGCTGTTGGGCCTGTTCGCTTCCACCATGTTCCAATAACTGACAAGACGTTAAACCACAAAGGGCTTTAAAATTATTATTCTCGATTTTAATAGCAGAACGAAAACACATTGCTGCTTCTTTTATATTGCCCAAAAGCAGTCGTTCATTTCCTAATTCAATAATTAACTCTGTATTAGAAGGATTAGCTTGAATACGTTTATCTATAAAACGCAATGTTAACGAAATTAATTCTGAATTGCGCGAGCTTATGCGAACGAAAAGTTGACATATCCTTAAGATTATTTGAACATTGTTTGGCTCAACACGATCGGTCGCCACAAGTAATTGTTGTAATGTTGAAATTCCACCTTTCATATTCCCTTCACGTATAATCAATATAAATGCCTTCACTTGAAGAGCAGGTATATTTGTTGGCTCTAAATTAATTATACGCAAAGCTGTTTCGTACGCATGATCCCAATCTAAGGCTGATAAGTGAATATTAATTTTTTCAATCAATGGAATATTTAGTTCTGAAAAGCGTATAGAAAGTCTATTCAGATAGCTCACAGCTGTTTCGTTTTCACCTTTTAGCTGATAGTAACGGACTGAAGCTAATGTGACATCAATATTTTTAGGTTTCTGTTCCATTAATTGTTCGAGAGATCTCAGTATATTTCCGCTGACATTTCCAAAATTTTGATATATATCGGTCCACGCTTTCATCACAATGGAAAGAACGTGTTGATTTTCAATTTGTAGTGCTTTTTCAGCATACTCTCGAGCCTTTTCTATTTTCTTCGTTAGGAAGAGAAACATTGATGCATTGTAATAACCATTAGCAGTTCCTCTACTTTGAATATCTTTTAATCGTTGCTCGAGGAATGCAACTGCATCACGATCTACAACATTACAATTCTTGTGAGCGAAAATCAGAGCAATTACAGCACCTAGGCCGAGATCTAAATCATTTTTCAATGGATTCAATTCCCGTATACCCTCTTGTACTCTATTTCCAAGTACAAGAGCTATACCATTATACAACCTGAAGACCACATGGGATGGATACCTTGCCAATCCGTCTAATGCTGTCTTTTGCATGGTGTGAAAGAACTCTTCACGCCCATAGTAGAATAAAAGGCTTTCGAAATCTTCACTATTCAGCATACTTACTTTCAAATAAAGATATTAGTTTAATACAAACAATCCATAAAGTTGTCCTCAAAATTGTTTTACGTGCATGCTTTATTTTTTAATATACTTTATGTACTTGGGTTCATATTTAGACACAAAATGACGGATAAAAGGGCAATGAATTTCTAATTGCAAATCGTTTTTAGCCACATATTCCAATGCTTCCTAAAAATTAGAAATACATACGTTAGAAAACAAATATACTAATAAACGCTTACATTTTATTAATGTTATCAAAACGTATTTTCTTAAAGAATGTGAATATAGTAAAAATATTTTTGTGTGGCCATCTGACCTTAGCTAGTATTTTTCCAATACCCCGACCATTCAATTGATTTGGAACGTCCGTATGTTTTAATATAACTAGTTGATCGTGCCTTTCAAAACTTATACGTGCGACGCCAAGACCAGCAATCTCATACAAAAATTCTTTACCAACAGGATCATGTTTCACAACTAAATATTCCCCGTGCTCTTGGTTGGACTCAGACGAATAAGATCTAATGGCAGGCGCGAGACGTTTGAACACATTAGCAAGTCTTTTATACTCAATTACGGAAACCGGAAAACTGCTGGCTGAACCGGATAGTTTATATGTATGCATATACATAAAAGACCTATTTGAAATTCTTTCCAAGAGTCTGATCGCCATGAGAGTGTTGGTGCCGAAAACATAATGGCGCAAACATTTTGCAATATTTAAAGTACTTAACATTTTTAATTACTGTGCATTTAATAAAGAATTCCAATATAAAACATATTTTAAAAAGAAAAATTTAAAAATACAGCCGAAAAAATACCACGTACCTATGAACCGATTAAATTTATATAACTCTCTAGATGACCAAAACAATTTCAAAAAATAATTCACTTTGGTAACTAAAGGGATAAAACAAAACAAATTCTATAGAGAGTTGCCAGAGCGTTTGATTACGTCTACTAATATCAACTTCAGCTGTGTGGCCATCTTTGCTATATTTTTCCTAGTTATATTAGACAACAAATCATACATATGAACTGTTTTATTAGAAATTATTAACCGGAGTCACACAAGTTTCATCCATGATGATCTTGAAGATGGGTCCCTGAGCACCAACGGCGAGCTGGACAGTAAACTTAGAGATAGAGGACTTGTAATACAAACTTGGTGGTGCGGCCCAACAGTCTTTCCAAAGACTATGAAACGGCAGGCCTCCCATGGATGTGATTACACCCGATTTAAAGGAGACCATATGGAATGAAAAAGAAGCATTAACAGAGTGTGACAAAGTTCGAAAATATTGACGATTCAACATATCAAGTTTCCCCTTTTTTAATTTTTAATTGTTTGGCGCTAAAATATTTCTTTTGCAAATGTTTTGATTTCAAACACAAAATAAATAAAGACTTATGATATTTTAAATAAGGGAGCTTTATATTAACACGTTGACTAACTACGAATCATCTCATACTCACTAAACCGCTTTTTCTCCTAAAAAACATCATTTTTGCTCTTTTGATACCTACGATCTAAAAACAGTTTTTAGTGAAATAATGTGAAAATATTAAATTGTCGTTTTTGGCCAGTTTTCTGAAAGTTGCAGCGGCAGTCAAGGTGTTAACTTCACTATGCGAAACAAAAAATAAAAGAAAATATGAAATCAAATACAACTCTGTGTATATACGAATAAAGAACAAAGCAAGTTTCCGAGTACATGAAATTCTGAAATCACTCCCGTTCGGTATTCCCCTCTCTCCCACAAACTCAAGAGTGTTGAAATTTGTTTCGATACAAATTTTGTTTCGATACAAATTTCAACGTGCAAAAGGTGTCCAATTTAAGATAGGTACTCTGTTCATATTTGCGAAAAATGATGGTTTTTTCATGCGAAAATTTTGATGTGCAACAAATGTAGTCTATCTCTCGATTCTAGAAAATTTGTCGGTTTTATTGTTTGAAATTGCTTTAGATGAGTAAACAAAAACCATATGTTTTTGAAAGCTGAAAATAAAATAAAAATTCAATAACAAATTTTAGTAATATAAACTGTGTCACTTATCCCAAATAAGTTTTTGTTTTTTACAGCTACTATCCAGTAACCCTTTATCTGTGCTGTTAAATTTTTTAGTTTTTAATAATGTTGAAATTTGTTCCATTTATCCGGCACAATAATTAATAATTTAGGAAAAACAAATAAAATGTGATCAGTTGTTTGTTTTAATTTCGTGCAAAAGAAGTGCTGCTCACCGAACATATGTTCGGTGGTACTGCTTATTTTATTTCGTAAGTTGGAAAACAAAGGTGCCAGATAAATTTCACAGCGTTTTTTACAATGAGAACAGAGTACTGCTTTTGAATAATTACTTCGCAAATATTTCATTCCAAATATTTTATATGTAACTTGACAGCTTTTCGCACGAAATTTTGAACAGAGTCCTAGCTTTACAGAGGAAAACGCATAGAATGTCTTGATGCATAGAATGCTTCAAGTAGGTTTACTTTCTACTTTTCTATCCGACTCATGCATTGCTGGAAAAAGTCAGCAGTTTTGTAAACTTGGGTTTACCAATTATATACTATTGTGAATGGTTTCGATATATACATGTGTTTAAATTGTGCGTTATTTTTTAATATTTTTTATATTTATTAAAATTATGTTTTCACATTTTTCTTTTTGCATTATAAAAATATTAATAAAAACATATTTCATTCATTTTAATAAAATATTATCCTATTTCAAGAGTAATTATTTAATAATTTTATTATAGAATTTAAAGTCATTTTATATTTTTTTTAAGTTAAATTAAATAATTTTAAGAAATAATAATAATAATTTTTATGATTTATATTTTTAGTTAATAAATAATGAGTTACACCACCAATTTTTATAAGTTACATTTTTAAATTTCATAAACAATAAGTCTAAGATGTTAGCGTATAATGCAAACTAAGTTTGCGTTATATGTTATCGGTAGGCATCTTATGGTGAATTCTTTTCTGGTAAAAAATGTTGCCTACATACTTTATAGCATTTATTGGAGGCTACACAAACCCTCATAATGTGTTGCCTTTTAAACGATTATAAAAGAACAAAAATCATTGCCCTTTATGCAATAATTTTTGTAGTTTTATACCAATTTAGCCTTTTTTTACTTAGTTAACAATTTTAAAACTAATAATTTTATAGGAAATGAAAATATATTTCCTTTTAAATATCCAAATAATTTCCAATAAAATTATTTTTTATTTTCGGAAAGCTAGCTTTACAAATTATGTTTGAATTAAAAATAATAAAAATATTTTTACCGATGGCTCCTGGGTCATATATGTTAAAACTAATTTTATGTAAAAATCAACTTTAGGGCCAATGTTTTCAAATTGCTTTATTAATTGTTAAAATGTTATTAATTCTTTAGTAATTTTTTTCGAATTTTTATATAGAAATAGATAAAAATCAAACCTAAAATACAATCTTTGTAATTTTTTTAGGGAAATATTTTTTTTGCTAAAGGTAATAACAAAATTCCATTTACAAGTATTTATAAACGATCTTCTTATTACAATTTTAAAAAATAATAATTTTGAAGTTAACTTATCTCAAATCCTTTTTGTTGAGATAGTAATATATATATATTGATATATATATATTATTAATATATATATTGATAGGGAGGGTGCTAAGTTATCCACTTTTAATTAGAAATTATACACGAAAACATACAGTGAGCAAACTAAGTTTACGTACACTTTGTACTTAATATTATTTCACTTATTTTCTCTTACTGCATTGATTAAAGGTAGTAGTTTTGCATTCATAATTTTTCAGTAGAACCATGCTTAAAACATATTGCATATTTTAATCCTGTAACTTTTCTGAGAAACAAGATATATGTATATGAAAAATACCAAAAGGTGCCAAAATAAACGCCAAAAAAGTTTACGTACAGCATCACTATTTTTTACATTTATTATTTCTTTTATTCTTTTCATTGCGGGAAATAGTAAAAATTATAGGAAAGTTCCTTCTAGTGTACAGACAATAATAAATTCCCACTTAAGAAATGGATTTGGACGACCAAAAAAGCTTTCACAAAGAGAGGAGCGACTTATTTTAAATACTGTTAAAGCCAACACAAGAAGAACAATTCCAATGCTGTAGCATAAGTGTACACCCGCAAACTGTAAGAAATGTGCTTCACAGAGCTTGGGATAACGGCCGAACTCTTCGAACAAAGCTCCTAATATCTAAAGTAAATAAAAGGAAGAGGCTAGCATTTGCCTGGGGCAACGTCATATTCAGTGACGAGTCAAAATATAATATCCCTGGAGCCGATGGTGCCAAAAAAGTTTGGCGAAAGGCTAACGAGGAGATGCTGGAATAAAATTTGATTCCAAACGCAAAACATGGAGGTGGAAACGTTATGGTGTGGGGGTGTAAGGCGGTGTCGGAAAGTTTGTTTTTATTGATAGCAACAAGGATAAGCAACTGTACCTACGAATTTTGCAAAACAATCTTAAACCAAGTGCGCTGCAATTTGGTCTGAAAGAAAACGAATTCCTCTTTCAGCATATTTGGTCAAGGAGTGGCTTCTTTATAATTGCAAGCAGCTGCATATACCACCACAATCTCCAGACATAAATCCAATAGAGCACATCTGGGATTTGTTGGACAAAAGAATAAGAAAGCACAAAATAATATCAAAAGAGTCGCTAAGAAATGCGTTGTCGAATGAATGCCTAAAAATAACGCAAGACGATACTAAAAGAAGCATGTACCGGCGTCTACAAACCATAATTGATGCAAAATATTAATTTTATTTATCACTAAAATTTTTGAAGTTTTTATATAATATCTATCTATTGTATGTAAACTCTTTTGGTATGTATTAATGGGTTTTTGTTAATGTTTTTTTAATGCATAGAGATACTTAAACGAAAAGCCTGATTTTAGGTTCCTTAATAAATTAAAAATGAAAATAATAAAGTTTTTTTTTTTAATTTTAATTACGAGGTAATTTGTATCTTGGATTTATTTTCTTCTAATGGGTGTATGTAAACTTTTTTTACTCACTGTACATACTGGGGAACTTCGACAATGCGGACACATATACATGCATGTCACAAATTCCAATCGGAATAGTTTTGATTCCGTATTTGCAAATCCGACCGATTTTGTTTTCGGTTCTTCAAATTCCGAACGATTTTGTTCATTTCTAAAAATTATAAAATTGCTGCGTTTCAAATAAAGTATGGCAACGTAGTGCATAATAAAAGAGAAAAGAATAAAAAGTAGAACCAAAACAAAAGATGAAAAAGGCGTTGATACAAAAATTTCAATTGAAATAAAAAAATAAAAAATTGTGTATTAAAAATGCCGGGGATTTTAAGTATTGAAGCCAGGAGATGACAAAACGTTATTGAAAAGGTACGCTGAAATGCATTTTTGTAAAACTGAATTAAATGCAATGTATAAATATTTTTTGTATTTTCTTTTGGCCATCGTTTGTGTTGCAACCGCTTAAATTTGTTCTACTTAAAAAATTTTCGTTCTCAAAAATAAGTGGCTTGCTCAAAAAAATAACGTGGCAATACTTCGATGAAAAAATATTTCACTTTGTTTTGTTTTTCTCAGCAAGTTTACAAAATTTAATTTCTTAAGCATAAATATTAAGTAAATACTGAGAAAACCTATTTCGGGATAATTCGGGATTTAAAAATCCCGAAAAATCACGGGAAAAATCGCGATTTTTTCTTAATAATAAAAATATTTTGTTAACAAAATCATTTGTATTCCAATTATGTATAGCAGAATTATGTCATTAAAAATAAAATATAAAAATAGCAAGACAAAATGTAACAAAGAAGCGTAAATTAACAAAAATAAAAATTATTCATACATATGCCTATGCATTATTTGGATTCCAACAAAAAGATTAAAGCATCTAACATGTGATCTGATAGGCTTAAACGAGTTTTGTTGTCAACATATGCTCCCTTTGAAAACCACTTCTCGCAATCAACAATATAAATATTTACCTCTACCACCTCCTGATGTAAATAAATCTATTTCTTTGGACAGTTGAGTATCTAAATTAGTTACCCTTTTAATTCGTTTAATAGGGCTTTTGCATTCTTCGATGCCATCAAATAATTTTTTTATCACTGGAAGTATGGTTTTCCTCATCTGAGATGCTATTATTGAAGTCAAGTGATATAGAATTTTTTTTTTTCATGACCTTTTGTAGGGTCAAAATACATATGAATTCACAATCCCGAAAAATCCCGGGACAAGTTTTTAATAATCCCGGGATTCGGGATTTTATGAATCCCGAAAATTCCGGGATTTCCCGATTGGCATCCCTAGTATGTATTTATGTTTGTACATACTATGATTTATTAAAAAACGAAGTTAAGGTGATTGATTTCTTCTTTTTGCTCTAATTGGCCATTACAACTCTTAGGTTAGGATTACGGCCTATCTTCTCACACCATTCATATTGTGTGCGTTAATTTTATACGAGTGGAGGGACTTACAGTTTAAAGTCGACTCCGAACACCAGATTTCTGAAAAACTTTTTGAAGGCAGGTTTACTTACTTTCAAAGTTTTTACCAGAAATCTGCTGAGAGGAAATCTCCGAAGGTATATTTTTTATTTCGTTTTATTTTATATTTCGTTTTGATGTCTGACCTAGGATACGAATCCGGACTTTTCGTCTAATAGGCCAACATACTACCTACTAGACTACGGCGTCATCAGCCTACTGAATACAAACTGAAAATAGTATCTTTGTCTTTGCACCCATTCCACAAAGTCGTCTTCAGAGTCCGTAAGCAGCACTGGCGTTTCTTTTCGTTTAGAGTGTTGTATGATTTCTTCATCGGAAAAATCTAATGAAACTTCACTTGCTTCACACGCCATTACCGGGTTCATTATAGGTATTCGAAATAAATTGTTTTATCTTCTCGCAAATCGTTGATTTAGGAACATGGAATTTTTCGGCAACCTGCCTAATAGTTTTTCCTTCATCAAGACGTTGTAAAATATCATAATTTTAATTTAAAGTTAGCGTTTTATGTTGGCGTTTACTATTGACAGACATGAATGGCACTTCGTATGAAGTAAGACAAACACGCTTGCGAAATAATGTACCGAAATTGAAGTAATGATAGTGCAAAATGTAATTAAAAGTATGATTAATAAAACTCGCATGTACAAACGGGATTTTGATTTTTTTCTTGCATAAAAAAATTTGTCTAGATTGTAAACGTAAAAATTTTAAGTTGCCCGAAATATGGAAGCGTCTGAATTATTGGAGTGCCTGGACTGTCGAAGTTGTACTGTATATGTATAGAAATAGCTGTATATACATATAAATTTATATGTGTATATATTTAGTGATAGGAAATATTATAGCCCTACACAAAAACATATATAGATGTCCTACTTTTTCAATAACGAAATTCTTTTATTTTCCTATAACGGTTCATTTTACAGCTATTCTATAAGTTTTAATTATTTTCTAACACCTGAAGTCCTAAATAAAAAGTTTTTGAACTTTGTTTCAATTTTTTTTGAACCTTCAATGAACACAATTTCCGGTTTGAATAAGGTTTTTCTAAATAATTGTTGTTACTGTTTCTTAGAAAATTAATAAATTATATATGTGAGAAGCTAGGTCGAAATCCTGACTGAAAGGTTGTTATGGCCAATTATGTATGTATAAATTATAAAACATCATGAATTTCTTGCAAAATGAGAATCAAAACTAAAATATTTACAAAATTAATTAGAAGAAATGTGTGTTTCTACTATTCCATTTTAATAAATATAATTTTCTCCGGAAACTTTTAATAAAAAGACAAAACACCAATACAAAAAATATACAGTGGCGAGCAGTGAGTGCATGTTAACGATACTGAGTTCCGTCATCCAAAAAACAAAACCATACAAGCGAATACAAAAATAATTTATTTTAATTTTTATTTTATTTGCAACCAAAACAGTAAAAAATCCACATAAACTGAATTTGGCACGTTTCAAGAAAATTTAAGAAACTAACTCAATTGGAATACTTGGTCCATAGACCCTTATTAAGACTAGCGTGATTTACGCGGTTTGACATGATTTCTACCAAATTTTCAATAACATCTTTCGGAATTAGATTCCATTCCGCATTTATACGACCTCAAAGTTTGTCCATGTTTGTTGGGGCTATTTCGTACTGCTCGAGCCGGCTTTTCACGAATGACCAAAGATTTTCAATCGGATTGAGATCGGGACTTTATGCTGGCTTCCATCAATTGAAAATTTTGTTTCCCACTCCATATCTTTACAATTTTTGCTGTGTGCTTCGGTTCACCATCCTGTTGGGAAACAATTTCTTATTCGGGATAAGCACATTCGTCCATAAAATTCGGAAGATGGCTTTGCAGCATCTGTAGATAGTCTGTTTTCGTATGATACCATCTACAAAATATAGAGGACCCAAATGCCACTCTGTTAAGCATCCCCAAACCATTATATTTTCGTCGTCATGTTTAACAATTTGCTTCACATGGTAACGGTTATAGTTTTTCTCATTTTGAACATAGTAATAAAAATGATATAAGTTTCATAAAATATATCAGTAAAGATGTTGTCTCTCTTTCCCTAAATTTAAAATAGCTTCGAAAATATTAATCATTATAAATGGGAATGTAAGCATATGATCGAGGTTGAAGGAGTGCAATGAATTTAGTTAAGTTCAAAAACAAATACAGATTATTTCTGAATTCTGTCAATTCGATTCCACATTTTTCAATATTTTAATTTTAAAGATATAAATAGGAAAGAAGTCAAAAGGTCATTTGTGCCACATGGCCACTCAAAATTCATATCGCTCCTTTATTGCAACATAGTCATATCTCAAAAAAACTTGAACTTGGCAAAATGCAATTTAAGTTTTCAAGACATA
This sequence comes from Sarcophaga peregrina, assembly GCA_014635995.1. Classification (NCBI taxonomy): domain Eukaryota; kingdom Metazoa; phylum Arthropoda; class Insecta; order Diptera; family Sarcophagidae; genus Sarcophaga; species Sarcophaga peregrina. Next base: position 88,425,760 of record CM025789.1, read on the forward strand.
AGTCCTATGATTTAATTGCTATAACTTTTTCCTATAACTTTGGTTCAGCTTGGGATATAAAACTGATTTTTTTTCAACATGTACAGAAGGTCTAAAAGAGCAGTTTTGCTTAAGTAACTACAAATTTTTAATTTTTTGAGATGTGACTATGTTGTAATAAAGGAGCGACATTATTTATTTATCTTGTTTCAAAGTTTTTTTTTTTATACACATTGCATAATGATTATAATTTAAGAAAAATCATTTCACAAATTTTCACAAATTTCAAAGATTAATATGTACAGTGGCTCCATCGCATAATCGGATAAGCATTAGTCTGATATGTATGGGCTTAAAGCTTAAAAAGAATATATTAAATATATGTTTTTTTTTACTTACATTTACACTATATATTCCAGACTTTCAGATTAATAAAAAAATTACAACATTTTTCATGATAACGGTAATTTTATAAAGAAAAACGAAATTAACTCAATTTTTTGCACACAACGCATAAATTGACAAATAAGAGCATCATTGCTAAAAATGACAAAAGACAACAATTAATACTTTGTGGCATATTCTTTGTTCTCAAGAACGACCTGTAAACGTTTTGGAATTGATTTTACCAAATTGCGGCGTACCACAGGTTCTATGGAGCTTCACGCTTCCAGTAAAACCGCCTTAAGCTGATTCAAAGCTTTAAATGATTGTCGGTATACACTTCTAGCTAATTCTTCCCAAAGATGTTCAATTACGTTAAGATCTGGGCTCTGTGCAGGGGTTGCCATAAGTTTAGGACACTTATGGATCAACCAAAGCTTTGTCACACCCGAAATGTGCTTGGATGATTGTCCTGGTAAAAAGCAAAATCTTTATTTATATAATCCCAGAGTTTTTGCCAGAAATCTGTTGAGAGGAAGTCGCCGAAGAAATATTTTCGTTTTGATGTCTGACCTGAGATTTAAACTCGGGCTTTACCTCTAAGAAGCCAGCACACTAGCTACTAGACTACGTCGACTACCACTACTTCTCACAACATTTTTTTGCTCTTCGCAATGGAATAATATGAACTTACGCAAAAATATTTTGGGGTAATGATTGAAAAAATTCCCCGACCGTTGATCCAAAGGAACCAAATTATCTATTTAATAATGTTACTATATTTTTCAACTGAGTGCCTTGCTAGACTAATGCGTAGTGTGCTAGACTATTAGGTCTGTGGTTTTACATCAAGCACATGGTCGAAGTTACTCAGCTCGTATATAATTAGAATATAATTTATAATAAATAAATAAATAATATTTTCTTGAACTTACAGGGGCAACAAGATAAAAGCTCAAAATAATTTTTTATTAATGCTATTTGTTCGTCGAATCAATTTCCGTCAGAAATCCAATTGAAATGCAATGTAATGAAATTTATAACTGAAATTTTAGTTTTAGGTCGGAGTGGTGGTCGGGAACTACACAAGTGCATTCTTAAGAAACATTACAATAGTCTTTCTTCTGGTAGACCGACCTATTGGCCTTCTGATCCGAACAAAATACCAGATTTACTAGACTTTCTCGTTTACTCTGGAGTACCTAGTAAATGTCTTGACATACAAGATAGTGATGACCTTAGCTCTGATCACACTCCTATCATAGCAACGTATAATTCCACTTTCCACAAGATTTCGAAGAAAGTAAAGATTATATCAAACAGGACTGATATCAATTCGTTCACATATTGGATAGATAAAAATATAGATCTAAATCTTATAATAAACAATGGTCAAAAGTTAGATGAAGCAGTCGAAAATTTGACGAGCCCAATACACGAAGCAGCTCATTTGTCAACACCAAATGTTACAGAGACACATAATCCGCCAACTACAAATAATTATATATCTGCTGAAATTAGAAACCTAATTCGTTATAAAAGGAGAATCCGAAAAATCTGGCAATTAAGTAGAAACCCAACTGACAAGCGAAATTTTAACCGTTTATGTACGCAGCTGGAACAAAAGCTTAAGGAATTTAAAAATGAAAAAACAGGGCAACATTTGAGATCTTTAGACGCTAATAAACATTATGATTGTCTTTGGAATGCCACAAAATATCTTAAAAGGCCCACACAACGCAACATTCCTATAAGAGATTTAAACAACAGTTGGTGCAGATCAAATCAAAAGAAAGCCGAAGCATTTTGATAACATTTGGAAAATATTTTTCAACCTAATTCTCAGACTCGCTCTCTCAGTGATGTTAAAATACTCGAATTTTTAGATACTCCATGTCAAATGAGTCTTCCTATTAATCATTTTACTCCAAATGAAGTTAAACAAGAAATTACAAAGCTTGGAAATAATAAGACTCCAAATTAAAAAAAAATAGATAAAATAGACTCCAAATTAATTAAAATTTTATCTAAAAGAAGTGTTATTTGGTTAACTTTATTATATAAATCAATACTAAGATTACAACATTTTCCGACTCAGTGGAAGTGTGCTGAAGTCATTATGATTCTGAAGCCTAATAAAAATAAAAACGAGATTTCATCATATAGACCAATAAGTTTGTTGTCAAGCTTTTCAAAAATATTCGAAAGACTGTTTTTGCATAGACTGAAACCTGTTTTGGAACAACATAATATCATTCCTGATCGTCAGTTTGGTTTTCGAAGCAAGCATGGTACTCCAGAGCAGTGCCATCGAATTATAAATGTTATAACTGATGGTTTTGAAAAGAAAAAATATAGCTCTGCCGTATTCTTAGATGTTCAGCAAGCTTTTGATAAAGTTTGACACCCAGGATTATTGTTTAAATTGAAATTTTTGTTACCAACACCATTTTACATTGTTCTGAAATCATATCTAAGTGAACGTTGCTTTTATGTTAACATTAAAGAAGAATTTTCAAATATAAAGACGATACAAGCTGGAGTTCCTCAGGGTAGTGTTTTAGGACCAACACTTTATTCGATATATACATGTGATATGCCCCATTTACGATCTATTACAGTCGCGACTTATGCTGACGGTACTGCGTTTATAGCGACGGCGGATTGTCCTATAGCAGCTTCTATTCTGTTCCAAAGACAATTGAATATACTCCATCAATGGTTGGAAAAGTGGAAAATTAAAATAAACACAACGAAGTCTTCACACTTAACTTTTTCCTTTAGAAGTAAATGTTGCCCACCGGTTGCGCTTAATGGAATGCTAATCCCAGCTGTACAATGTGTAAAATTCTTAGGCTTATATCTGGATAAGCGTCTTACTTGGAAGGTACATATCAAAACCAAACGTAAATTTCTAAATATAAAAACAAAAAAGATGTATTGGCTATTGGGCCCAAAATCAGAATTAAGTTTAAATAACAAGATTATTCTATACAAGGCTATCCTCAAGCCCGTGTGGACTTATGGAATACAGTTATAGGGAACAGCTAAAAACTCGAATGTGGAAATACTACAACGTTATCAATCTAAAACCCTTCGGTTCATTACTCAAGCGCCCTGGTTCGTGACCAATGCGGCTATACATAAGGATCTCAGTATATCTTTAGTTAAAGATACCATAACTGAATTTAGTTCTAGATATGTGGAAAGACCATAGCAATCCATTAGCCATTAGTCTACTAGATGAGACAGACAATGTACGAAGACTTAATAAATTGCATGCGTTAGATTTGCCATTTAGATAGTAACTTTGTAAATATTGTAATTAATATACATAATTTCTTTTACATATAGTTTTAATTATGAATAAATTTTCTTTTATTTTGCTATTGTTTTTAATTATCATTGTTAATTAAGTATAATTATTTATTTTTATTATATTTATCTTTATTATATTATATTATTTAATATTATATAATAATTATTAAAATGTTATTGTTAATTAATTCAATAACAGCTGTTATTTTTTTTAAGTATTAGAAAATTTGCTTATTGTTGTATAAACAGATTGTAAATAAAGAAATTTAGAAAAAAAAAAGAAAGGTCGGGGTGGTAATTCTGATATTAAAAAGCTCACTTGAGCACGCCTAGCGGCCCGTTGTCACGCCACAGGTGTACGCAGTCTCTGTACTGACTAAGATCTACCACAACCAGGGAAGAAGTTGCTTAGCGCAATGGCTGCACATCAAAAGCACGACTACCTTATGGTGGACAACCAGCCAGAAAGTTTGATAAACGAAACTATGTCCTTGACATCAATAGATGAAAGATTCGTGAAGCTATATCTGCACTTCGGAAGAATTGGGCACTGACACCGACTGAAGTGGATAACTGTTTCCTCGTCCTCAGCGGAGCCGCGTCTTTTCAGCGTGTCTATCCATGGCGGAATGACTTGTAAGCATGGCCCATAGGATTGAGATGATTTTACGACCAAGCCCAAGTAACTGATTGATACGCCTTTTATCCATCAAGGATAGGTGAGTCTAGCAGTGGAGCAGGACTCCTCCGTTGAGAAGGATTCATTTAGCGGCCATTACCTGCGCCTGAAACACTCTACAGTCATCCGGTAGTCGGAGAGAAATATTTAAGTCCAGTTATCCAGAGTACAGGACCAACCAACCCCATTATCGAGTTTAGAGCCGTCGATGTATATACCCAGGAGTTCCGGGGGGCGATCGTGACAGGCTCCCAGTCATCCCTACTCAGAATCAGAAAGAGAAAACTCCTGTCAAGACAATATTCCGCACGGATAAAATTGGTGTTAAATGGGGCCACAGGATAAATTTCCAAGATGAGGGAGGGACCAGAAGGTACGATATGTAAACGAGGCAGTGCATTAAGTGTAGTTGCAGCAAACTTAGCTGCATGCATAGCGAGAAACTCAGTTGGAAGCCAGTTGAGCATTGTGGGAGTGCAATGTCTTCAGCGTAAGCTATGGCGTCATTACCAGAGCATTCGAGCCCTCTCAAGAGTGAATTGACTGCATGATTCCAGAGAAGTGGAGATCCAACAGCGCCCTGCGATGTACCTCTACAGACCATTCCCTGACAATGTGTAGCCCCATTGTAGAGGTTACTATTCCGAGAAGCTCGATAAACCTGACCAGAACCTGTTCTAGGTTGAGGGAACTAAGAGTCCTAACTTTAGCGTCCAAGTCGACGTTATTGAATACACTTTTAATGTATAGGAAAATAGGCAGAGTGTATTCTTTAACGTGCATGGACTTTTCCACCTGAGAGATAAGAGATTGTAGTGCAGTCTCAACTGATTTACCCCTCATGTACTCATGTTGTGGAGGGTATAGAAGTGCTGTATCAATCGAACATTAAGGACTCTTCCGGTATCTTCAGAAGAAAGAATCACAGACTGATTGGTCTGTAGCCATTTGCCTTAGTGTGTGACGGTTTTCCAGTCTTGAGAATTAAGTCCACCCTAGATATTCTCCAGCTCCAAGGAATGTAAAGGAGCCTGAGACTAACGTTATAGATGACAAACAGACATGGAAGAATTATATCTTCCCCATGTTGAATGTCACCCGGGATAATACCAATCGATCCTGGGAATTTGAATGGTTTAAAGAACCTAACAACCCACTGTACTCGGCTAGAGTTACGCAGGAGGTTAACCGCCAAGAGTGTCACTCCCTGGAAACTATCCCGCATTGGGTAGTGGGAGTTGTCTTCGGGTTCGATAATATCTGAAAGACATAATACCTACAGGCTTACAGAAACATCTGTTGCGATTCCCCAGCTACATAACATATATCATGCCTATCTCAAGTATCTGCATATATCTGAAGTGGACAGAAGCGAAGGTTGTTTTCATCTCTAACTAAAAGCTAAAACTAAAACCTATGAGCCCATCAATATCCACGATATCTCAGGCTTATTAGCCTAACCTCATTCGTTCTTAAAACACAGTAAATATTATGGACTGCGAAATAGAGCTCAAACTCTTTCTTGAGCTTGGAAGCTAAATATACCTAAAGAAGGGGCAAATTCCCTAAGACTGTACCAGCTCTTTGGTGGGGCAGGTATGCAGGAAACTACATCTATATATATATATATATATATGTATATATATCTATTGCTCATAAAAATTTGTTTCTTGTGGAACTTTGTGTGTATAACCAGTATTTATTAATTTTTTGAATGAAAAAGGTAAATTCGGTAATTTTTTCATTATTAATGGAACTCTTAGCAATTTTTCTTCAGAATGAAAAAAGTTCCGTGTGCGAAAGGTCGTCGCCGAAAATCCAAAATTACGTAACACCATTTTTTCTAATTTTACAGAACAATCAAAAGACCATATAAAATAAAATATACTTCCTACGGTACGTCATTTTGAATTATTGATATAAAAACGTTATTTTTGGTCGCAAAAATCTAAAAACTGGTAAAGATATGTTAGATAACCTTACGAATCATAATCAATCAAAAACTCGATTTTGATTTTTTAATGATACGTACTTTTGGATTTTCGACGACGATAAACTCTTAACTATTTGTTTCAGAAATTTGTGAATATACCTCTAAATTGGTTAAATATTAAGATAATGACGATCGATGAAAGGTGTCATCAAATACATTAGTTCCGAATTACGTTTCCCCAATAAAACTTTCAAAATTATTTTATTGTTCTACAAAAATAGCATCAAAATAGAATAATAAACTAACAAAACAGAAAGAATCAGACAGGGGCAGAAATACTTTTTGGTGATATTTGCTGTCGCTTTCACATTTCACCAGTAACTGTCAAATTCCGTTACTCGGTGTTTCAAACGCTAGTTGTAGCTTGGTTACAATGCCCAAAATAATCGTTAGCGACACAGTAATGAAAAAGTTGTATTCTATATTACCTTCAAATGGTTCAGCTGAAAGCATTTAATTTTTTCTTCATACTATACAACGCATAATAATCTTGATTTATTGCGCATATTAGTAGTTAATACGTTAATATGTCAGTTAATAAGCTAGTCCATCAAGTGGGGACAATGTGTAAAGGCTTCTATTGAAGTTTCATCTAATATAATATTTTTTGAATTCATTTTAGAAATTTATGTCAGACAAAAAACAAAAGTGTTTCTAACATAATGTTCATGTGACTGCAACTCATAATGCAACTTGTTGCGGCAAGCGACATCCCTTGTTCAAATACATTAAATTCGCAGCTATGTCTTAAAAAAAACGAAAAGAAAATATAGGACTCTTTAGCATTAACTGTTGTTTAAAAATGAATTGTCAAATTTGGCAACAGAAGCACTGTACCAATATCCATAAGGAATATGCAAAAGTAAAAAGGACTGACATGACAAGGTCCTTGAAAACTTAGTATGAGAAATCATTCTCAAATAAATTCATCTACAGTACGTGTAATAGTTAAAACCTGAGACTCTAAAACTACAAAGTTTAAAACATTATTATTACTCTAGGAAATCCAGCAAATAATTTACCCTTTTGTAGTCTTGAAATTTTTTTAAATGTTTGCATATCAGTTTTTTTTAACTATTATAAAAAGAACAAGTACAAGTACTTTGATATATATTTATCACAGCATAAGCTATTCTGTGATATTTATTATATCTCTATTATATATTGTGTATACATGTATCCAGATTAGTTGAGAAAAAGTCTTACTGAGTAAATGCATTCTTAAGAACTGTATTGTTCAAATAATAACTGTTTGAATTATCCCTAAGTACATATGTATTATATAGTATATATGTATACATTAAAAAAGAACTTTTGGGACAACTAATTTGATACAAAGAATGGAATTTCCTATTCCTGTGTAGGTGACAGTAGAGTAAACAACATTTTTATTACGATATGACCTCTATTTATACGATGTACGAGTACATGTTTTAGTATTAATAGATTCATTGTTATTATTATTATTATTACTTTTTTTGCATATTTAACTTAAATTAACTACAATACAATGTTAATTTAAAGTATTTACGCATTACAAAAAGATATAAGCTTATATAGAGGATTCTATTAAAAAGTTACTTTTACTTTGTGTCAAATATTCCAGAGCTTTATCACCATACGGTTCTGTTTACGATCATCTGAATAAGTTAAATTTCGAGCATTTAATATTTAAAAATAAGGATAAAAATACGTATCGCTTTATTTCTTAACAGTAGTTCATACATATAATCGTAGTATTTATTAAAGTGATTGTTGCTACTATATGCATGTAGTAAAAGAGGAAACAATGGTAATAAATTTATATATTTCAAAGTAAGTACATGTAAAACAATTAAATTTATAGTTTATTCTAGGAGATTCTATTTTTTTTTTAATTAAAAACATTGACAATCAAGAAGTTTGTGTTGTCTCCTTTGTGTGTGAGGAATTATCCCAACTTCGTTGTATGCCGCACATTTTACTTAAACAACCGTGCCACATACGGCGTGTTACAGGATCCATGACAATGAAATAGATAAATAGTATGAAGCCTTGAAGAGTGGCCGTGATGCAAAATAGATAAGAAAATACTAATCCGGCCTTCATTGTAGATAATAGTCCAAAAATCCAAGTAAATCCCAGTAAAAAAAATAGAAGAACCAACAATCGTATCTGGGATAGTGCTAATTTTTTTTCAGTATGACGTACAGCACCAGTGGGATTCTTAAGGATATTGTATATAATAGCAACAAATATTATTAAATTTGCAAATATCACTATAGTTATGGGTAGAACAATGGTGATATAAAGTGAAAGTCCAGATGGATAGCAGATGGTGTTAGCTTGTTCATTGTGATGGGGAATGTAAGAAGCACTGTCAAAAACAAGTAGACCGGCGACTGGGACTAAAGGTAAGGCCCAACCTACAAAGATTGATTTAATGAAAAAGTGTTTGGGCCGAGCATTACCAAAAACCTGGACATAACGCTTAAATTGTAGATACGCAATAATTACCATCCAACAGAATTGTACGAGTATTGAATAATGTAAACAAGCTCCAATGGCAATACAACTGCTAAAAATTTCATTGGTTATTAGGTGGTGTGCGTTTTCTTCAGTATTGACAAAACAAAAAAGAATCATTTGAAGTGCTATTGCAGCAGAAAGCTGAAGTAAAACTTTAGAATTCGCTTTTTGACGCCATGAACGAAATGTACAGGCAGTGACAAATATTCCAACTATTCCAAACAACGACAAAGAGCAACCCAGAAGAGTTATGATATCCAAAGCCTGTTTATGGATTCTTTTTACAATCACTTCAATTTCCGAGTCTACAGATAGATTAAAACTTCCACCAATTAAGTATGCGAATGGTGTCATGTGTGTACATCCACAAAGAACAGTATTGTTATTATGCTCTGAACGAGCCAATAGCATTACCCCATCATTGGCCCATGTATGATAATTCCAATAACTACATTCCTGTTTCTGTTGATTGTTTCCATTTTTGGAATCATTTTTAATTGTTGTATTGAATTGGCTGAATGTCAGTATTAGTGGTAGGATTTCGGGCAAATCCTTATCATGCCCCGGAATTGAAATGGATATGATCTTTCCACCTACATATTTATTTGAAGTATTATTCATTTCCTGAAATAATTTCTCGTTAGAATAAATCTTGATAACAATTCTCGGGTCAGGACGATCCGATTGCAAAGTCCTGTTTGCCAACATAGAAATTTCGTCCAATCGTTGCCAGAGCAAAGTGGGCACAAAAGTTCCCAGTAAAATATTTCTTTCATTTAATAACTCGTCAACGCTCTGATTAGCTAAAACAAATCGGTAATACGCGTTTTTAAAAGCGCCATGAAGTAAGCTTTCATCATACACCTCGTCACTATTGTCAACGTCTGTCTGAAATAGAGCGATGCCTGTTACATTAGCAACTAAAGGATTAATGTTAAAAACAATAAAATTTGTTGCAATTTTAACCACCACACCAACATCAGCATAGTCTATTATATCTATTTCCTTGTCTTTTTCATTTATTTGATTTTCTGAGGACATAGTGTCGGCATTTAGGTCGATGTTCCCATTTATGTTTAATTGTTGTGGCAACGCGTCTATGTAAAGTGAGTCTGTAAACGAGATGTAATCGATCAAGTATTCAAACGCATCTAGTAAAATATTTGTAGAGTTAAGAATAATTGACGGACGAATCACATCGGCATTAACCTCTAATAAGTAATTAAAAATTCGTACGATGTCTACAGCAGCCTCAGAAATGTTATATACGTACATCGCACTCTGCTGTGTACGGTTCCAATGTAAAGTATGTAATGTCGTTGGTGAAACAGGCTTTGTTCTAGAAACATCCTTGAGCACTGTATTGACTGTACTGCGAATTATTTTAGCCAAATAATAGAAATCTGCTGGTATTAAATTTTTCATATTAGATTCCAATAAGTTTCTCACTTCTTTTACGGCCTTCTCAGGATTTTCTTTCGAAATTTTCTTCATGTCTAAGTTGTATAAATTTTTAGTAATTAGAGTTTCCTTCAAATTGGTTATGCATTTATCACTAGAAGGTATTACTTTTTCCCAATAGGCTCCGCTTATGAAATCACCCAAACATTTACGGGTAGCTGGCAAACCATTCTGCTTCAAACAGAATTTAGTTTTTGTTGCACTCTGTCCGATTCGGGCCAAAGACCAATTGTTTTCGGGAAAACAAAACTCAGGACTGCGCACCGCTTCACTGTATTGTGGTTGAAATTCTTTAATTAACATAACTAAAAAATTTCTAGCTTTCTCGCGATGGCCATGACGAAGAACATCTTCAACGTCTTCTATGCTATTTTCTTCGACACTAGTTTGGTCTATGCTGGCGTCAACTGCCGACGATTTCAACGATACTGTGATGTGACATATACATTTCAAGTAAGTCGAGTTTGGGGAAATGTATAAAAAGTCCATTATTCGAACGTTATGAATGTCAAGGTCATTAAATCGTTTGTTGTTCTTCCTTATACCTTTAAGTGCTTCTTTAAAGCATAGCGACAACAACTTCATATCATTATGCGAAAAACTAAATTCTTGTAGGCAATCTTTTGGATTATATTCCATAAGAATCACAAATACATGCCCTTTTTTAGTTTTGGCTGCAACTACTTTCTTTGAAGATACGTAAGAGAAATTGAATATCGTGTGCGCTTCGCACCAGTATTCACCAGGATAATCGCTTTCCAATTTCAATTCGAAAATGGTTCTGGTGCTTGATGAATTTTCCCAAATTTTTTTTATTTCTACTTTAGACAACTCTTTATATTCAGCATTTGTGAAGCAATGAATGCTATTTTCCGGCTTGTCGTTGGACCATATGTAATATTTATTGTAAACAGTTAATATTAGCGACTCTAAACCGTAATCGAAACGCAATATCATTTCAACGTTTTTACGACTTTGAATATGCTCAACACATAACCCATGAATTTTTTCAAGGGATGATACAATTTTCATTTGATTGCTTTTAGGTTTAATTGCCCATATTCCATTTTGAATTTTTGATGTGCCTTCAATTTCTACATATTTGTCATTGACTATATCGAACTCTTCAAATATAATTTTTAAGGTATTAAACTTTTGAAAATATTCCGTTACTTTAAGCATTCGGTAATCGTCCGGATACTTTTGGCCATCCCATGTTATTCCATAACACTCATTTGGCTTGTGACTAAGAGCTCCAAAATCTTGTGGACAACCAGATTTAGCAACAAATTGTTTTTTAAATACACATACTGAATACATATACTCATTACAATGAGTCATTTTAAATTGCAGCGCTCCTTGGTTCTTTCTTCTAACATCTGTCTGTATGTAAACAACTACGCAATGCTTATCAGATAACATTCCGTCGTCATCTTTGAATATGCCCCGTTTATTGAAATTCATTTGATTCCATTTTTTACCCGGCAGTCGTATTACAAACGGATTAAATTTCTTTTCATCGTATCTCTTTACTGGCAGCCAGAAACTCGTTATATTATATTTGTTTAACAAAAATTTTGATATTTCAACCTCAATTTCGCCCTGGTTATTGGTCATTACAAAATTTGATCCATAACAAAAGTGCTCATCAAATGGTTGTTCAAATTCAGAAATTTTAAGGCAGATATATTCGCCTTTCACATCCAATTCTATTAAATCATCTGGACACTGGATGTTCGTTCTTTTAAATTTTGTACATTCAACTTTATGAGGCTCCCATTTGCCACTTTTATAATCACATTTTCTCAGAACAATAGAATTATTCTCCCAGCAAACGTCAGGCTGGGATATCACGTAATCCATGACATTCTTATTATTTACCTTCCATGTAAAGGTTCCATTAACCGTTGATCTTTCTTCCGAACAAGTCTTCTACAAAATAAAATTTTATCAATTCAATGTGGAAAAAATTTAAACCAAACTTTTTTACATACAACATTTAAATCGTGACTACTCCATGTCAGTGAAAGACGATTTAATATAAGAACTAATAAAACAGTCAATCGGTTTACTATTAGTATTATCCGCATTTCTTTTCAATATATTAAGTTAGATAGATTCGTAAGTATAACAAAAGCAATAAGTATAATATTTAAATAACACACTGTGAGATACTATTAAAGTGTCCGTATTGGACTCTACCAGCACGTTTAACGATCGCTTCATTAAATTATACTACCAGTATGTAAATATTTTTTTGCTTGTTTTCATTTTGCTGGAGAAGATAGATAATATTTTTCTTCAAACATTTGTTTTTGTTTTGTTATATTTTTTTTTTTATTTTAAATTTGGAGACATTTTATCTAATTATCGCATAAGATTACCTGATCGTATCTGGATCTACAACTACATACGCTATTAAATTTCTGTGAAGAAAAAAAAAAATAACAATAAACTTCAGTATGTACATACATATACGATTTCCATTAATGATACATTCCTAATGTGTAAAATGGTAAAAGTAAATAAGCTTCATTATCAGGTAATCCACAAAGCCTTTATATTAGTGGTATCAATTGGTAAGTTTATTATGGCAAGTTGTTATTTAGATAAGAAGATCTGTGTTGATTTTCTACTATTATTTACATATTTATTACAATATGTGTAATTTTAATTCGAAATACTTATTCGTGTGCTTAGGTATCCGTCCAAATCAAACCTACACGGTTGTTATGAATTAATGTTGAACAGACAGGTGAACGGAGAACTCAACCGTTTTGCATTTGCAAAAACCGATATTCTGCAGTGATAAACGTTTAAATTTTATTTTTTAATGAAATGACCTGTGGTCACATCAGGGGTTACCAAACATTTTTTGGTTGTGTGTTAGTGATTAGTGAGTAAGAGAGAGAAAATATGTTGAGAGCTTACATTCATAGAAAAATCTTAGTAATATATCCTATATTGATTTTCATTTCATCATACAACATTCATAAAGTTATACATCTTTGACTTAATAATTAGATAAGCTTTTTAAATATATGCTGAATACTAATTTTGGTTCATAAATTTCCTCTCCTGCTGATAAACAACCTTTTAATTTTACCAAAATATTGCTTTATGTTCTCTTCCGATATCATCTAAATTATTTAATTGACTATTAAAACAATCAAAACTATTGTTGGTTGGAGCAATGAAAAACACCTTTCAAGAGCACTCAATGTGTTCGCGAAGTAAAAATACTCTTATTATTTTGAAATATAATTATTATTTAATTCAATTAACAAACAACCAAATTCAGAATAATTATTTATATGGCGAGCGAGTGAGGCATTAAAATTCAAATGTTTTCCTCCGACGTCTCTCTCACTACTGAATAAAAACTAAGTTCGAAGAAAAGAGAATTCTTGAAGAATTTAAAATGCACAGGGTGCTACGATGATTGTGTATTTGTTGACGGCGGTAACATTCCCCCTCCCGTAAGCGAGTCAGGGATGCGAGCTTGCAAATGATTATTACCGACGTTCAAGACTGCCACCTTTGTCACCGGTCGATGTAAAACGCCAAACTGTGTCTTGATTGTCACTTTTCGCACCTGTCCGTCTGCAGCTACCACAGTGTCGATAACTTTACCCTTTGGCCAGTATCATCTTGGAAGGTTTTCATCGGCGATGATGACAATAGCTCCTGTCTCCACTGGTGGTACCTTGGTGAACCATTTGCTTCTACGGGATATTGTTGGAACATATTCCCTTAGCCATCTGCGCCAAAAGTGATCAGCGAATGCTTTCGTTTGCTACCATCGTTGATGTATATTTCCGATATGGTTGAGGAATGGTTTATAGCCATCAGAAGAACCCAAGAGGAGATGGGTAGGTGTTATGACTTCGTCGTCTTCCTGTTCTACGAAAACGAATATGAGCAGTCGAGAAATAATAATAGCCGCGGTTTCGCAAAGTGCACTTTTCAAGGTTTCATTGTTTAAATTTAGTGTGGGATACAAACTGTATAAAACCTTTTTAACAGAAACTCAAATAGGAAACTCAATTTGTTTAATCTCTTCTTTGAAGATTTTTTCAACTGGTTTAAAGTTGGTACTGTTGTCTGTTTATATTTCAAAAGGAGTGCCTCGTCTGGCAATAACATTTCGGAAGCTTAGAACATATCAACTGACATCAAAGCGACGTCAATATGAATTGCACGTATTGTGAGGCAAGTAAATACTACGCCCCAACGCTTTTTTCTTCGTCTTCCAAGTGTAACTAATAATGGATTTAAAAAATCAATGCCAACGAAAATAAATCGGCGTTGAAAGGCTTCCAGACGAGCAACTGGTAGTTGCGCCATTTGAGGGGGTTATGGTGCAGCAGAAGAATTTTTGCATTTTTGACAGGAATTACGCATCTTTTTGTATGCGACCCGTAGGCGATGAATATAATATTGGCCTTTTATTTTATTAATTAGCGCTTCGTGAAAATGATGGTGGTAGTATTCGTGAAAAGAACGAATTATAAGAAATGCAACATGATGCCCAGCTGGTAATAGGATTTCATCTTCGTGGTTGGTGAGACGTTTTGCTCTGCTGTTGCATCTTAAAATTTCACTGTCGTCTAAGTAGACGTTGAGTTTATATAATTTACTAGATTTTGTTACAGTTTCTCCATGTTTGAGATCCATAATTTCTTGAAGAAATTCACTATGCTGTGCTTCCTTTATAATATAACACTTTGCTTGTTGTACCATCTCATAAGTAACTGTAAAATTGAAATTTGATTGTTTCCGAGCGAATTTGAATTTATTCATGTATAACAAGAACGTTGCTACTGCTCGGTAGAGCCTTATCCTTCTCGAGAAATATTCAAAATTCAAAAAGATGTAGTTTTTAGATTTCCAGTCAATTAATAGCACATGGCGCTTCAACTCTAACGTGTCCATTTCCCCTAAGTCTTCACATGTTGGCCATTGGCATGGGTCGCCACGCAAGAAGGCAGGGCCGTTATAAGTTCATATTCTTTTGTGCTAATATTTTCGTAACAAAATCCCCAGGGTTCATTTTAGTGGGTACCCATTTCCAATCTGTGACGTTGGAATGTTCCAAGATTTCCCCTACTCGATGCATTACGAACGGTTGAAAATTTCTTGGGTCTTGAAGCTCCATTCGAGGTATCGAGAGTGGCTTAAGTGGTACTACTTTGCACTTAGCTGCTACTAGAGAGACAGTTTCTCGCTCTCCTATCCGTACAACCAGTAGGCATATTCCCCTGCATTAGCAAATGTATGAAGCTGCACATCTTCGGCGTCGCATAATAACTTGGAGTAGCATCTTGGAATTTCGACATTGGAGATGAGTGTTATGGACGCCTTGCATTGAGACCATTTTGCGTATAGATGTTCATTTAGCGTACCGTCCCAACCAATTCCGGCGCGCCAAACATCTTGAAGTAGAATTTTGAGGCCTACGGTGTGGCATGACAGGAATCCAAGAGGATAGAATATAGACATCAAAACCTTGAGGCATTCCCCCTTAGTAGGTATGATAACTTTGCCAATAACGTATCAGCGCAGACGTGTAAATCTGCAATTATATTTAAAAACATCAGTAACTGGGTCCCAATACATACCTAAAACTTTTTCGTTAGCTCCCCATTGCTTATTTTTGAAGATTCGAATAATTAGCTTAAAACCTTCGTTGAATTAGACGCCCAGGTCCTTATGTGAAAACCAGCGGCGGCGTGAATTTATGCCATTTGAAGGGCTAGCTCTGCTGCGGCTTCTTCAGTGCCTTCGCTGTCGATAAGATCGTCTATATAGTGATGGTTTTGTATTGAGTCCACAGCACGTGGAAATTTTGTTTTAAATTCATCAGCGTTTGCGTCGCGTACGTAAAGGGCTATGCACGGGGCACAACTTACTCTAAATGTCAAAGCTTTCATTACATATGTGCTGGGTTGACGCGAATTGTCCTTCTTGTCCCACCATAAGAATCGTTGAGCTAGCGTGTCGCTTTCTTGTACGTTGATTCTGTGGAACATCTCCGCAATATCGCCACAAATCGCAAATTTTCCAATTCTAAATGCCAAAAGTATATTAAATAGTGGGTTGACTAAATCTGGACCGGCAAGTATAAAATCGTTAAGATATGTTCCATTTGATTTTGCTGCGGCGTCCCGAACTAATCGCACTTTGTTGGGTTTGTTTGGGTTAAAAGTTAAGAATGTTGGTAGATACTAAAAGTGTACACAAGACATATAAAATTGCAGACTATTGCATTTTTCTCAAGACCGAATATTGATTGTAAATAAGTGTGAAGCAAAGATAGAGAAAAAAAAAATAGCTGACTCATAAACCATTGTACAACAGTATAAAAGAGATAAATAAAAATATTGTACTCTTCATGGAGTCACAACATGAATCTCTTTTTTTGCTCTCGGCAATCAAACATCTTCGTCGACGCCAGCATTGCCAGTAACTTTTTTAAACTTTTTATTTCTGGGGAAAAACCTTTTTTACACTACTGATATTCATATGGCAATACTGAAAATGTAGCTTCAGTACTAAAATATGCTCTTACAACACAAAGCATAGTTCCGTTACTTCACAGGCAAACGAGTGCTGTTGTATACATTGAATAAATGAGAAATACACATTTCAGTGCACTCGTAAAATCAAGAGCAACAGAAAAGAGTACACTACAATATTGCATTCGGTGAAGGGTAAGCTAGCAGAATGTCTTGTGCACACCTCTAGTAGATACCATTTCTTTTTGTTGGGGACTTCTAATTCAGTTGGACCCAGTTTCCTGGCATATACCTTTTCAATTAGGTTATCGATTTGAATTTGCATACTCTGTCGTAACGAATCATCTTTGGCGAGTTTTTTGTTTAGATACATCAAGCGGCGATATGCGTTATCATAACTGTCTGGTAGTTTTGTGTCAGCAAGCCAACCAAGCGTCTGTTTATCTTTTTGCATGTCGTTTTTAGCAATTCCATTGCATCACTGTCCGCTGCTGATAATAAAGCGGATGAAGTAGGCGATTCAATATTGAAAAAATTCTTTACGCGATCGTGAAGGTTGTCGTAATTCCGCTGAGCAACTATTGTTGCCACCCAGTAGGGTCCACCCGATACGTGTCTATGTACCTATTGGATGTTGCCATCCTCCTTCTCGTATTTTTGTGTAAACCACTAACTTCCAGTTGTTAGCTCCAATTAAAAGCATCGGCTTAGCATTATTATATGATTGTATCGGTAAGTTCTTCAAATGAGGATATTTTCTTAGTAATCTCATCCATATTTAAAGTTTGCGTCGGCAGGTCCAAATACTCGTTCGTATGAACACCATATAGGACGAAGTTCGTGTCATTGAGGACACCAGAAACCTTAAATGAAGTTCTGATAGACTCGCTCTCATCTCGCGTGATACCATCTGTCTACTTGAGGCGCAAGAGGTCGGATACACCATCCAAATGCAAACTGTCAAATAAACTTCGCTCTACTAGGGTGACGGAAGACCCCTCGTCTAGAAAAGTAAATGTTTTAATAATGATATCATTTGAATGCAAGCGGATTGGAATAATTCTGAAGAATGGCTTCTCTTCATTTACGTCATTGTGCGTATTTCCGGGTTGACCTTATGGAGCAGTGGGTGGTTTTTGTACTTACAGCCTGATGCACCACATTCCTTGTTGAGATGACATTTTCGTCTGTGTTGATTGAGACACTGGCGACACAAGTTGTTCTCCTTCACGATCTCCCATTTCTCGTTCAGTTGTAAATTCCTGAATATCCATTGTAGGCGGAACAATTCTTTCTCACATTGTTAGCTGCTTCAGTGTGCGTGTTTACCAATGCGCTGCTTTTCCCAAAATTGGATGTGACCACTTTGCCAGCTGCTTCAGCCATACACTAAACGCTTTGATTATTGGAACGCTTTCGTCCCTTGTCCGCATTGTCCAATTTAATTTGTGTTGGTTCAGTAATTGATACTAGCTCCTTCACTAACCTGGGGTTATTTAAGTCAGACTCCAGGCCACAGGATTCCATTGTTGCACACTAAGTGCGAACTCGATTAGCGCTTCTAATTTGTCTCGTGGAGAGGGCATACTTCTCGCTTTAATTATAGGAAGTTCTAAAATATTCCCCGGGCGACCAAAACACAGGCGAAGCGTGTTAATAATATCCGGCACAAGAGAAGGCAATAGTAGTCTACTTTTTACTAACTCTCTAGCTTTATCTTTCAAGTAATTTTGAAGCCTTATCAAGTTTTCAGTGTCAGAGAATCCTGCTAGGGTTGTACTATTTTGGGAGCTATTGATGAATATGGGCCATTCATCTGGATCACCACTAAAGGGCGGCAGTTCACGTGGTATAGTCTTCCTCGCAGTCTTGACCCACCCTTTAAGACGTTAGTTGTGGGGGGCCTTTGTGTGTAGGAAGAACTCTAAGACTGACTAGAGATGTTAACATTCAGGAAAGAAGGGATATCGTTGTCATACAAGATTTTATATTTCCGTTCCAGGAACTCTTGTTGGATTTTCCTTTCCTCCTCTAATTGCTGCAACTTTAGCTGTTGGTAATTTATAGGCATTGTTGTTGTTGGCCTAATTATATGAACAAAAACATGGGTAGTTGGACGGACAACAGGCGTTCCCGTAGGAACCATAGTCATATATTGATGGGGTGCTGTATAAAGATGTTGATACTGCGAACCAATTCGGCAATGAGTGACCTGTTGAAACTGCAGTACTAATTGGAGCCGGCGAAATTTGATACGTTGTACCCGTATTGGCAACCACGAGTGGTTGTGCGATCGTTGTTGATGGGACTAATGGCGACGACGATAAGCTCGGTTGAGCCTCAAGACCATTTGCTTGGCCTGGGTTAGCAGCAGCGGAATACCAGTTGCCGCAAATTTCGCAGTTCCAGTCAAAATCAGCCACCTTGCTCCCACGCAACCATTGTGATACCATTTATGACACTTGTCGCACGTGACCAATTGGTTGTCGTCCAACTCATTACATTTTCCGGAATTATGTTGAGTCTCCTCCATCGCGACAATTTTCACACAGTAAATATTTGAATTTTAAGGAATTGTTGGTTGGATCAATGTTAATGTCGAAAGAAAAACACCTTTCAAGAGCACTCAATGTGTTCGCGAAGGAAAAATACTCTTATTATTTATATGATGAGTAAGTGAGGCTTTAGAACACAAATGTTTTCCTCCGACATCTCTCACACTCACTGTTGCCAGATTAGGGGATTTATCCCCAAATAGGGGATCTTTTTTAGCTAACGGGGATGAAAATTTCAGTTTGGGGATCTAAGAATTTTTTTCGCATGAACCAACGCTGCTGGGGAGTTTTTGAAGATAAATAACTATAGATTTTTTTTACATATAAAAGTCACATAGTGAATAATAATAAAAAAAAACATTTAAGTGATAGAATTTTTACTCTGCCAAGTCTATAGTTTTCTTTTGTTAAATTTTACCATTTCTATTGCTAAAATATTAAATCCTGTATTAAAGTCAAATATCCTTATAGACTTATATATATGAAAAGCAATGGAGAAAAATGGAACGATTGTTTTGGAGAAGAGTCTGGACAGAATTTAAAAGCATTTTGGAGTTAGGTTTATTGCTACAAAGATCCTGTAGGTTCTAAACCGTTCAAGGAACTTGTTGAACTAGTTTTAAATATCCTTTGTGTATCAACAAGTAACGCTGGCGTTGAACGCATTTTTCAATAATCAATCTTACTTACCAAAACAAAAATACGAAATAAAATGCAATATGAATTATTAGAAGCTCTTCTTAGACTAAATAAAATAAAATAAATTAATTTTTAAACAAAATAAGAAACAACTTTTTGAATTGTATTTGGGATTTTTATGGGGATAAAATAATGAATTTAGGGATTTTTGGGGATAAAAAAATGGATTTGGAGATGAGGGCCGGATAAAATCTGGCAGCTGTGCTCACACTACTGAATAAAAACTAAGTTCGTAAATTCATATGCCTTTTATGTTGTTCACAAAGGAGCGTTATTCTCAGAACAAATAGTAAATAATAAAGAGAATAATACATACATAGTGATCATGGCCTACTTATATGTATATTTTCAAAGTATAACTGCCATGTAACTAAAAGGAAGAAAAGAGAATTCTCGATGAATTTAAAATGCACAGGGTGCTACGATGACTGTAGATTTGCTGACGGCGGTAACAACTACTAAAACATAAAATATTTTTTGAGTAAAAACATAAAAAAATCTTATGGCACCTATTAATATGTGTGCTCATCACAGTCTGATCGACGACTAAATAAAAGAGCATAAAGCCTGAGTTATGCGACCGTAACGTAATGTAACGTAACTTGTACGGAACGTAAAAATGTAAGTGCAATTATAGATCGTAAACACGTGTCATATGTTTTTATGTAAACAAAAGAAGAAAAGAAATATACTTAAACAAATACAGAATTAAAAATTGCAGAAGCTAAAAGACAAATATTCAGATATGAATATAGAAAACATGTTTTTGGTTTTAAGTTTTTATTTTATTATTTTTATTATTGTTTTTTAAACAAATTTAATATTAATTCCAAATTTTAAAATCTTTGTATTTTACTCCTTTTATCACTTTCAATATGGCGTCTTTTGTTTTTCTTTAATTCAGCTCTTAACCATTGTTATCCCTACAGGGTTTTTTGATTCATTTCAACGATTTTATATTTATTTCAAGATACATATTTACTAAAAGTGTTGTTTTTGTAACCCAAACAATTTTACTTACACACAAAGAAAAACACTCAATTTAGTTTGTGTTTGTTGATTCAGAAAAACACAAAATTGAGTGCTTTTGATTGTATTTTCCCAATATAAATCGTTTATCCTACAAAAACATGTCATATATTTCGGAAACCGAATTTGTACGAATGTTAAAACGTTTTTTTCTTCTCCAGTAAAAGTAAAATACAAACTGAAATCCTTTTTGAAGGCTCTAATTAATTAAAAATCGATAACTATGTATATTTTTCTAATTTAATTTACTTACATAATGTTATAGTAAAATAGTGCTTATTTTTATTTGAAATTTTAAAAGTTAATAATGAAATAAATTATAATTTGGGTTTTATTTAAAGAAAATTTCACATACAGAGAAACGTAACATGCGTACAAAATATAAATTCTGTTTATAATTTTGACATGTTGTTAACACTGCTAAACAGATGTCAGGTAAAAATGTATGAAAATTCTATTTTACAGATTCTTACGTTCCATTCCGTTTACGCTACATTTCTATAACCATTCGTATTGCTTTACACATTACAAAAATTGTCAGCTATTTCTTACTATTACGGTAACGTTCTGTTACGGGACTTAAGCAATGAGTGTGAATTCTCTCTGCACAATTGTGCTATGAAATGGTAATTCTTGGATCAAATGCAATAACCGTCTAAGTCGACATAAGAAAAAAGTTACTACAACTACGTACAACGAGAAACTACATACTGAGGAATTTCACAGTTACGTTAATTATTTTATTATTCAATAATAAATTATTCTTTTAGTTTATATAATCTTTGGTTACCTTGGCAGTGTGGAACAAATTGAGGATTTATCTATATTTGTCAGGAAAGAATTCTTTTTTACTTAGTTTTCTGTAGAACGATTCACACATTTGTCCGAAACATCAAATGATTTACTTGTTGGAATGCTATATAATCTATTGGTAGCTCTCAAGAAGAGAGCTAGCTGTCGAACTACACTTAAATAAATGATATCCGGAAAAACATTTTATTAGTATAACATTGGTGAATGCAACTAATTTTTTTTTTTTTTAATTATTGATTATGTATAGCATTTTTGGACTTGATTTTCGCAAGTTTGTTTTTGTTTGTGAGTCATTGTGTTTCACATCTTTTTTTATTCTAATTTCTATTGTTTTCATTTTGGTTCAGTGGCATTAGTGTTTTTGTCGATGACAAAAACAATTCGTTTTAATTACTATCTTAGAATGTACCTTCCTAAAATATATTGGTGTTTTTTGAATAATGGCAACTGATTCGTCTCATTACCGGCGACTTTGACGACGGTTAACTTTAGCTAGAAGCAAAGAAAATTTATTATATTATTTATATTATACGAATAGTTTTGGATAAATTTGTGCTTTGCGCAAAACACTTGTTCCAATTGGGTGCAATTGCACTTAAATTTAAGTTTTATTTAAAATTGAACTGAACTTTTTTGTATTATAATGCTTTTCTGTAATGCATTTATTGTTGAGATATAGGAAACTTAAGATAATGTAAGCTCTTCAATTTTCTGAAAGAATGTTGGAGTTTATCTACTATTGCACAGATGGATTATTTATAATTTGTATTTGTTTATAATCCCTCTTATTATAAACAAAATATTTCACGATATTATTTATTAGCGAAACTTATCTGAGAAATGCATTCCATACTCTAGTTATGATTCTGCAAGCCATATTAACTTTTCCTCCAACTGTGTGTCATCTATGTTGGGAAATCGTTGGCTATGTCATCATTTCATGTCCATAATATACGTTTCTTAATACGTCGCCAAACTTGCGTCTTGACGAATTTTTAATAAGTAAGAATTTTAATATTTATATCTACCGTCAACCTCACGATCTTTTTGCGCGATTAATTTTATGTACTTTTAATGGAGGTAAAAGATTACTTTGTTTTAGATATACTACCCTAACCACTATTAATTCGTACACCAGGTATTTTTGTTTGATATACCAATATTTAAAGTTCAATATTTTGGACAATAATATTGACAACGCCTTGAGAGTTACATTTTCTGAAAGATAATTGTATAATCTTTAATTTAATATAAAGTAAGTTTAACATATTCTATAATTGTATCGAAATCACGAACAACTTCATTATTTTTAGACCAAAACTATTTGACCACATTAATTTAGCAGGGTGTGCAAATTCCCCCCAAAGCGGTTTGAAAAATTGAATTAGAAATAAATAAGAATATACCGAAATTCTTGAAATTATAAAAATACTAGAAAACAAAAAAATTGCATTGCATACGTAACCAATATTAGTTCATATACGACACTAGTTTTCATGTATCAATATTCAAAATAACTTATTTTAGAGAATAATAATCACTGAATACTGTTTCTGAAAGGTAATTCTGTAATCTTTAAATTAATAAAATATATTTGTACAGCCAAGGATGAAAATATATCGTACAAATTTATTTTACATGTTTTGATTAAGTAATAGTAAAACCTTTAATTTTTAATGTTACTGATTGCAACGGTGCATGAATTCTCTTCCCAAAAATAATAACTTTTCTGATATCGACATCATGAACTTACTTACATCATTTTTTTATTCTGTTTTGATATCGTTGTTTTCATATTAAATAATTACATGGTACAAGTAAAATTTTTAACAGATTTATCTAATAAATTACAACTGAAACAAAATTTTAAGTGCAAAAGTGTATTACTATAAACAATTAAATAATTTTTCTTTGTGTGAAAATTATTGAATTTTAGGTAGAAATGCCCAACTTTCGTTATTAGAACGTACCCAGATTGAGTAGTTGTGGGAAAATGGGTATTCAATAAGGTCTATAGCAAACACAATTGAGAGATCTAAAACGACTAAACAAAATTATTTAGGGGATCCAGAATCATACGGCACTAAAAAACGATGTGATAGAAAGCCAATACTAAGTCCCGATCTAAATCCTGTCGAAAATCTCTAGGGAATTTTAAGTGTCGAAATATACAAATGTATGTAATATACTCCTTAAAAGAGCTGAAAGAAGCTTTAATAAAAAAAAAGGGGCGAAATTCCCTAAGATAAGTTACAAAAATTAATAAACTCTATGCTACTTCGGTTAAATGAAGTAATTAAAAATCGACGAGGACACACGCATTATTAAAATGTATGTCTTATATGAGTGCATTTAATTAGCTTTAAGTTTTGAATTTTTTTTCTAATTTTATACCATATAAATATTTCTTTTAAGAATTTGAATTAACTATAAAAAATATTAAATAAAAATAAACAAACTTTTTACTTAAAATTTTTGTTTCTCTTTACTTAATATAAAAAATATATAAACTTATAAGCTTTAAAACCGAAAATATTTTCAGAAAAAACACATGTACCATATAATTTTTTACTTACCTGTATATATTGGTGAAACCAAGGTCCATCATTTTCATAAAACACTGTTTGTCCAAAATTAACTCGTACAGTGTATGATTTAATTCTTAAGTTAATTTTTGTGGTGCTTTTGGTAAATTATAACTAAGTGAAAGAAGAAGAAAATAGTGAGTTAGCAATGGTCAGATAATATTGGTCTAAAAGCAATGAAATTTTGGTTTAGTTTATATTTTCAATAAATTTATCTAAACGTGTATAACTCATTTTAGGCAGAATTAAAGACTATAAACTTACCTTTCAGGAAATGTAGCTCCCAAAGCGCTGTCATTATTATTGTCCAAAATAGTGAACTTTAAATATAGCAAACAAAAATGCCTGGTGGATGAATTAATAGTGGTTAGGGCTTGTAGATAGCTGCCAGATATCCAAATACCAATACTTGGTACATGTAATAAATCTCTAGAATGATTCCTCCCACCTCGCAAATTATATTATACGTCATTTTTTATTTTTATTATTTATTCGTTAATTACAATACAATTACAAATTATATTCTGATTATACACGAGCTGAGCAAATTCGGTCATTTGCTCGGCGCAGTGTCCCAGATCAGAGTCGTGAGAACCAAACCCATGACCCTCACGCTAATAGTCTAGCACACTTCCCACTAGACTACCAGGGCGCTCACATCATTTTGTAAACTTGAATAACTAACTATATTTATATAAATTTTAGATAATTTTTACAGTTTTCAGTTTTTTATTATATTATAACCTTATGTGATTTTCATTCTATTTACTATATTTTATATTTATTATGTTAGATTTAATTATAAAATCCATTATATAATAATATTTTGTATATATTTACACCGACTTCCATATTGCAATATCAAACTTAACGGCATTCATATACTACAAAATATTATTGACTACTTAATAATGAAAAACAAGAGAATGATTTTATTTAATTCCGATAAGAAAACACCGGCATTTTATTTGTGGGTACTTATCTTGATGAAAATTTAAACAGGAATGAAGAAATAATAAAAGAAGGATATGAAATGAGATGCAAATCAAAAGTTATATAATTCAAATATAACAGGTTAGAATGTAAATACTTCAGTACTTTATTGTGTTTTTTATAGTCGCTTTGCTCTACATCATTCAATAAATTGAACAATATTAAAAAAAAAATTGATATGTCACAATTTTACGTACAATATACATACGAATGTATAGCATGAAAAAGTAAGCAAAATCTACACACGCACACACTCATTTCAATATTAATTTGAAGACTTGTCTAGCAATTATTTTAGAAAATGTCTAAAAATAAAAAAAGAAACGGAAATAGAAGAAGGAGTGGTTCCAGAAGACACACTAAGCCGGCAAATTTTAATACAGTTCGATGAGCACAGTAATAAATCGGTGATCTGATAACTTTTCTTTTTATCGCCATAATCTCAAAAATGTATGATAAATTTTTGTGAAAATTATATATTTTTTTAAATTATTCAAACATTTTATTACAAAATTTTTGTTTTAAGGAGCACTTACAAGATTGAATTTTGATATAAGCTGTTGTGCTCTATTTTGATGGGAAATAATTATTGTACATAATGTAGTGAACACTTTACACAATATTTCGTTTTGCACAATAAAAATCAAAAGACTTTTGATTTTATTCAATTATTTCAATTTTATTCAATACAGGCATTTAGTGCACAATAATATTGCAAGTGTATGGATAAATATACCCATACAAAATTCGTTATGAAGAAAATAAAAATTAATATTATAAAAATCCAGGCTGCAGCTTGTGGCTAAATTGCATACAACCGTGATTTAAGAAAACTGTACAAGAAAAAGATCGTCCGATCTTGGTGTCCAATTCACAGCACCTCCACATGATGTGATAATACCCTTAAATCCATCGTGCGGAAATAAATCCAATGTGGTTTGAGATGTGTTGTATATAGCATCATATTGAAACAACATTTCGATGGTGTTCAGATAATCTAATTCAAGCGAAATGAAGTTGCTATTTATCAAATTATAATGTTTGCCGTTGACAGTGATGTCCTGGCCAACGTTGTTGCGACGCAAAAATGAACAGATAACTCGACAATTTTCTTTGATTGTTTACTCATTCATCCAGATATGGGTCTCATCGCTGAAATTGATTTTTTGATTATTATCAGTTGCCAACTGCTCCAGAATCTAATCAGCGAAAATACATCATTGTCTATGGTCGATAATGGTGTTTTGGCTAAACAAACTGAATAAACGACAAGTAATTTGACAGATTAAGCTTCAATAATATGTCAGTTACCAACAGACAACGCTCAGTGCAGAAGTTTGTATCACGCTGATTTTTTTTTGTTATAAATGGAAGTTATCCATACCCCCTCCTTTATAAAACTCATAGGAAATTATATCGTCTCCATGTGCTTCATTATTTTTGACTTTATTTAACACTTCAATGTTCTATAATCGGAATCTAGAATTAATTTTGTATCAGACATATGTATGCGCATAGCTGATATACATACATATCTGTTATTCTTATGAGTAGTTATATTTCTAGTTTATTTATTTAGAGTTTTTCCTACCGTTGTAACATTCCCAATCAAATCGTGGCTTTTTTGGCTAAAAATAGTTTACATTCTTGCAACTTATCTGGTCTGTAGTTCTGATGAAATCTGTAATGGATCGTAAGTTTATGACAGTATCATTTCTTGAAAAGCATTGTTTAATCAGATCCACCTTTAGATCGACGATGACGTGTCATATTCGCATTGGCGAATGCAATTCGGCTATTACTTTTTATAATAATCATTAGCCTTTATACCTATGTACTTATTTCTATAGTTCACACAACGTATTTAGCTTTGGACAAATACACTTAATTCTTATATAAGTAAAACTCTACTCGTGTTTCATTTTTATCGGGTTATGAGCCCAATGATAGGCTTGTTAAATAAGAACTAAGTTTTATTTTTTTTACCATGGTTGATGATACCATCCACATTTTTCATAGGCTGAAGAACAGCATTTACCGTCTGTGGAAATTCAATGTTTATGCAGTTTTAAAAGACCAAGCCTACAAGGAAAGGTAAATTTTGATGACACGGCCTCTCGAGACTTCAAAGATTTGTGGGTGAAGCGTGATTGCAAAGCCATGGGAATTTTAATTTCCTCTATTGAAAAGGAACAGGCAAATTATATATTGTAGTGTACAACGTCCCATGAGGTATATTCAAAATTGAGAAATATTCACGATAAGCAAAGCGAAGTAAAAGTAATGCATCTATACGAAGAGTATTTTTCTTTAAAAATGTAATAAAACGAATCCGTAGCAGCATTCCTTTCAAAAGTGTCTTCACTTGCCACTGAAATCGAAGCACAAGGTGAAACACTTTCAGAAAATATTAAAATGGTGCGAATTATTAGTAGTTTAACGCCTGAATATCAAAACTTTATAACAGTTTGGTACAATATTAAAGATGGCAGAACTCTTGAAAATTTAATGGCAAAGTTAGAATTGAAAGAAGACCAACACAAAAAGAACAGCGAAAGTGAAGTTACCGCAGCAGCATTCAGTGCAAAAACAGAGAAATATAAAAAATTTATAGCAGTACGAAAGAAAACATCTAAATGCAATTCTTTTCACAAAGTCGGCCACTCGGAAAGAGAATGTCGAGCAAAGAAAAGACAAATAAAAGCAAAGACGGAAATTGATAGACAAAGAGAAAGACATGAAGATGAAGTTGCTTTTATTGCAATAACAACAACGAGTGATGTTTCGGCTCCGTATACAGATGTGTGGATTGCTGACTCAGGTGCTACTCAGAATATGACGTCACGCAAAAAGTGGTTTACAGATTTGCATATGATTTGTTTACATTACAAATAATGAGAAATTGCATATACATGGCTTTGGTACAATCCACAGCCCGAAAGCTAAATAAACGAGGGTATATCCTTGATATCAGTAGACGATAGCTCCGATAAGCTGGCAAGGGTTGGAGAGCCAAATACATTGCCGTGGAGCAGGACTCCCCATTAATCTGGGATAGGTTGGCTACCCGGAAGAATTTCCGCGTGATGGCCAGCTTGAAAGAGGAAAATGGCATTCCTTAATTGATTGAAGAGGATTCCAAAAGTAGCGCACTATCTCTGGCGAGCTCGTCGGCTCTGCAGTTTCCCGGAATGCGAGGATCCATTGAGGGTCCCGGTAGTTGGCCATTATTTTCGCTTGAAACACGATACTTTGCCATCGAGTTTTGAGCAAACGAGGGGACGACCGTGTCAGGGGTCAAATCGCTCAGAAGGTTGAAACCCCTCAAACAGTATTACATAGGGAGATAATCGATATCCAGTGGGGATACAGGATCAATCTCAGAAATAGAGGGGTGACCAGGGGACGACGCGCCAACGAGAGAGGGCATTGAGTCTTGTCACACTAAACTAAGCCACCTACTTAGTGAGTAGCTCAGTTAAGCATTCCGACTCCGTCAAGGAGTTTGACATGGCGCAGCTTGGCCAGAGTTGTTCACCAGAAGGCAACACCGTATAGGAGGTTGGGTTCGATGACTGCAGATAACCCTCCTCTTAACTTTCCGATCTAATAGCTCACATTGATTTTTTATGGGGTTTAGATCGGGAGACTGTGATGGCCAATCCAAAACATTGACATCATTGTCGCTTAAAAAGTTTCGAGCTAAGCGACTTGAGTGCTTTGGATCGTCATGTGTTCTCCAAGGATTTCACAGTACTTCTTGGCGTCCATTTTTCCTTCGATTTGAGTTAAGGGACCTACCCCATCACGGGAAAACGCACCTGTAAATACGTGACGTAAAATCAATAATTTTGTTTAAATATATCGTTCCTTACCCCACACCATTATTGATCCACCGCCATGTTTTACGGTTGGAAGTTGATATCTTGGAGAATATCTCTGTCCAGGCGGTCTTCGAACAAAATTTATCCCATCGGAGCCAAACAAATTAAATTTGCTTTCATCGCTCCACAAGACTTTAGCCCATTGTTCATTTGACCAATCCTTGTAACGTTTTGCAAATTCCAGGCGCTTCTTTTTATTGATTGCACTGATGAGAGGTTTCTTTGCGGGTCGTCTCGCATGCAAATTAGCCTCTTTCAACCTACGGCGAACAGTGTGAACGCCTATAGAGACTCCCATTTGCTCATTTGCGAAATTAGCAACGTCCACTGCGTTTTTTCGTGGATCTTTTTTAACCAGTGCAATCATCTGGCGGTCTTGGCGAGAGGTAGTTTTTCGAGGATTACCACTACCTGGTTTCCTTTCCACACTATTTCTCAAGGAAAATCGAGATTTAATCCGACATACAGTTGATTGATTTACACCAAAGAGGTGTCCAACTTCACGCATGGATTTTCCTTCTTCTAAGGCTTTAATGATTGCAGTTTTGCTGTCAGCTGAGAGCTGCTTCTATTACAAAACACATGTTGTATAACTTATTTAAGAAATTTTCAATTATAATTAAATAAATAACTTACTTTAACTATTTTTTTTATTTTGCTCACTAAAAATTTGCACTTTTTTCACTAATTCAAAAATATTTAACTTTTTAAAGCAGAATTTGGAATAAACTGTGGTTACTTTGAAAACTTATAATTGAAAGAATTAACAGCAAAAGAAAATAGATAAATTAGTTACCGTTATTTTGAAACAGATCTTATTAAAGATCATATGGCACAGTGTTGCATTTTTTGTGCTCGCTACTGTATATGTCCATTGATGACCACTACACCATTGGAATATAAGTTTGTCATTCTTAGAATGAGGTTACATTTGGAACCTATGAATCACGTAGTTATTGACCAGCATGCTATTTCATGTGTTTGTTAATACTAATCTGTTTCTTAAGAAAACGAAATTATCATAATTGACATTTCCAAGAAAAAGAAATATGAAAAATTTCTTTAGCAACTTTTTACTTTTTAAAATTGCTATAAAAAGTTTTTAGAAAATCTGTCGTCCGGTATTAAGTCGGTGATTGGGGTGCTGTTTTGAGTTAGTTTTGGACATTATTTATATTCTCCAAACTTTTTCACGCCCATCCGATCCG
Organism: Sarcophaga peregrina; assembly: GCA_014635995.1. Classification (NCBI taxonomy): domain Eukaryota; kingdom Metazoa; phylum Arthropoda; class Insecta; order Diptera; family Sarcophagidae; genus Sarcophaga; species Sarcophaga peregrina. Next base: position 88,456,366 of record CM025789.1, read on the forward strand.
TGGATCTTAAATTTACTGTCGTCTGAAAAAATTACATTGTTCCAAACCAAATACAGAACTTAATCCAATCAACATGTCAGGTACAGTAAAACACGGTGGTGGGTCTCTGGTGGTCTGGGGATGCATGTCAGCATATGGAGTGGGAAATTTGATGTTTATCGATGGAACAACAAAATAATGTCCAAAACCAACTCAAAACAGCACTCCAAGCACCGGACTTGAAGCCGATAGAACTCCTTTGGAAGCATTTGGACCGTCAAGTTCGACAACACGAAGTGATAACAAAAGAAACTCATTAAAGTGTCCTGCGGCCAAAATATGACACAAAACTTGGGGAAATCGATGCCATCGATAAATGCAACTTCCAAATTGTTCCTATATATTTTGTATACTTACTTTTGTGATATCAATTTATCAGTAATTTTAATTAAATGAGAATATTTTTATAATCTTTCTTTCTATAATCTTTTGTAATTAATTTTTAATTTTTTTTTAAGTACAAACATACATGAAATTTTTTGATGTATTTTAAAAAAAAAGAACATTTGCAATAGGTCTGTATACTTACTTATGAGATAAACTGTATGCAGCGCTGATTTATTTGATATTCATTCATTGAGTTAGAAGACTCGTTCTCTAGTGGTGGCGCACTCATACATATTTTGAAAGCATTGCTCCAAATCTCATTCAATAGACAAATTTGTAGCATTTGTGTTTAATTGAGCGATGGATTTTTTGATTCGTTTGCTTTGACTATTATTTGTTTTATATAGTGAGTGGGAAATTTGATGTTTATCGCCAATACTTCTTTTTTTCTAATATGTTTTGTTCTTATTGGCTTTTTGCTTAGACGCCTTTTCGAAACAAATTTCAACACTCTTGAGTTTGTTGGAGAGAGGGGAAAAACGAGCGGGGGTGATTTTAGAATTTCATGTACTCAGAAATTTGCTTTGTTCTTTATTCGTATATACACAGAGTTGATTTAACATTTTCTTTTTTGTTCCGCATAGAGAAGTTAACATCTTGACTGTCGCGGCAACTTTCAGAAAACTGGCCAATAACGACAATTTGATTTTTCACATTATAATACTAAAAACTATTTTTAGATCGTAGATATCATCAAAAGGCAAAAATTATGTTTTTTAGAAGAAAAAGTGGGTAAGAGATGACTCGTAGTTAGTCAACGGTGTTAATATAAAGCTCCCTTATTTAAAATATCTTTAGTCTTTGATGATTTTGTGTTTGAAATCAAAACATTAGCAAAAGAAAAATTTTAACGCCAAACAATTAATTAAAAAAGGTTGAAAAAATAAAAATAAAAAATATTAAAAAGAATATAATTTAAATGCGGTAAATATATTAAAATATTACCACTGGACGTTAAATTTGGGTTGTGCGTAGGGCTTGGAACCCACCACGTAAAAATTTTACTCCAATGAAAATTAATTATACAGGATTCCAAAAAGATCCCCTTTAAAGTTGACGACCACGGCAAATGTTCAAAGGACAACGATTTAAGAATAGCCACTTGGAACGTCCGCACCCTTCACATGGTGGGCGCTTCTGCCCAGCTGGCGGATGCCCTCAAGAAATGTAGGACTGACATCACTGCCATACAGGAAATGCGATGGATAGGGCAAGGATGCAAAAGGCTAGCATCTTGCGATATATATTACAGCTGCCATGTTGATAAGCACGAATTTGGATGCGGATTTGTTGTTAATAAGAGACTCCGCCACCTTGCCTCTGGGTTCACACCTGTGAACGAGAGAATAGCCACAATCCGCATCAGGGCAAAATTCTACAACATCAGCCTGATCTGTGCTCACGCCCCGACGGAAGATAAGTACGATGTGGTTAAGGATGCCTTCCATGTTAAACTCGAGGACGTATATGATAAGTGCCCGGCCCATGATGCAAAAATTGTCCTCGGGGATTTTAATGCAAAGGTCGGGCGGGAAGGTATCTTTGGCCCCACTGTCGGACAGTTCAGTCTCCACGCGAACACTACCTCCAATGGTATGAGGCTGATCGATTTCGCCGCGGCGCGTAACATGGTAGTATGTATCACCAGGTTTCAACATCTCGACATCCACAAGGCCACTTAGATGTCCCCCGATCGATCAACTTCCAACCAGACCGATCATATTGTGATTGACGGAAGGCATGTATCCAGTGTACTAGATGTGCGCACATTTAGAGGTCCGAACATTGACTCGGACCACTACCTTGGCGCAGCCAAGTTTTGATTGCACATTAGCGCCTCGAGGATGGCGCGCTCTTGTACATTGCGGAAGCTGGAAGTCAGGAAGCTGCGATCACAAGGGACAGTTGAGGCGTTCTCCGCTAAACTCTCGGATAAGCTCCGTCGATCCCCATCTAATCTCAACGACATTGGAGGACTGTGGGCCAACATCTCCCACTCCTTGTGCACTACTGCGGAAACAGTCCTTGGTTTCGAGCGCCCACCCCAACGAAATCAATGGTACGATGAGGAGTGTCGCGAAGCAGTTGCAGCGAAAAACGCCGCATACAAGAAGACGTTGCAGTCTGCTGCTACGCGAACCATTGTCGAGAACTACAGAGAGAAGAGAAGGGAAGAGAGACGCCTTTTCAGACGCAAGAAAAGGGAGCAGGAAAGGCGTGAGCGTGAGGAAGTCGAGATGCATAGACGTAGGAATGACGCTGGAAAATTTTATCAAAAGGTTAAGCGTCTAACCGAGGGTTATAGACCCGGAGCGTCTTCTTGCAAGGACGAGAACGGAAACCTGGTTACAGATCCGCAGGGGGTGCTGAGGTTGTGGAGGAAACACTTCTCTACTCTGCTACAAGGCGATGACGACACCAATACCGCCTCTAGAGATGATGTTCCGAACCCGATCAATGATGACGGCGTGGAGATTCCGCCGCCTAGCTATGAAGAGGTCAAAGTCGCGATTACGCGTCTTAAAAACAATAAAGCGGCAGGTCCTGATCGCCTCTCCGCTGAATTGTTTAAGACCGGATGTAATGAGTTGGTAGGGCGCATGCACCAGCTCATCTACAAAATATGGCTAGAGGAAAGTATGCCCAACGATTGGAACCTCAGTGTCCTCTGTCCTGTCCTGAAAAAGGGAGACCCCACAATTTGCGCCAACTACAGGGGTATTAGCCTTCTCCCTATCGCATATAAGGTTCTTACAGGCGTATTGTGTGAACGACTGAAGCCACTCGTCAAAACACTGATTGGACCTTATCAGTATGGCTTCAGACCTGGCAAATCCACCATAGACCAGATCTTCACACTGCGCCAAATCCTGGAAAAGGCCCACGAAAAACAAGTCGACACACACCATCTTTTTGTCGACTATAAGGCAGCCTTCGATAGCCCCATAAGGGATCGTGTTTATGGCGCAATGTCTGAGCTCGGTATACCTGTGAAGCTGATAAGGCTATTCAGAATGACGTTGAGCAATTCCTGCAGCTCCGTCAAGGAAGGAATGGACCTCTCCGAACCTTTTGATACCGTGCGAGTTTTCAGACAAGGCGACCCCTTATCATGCGACCTCTTCAACTTCGTCATGGAGAGTGTTCTGCGAAAGGCAGGAGTGCATCCCAATGGCACTATCTTTCAGAAAAGTGTCCAATTGCTTGCGTACGCTGACGACATCGACATCATAGGGCGTACCAAGCGAGATGTTACTGCTGCTTTTAGCGCTATTAAACGGGAGTCTAAGAAGATGGGTCTGGCAGTAAATGAGGGCAAAACAAAGTATATGTTGTCGACAAGTAGAGACGTGCGGCGTATTGATTCTCAGATTACGGCCGATAACTATACTTTTGATACAGTCAAGGAATTTATTTATCTTGGCTCCGCCGTTACCACCAAAAATGATGTCAGTCTGGAGATCAAACGCAGGATTACTCTTACCAACAGGTGCTATTATGGTCTCAATAGGCAATTGAGCAGCAGAGACCACTCTCGTGCGATAAAATTAATACTCTACAAGACACTCATCTTACCCGTGCTTCTTTATGGCGCAGAAGCATGGACCCTATTAAGAACTGATGCAGCAGCCTTGTGGGTATTCGAGAGGAAAGTCCTACGTAAGATCTTCGGTCTTGTGCGAGTTGGCGATGATTTCCGCATACGATCTAACAGTGAGCTGTATGAGCTCCTCAACGACATAGACGTTGTGCAGCGTATTAATATCCAGCGGCTGCGCTGGCTTGGCCATGTCGTTCGAATGGAGGAGGATGCTCCGGCGAAACGGGTATTTGATGCGGGGATCTGCGGAAGTCGGCGAAGAGGACGACCTTGTATCCGTTGGCAGGACCAAGTCGATTGGTGTGACCAACTGGCGTAGGCGCGCAAGAAGCAGAGGCGCCTGGAAGGATGTATTGCGGCAGGCCGAAATCCGTTAATCGGGTTGTTATGGCCAATTAAGTAAGTAAATAAGTAAATATATTAAAAAATAATAACACATAAATATATAATATATTATAATGTAATAACAAATATAATATTCATATAATGTTCATGTCTTGTATTTGAACATAAATCACAATGCCAAACAAAGTTGTAACTGAGAAAAACAGCAGAACGACGCCATAAAAGAAAACAAAATTTCTGAAATAAATTTTTACGTCCAAAAGCGAAAGAAATTTTAAAAGAAAATGCAAAAAAGTTTCTCACATTTGTTTCGAAACAAATTTCAACGTGCAAAAGGCGTCTTACATTTTTTAGCTCACCATACTGAATTTTTAATACAAATGACAAACAATATGGCATGTCTCTTGCATAAATTTCATATGGTGCGGCAAACTTTTCTAAAACGGTTCGGACCAAATTTAAAATTAAATTAATTCACACTGACAGTTGTACGCGCAAATTAATTTTACTCGCTCTCTTAGAGAAACGCCAAACTACATATAAAAAATATTTTTTCGAACCAATAACGTTTTAGAAACCTGTGGGTGAACCCGTCTTTACTAACAACCTGCTTTCCTAATACATATTCATTTGTTGACTGAGTGTTACAATAAGTCCCGTGGTCTACTAGGTAGTGTGTTGACTTATTAGACGTAAACCCAGGATTCAAGCCCCAGGCCAGACATCAAAACAAAATACAAAAAGTATTTCTTCGGCAACTTCCTTTCGGCAGATTTCTGACAAAAACTCTGAGAGTAAATAAAATTGCCATGAAAAGTTTCTCAAAAATCTGTCGTTCGGAGTCGACTTTAAACTGTAGGTGCCGCCAATCATGTATAAAATTAATACACACAACATAAGTGGTGTGAGAAACTAGGTCAATAATCCTGGCTGAAGGGTTCTGCAATGACCAATTATGTGTGTATGTTACAACAAGATTGTAGAGCGGGGATTACCATTTCATAGCACAGTTGTGCATAGAGAATCCACATGTATTGCTTATGCTCTTTTATTTAGTCGTGGATCAGACTGCGACAAGCACTGATATCATGTTATATTATTTTTTTATATTTACGCTCAAAAATTTTTTATTATTTTAAAAAATTCTTTTTAAATTCATAGTCTTATATGTTCTTAAAACACATTTTGATTGTTTTAATAGTCAAGTAAATAATTTAGATGACATAGAAAGAGAACAACTATTTTATAAAGATAAAACAATATTTTGGAAAAATTAAAATGTTGGTTGTTAGTAGGAGAGGAAATTTGTGAACCAAAATTAGTACCCAGAAAATATCTAAAAAACATTACCTAATTATTAAATCAAAGATGTATAACTTTATGTATATTGATGAAATGAAAAAGAAAATAGGTTATGTTGCTTACATTTTTCTATTACCCTATTTACACTACAGCGAAATCTAGTACTTATGAGATTTCGAACCAAATCTAGTTGATTTTAACTAGATTTCCCATACAAAACAGAATCTACTTATTTAGTATATTTCGACAAAATCTACTCAAAATCTAGTAAAAATAGAAATGCAACAAGTACTTAAAAATAAACGCTGTGCAGAAAAAAAATACAATTCAATTTAAAAATAAAAGCAAATAAAAAAAAACAAACTAAGGTGCATCTACCAGAATGACCCATATTTATATAATGTTAGTTGACGTTTTTTTTTCGCAACAACATTATTTCTGATTGGATCTTATTCGGTCTTGATGAAAACGATAGTAAATGGCCTATATTTTTCATTTTTGTTTGGTATTAAACTAAATTTGGAAATATTATTATTTTCTTTTAAATTTCAATCAGCTGTTTTAGTTATTAAAATGAAATCTTGGTACTGTCAAATAAATCCAGTGTAAACGATCTAGATTTTGAACAAGATTTTAAATCTAATCTATTAGGTTTCGCTGGAGTGTAAATGGGCTATATGACTGTAAGCTCCCAATTTATTTTCTCTCTCTTACTCATTAATACGCAACCAAAAAATTTTTGGTAACCCTTGTTCTAGAGCTAACCGTAAGGTTCCGAATATAAAAATACTAAAACTATACAGAGTTGATTATTTAAGTAATAAATGTTCAAATAAGGAGTGCTTCCATCACATAACAATCCCCTGTAACAGAACTTAGGACGACAAAGTTCCAACTGTTGTACTCTTTTTCAAGACGAAGCGCTTCACAAGAAGCCTTTCTATGATTTTTGTTATTAATACTATCGTCTCTGGCAATGTCAGGAGTTTGTTGATTCCTTGGATAGATTATTTAGAATTTAGAGGCCATGCAAATTTTTTCAGGATCTCCCAGATTTGAACTTGGTTTTTTTTTTATTAAGTCCCATATCTAGTACAATTTGTCACCACGTTTTATATAATATATTTAAATTATATTTTTTTTTTAATTATTGTACACAAAAATTTGTTTAATTAGCTCTAAATTTTTATTACAATATGATTATTTATTTTTTAGATCACAATGAGTTACTACACCCAAATTATGAAATTTTTGATGATTTCAGTGTTATTCCAAAATGGATTCTGTGTAAGTTAATTCATCATATTTTTATTTATAATTTATATTCATTGATTTAATTGATTACATAAATATAATTATTATTTAAATTTAATAGAAGAAAATAATTGTCGCAAATAACTATACTGAAGAAGATGACACTTCATTTCGATGTTATATGTCTCAGCATCATTAGGAATTCATAAATATTATAAAGGAAAAAGTTTTAATCTTGTATATTAAATATTTATTTTTTTTTACAGTTTTTTATTTAGTCTTTTATTGAATGCAAACTTGATAAAAATTCTTAACGTTTTATTTTTATGTAATAAATAAGCTTTCATTAAAACGGCTACCAGGAAGGCTTCTTCATAAAGTCTCAAAATGTTTTGTTCTTCCAATTTTTCGTATAAATACTAACATAGATTTTAGTTTTTTCAACAGTTAGCTTTCCCAGAATTTAGAATATACTAACATAATTCATAAGTCATATTTATATTACACTGTCACTTTGTTAGTACGAAGAATTCAAGTTAACGAACATTTATCCGGTCCTCTTAAAAACAATTCTTTTTTGCAAAATTTTACATACAAAAATGTTCCATGGTTATGTCGATCAAATTCTGAGGTGTAAGGGCTCTATATAATACAGATTTCTTGTTTTAAAACGACGAAGACTAGGTAAATAGGTAGATTGAAGTGGTAGCTTTGATACCAAAAGCACACTCGCGCGTTGTGATGTCATGGGTAAGCGCATAGAAGAAATTGGTCAGCGCGGGAGCTACACACTAAAAGCACCTAAATACGCTTCTCGCGAGAGATGAACATTGCAAAAAAAGTGGATAACAGTTTCCTCCACTTAAGCAGACCCAAAACCTCAGCATTAGTTGTTCGATGGGAGCAGGTTGGTTGGTATGTCTCCTATCCATCTTGGGGAACTAAAGTATAAATCCATTTCTTTACGTAAAAAAATTTGTGTTATTTGATTAGGGCAAACAAGAATATACTTTTTACAACTTTAAAAAGTCGAAAAACTAGCTTCGCCATAAGCACAAAGCTGTAGAGTACAAAAGAATTCGTCCTGCTGAATCTTCAGAGATTTGAGCAATATTCATCTAAATGGTTTATACAACCCCGGAATTCAAACAGTTCGCAGCTAGTTTGGAAGCAAAGATAATTTTAAAAAGGAGTGCAGAAAGTACCAGTGCAAGTACAAGTGAAAAACTTTGTTCCGATTGGAGAGCATTGTTACCAAGTCTGATAACAGAATATCAGTCGCAAAAACTTTGTGATGCTGACGGGATTCAATAACATGTGTACACTAGACCATTTGAATCGTCTAAATCCGGGAGCTGCCACCATGGAAATAATGCAATGCTGTTAACTGTGCAGCTACTGAGAAGAAAAAAAGATGCTAATAATCGAAAAATCAACTACATATACCAAGGCGTTTCTAAAACATCAAAAGTTTACCAGCGGACTACACTGAAAACAACTAAACTTGGATAACCAGAGAAATACGATTTGATTACATGAAAAAATTTAACTGTGATATGACTAAAACGAATTGTAAAGTTTTACTATTCATCGATAGATGATAAATTTATACCCTTGTAAATATTTGCCATTAATTGTGAACGGTGTTTTTTTTTGTTTAACTTTGCAACACTCATTGCAAACTTCTCAAATGAAAAGACAAGCCATATATTCATTAATGTTTTCTTAAATGTTGTCATTTTATATATTAATAAACATCTTTAAGATAATTTATAATTTTATTTATTTCGTCCTATGTCCATTTTTTATTCGGCTTTTTCTTTCAATTCGTTTTTTTATGTTTTATGTTTCCATTTTATTGTGACTTTATTTTTCAATGTTTTCATTTTTATGATCAGCTGTTCATTTGCTTAAGTATGGCAAATATTTGCCAAACCGTGGCAAGGGTATTTCTGTGTGTTTTGTTAGTATATGGTAAAAAGATGCCCAAACTTTGCAAATGCCACGATGCCAGGCCATCTGCCCAAACTTTAACACTTTTATCGGAACGTGGTTGGCAAATTGTTAATCAATGATTTAAAAAGATCCACAAAACACTTTACAAGATAAAGACAAAAATGACCCAAAAGTCATGGAAAAGTGTTAAAAAATTAACAATTGTCAACTTTTTCGCGAATTGTGGCTTTGTACTATAAAATAGTATTTCGATTACAGAAAATGTTTGCTATTAAAATAGTGAAAAACCATTTTATTTTTATAGAAGAGTTTGATGATTTTTAAAATTTAGATCCAATTATTACTGGTGGCTTATCCATAGACGATAACATAATTTCTAGTGTTCCTGTTTCTGGTAGAACAGTATTCTACACCGCAACATACGTTCGATAGATTTGTCCTTGCCGAAAAATATTTTATTATTGCGTTCGAAGATTGCATAAACAAACAAAAATTACAAAATAGTTTAATGAAAACTAAAAAAAAAATCTTAAATCTTAATTATTAAAAATTTTATGTAAAAAAATCGTTGGATTACTTAAATTATAATGAATTTTTGTCCTGTTTCTTAAGCATTGTATGTACAACGAAATAATAGCTCTAGCGAAGTATTTTTCAATCTCCTCAGATTCGTTATATTGAAGTTTCACTGCAGTATAAATACAACTTAAATAGGTAGAAAATTTTTTATTTACCTTCATTTTGTTAACTATATTCCAAAAGAATAAATAAAGAAGTTAATACATTCCAAAAATTAGTAAAACTCATCTCAAAAGTACTTTATCACGTCATCACATCATCAAAAACTTTGAAAAACCAATAAGTGAGACATACATATGTACATACATTTTGGTAAACATTTTCAAAAACAAATTGATATTTCTAATTTTAACGTTTTTTTTTAGTTTAGAACAAGTCGAAGTATAGATTTATCAGCATCACATGCTCTTATTTCCGACGTGAAACTATCAAGGGAGGTTTTACCATCAGGCTATGAAATTAATTTAAGACCAAATATTATAGAAAATAGCTTCTCTGGAAATATAAAAATGAATTTGAGCTGGAGCGAACCGATCAAAAAGATTTCTCTTCATGCTCATTTTGATTTGGAAATTAATGAAAAATCAACACAATTAACAAAAATTTCTTGGAAGACCGGGTATGATTCTTTTTCATTGCTTTAAAATAACAAGTTATTATTACATATTAGCGTGATCTTATCTGATCAACAGTGAGATGGAACCACATATTGAAAGTTTACCGATTATTCGTGGTGGTAGATTGCCCAAAAAAACTGTATATGAAATACATTTAAAAGAGAAAGTGGATGAATGTTCCCATTGTGAACTAAAAATGGAGTTTGAGGGTTATATTTGGGAAACAACGGAAGGCCTTTTTAAGGGTTATTATTCAAGTTCAAATGACACTAATCGCAAAGTCTATTTAGCAACATACATGAGACCAAATATGGCACGCCGTGTATTTCCGTGTTTTGATGAGCCAGGTTTTAAAGTAAGATTATAAGCAGACACTTTGCGTATTCTAAAAAATAGATACTTAATATCAATATTTTAGGTACCATTTACTGTTTCCATATCACGACCTAAGGAATATGTTACCATCTTCAACACACCTTTATTGAGGACTGAGGAATTGTAAGTAGAATAATTTTAAACAACCTCTTTAACAAAGAACATTGTTTGATTTCGCATTTTTAGATCATTAAGTGGTAATGGAAATAATGACTATGTTATTGATTACTTTGAAACCACTCCACCGATGTCCACTTTTACGTTTGGCTTCGTCATATCACAATTAAAACAATACTTTCCTAAGCAAACTAACCAAAATTCTGAACCAAAAATATCGATTTGGGCTACACAGGACTTACATGGAGAATTAGAGGTACATTTTAAGATCTTGTTAATGTGATAAATGGTAACTAAATCATATCAAAATCTTAGGAAGTTTTTTCTAAGCTAACGACCGTCTATAATTCGTTAAAAAATTATTTTAACGTTTCATTGCCTATATCAAAAATCGATGTACTAGCAGTACCAGAATTATCATCTGTTCGACCAGCAGACAATTGGGGCCTTTTGATGTTTAAGTAAGTTAAGAGTGTCTAAATTGAAAATTCAAGACATGAATCCTTTCTTTATTTTTGCTAAAAAATCTCTAAAGTGATACCTACACCTCTTAAACTACCGAACCGATTTTATCCATTCTTTTCTTGTTCGAAAGCTTATCAGGTTTAGACAGGTTAAAAAAAATCCAAATAGCAAAAAGTAGGCGTGGCAAACCTTTAAAATTTAATATTTAGGGACATAGTAATCGTAGACGAATGAGTAAGTTCGTAGTGTCGATATCGACAAACTCACCCAAAATGGGCGTGGCAATCCTCCCCCTTTAAGAGATGCCTACCAGCGCTTTATTTAGTGTATTACAATAAATATATAATGTGACCCATTTTGGGCAATAAAAAAATAAATTTTGGGCGGTACGAAGTTCGCCGGGTCAGCTAGTATATCTATAAAAATAAAATTATAAAAAAAAAAATTATTAAAAATAAAATATGACGTCAATTCCTAGAACATCAGACATATTGCGATCATTCCCACGTTCAATTTATAATTTGGCACATTTTGTTTTTGTTTTCACATTTTGAAATTTTTTTGACATTTTGAATGAATCCTTTTGTAGTCCTCTGACTAAAAGACTCATTTTGTAAAAAACAAACTTTCAATTGGGAAATAAAATTATATCTATTATTAAATTAAGGAAATTTCTTAATTGACAAATGTGGCTCTATATTAAGATAACATTTATTATATTCTCTGTTAACTGTTGTGTAACGAATATTCATTTAAGCCTATACACGAAGAGCTGCAGTTACTCACATCATGTTCGATCGTAATGGAGTGATGTTTACTCTGACAAATTTTTTATTTAATATCATCTGTGATTTAAATTCATAAAAGAATCCTCGATTAGTAGTGAGTTGTTGGAAAAAATTTATGAACATAATTCCAGTGTTCCGATATAGAATAAGACACAATAAATTCTGAACTATTATTTGAAGATGGAAAGGGTTAAACTTACGATAGCGCTAAAAAGTATTTTAAATATAATGCTCAGAGTGCTTCAGATTTTTTTGAAGAAAAAGACCAATAGAGGTGCTGAAGATATTGCTGATTGGATTTTCTATTATAACAAACCAAAATATGTATAATATATATGTAAATAATATTGCAAAATTTCATTGCATTTTTTCTATTTTTTGAATATTGCCTACTTATTCACTCATAATGCGACCGTACTCTCTATTCATATTGATGGAATGGATTTTATTTTAGGTTCTTCAGATTCCGAACGATTTTGTTCATTCCTAAAAATTATAAAATACTCCTTTTTAAATAAAGTATGGCAACGTAGTGCATTATATATAAAAATGAATGTGTGTTTGTTTGTATGCTTGAACGTTATAGACGACTAAACGGCTGAACCGATTTTCTTGAAATTTTCACAGTATCTTCCTGTATGTATGAAAAGAGTTATACTTACTTAATTGGCCATAACAACCCGATTAACGGATTTCGGCCTGCCGCAACACATCCTTCCAGGCGCCTATGCCAGTTGGTCACAGCAAACGATGACAGGGCTTCCTCGATTTGGTCCTTCCAACGGATACAAGGTCGTCCTCTTCGCCGACTTCCGCAGATCCCCGCATCAAATACTCGTTTCGCCGGAGCATCCTCCTCCATTCGAACGACATAGCCGAGCCAGCGCAGCCGCTGGATATTAATACGCTGTGCAACGTCCATGTCATTGAGGAGCTCATATAGCTCACTGTTGAATCGGATGTGAAAATCATCGCCAACTCGCAGTGGACCGAAGATCTTACGTAAGACTTTTCTCTCGAATACTCTCAAGGCAGCTGCATCAGTTCTTAATAGGGTCCATGCTTCTGCGCCATAAAGAAGCACGGGTAGGATGAGCGTCTTGTAGAGTATTAGTTTCGTATTACGGGAGAGGTCTCTGCTACTCAGTTGCCTATTGAGACCATAATAGCACCTGTTGGCAAGAGTAATACTGTGCTTGATCTCCAAACTGACATCATTTGCGGTGGTAACGACGGAGTCAAGATAAATGAATTCCTTGACTGTATCAAAAGTATAGTTATCGGCCATAATTTGAGAATCAATACGCCGCATGGCTCTACTTGTCGATAACATATACTTCGTTTTGCCCTCATTTACTGCCAGACCCATCTTCTTAGACTCCCGTTCAATAGCACTAAAGGCAGCAGTGACATCTCGTTTGATACGCCATATGATGTCGATATCGTCGGCATATGCAAGCAACTGGACACTTTTTTGAAAAATAGTGACATTGCGATGCACTCCCGCCTTTTGCAGAACACTCTCCATGACGAAGTTGAAGAGGTCGCATGATAAGGGTCGCCTTGTCTGAAACCTCGCACGGTATCAACAGGTACAGAGAACACGATCTCTTATGGAGCTATCGAAAGCAGCCTTATAGTCGACAAAAAGATGGTGTGTGTCGACTTGATTTTCGTAGGTCTTTTGCAGGATTTGGCGTAGTGTGGAGATCTGGTCGATGGTGGACTTGCCAGGTCTGAAGCCGCACTGATAAAGTCCAATCAATGTTTTGACGAGTGGCTTCAGTCGTTCACACAATACGCCTGCAAGAACCTTATATAGGGAGAAGGCTTATACCCCCGTAGTTGGCGCATATCGTAGGGTCTCCCTTTTTCAGGACAGGACAGAGGACACTGAGGTTCCAATCATTGGGCATACTTTCCTCTAGCCATATTTTGTAGATGAGCTGGTGCCAACTCATTACATCCGATCTTAAACAATTCAGCGGGGAGGCCATCAGGACCTGCCGCTTTGTTGTTTTTAAGTCGAATAATCGCGACTTTAACCTCTTCATGACTAGGCGGCGGGATCTCCACGCCGTCATCATCGATCGGGTTCGGAACATCATCTCTAGAGGCGGTATTGGTGTCGTCGTCGCCTTGTAGCAGAGTAAAGAAGTGTTTTCTCCACAACCTCAGCACCCCCTGCGGATCTGTAACCAGGTTTCCATTCTCATCCTTGCAGGAAGACGCTCCGGGCTTACACCCCTCGGTCAGACGCTTAACCTTTTGATAGAATTTTCGAACGTCATCCCTACATCTGTACATCTCGACTCCTTCACGTTCACGCCTTTCCTGCTCCCTCTTCTTGCGTCTGAAAAGGCGTCTCTCATCCCTTCTCCTCTCTCTGTAACGACTGCAACGTTTCTCTGTATGCGGCGTATTTCGATGCAGCTGCTTCGCGGCACTCCTCATCGTACCATTGATTTCGTTGGGGTGGGCGCTCGAAACCAAGGACTGTTTCTGACTGTCGAGATGCTGAAACCTGGTGCTACATAGAAGGAAGGAGTTATAGACAACTTTTTATTTTGATATTTCAAATGAGTGAGGTGCCAAGCATATGCAACATTACCTGCTATTGTAATACAACAAAATGGGTATATTGGAAAAACTATAATAGCAAGATACTTAAAATTTTGTACACATTTCAATATAAATATTTTGGACAAAAATGGGCGATTTAGCAATAGTGGGTATTTAGGCGGGTTATAGGGTTGGTTTCAGGGTAAAAAGGGGTAGGGTGTAAAATTGGAGAAAGGTACAAACCTTTGTGTTGATGTTCTGTTTGTATATACATATATGCTTTTTAAAACTTTATAAAATGTATGTAAGTATTTATTTTAGTTTGTAATATTTTATTTCACAGTTTGTATATTCGTTCACAATTTAGTTTTATTTTAGTTTGTAATATTTAATTTCACAGTTGGTATGATTTGTATTTGTATATAAGTTCACAGTGTTTGTAATCTTGTTCACTCTTTATAAAAAGGGGTTTTTAGCCTTTTTATGTCGAAAATCAACTAACTGTTAAGGATCTAAACAATTATTTTGATCTATTGATGAATGTGTATATGTGATGTGTGGTGAATGTGATGTGTATGGTGAATGTTGATGTATTGTGAATGCGGATGTGTGTTAGTGATGTTGTTGTTATTATATGTTAAAGGTTTTTGTGTTGTTAGTTCATGAGTTTGTTCACACGAGTGAATATCCTCCCGGGCAGTAACTTTTATTTTTAATTGGTAAGAGATCCCATAATTAGTCAACCCAAGGTTGAATCCTGCGGTATCAGTGCGCTGCCATCGATATGAATAATGTTCGGTTATAAAATGTTGGTATATAAATCTTCACCAATTTCCATGGCCACGGGTTTGTTGGCCAGAGAAATTCTGCAAAATTTCGCTTTTATGGCTGGGTACAAACCGTGAGAATAAGGAGTTCTTGGCAAGTCGTTTGAGACCTGCATGCACACCTCATATTGTATTGTGGAGGCTATGTTGTGACCTTCACATAAACATTTTCATGGACTTTAAATGATTTTAATGTGGACCCACGTACGAACGGTACTTCTATTTTTGAAGTAGTTATACTTGGGTTTAATACAGCTCTTGCCAGTTGTTTGTATTTTTCCATTACAACCTGGACTACAACCGTTGGAACAATTGCCTGAGTCCTTGAGTCCTGAGTTCGTGGCGCAAGAATTGGGGCAGTGGTTCTCTTTGATGTTGTTAGTGGAGATTTTTTTTAAATCCTTTAAAATACGATTTGGGCCCTGGAGGGTGGTGTGGTGCTTGCCATTGCACCTTTGGCATCGGGATTTACTATTGTATTTGCCAATTAGATGATTCCTGGCCAGACAATTGACGGAGTAGTGCAATTTAACTGCTGTTTTATATTTCTCCGCCAAGTTCAGCTTTGGAACCTTCTACAGTTTGTCAAGCTGTGGTTAGCTTGACAAATACCGTAACCAAAATGGCGTTTTGGTTGACGCTTTTCGTGTTTGGGTCGAGATCCATTGCCGTTGGAACTTCTACTACGGTTGTTGTTGTTGGGTGCCATATTCTGTGTAAAAGAAATTATGTGTGAATGAAATGGAGTGTAAGAGTGAGTTAGTAGGTTAGATTGTTGGGGTAAAGGGTTAATTATGAATAATAGTTACAAGTGGGTTAAAAAGGATAAGTAAACATCTGAATGTTATTTGGGTTATACTAGAAGTGTTAAACTAACTAGTGGGTAAAATGACAACTTTTGTTATTGGCCGAGTTAACGTTCCAGATGATGTCCGTATATCGACTACTCTGTTTCGTCCATCAGAACCAGTGTCGGTTTTAATGACTCGACCATTCATTTGGAGGTAAATTGTCCTGTCTGATAATAAGAATATCATCAGTATCAAATTGACCTTGAGGGTTCTTCCTCTTGTATCTCTTGTGGGGCTCTTTAAGATATTCGTCTTTCCATCTTCTACAAACGTTATGATGTTGAATCTTTAACTTTTGCCATCTGTTTGCCAGGGTTAAATTTTCATCGCTTACATCGGGTTCTGCTGGGGTTAAAATGGGTGATCCAATTAAAAAGTATTCTGGAGTTAAAAGGTTAAGATCCTGTGGGTTCTCGCTTAACGGGTTTAAGACTCTTGAATTCGGTATCCATCTATTCTCGCGAGAAGTGTGGCTAGTTCTTCAAATGTGTATTTCAGTGTATTCATTTTCTTTAGATGAGCCTTAAAGCTTTTCATTCCCGCTTCCCATTAACCACCCATGTGTGGTGCACCGGGATACCTGCCACGTCAAAATGCCAAATTTTGGAAACTGCTAGAAGATATAACGGAACCTTTTAATTGCTTAATGAATTCCTGTCGCTCTTTCTTCAGTAATTTGCTAGCTCCAATGAAATTTGTTCTATTATCCGAGTAAATAGCGACAGGGCATCCCGCTTTCACCCCCTAAATCCCCCTCGGCTCGTGGACTGTCATGACTACTCCGGAACCACGGTGGTATTACTTCGGAGTGGAGTCCTTTTGGCCCTTTGGACCCTGTATGCTCATATCCGCGTCCGGATTGCGTATCAAAAGTTGAGGAACCACCTAAGTGTCTCCACTATTTCCTCTTGATTAGTTCCTGAATGGAACACGTGTGCTAGTGTCATCTATGCCGGCGTGCCTACATGTTCTGTAGCCTCAAGATCTCTCTTCTTCAGTCTTAGAATGCACTCCACGTAATTTGCCACTGAGGCCCAATTCTCTCTACTTGCAATCATAACCCCGACAATGTTAGCGGCCGTGATCGTTCCAATCATCGACGTCAGTACAGAGCGATAGCTCTGCCAACGTGCACATTCGCACACAGTTTGTTCAGCGTCATCAATTACTTCCCCTTCCTTGTAAAGGCAGCAAGGGGAGGCGGTCTTGCACATTCTGTGCTGATATTTTCTTAAATATCCGTGACCCGTTTGCGTCTGCGTAACGTAGTAATTTACCTCTCCAAATTTCCGACCAATCCATAGCTTCATTGGAGAATGGTGGAATATTGTTTTTATTTAATTGTTTTACATAACTAGTTTACTTATATTTTTTCTTTAGTGTCGTTGGTACTTATTTCAGTTTTATGTATTTTAATCCCCCGAACTATTTAGTATAAAAACTCGGTTATCTAGAATGTTAGTACTTATGTTCGTTATACAAATGTACACATATCAATATATGCACATATAAACATATCGCTCCTTTATTGCAACATAGTCAGATCTCAAAACATTAAAAATTTGTAGTTACTTAAGCAAAACTGCTCTTTTAGACCTTCTGTACATGTTAAAAAAAAATCAGTTTTATATCCCAAGCTGAACCAAAGTTATAGCAAAAAATGTTTGCGGCATTTACATTATAGGACTTATGTCTTGAAAACTTAAATCGCATTTTGCCAAGTTCAAGATTTTTTGAGATATGACTATGTTGCAATAAAGGAGCGATATGTTGGTGTATACTGTATGAAGTTAATAACATTTTAAAATTTTTCTTCTTAAAGAGACAGAGAACTTGTTAAACGGGGATACTTTGGCCTTGCACAAGAGATGATATATCAGTGGTTAGGATGCTGGGTAACACCCTATTGGTGGAGTGATGCACATGTAAATAAAGCTTTGGCTAGCTTTTTGGCGACAAACGTAGTTTTAGAGGTATTGAACTCTCAAAGTACAAACTAAAATACAAAACATCGCAATTTCAAAAATAAATTATTTAATATTTTGCCTAAATTTCTTAAGAAAAAGTAATAAATACATATATATATATACACATACATACATATATATATATATGTACAACATTGAAACAAACAATAATAACAACAGAAATACTAATATTCTTAAACTTTATCAGATTCATTTCCGATTTTTTGTAAAGGATTGAATTTAGAATTATTCTGTTTTGCATTTTAAGTATGCAATGCGGAAATAATAATTCGCAATAATATATTTTATTAAAGATCGACAATGGACTTGAATTTAGTGGAAAATATCCCATGACCGTGTTGTACTCGCTTTATTACGAGTTTAGCAAACGATATCCACACTCTCGCATAACGGGTATAAAGCAGGAGCATACTTCTTATAAAACTGAGTTTGTTATAAGAATGTTTAACTTTACTCTCGGTGGTAAAACTTTTCAAGCTGCTATTAGAAAATTCATTGCTGATCGCCATTACGGAACATTTTTCGTGGACGATTTGTGGGACGCTTTAACGAAACAGTCAATACTCGATCAAAAACTTCTACCCCATTATAGTATTGCCGAAATAGCGGGCTCATGGATCACAAAAGATCGATTGCCGGTTGTAAGTGTTAAACGCAATTACGATAAGAATACTGCTGATATTATTCAAAACGTATACCTACGGGAAAGGCCTCACGACGTTCCTGAGCGTGACAAAATGCTGTGGTGGATTCCTCTGGTAATTATTCGACAAGATTATTTAAATTTTTCAAATACAACCCCAGCAATCTGGATTGAAAATAAGAGGAATCTAGTTTTAAATAATTTACCAAGTTCTAAGAACTTTATTATAATTAATCCAGAAGAAATTGGACCTTTCCCGGTAAATTACGATACTAGAAATTGGAATTTACTGTCTAATTTTCTGCAAACTAGGGAAGGCTTGAATAGCATTCCCATTTATACAAGGTGAGCTTCTCCATTAATTTGATCTGTACACAGGTAATAACTTCACACATTTTTAATTCATTTTTACTTTAGAGCAAAATTGTTGCATGACGCGTGGAATTTGGCATACGCCGGAGACTTAAGTTTTGCAACTGCTTTTAATATGACATTATTCTTGAAACTGGAACGCAATCACGTTGTTTGGTATCCGGTCTTTACTTTTATAGATCATATCGGCAGACACATTGACATGTCAGATGTTCATAAAAAGTTTGAGGTAAGTTCTGAAAAAAATTGAATTCATATAATTTCATTTTTATTTACAATAGTTTCAGTTATATAAGATTGAACGAAAAAGAATGAAATTATCACCATTTCGATTATCCAAGGTTAAACGAACTAATATTAAATCTTAACTAGCTTATCATATAATCAATCACTGACTCTTTTATATCATTTAGTGTAAAGTATACAGCACAAATTAGTTTAAGTACCCCTGTAATGTTTGCTTTATCGTCATCGACTATAATTTTTTCTCAGACATACGTCCGATTTTTATTGACACCGCTTTACGAAGAACTCAGTGAACCGTATAATAATGAGACTTGGCAAATAGATTTAAAATCAATTGCGGGGTCATTTTTATGTGTAGCTGGCTACAAGCCTTGTATTGAAAACGCTCAAAAGGCATTTAAATTGTGGATGGATAGTTCCAATCCAGATGAAAAAACTCTGTATGTATTACTTTGTTGTATCCTGAACATATATTTTCATTTTGTCATCATTTATTTCTTTTAGTGTATCAGATCAATTTATTTGCCCAGTGTTTAAATGGGGAACAATAGAAGAGTGGGAATTTGGTTTAGATCGCGTAATTAACTTTCCGAAAGATAGAATTCAAAGTGAACGTACATATCTCTTGAAGACATTAGCTGGATGTCCTGTTCAGCCCGAAAAAATCAATCGCCTTTTAAATATAACGATATTAGAAAGTAATACTAATTTTACGGAAAACGATATTTTTCTCATATTTAATATGCTAACTGGAGGTTCAAGCGGTTATACGACTTTGTTCAATTTTGTTTCGGAAAATTGGAAAGCCATAAAGCAACGGTAAGTTTAATAGAACATATAACATTATTTGTTACGGCTGTAACTAAAATATCTCGAAGAAAGGAGGTTTGCCTTAAACAGTATTCTCGTGTAGAATTGTACCGTTGAATAGTACCGTTTATTTCTAGAGGAATTAAAAATATTACAAAATTTACAATGCATTAAATTTAATTTACTTACCGCAGTTTTGCACCTCCTTCTTCAACAATAGACAGGCTTCGATTAAATATAAATTTTAACTTACAATTTACAACACAAATAAGAATTTAAAAGGAGAGTGCAAAAAGGCGGTTTACAAATAGACGTCAAATAAAAATACAAAACAATAATTCACAATAACAAAATCAGCTGTTCATGTGGAACTTATTAGGGCGCTCCGTAACACCCCCACCCCCGTGGAGCGATCAGCTTCACCATCATCTAAATCGAGAACAGCTAACTTCGAAACAGCTCGTTGTAACTCTCCACTTGAGGTTTTCACATCTGCTTTCCGAACAACTCCATCAGCTCCAGTGTACAAACGCATGACCAAACCTCGCCGCCATTGATTTCTTGGAATATTAGGATCGCATATAAACACAACATCCCCTTCTTTTATTGGCCTTGTAGGCTCGCACCACTTAACTCTTCTTGTTAGAGTTGGCAAATATTCTAACACCCATCTTTTCCAAAATCTATCTCTTAAACATCTTACTATGCGCCATTGCTTCTTCAGTTTGAATATTTTATCATCTGGAACCTTTACTGAAGAAGTCTGAGCTATATTAGGCGCTCCTAGAAGGAAATGGTTTGGAGTGAGTGGTTCTTCATCATATGGACTGACAGGCAAATGAGTCAACGGTCTTGAATTTATAATATTTTCAGCTTCAATGAGTAGGGACTGCAATACGTGTTCTTTCGGGGATTCATTCTTTAGTGTTTGACGTAAAACCCGTTTGACACATTGCACCATTCTTTCCCACACTCCACCCTCGGAGGGATTTGCTGGACAATTAAATACCCACTCAACGCCCTTTGAAGACAGTAAATGCTGAATTCTTTCGGCTTCAAAAACTTCTTCAAAGCGTTTAGACTCTTCGTTGGCACCCACAAAGTTTTTCCCATTGTCGGAACGAATTCTAACTGGAACTCCTCGACGGTTCATAAAATTTTTCAAGGCGATGATGCATGAATCCGTTGATAAATCATAGGCTATTTCAAGATGAATAGCGCGTATAGTTAGGCAAGTGAACAGTGCTACCCATCTGGTTAAGATTGAGGTTTTAATTCACTTTATTTTTATTATTTAAATTTCATTAAATTAAAATTTATTATTTAAAAACTTATTATTGTTAATGAACAAATTTAACTTTAATTTGAACTTATTATTGAATACAAATTAGCAGCAAGGCAGTATGATTATAGCTTCAATGATCTAGCTATATGATATAAATAGCAGCAAGGCAGTGATGTTATAGCTTTAACGATCAGAATTATAATAATTTGTTACAAAATTTAGGCAAAGCAAAATAATTCTATATTTTTACAAAATTGTAACAAATAATAAAAAAGGGTTCTTTACACTAACAAGGATGTGTACAAAAACCGGTTAGCTTAGTAGCAGGTAGAAAATCGCCTGACAAAGCTTGTACATATATATGTGTATGTATGTGTAAAATAGAAGTAGAAAAGAAAGAATATAGAAAATAGATAAATTATAGCAAGTACAGTGGTACATTAAGAATATTATTAGAAATGATAATATAAAAAACATTAGTACAATAATAAATAATAATTATTAGTGTGTTGTTCTCCAACATTCTCCCCCCCTAAGCACGATAGTGTTTAACTTAAGGGAGTGTTACATATTTTCACAGAGAGGATCTGAATTAGGTAGAAAGGCTATTTTAGAAATAGGACGTTTAAAAAGTTTTCCATTCGATAACAGTGTCACTACTCTTACGAATCCATCACTACCAGGATGTACGGCTTGAACTCGAGCCAAAGGCCATTGTCCGGGTGGACAACGTTCATCAAATATAATTACTAAGTCGCCTTCTTTTGCATTTCTCGAGACCTTAAGCCATTTAGGTCTAGCCTGCAACCGACAAAGCCATTCGCGACACCAGCGGCGCCAAAAATGTTGCTTTAATTTCTCGACGACTTTCCATCTGGATAAACGATCGATGTTAATTTGAAGTAAATCTTCTTCTGGTACACAGACAGACGGCTCGCCAATTAAAAAATGTGCCGGTGTAAGAGCGTTAACATCAGAAGGATCGTTGTTCAGAGGGCACAATGGTCTAGAGTTCAGGCAACTCTCGATTTGTGTAAGAAGCGTCGTAAGCTCTTCAAATGTAAGAATGCGATTATGCATAACCCTGCGCAAATGGTGTTTCGTAGATTTAACTCCTGCCTCCCACAGTCCTCCAAAATTAGGTGATGCTGGTGGTATGAAGTGCCACGTAACTCCATCAGAGGCCAGAAGTTCAGCGAGCTCTTTAGGTAAAGAAGATTTGTTCTTGTAAAGAACTTCCAGTTCTTTCTGAGCACCAACAAAATTCGTACCGCAATCAGAATACAGATCGGTACAGCTTCCACGTCTGGATATAAAGCGTCGAAATGCAGCTAGAAATGAGTCTGTAGATAAACTGGTCACAGCTTCCAGATGTATAGCCTTGGTCACCATACAAATAAATAAGCAAATATAACCTTTTGTGGTGACAGAATTTCGTGCAGTTGATTGTTTTATGGTTATTGGTCCTGCATAGTCTACGCCGCTATGCTTGAAAGGTCGCGCTGGCTTAAGACGAACACTCGGTAAGCTACCCATAACTTGTTGTGCTGCCTTTGCGCTGTATTTAAAACAATCCATACACTGCCGTAAAACCTTTTTCGCTATATTTCTAGCTGACAAAATGAAATATTCTCGGGATACAAATGAATGCATTTCAATTAAACCACCATGTAACGTTCTTTTATGAGCATCTAAAAATATAAGATAAGTTATAGGATTTCTTTTCGAGAGTAAAATTGGATGCTTAGAAGAATAATTTAAATCTGAGTTTTGAATTCTACCGCCAACTCGAATAATTTCTAAAGAATCAAAAAAAGGGCACAGTTTAGCAACTGTCCGATTTGTACTAATATGACCATGTTCTCTGAGCTGAAGAATTTCGTTCGAAAAATCAACCTGTTGTGAAATTATGATGAGTTTCATACGGGCGTAATTAAGCTCGCTACTGGTGAGAAAACCTGTCATCTTACTACTACCTGTTGTTTGTGATTGTTTTTTGAATAATGAATTTTTAATAAACCGAAGTATGTACGCAGTTACGCGTATTAGTCTGCTAAGAGAGGAAAAGCGTGTTAAAATTTCGGGATATTCTAGTTCAACAATAGTTGAATGTATATTTAAACATGTACGTTCTTCTGGTAAATCAGAATTTTCAAATTTTAAAATTGGTTGTTTTGGCCATTTTTCTGGTATTTCATCCAACCATTTAGGGCCATTCCACCATAGATCATGGTTAACGAGTTCCGTTGCTGAAATTCCTCGAGATGCACAATCGGCTGGGTTATCTCGTGTTGAAACGTAACGCCATTGATTATTCGTTGATCTTCTCTGTATTTCTGCTACTCTGTTTCCAACATAAACTGGCCATCTGGATGACTGACCTCTAATCCATGAAAGTACTGTGGTGCTATCAGTCCAATAAAATATGTTCGTAATTTCGCTATCAAGTGAAGAGGTTATTTTGCTAACAAGCTTGACTAATAATGTTGCTCCACAGAGTTCCATTCGAGGTATAGTTAGTCGTTTTAGTGGTCCTACTTTAGTTTTCGCTTGTAGTAAGTTTACTTTCACGCTAGAATTATTCAAAATGACTTTAGCATAAACAACAGCAGCAAATGCAAATTTAGAAGAATCACAAAATCCGTGAATTTCAACTTTTCTAGTGGCTGAAAGTCCGATCCATCTAGGAATTTTTATTCTTTCTAGCCCCTTTAAATTGCGTCTATATTCGATCCATCTTCTATTTAAATCTTCTGGAACAAAATCATTCCAATCAATTCCTAACAACCATAGGTTTTGAAATTCTATTTTCGCTAAAATTGTTGTTGGCGAAAGCCAACCTAGAGGATCATATAGCTTTGCTGCATCTGACAGTAGACTTCTCTTAGTGACCTTCTCGTCACTATTTTCAAATTTAATTTTAAAAGAAAAGTAGTCTTCTTTGATATTCCATTCAAGACCAAGAGCTTTTATGAAATTATCATTTTCAATTTCAAAAACTTTAGAATCTGCTCGTAGTTCAGGCAAAATAGATTCCATGAGATCCATAGAGTTAGAAGACCACTTACGAAGATTGAATTTACCTTTATTCAATAGCTTACACAATTCTGAATGAATATTTATGGCTTGAGCCAAATCATCAGCTCCAGAAATCACATCATCTACATAAGTGTCCGTATTGAGTACCTTACAGGCGAAAGGAAACTGTTCTTTTTCATCCAGTGCTAATTGTTGAAGTACTCTAATTGATAGGAATGGAGCTGGTTTAGTGCCGTAGGTTACGGTTGTTAGATTATATATATTGATATCATTAGAATCAGCATCTCTCCACAATATCTGCTGATATATTTGGTGTTCGCTAGCTACGATGATTTGGCGAAACATTTTTTCTATATCTGCTGTGAATCCAATACGATAACGTCTCCATCGTGTTATAATCGTAGGAAGATCATTTTGCAGAGCGGGTCCTGCAGACAGTTCCTCATTTAATGAAGGTTGAAGTATCCTCCTAGAACTTCCGTCAAAAACGACCCTCAACTTTGTCGTAGTACTGCTATCTCGTAGTACACCGTGGTGCGGCAAGAAATAACTATTCCTAATTAAGTTATCTGGATATTTACCTTGTTTGACCATGTGACCAAGCTCTTCGTATTCTTTTATGAAGTTTTCATAGAGTTTACCAAACGTCGGATTCCTTTTACATTTTGCTTCAACATTCTTCAACCGAGAAAGCGCATTATAATCAGTATGATTAAAGATTGGTAAAGGACATCCGTTTAATGCAGCTTTAAAGGGTAAATAAACAGTATAACGACCAGTACAGTCACGAGTAGTGGTCTTTTGAAAATACTTCTCACAAAGTTCTTCTTCTTCTGTAAGAACTCGTTTTTCTAATATTTCTTCTTGCTCCCAAAATGCACGAAGTTGCTTATCCAAAGCACACACGTTTACATTTATATTGTTTTTCGGAAAAGAGACCTGTGAAGTAGGCCCAGAAACTACCCAACCGAAATGAGTAAGTTGTAAAAATAAGCAGTTATTAAACTTTCTTTGCTGAGGTAAAATTATATTACTATAGACATCTCCACCTAAGAGTAAGTCTATTGAACCACGTTCAGTAAAATGTGGATCAGCCAGATTAAGTTTCCTTAAACTTGAAAACATTTTCGAATCTATCGGTTGAGGCTGATAAGCTGTAATTTTAGGTAAAACAAAGGTTTGGCCGGCCATCTCAAAATTAGGCTCGAAATTTGAAGACAAACTAATTTGAACTAGTTTAGTGGCGGTGAAATCCTTTCCACAAACACCGCTTATTTGAGCATGAGTTTTAATACTTTGGAGTTTTAGAGTTTCAGCAGCATTTTGAGTAATAAATGAAGCTTGAGCACATTGATCGAGAATTGCTCTTAAATTAAAAAGACCGCTGGGTGTTTTAACTATTACACGCACTGTAGCTAAGAGTACTTGAGGCTGATGTTTTAGAATATTGCAGTTGCATACTAAGTTTTCAATGACCTTGTCAGATGAATTATTATCAGCCCTATTTACTTTTTCATATTCCTTATGCACAGTGGTGTGGTGCTTCTGCTGGCAAATTTGACAATTTGATTTTAAATGACAGTTGACGCTAAAGTGTCCAATATTTAAACAATTTCTACAAATCCTCTTTTCGCTTAAAAACTTGCGCTTATTTTCAGAGGACATAGCTGTGAATTTAAAACATTTGAATAAAGGGTGTCGCTTGTCACAACAAGGGCAGTTTGAATCATTATCAGTTGCGGTCACATGAACAGTACGTTTAGAAATCTTTTTGTTTGTTGTTTGATATAAATTTTTAGATTTAGTGCTGTAATATGAATGAGAATCATTAATTGTTTCTAAAGTTCTGAAGGATGTTTCCAAAAATTCAAAAAGCGTAGTAATGGATGGAACTTCAGTAGAAGCTTTTAAAGATTGCTCCCATTCCTTACGAGTTTCATGATCGAGTTTATTAACAGACATATATATTAGGATTGCATCCCAACCATTACAATTGACTCCTAATGTGCGCAACAAAGCAAGACTATTACGCGTCGTATCTAAAAGAATCTGAATGCTTTCAGCTGAGCCATTACAAGAAGATATTGAAAACAATTTTTTCATTACCATATCGACAATTTTCCTTTTGTTATGATAACGATTGTTTAAGGCATTCCAAGCCAAGCTATAATTAGCGTCTGAAGCAGGGTATTCATTTACAATATCTAAAGGAATACCTGAACACGAACTCTTCAAAAAGTAGTACTTCTGAACATTACTTAACGACTGATTATTGTGAACTAACGACATAAACATATCTTTGTAAGAAATCCAAGAGAGGTAATCTCCAGAAAATACCGGTAGATCTATTTTAGGCAAACGAGCTTCAACTGCTATAGTTTCGTTTCTACTATGTGTTGAGTTTGCAAGCGTACTTGAGTGGAAAGTTGATACATGAGGATTACTAGCTTCATTTATTGTATCAATTAACTGACCCTTTAATAATAAAAATTCGTTTTGGAAAGTATAATATACGTCTTCAGAGAAGTAAGGTACGTCACTCATATTAAACGAATTCGCGAGAGTAATTTCCAAAATCTGTTTGTGAATATCTTCAAACTGGATGGAGGAAGACTCGATTTTTTCCAAGACACCTTGAGCATAACCACGAGTAATATTATTTTTCGACTGGTATGCTTCTGTAGTACGTTGCAAATTTTTAAACAATAACCGTTGTTTCTCGATTAATTTCGATAAATTTTCCATTTTAATTTCCTTTCAGTGAATACTTTTTAAAAACAAACTTTCTAAATAAATTTCATTAATACATACGGTTTGATCACAAAGTAAGGCAGTAGTAACGCAGGTTAACTTAACACAATGCAAACCCAAGTATGAAGTCCAAGTATCCACCAGATTTCGTCCAATTACCAGTTCCAAGCCAGAGATACAGTATGCGATGAATGTTGTTAAAGATCACAGTGAAGGCAAATTCCAATAGGCAAGATTCCAAAAATAGCCAAGAGTCCAGTATGGGCAAGATTCAAAAATAGGCAATATGCACGACTAGGCAGTAGTTTCCGCATAGGTAATATTTCGTTTTGACAAAATTAAAGGCAATATTCCACAATAGGCAATATTTCCCGGGTTTCGGCACCAATGGTTAAGATTGAGGTTTTAATTCACTTTATTTTTATTATTTAAACAATTTCTACAAATCCTCTTTTCGCTTAAAAACTTGCGCTTATTTTCAGATGAATCATTATCAGTTGCGGTCACATGAACAGGACGTTAGAAATCTTTTTTGTTGTTGTTTGATATAAATTTTTAGATTAGTGCTTGTAATATGAATGAGAATCATTAATTGTTTCTAAATGTTCTGAAGGATGTTTCCAAAAATTCAAAAAGCGTAGTAATGGATGGAACTTCAGTAGAAGCTTTTAAAGATTGCTCCCATTCCTTACGAGTTTCCATGCATCGAGTTTATTAACAGGACATCATATATTAGGATTGCATCCCAACCATTACAATTGACTCCTAATGTGCGCAAACAAAGCAAGACGATTACGCCCGTCGGATCTAAAAAGAATCTGAATGCTTGCAGCTGAGGCCATTTACAGAAGATATTGAAAACAATTTTTCATTACCATATCGGACAATTTTCCCTTTGTTATGATAACGATGTTTAAGGCATTCCTTCCAAGCCAAGCTATAATTAGCGTCTGAAGCAGGGTATTCATTTACAATATCTAAAGGAATACCTGAACACGAACTCTTCAAAAAGTAGTACTTCTGAACATTACTTAACGACTGATTATTGTGAACTAACGACATAAACATATCTTTGTAAGAAATCCAAGAGAGGTAATCTCCAGAAAATACCGGTAGATCTATTTTAGGCAAACGAGCTTCAACTGCTATAGTTTCGTTTCTACTATGTGTTGAGTTTGCAAGCGTACTTGAGTGGAAAGTTGATACATGAGGATTACTAGCTTCATTTATTGTATCAATTAACTGACCCTTTAATAATAAAAATTCGTTTTGGAAAGTATAATATACGTCTTCAGAGAAGTAAGGTACGTCACTCATATTAAACGAATTCGCGAGAGTAATTTCCAAAATCTGTTTGTGAATATCTTCAAACTGGATGGAGGAAGACTCGATTTTTTCCAAGACACCTTGAGCATAACCACGAGTAATATTATTTTTCGACTGGTATGCTTCTGTAGTACGTTGCAAATTTTTAAACAATAACCGTTGTTTCTCGATTAATTTCGATAAATTTTCCATTTTAATTTCCTTTCAGTGAATACTTTTTAAAAACAAACTTTCTAAATAAATTTCATTAATACATACGGTTTGATCACAAAGTAAGGCAGTAGTAACGCAGGTTAACTTAACACAATGCAAACCCAAGTATGAAGTCCAAGTATCCACCAGATTTCGTCCAATTACCAGTTCCAAGCCAGAGATACAGTATGCGATGAATGTTGCTAAAGATCACAGTGAAGGCAAATTCCAATAGGCAAGATTCCAAAAATAGCCAGTCCAGTATGGGCAAGATTCAAAAATAGGCAATATGCACGACTAGGCAGTAGTTTCCGCATAGGTAATATTTCGTTTTGACAAAATTAAAGGCAATATTCCACAATAGGCAATATTTCCCGGGTTTCGGCACCAATGGTTAAGATTGAGGTTTTAATTCACTTTATTTTTATTATTTAAATTTCATTAAATTAAAATTTATTATTTAAAAACTTATTATTGTTAATGAACAAATTTAACTTTAATTTGAACTTATTATTGAATACAAATTAGCAGCAAGGCAGTATGATTATAGCTTCAATGATCTAGCTATATGATATAAATAGCAGCAAGGCAGTGATGTTATAGCTTTAACGATCAGAATTATAATAATTTGTTACAAAATTTAGGCAAAGCAAAATAATTCTATATTTTTACAAAATTGTAACAAATAATAAAAAAGGGTTCTTTACACTAACAAGGATGTGTACAAAAACCGGTTAGCTTAGTAGCAGGTAGAAAATCGCCTGACAAAGCTTGTACATATATATGTGTATGTATGTGTAAAATAGAAGTAGAAAAGAAAGAATATAGAAAATAGATAAATTATAGCAAGTACAGTGGTACATTAAGAATATTATTAGAAATGATAATATAAAAAACATTAGTACATAATAAAATAAATTTAAATATAATAAATAATAATTATTAGTGTGTTGTTCTCCAACACCATCTCTTTTCAGTTCTACGACCAATACTAACATTTAATGGCCCAAAGTAGTCAATACCAGTGTATTTAAATGGAGTAATATAAGGCTCAAGTCGATCCGCAGGTAGTGGTCCCATGACTGGAGTAACAGGAATGGCATTGTGTTTTCTACAGACAAAACATTTACTAACAACACTTCTCAATAGGCTCCTTAACCGAGGAATCCAAAATTTTTTCCTTATTTCACAAATCGTAGCTTCATGATTCTGATGTTTCATTTCACTATGATAACTCATTACGACAATCCTCGTGAAGTAATGGTCTTTAGGCAAAATAATTGGTCGTTTAGTAGCGTACGGTAGGCTGCTAGCCGCATCGATTCTTCCATACACCCTAAGTAAACCATCTTCGTCGATATATGGTAGCAAATTAAATAAATTACTGGCTTTTGTGACTGGCTGTCCCTTCTTGATAATCTTAATCTCCTCAGAAAATGATTCCCCTTGAACCACTCGGCACAAAATTGTTTCGGCGTCTTCTAAATTTTTGGCTGTTATTCCATGTCGATCTAAATCACTGTATCTCTTACGGCATAAATTAATAAATCGAAGCATGTATGCGATCGTTCGTTTTAATCGGCTATAAGAAGAGAAACGTTTAATATTTATAAAATCATTGTTCAAGATTAGAAGTGAGATCTTTGGGTGAATTTCTTCTTCATCATGATCCTCAGGAGGAAGAGGAATATCGTGATCCGGCCATTCATCTTCATGTTGTTTTAAAAACGTAGGTCCATTTAACCATCGGCTTGATTTAGAAAAATCGATATTATCGTAACATCTAGTGGCATCGTCGGCTACATTGTCTCTAGTAGAGATCCATCTCCAATTTTCTATATTAGTTGACTCCAATATTTCAGCGATTCTATGCGCTACATAAGGCTTGTAATTCCTATGTCTACTTGAGATCCATTTCAAAACGGTTTTTGAGTCACTCCACAAAATAATTAGGCTTGGCACTATCTTGTGTACGCTAAGCACATTTTGTTTTAACTTAGTTCCTAGAACGGCTGCCTGTAATTCAAGGCGAGGAATTGATACTTTATTTAGAGGGGCACATTTAGTCTTTGAGCATATAAAACTGACTCCAATATAACCATCGACCGAAATAAATCTCCAATAAGCCACGGCTGCAAAGGCTTCCTCACTAGCATCTACAAATACGTGCAACTGGATTTCATATGGCTTTCCTTGGGGAAAGTAAAATCGTGGTAAACGAAAATTAGAAACGTTTTTTAGTTGTTTACGCCACTTCTCCCATGATGTATTGATGTCGTCAGGAATCGGTTCATCCCATCGGATGGCACGTCTCCATGTATTTCGTAGTATTACTTTAGCCCCTACAATATAATGACTTAAAAATCCCAATGGATCAAATGTCGACATGATAACACTTAACATTTGGCGTTTTGTTGGCTTCTCATTACCGGAAATAATGTCCTGACTAACCTTTTTAAATTTCATATCAAACATAAAACTGTCCGAGACAAATTCCCAATAGAGACCTAAAACTTTCTCTACGCCCTCATTGGCTGGAATTACTTTGAGTGATGAATTTCCATCTAGCGCCTGGATAACATCTTTTGAATTTGAAGTAAAGCCTCTTAAATCAAATCCTCCGTCCTTATGAATATTCTTCACTTGTAGTGATACTTCAATGGCTTCTTCAACAGTATCAAAGCTGTCGATAAAATCGTTCATATAGTGATGTTCACAAATGGATTCTATCGCTCTTGGATTGCAATCTGTATGTTCTTTAGCATTTTTTTTCATGACATAAAGAGCAGAACAAGGTGAGCAGGTGGCTCCAAATGTCATTACCATCATTTCGTACTCATCAGGTGCAGAATTATAATCACAGTTTCTCCATAAAAACCGTTGAGATATTCTATCAGTTGGTTGTATCATTACTTGATGAAACATTTCGCAAATATCTGCAGTAACAGCAATTTTCCCTGATCGAAAACTGTAAAGTGTGGTTTGTAATGACGAAATATACTGAGGCCCTTTTAATAAATTGTCGTTCAAGGAAATTCCATTTACCTTGGCAGCAGCATCAAAAACCAATCGCAATTTTCTTTTCTCCTTGTTAGGATTTATAACTCCAAAATGAGGTAAATACCATTTTTTATCTGAAGTCATGTGGATATCTTCTAGTGGCACTTTACGGACGTATCCCTTTTCGATATAACTATTTATTACCCCACTATAGGCAACATAAAGGCTTTCATCACGTCGCAACTTTTTCTCTAAACTTTCAAGACGGTTTAATGCCATCGAGTAACTATCTGGGAGATTTACTAGATCTTTTTTCCATAAAAGACCCGTTTGGAAACGTTTGCCAACACGCTTTATTGATTCATGTAATATTATATTCACTCTAATGTCATCTTCACTTTGAATTGGAGGAGCGGTTCGTACACCCATATTTTCAATATTAAAATAATCTTCAACCATTTTATGGATCTCTTCCTCCTCTTCAACACGTACGAAAAGGCATGAATGAGTTGAAGGTGATACTGATTTACACGGACCAAATACTACCCATCCTAACTCCGTATTACACGCAAATGGACCAGTAGAATTGTTTATATTTACTTCTGATGGCAACCCTAAGCTGGCATGGTCTAAGCCAATTAATAATTTTGGAACAATGTTTGTATAAGGTTTAATAAAGTTCGACGGCGTATTTTTAAATATTTCTTTTATCTCACATTCAGTTAGGCTTTGCATTGGTAAATTTAAATTCGATACGGCATACACATTTTTTAGAAGATGAGTTTTGTTCTTTCCGGTACCTCTTAATCGTATGTTGAACGTAAACGAAGGCTCCTTTGCTGACCGGCCATCAAACCATTGGAGATTCAAATTATTACTTTTCCCTCGCACACCTATATATTCTGCGATTTCCTTATCTAGCATAGTTATGGAGGAACCATCATCAAATAGGGCATAAATATCTACGCTGCGATTTTCACCATAGAGGGTAACTGGCAGTACACGAAACAGCAGTTTTTTATTACCATGGAAACAGCTTAAAACGTCATGGCTAGGCTCACTACTATTATTGTTATTAGACTGTGATGGCAAGGGAACACGAGATGTGTCTTCATGAAGTAGTTTATTGTGTTTACGTTGGCAGCCATCTACTGAGCAAACTCTCTTTCTACGGCACTCGCGGGTCGAATGTCCAATATTTAGGCAAGAGAAACACGCCTGAATCCTTTTCACCATAGTCCAACGTTCATCCACTTTAAGATTTAAAAATTTGTGTCAGTCGTATATTTTATGGTTTCCTTTGCATACAGCACATAGTTGAACCTTTTCTGTTGCATGTAGCACTCTGCGCTTTGGTTCAGTGTTAACATCTTGCACTATACATATTAAGTTCGCCACTTCACTTAACCAGTCACTAAAATGTTCAATTGTTGGATATGGGTTAATATTTACTGCGATTTTAGCCCACTCCAGTCTCTTACTCATGGGGAGTTTTGAAATAATCTCCTCTAAAAGCGTTGGATTAGCTAAGTGCTGTTGACCATTCACAGATTTAAGAAACACTGCTAAGTTTTTCACTTTAGTTGAAAATGGCACTAATTTAGGTAAATTGTTTTCATTAATATAGGGCAATTCCTTCACTTTTTTCAACTGGCTATGAATCAATTGCTCAGGTCTTCCAAAACGGAATTTTAGCTGATCAATAACCACATTAACATTGTCAGGGTGAATAAGGAGCGACTTTACAATTTCTTTAGCTTCACCCTTTAAACATCTTTGAAGCCTTTGGTTATTCTCAAAATTATTGTATCCGTATGCTGCTGTTGATTGTGTATAAGCGGTGAAAAATAATGGCCAGTCTTCTGGTTCACCGTTAAACTCTGGTAAATCTTGTATTTTTCTTGGCATCATAAATTCATTTGCTCCGTTAAGGGTACCGTAAGCATTTAAATTATTTGTTGTATGTTGCTGATGGCTGGAGACTGTGTTTGCGCAAAACGACGGCGTACAGTTATTATTATTAAACGGTGTATATGTGTTAAAGGTATTTGGCGCTGCTTGCGGCGACGGAGCAGCGCTGCCTTCAACAGTATTTTGAGGCTGCATATATGTTCGCGGATTACGGGGCTCTGACGACGTTGTGTTAGTATATTCAATGGCGGGGCTAATTGGCGTACTTATAAAGTTGAGGTTATGGTCACTTACCGTTTGTGTTGTCTCCTGTGTAGCAGATTCTAATTGTTGACACTTACGTCTACTCTCAGCAAGTTGGGATTGAGCTTCCGAAAGCTGGCGTTTCAAATGTTGCATTTGTTTTTGCCAATCTGTCGAGAGGACGTTGTCTCTACCTGATGTTGAAGGTTGCGTACTTATTTGGCTTGCTTCATTTGTAGGCTCTGGCGCCTTAGAAGCACTAGCGGCACATC
The DNA here is from genome assembly GCA_014635995.1 of Sarcophaga peregrina. Taxonomy (NCBI): domain Eukaryota; kingdom Metazoa; phylum Arthropoda; class Insecta; order Diptera; family Sarcophagidae; genus Sarcophaga; species Sarcophaga peregrina. The sequence goes on from CM025789.1 coordinate 88,490,509, forward strand.
TTTGTTGGTTGGAACTGGCTTTTTTACTTATAATGTTCGCTGTCGGTGCGTCAGTGCTGGCGGCAGAAGCACTAATATTAGCCTGGCTGGCTGGTCTGGATGCTGGCTGCATCTTCTCTTGTCCAAGTTGGTCAGATGTGGCTGTATCTGCACTGGTTGAACTTCTTAAAAGTGGCGGGCTGCGAACTACCGGTGGAGGCATTTATTCCAACAGAGATCACTTGCAGATTTACTGTAAATGGCAGCACTTGTAATTCTTTGCTTTTTACAAGAGATTCAATAAATCTGCGAAATAAAAATGTTACGGCTGTAACTAAAATATCTCGAAGAAAGGAGGTTTGCCTTAAACAGTATTCTCGTGTAGAATTGTACCGTTGAATAGTACCGTTTATTTCTAGAGGAATTAAAAATATTACAAAATTTACAATGCATTAAATTTAATTTACTTACCGCAGTTTTGCACCTCCTTCTTCAACAATAGACAGGCTTCGATTAAATATAAATTTTAACTTACAATTTACAACACAAATAAGAATTTAAAAGGAGAGTGCAAAAAGGCGGTTTACAAATAGACGTCAAATAAAAATACAAAACAATAATTCACAATAACAAAATCAGCTGTTCATGTGGAACTTATTAGGGCGCTCCGTAACATTATTAAACTAAAAGATTTTAAGGTTGATAATAATAATTAGGTGAAAAGTTAAATCGCATAAATCAAAAATCCCAACGTGACTCTTTTGTTTTTCTCATAAAATATAAGGTTGTGAATATAGGGGTTATAGGATGGATGTTACGAGGGGGTAGGGTATTTCAATGCACAAACCTTTTGTCTATATGTTAATAATAAATCTTAGTTAATGTTTTAATTTTGTTTATATATAATTATGTAAACAAGACATTATAAAACGTTTTTATATATATGTATGTAATTTGTTTACAATCATTCACGATTTGAATAGATTTATTAGTATTCACAATATTTGAGTTTCTAAATCTCTCTCCTTTAAGATATTTCGCGGCAGGTATTCACTAGGCGAAGAACAGTCTCTTTCTCTTCCTCATGTTTACAGTTCCTGCAAGGAAGCTATTCACTATAGCTATAATTCGGCTTAGTGGTTGTCATGTTAGCCGCCTGGCTGTCAGAAGTATTTGCACCCTTCATTCTCTCCACAAAAAGGTCAAACATATTTCAATTCAACGTCCGCCTCATACGTATTGTGGTTTCTATCAGCTAACGAAAACTGCAAGTAAATATAATCTTATCACTTTTTTGAAAAGCTTTGGTACGATCTTTGGCAAACACAATTTTTCTCCCTAGAATAATGAGAAATATAAAAAATCAACAACAATTAATATTTAATGAAAAAAGTTCTTTACAAATTCAGCACTGCCGATATTCTTTAGTTTCATTTAGTTTTCCATGCTTTCATATAAATTTTCATCTTTTTAAAAACGATTATTTCTTGTGAATTCAATTGTTAAACATTTGTTATTTACTTTTATTTGTTTCTTATTATTTAAATAAAATTTTTATATGTACAAAAATTCAAATTTTTTAAGCGGTTACAAAATCAAAATCCTACCAGGAGTTTAATCACCTCAAGTATACTATAGTATCGTATAATATTTCGATACGAGTCGAGTAAGCTAATCATCGTATGCGATATTGATCGAATCGAAATTTTTAATAAAATGTAGGTAATATGTTTATAGCATACATACTAATGTTTCAAGGAAAGAAAACAAAAAGAAGTAAAATATTATTATTAAAATGAGTTACATAATGTATTCATCTTTATTCTTTTATTTATTTGAATCTGAGAAAGTGGTATTGGTAACATAAAAAAGGAAATTAGATATAAATCTATTCCTTGTTTTAAATTTATATTTTCAAAGGAGATGTTTTAATTTTGAACGTGATGCTGGCAGAGACCTACACCGAGCAAATTTGTCGGCGGCGGTGGCTAAAATTGAACATTTTCGGCGGCGGCTTTAAGTCGGCTGTCAGCAGAAATATGGTAAAGTTTCGGCGGCGCCTTTATGTCACCTGCGATCCAAAATTTTTCGGAATCTGCGTGTAAGAGAATTAATTAAAATTGAGAGATCTTCATGATCAAGTAGAAAATACTTTAAGATTTTTCCACTTCTTTTATTTAACAATATTTATTTAAAGTTTATAATTTAATTTTTTTATTTCTTATAAAATAAGTCCGCTTCTTGCGGAGGATAAAATTGAACTGACTTAATTTACATTTTCTATGTATCACAAAAGTTGTTTGCGATCGATTTATACAAATAATATTTCCAATGCCCTTAATTTTACTTATTGTAATAAAAGGAATTAACCGTTAGGTATTTTAAACATTTTTTGTAAACAAATGACAATATAAAGAGGAATAAATGAAGATAATCTTGGAGACTTAAAATTTTTGTAGGGTTTGCGGTCAATGTTTTTGTCATAGTAATAGGTTTGGGGAAAAATACCAAACACTGCGTTTTTAGAACTTCCTGGCAATATGAATTTTGTTTTGGCATTCGAATTTTCAAAATTTTTTGATTTTACATCAATACAACGAGCGCGTAAATGGTTATAGAAGTTTGATGTCGATGTAGAAACTCCAAACCTGAAATTGTTTCGCACACTTATAAAAAACAACTTTCAGAAAGGAATATTCAAAATAAAATTTCCCAAAAAATTTGGCAAAAAGCTAATTGAAATAGCAGTTTCACTTATTGTTTTTGGAAAATATCCTTTTAATTTTCTTTAAATTTAATTCCTGGATTGAAATAATTTATGTACCCCTTCAAACGCATGGGGGACTCATCTAAGCAAACTTTACAAATGTGGTACTTATAAATAAGTGTGAAGCAAAGATAGAAAACAAAAAAACAACTTCACTCATAAACCATTGCACAACAGTTTAAAAGAGAGTTGTGTGAAGAGTGCAACAAAAATATTGTACTCTTCATAGAGTCACAACATGTATTTCTTTTTAGCTCTCGGCAACCGAACATCTTCGTCGACGCCAGCATTGCCAGTAACTTTTTTAAACTATATGAGGAAAGACCTTTTTCTACATTTCTACTACTGGTATTCATATGGCAATACTGAAAATGTAGCTTCAGTAGTAAAATATGCTCTTACAACACAAAGCATAGTTCCGTTCTTCACATGGAAACGAGTGCTATTGTATACATTGAATAAATGAGAAATACACATTTCAGTGCACTCGTAAAATCAAGAGCAACAGAACAGAGTACACTACAGTATTGCATTCAGTGAAGGGTAACCTAGTCGAATGTCATATGCACATCTCTAGTATACAATATTAAAAACATATTTTCATATATTTTAATTTTCTTACATACAAAAAACATTAATATCAAATAGCAAATATTAATATCGAAATTTAAAAAAGAAATTACCAAATAATTAGTTGTAAAATTAACACCTCTAGCATTAAACTTTTTTCGAAAATCAATCTGATCAGCTGTTTGCATAAACCGCCAGTTGATAAGTAAACAAATTGTATAAACAATAAACAAACTCAAAGCAAATTTTTGTATTCAATATTTTTAATTTAAATCGTCAAAAAATGCTAAAAGTTTTCATTGAAATAAAAAGAAAACATATTAAATTTAAATTGTGTATAATTTTATTCTTAATTTAAGGTACAGTTCAAATAAAAAAGACCAGATCGCTTCAGTATACCCTAGCGATTTGAAAACGCCAAATTTCTAGCGATTTCGTTTGTTAGAACACCTATTTGGTATTTTCAAATCCAAAAGGCGAACATTAAGCGATAGGTGTTTTCCAGAACATGGACGAATAGTCTTTTTAAGCAGTTGAAATTATATTTTTACGACAGTTACGGACATCAAGATATCTCATATTATAATACATTGCACTCGATATCGAATGCCATGATACCGAAACAAAATATTTCAGCCAATTATATTCGATATCGTATGCGGTGACTTTCGCTGTATTTAGGGATTTAGTAATTCTCTTCGGTGTAGAATTATGAAAATTATAATTCGTTTTGTTATTAGTGGTCGAGTGCACTTTAAATGTGCACAGTTCGACTGGATTTTATTAATTGATCTTTGAGGGAAAATGTCCCTTCTTTTATACAAAAATTTTGGCTGATTTGACAATTCCAAATCAGCCCCTTACTTCTAATACAATATTGTTTGGCTCAATACTAGAACACATGTTTGTGTGTACAATTAATACTTAACTATATATATTAAAGGGTTTATGTGTGTTTATCGTGGGACAAGTGGATGTCATACGACACGCGTCCGCTGTCCATAATAATTCCCACGGTAAAGTGTGAAAAGAGCCACATACAATCACTAGCTATGCAATACAACAACAACACACATAGTGCATACTACATGCATATCAATACTACCGGCGATCACTCAAGAAAGTGTCAAATGAACTTCGCGTGTGCGCATTACTATTGTGACGTCATACGCTGCAGCGACGGTCAGCAACATTGAGTCAAGTGGTCGCTGCTCATATGCAATTGGATATTCTTTTGTTTATGCACATGAAATGTTGTGTTGGTATTGACAACTGTAAAATCATGCTACATCGGGTTGTTCGAGGAAAATTTTTTTTACCAAGATGTTTAGTAATATGCTCCCAAATAACCAGTTTTTTCAAAAACACGCCTTTCATATGAAATATCTTTCATAAAAGAAGATTGAAAGAAAGGCTTTTCAAGTAATCCACATACTCTGTTTCCATAAGACGTCAGCAAGGAATTGTTTCTTCGCTACTCATGAGGAAATCAACAATATTGAAATTTAAGCCCTCTGATGCATTCGTATTCACAACAAAGTTGATTTATAAATATGAGTGCAATGTGTATGAGCACAACGTTGACATCGAACTCATACCATTCGGAATATGTTTGATTCATAAGCGTACTCTTTCATATTCATAAATTTAGAATAGTGAAGGGCAAACACATACTATCATAGTTTTTGGTTTTAGTTTACTATTCGTATTCACAACAAAGTTGATTTATAAATATGAGTGCAATGTGTATGAGCACAACGTTGACATCGAACTCATACCATTCGGAATATGTTTGATTCATAAGCCTACTCTTTCATATTCATAACTTTAGAATAGTGAAGGGCAAACACATACTATCATAGTTTTTGATTGTGTTGGTAAAGCAGCGGAGAACAAAATTCAACGTAACCCTGTAGGAAATCAAACTAATTTTAAAGTAACTTGAAACTGGTTTTTTAATAAGCACAACTAGTTGATTAAGTGACTTTTTTCCTTGTCGCCGACTCATTATTTTAACATGGGCATGTCCTAGGCGGTAGTCAATTGGTCATCTCTGCATGACTTTTAAATTGACTACAAATTACTTATTTTTCAACCAATTTGTAGTTAAATGAAATATAGTTAATTAATTATTAGTTTACACTAAATTAATTAAAAACCACTTTTTTTTAAATTCAATTTTAAACAGTTTTATTTATATTATATTATATACACATATTAATATATAGAAATAATTATTATAATACAAAAATAAAATTAATTAATTAAATTAAATTTATAGAAAATTCATGTACATTTTAGGACTTAAAATAAAAGTTGTAATAAAAAGTTGAAATGTAAAATGTTAAATAAAAGTTGTTATGAAAAGAATACTTATGTATATACATTTGAAAGTTTGTACTGAAGGAAAATTCGAAAGTTAAATATTATTAAGTAATATTATTAAGTTTTTTTTCCACCACAAACGTGATGAAAATGCCGTTTTTTAATCACGGCTAAGGCGTTGCGTAATTCTTTGTCTGGGTCAACACAGAGAGGCCGAAGTGCATCCATCAATGCATCAAAAACTTTTATGTCATCCTTCAAGCTCTATTTGCCATGAGTGCCATCAATATTTATAGCAGGATTCAATCGCAGAGATAAAATTGTCGTTAAAGGTTTTGGGCATTTCCCTTTCAGTGATAATTTCATGGCATTGTCTGCAAAAATGAACAAAAATATGGAAAATGATAAAAGTAGAGAAGAATAAAAACTCACGTAAATTTTCTGATTTTCATCGATTATGTTATCATCGTGGGCTTTCAGCTCCTCGAGGGTATTTATTGCAAAAGTAGTCTTAATAGCCACATTGCGTTTTTCCTGTCGAACAAGGCTTTCGGTCACTACTTTTTGGGTAGACAATGCTGCCATTATAATCTCATTTTGAGCTCTGTTGGAGCTCCTTAATTTCGCCTTGAAAAATAAATATTTATCAGAAAATCGTGATATTTTGTTAGACAAAACATATTTTCATTTTACCTGTTATTTATCTGTTAAAATACAACATAAATAATCAGGGTTGTCATGGAATCTGATTACAGTCAGAATCAGAATTGAAATCGACAAAAAGTTAATATTGGTGTCACAGAAACAGATGTTATCGGTTTTATGTTCGAATCAGAATTGTTGTCAGAATTTCGTGTCACAGAAACTGTTTTTATCGATTTTTTGTCAGAAATATTCTGATTAGCTGACAGGCGCCAGATTTGTATTTTATTTGTTTTGTTTTGTATGGGTATATGAAATTGACACAGAATATAAGTTAAATTAAATTTTATAAAAATAAAAGACAAAGATGTTCATATTTTTTCTATCATACAAATAGGGAAAAGCACAGAAATAGCGCGCAAAATAACTTATTTCTTAAATTAACGCAAGGAATATTTGAAGGAGGCAGGTGAGTTTCAATGATGTTCAACAACATTCGAAAAGCTTCTTTATTGAGACGAAATTGTCCAATAAATCTTTAAAGTTTGTAAATGTTAATACCTTTATCATTGCGGTTTTTATTGTAATGTCTACTTACGCTGTTTCCGGCAACTCTAGTGGATTGGTGTAGTCCCTTAATATTTTTCGTTTCTCTTTTTCATTTTTTGTTTCCTCCATCATTAAAAATAAAACTACCGCTTCAACCATTTTAGTTTAGATACAAATTATTTATTTTTTTTGTATTATATATTTGCAAAAATCTATCAAAAAAATATTTTAGAATGTAAACAAAGCAAAACATCTGATTCGAATATAGGTTTTGTTAATTTTCGAAATAAAGGAAAAACAAGTCGATTTCATGACACCAATTCAAATCAGAATCGATTTTCAATTCTGATAAATGACAATTCTGACTTGGATTCTGCAACAACCCTGAATAAGGCACATTTTTACGATTGTACAAGATAAATGCGTATACATTTTTTTTTATTTAGATTTTTAATGAACTATTTTATTTCACTATCACTTCAATATCACTTTTATAGATTTTATTATAAATTTGCAATATTTACTTGGGTTTTTCCCTTTTTTTAATAAAATTGAGCACCACCTAAAAACCATATTTGCTGTGACTGACATTTGATTTACCGACATGCTTCCTTTGTTTTATTATTGTTTTCTTACATTTTCTTATTTTGCTTTCCTTTTTTCATTCTTACTTTTGTTTCTATTCAATATGTTTGGTTGATATCTGCATGACATTTCAACCAATTTGTAGTCAATTGCAAAATATTTAATTTATAATTAGCGTTTTTATCAACCGACTACTTTATTTACTACAGGGAATTTTTGAGAGTCGTACACTGGGAAAATAAAAAAATTGGTTTATTGTGTTGTGTGTATGTTGTTAAGTGCGGAATTAAATATTTTTTATGTTTTGAATAAAGAATATGTTTATTGTTTTCAAATGTTTATAAATTATAGTTTAATTTTTAATTCGGTTAATATTTTATCTAATAGGGACCTTAACATTGAACTTAACTATATGGCACATAAGGAATTTCAAGTGATCAAACGAACTCTTCGCTAGAAAGTATTATAAATAACTAAATAACTTCAAAATTTAGTACGAAGTTGCTTCCCCTTTATTATTTATGGATTCCCTTAATCTTTTGGACATTCTTACCGCAAGCTTCTTCAAAGAACTTCTAGGAACTTTGCATTTTATTCCAAAATGATTCAATATTTGTTCTGGACGCCATCAGACGACCTAAAGTGCGATAACACACTATACATTGTGCATTACCATCCATATTCTCTATAAAAAAATCATATTCCCAATTTTCATTAAACATTTTGCTGCGTATTTGCAAAAAACAAAAAATCATTCAAAAAAGTTGCGTAGCGAGATCTTGCTTCCTCAAGTGCTAAACGTCAACTGAATTGATTTTGTTCTCTGAGATCAAAAGAAAACAACAAACACACGATCATTATACGAAACCACACGAGTAAGCTTATAGTGTAGGTGCGTCAACGCAGTGTCAGCAGAAATTTCTTTGTCTATCACATGTGATACGAAATTTCGAATGTGCCTTTCATTGATTTAAGGTTCAATTAGTCGTAACCATATAAATCAGCTGTTTTAACCAACTTTATGGACTTCACTATTTTCGATTATAGGTGACTTACCATAATGCCATAGTCATAACGATAACCATATGTACCAATTGAATTTTGGTTTTTTGCCATAACCATAAACAGCTGTTTGCTGAATTTACTTACGTGTATACACATTTTTTTTGTTTACTTTTGTACTTTTAAAAAATACATATGTGCAATTAACGTAAACAACTGTTTATGGCCATGGCAGCACTGATTGCTGCTAATAGTAAATTTACGGTTATGGATTATGTTACTACTACAGCGTTATGGTAAAGTCACGACTAATTGAACCTTTAGAACGATACTTATAATAATTGTAAATGATTTGAGTGACCCGAATCATTTATCAAAATTTACAGACTTAAGGGCTGGCTCTTCATGCGTAAAATCGTAACGTACTTAACATTAAGAACGTTTGTGTGGTTATAAAAACGTAACATATGTTAACGAAGAATGTAAATTAAAAGAAAACAAAACACAAAGCATCACACAAACGTTTCGTTTTGCTAACGAGAGAGAAAGTTTCGGTAAGCGTTAACATCGTATGGACCTGTTTTCGTGGTGCTCTGTAGATATCATCGCAAAACAGTGAAAATACGGTGTAAATCCTAACTCGAAACATAGAAACTATAAACAACCTGAGCACTTTCAGAATTACCAAGGTGAAAGAGCTGGAAAAGAATTAACGGTGAATTAATTCAACGTGTCAAGCAATTGGAACAAGTTTGTATGTAGTTGCAATAGGAAAACATAAAACTGCGACCAATTTTAGAAAAATAATTCTGAGAATATTAATTCAGAAAAATCCGCCCAAAATCAAATTGATATAGTCTTCGAAACGGATGAAGAAGAACTTATTAGAGAAACAGACTGGTTAGTTCGAAAGAATAAGAAGAAAATGAAAACTGAATCATCACCTGGATGCTCTGGAAATATCAAACGGACAGATAGAGATGTTAATTTACATCAATAAACAAAAACACTACGTATCTTTTGAAAGTCGTGGTACACCTCAAGGCAACAAAGTTCGAAACACTGCTAAAAATGATAAGAAAAATATAGAATTAAGATCACCTACAATTATGGTTTCAAATGTGGACAATTTCCAGGAGTTCCATAGCTATCTGAGGAGAAATAAATAACAAACTCCTGATAAAACTGTTAACAAAGGGATTATATAAGATAAGTACATCTGATATGATTGTTGCCGACTTGCGATCGTAGGGGCTTAAGGCCATTGAAGCTGTAAGTAAACTTCAATGGAAATCAAAAGAACCTCTGAATATGTTCACCTCATCATTTGAATCCACAGAAGATGTCAAAAAATACACAGTACAACACATATTCTTAATACAACTGTACAAGTGGAACCAATGAAGGAACAAAGATTAGTCTCAGAATTCAGGAATTGTCAGTCATTTAAACATACGAAGAACTATTGTAATAAACTATTGTGTCAAATGTGTTGGAAGAAATAGCACCCTCGAATGTAATCGCGAAATTAGTCAACCGAAATTTTCCAATTGCGATGGTCCACACCCAGCAACATATCGGGGTTGCATTGTAACTAAGATGCTTCAAAAACGGTGTATCCATACCCGCCCAGAAAACATAGGACCTTGCATTACTTTCATTCTTTGCATTCCTTGATAGCCTTTGTGCAGTTGTTGTAGAATACGGTTCCTATACTTGTGTGGTATGACTAAACATTCTCCATACATTAAAGATATATAAAGACCGTCTTTGTGTTTATAAAATCTGTGGACGTAGGAATCGTCAATTTTTTCAGCTACGGGACAGCCGTTCTGGACGTTTTGTACAACTTTTTGCAGCATATGTGATTATTGTGTAGCTTCACAAATTATGGAATGGGCTACTGACAATTTTTTAAGAACATCATCTTGTACACGATCAATATCATTTTCCACTTGAATTGAAGCAATTACAAATTCTTCATCTGTATTGACGTGTACGTTAATTAGGCGAGAAATCGTAAATCGTATCTTGTTAGTATGAGTGCCCATCTTTGCAATCGATTCACTATGTATACAGGAATAACTTTCTTCTAGCCAAAAATATATAACAGCGGTTTGTGATCCGTTTGGAGAATGAATCTGCGAACTTAGTAACAGAGAACACTAAAGAAAGCTGTTATTTTTCAATTTGACTATAAGCCAACTCTGCTTTAGTCAACGATCTTGAAGCATGACTGATGGCCTTAATAGACTTGTCGTCATATCTATGGTATATAAAAGCACCTGCGCCAGTATATGAAGCGTCAGTTGCACAACGATGTCCAATCAATACTTCCTCCTAGCGGTCGGCGCAGCTCATGCAATTTCCTGACATATTTGTTTTAATAATTTATAGCACCTAAATATGATTGTAGTGTCGGCAGATTAGTTGGTGGTGGCATGTTTGTTATGGCTTCAATTTTGATAGGATCAGGACGAAATCCGTGCTTGTCAATGATATGACCAAGATATTGTGCTGATTGCATGCCAAATTTGCATTTCTCTAACTTAAGCGTAAAAGCAAAATCTTTTATTCTTTCTAGAACACGTGCTAGATGTTTATTGTGACTTACTTCGCAACACCATTAATATCGTTGACCATGTTTGACATAATTTGTTGAAATGCTTCCGGAGCTGACTTTATGCCTGGCGGTAACCTATTAAATGTAAAAAGTCCGCGATGTGTGTTGATAGTGAGCATTTTACGTAAATCTTCTTCAACTTCGACTTGTAAAAATACGTCGCAAAGGTAAATATTACTGAAAATCTTACCGTTTCCGATTTTAGCAAAAATGTCTCGGGGCCCTCAAGCTCACGGATCCCTCGAATCCTTACCAGAAAACTCAATTTGACGGATAGTGATATGTGCGCTTTATTATTCATCGATGTGCGTTGTATTATGAATTCGAATTAAGATTTTTTTTCGAGAACAATTAAAAAATTAATGCTTTATCAGGAGTAAGTAAGCTAATGTCAACAAACTTTTTTGTACTGGTCAATAACGTGCTTCAATTTTATTTGATTTTACCACTCATATTGATGTCTGTTAACTCAATAAACCGCGTCAAGTCTATATGTTTCGGTTATAGCTTATTATATAACGCAAAATATCGTAAAAAATCATCTGCAGTAATTCAGGTCTGCGGGCAGGAGATCTTCATGGTCTCCACCGATAAATGTGGTAATATTTGGGGATTTTCCAATATAGTTGATACTTACCTAAACGAGCACAATCTAATATTGCATTGTTTAAATAAATTAGAAAACTAAAATTATTGCCCCGATTGTGGTTCACAACACATAAATGTTGTGTTGTAACAGAGACAACACAACATTTATTATTTTCTTAGTTACTCACATATAAAATTAAAGCACATAACATGAGTGGTGCGAGGAGGCCGTAATCTTGACTGAAGGATTGTAATGGCCAATTATGTATGTAGCGTTAACGATGTTAATATTGGTGTATCGAAACCCACTGTTTGCTGCATTTTAAAAGATTATAAAATTCTTTGAAAAAAAGATTGCAAGAAATGGATAAACACCAGTAGAACAAAAAATACAATTAAAACAACCTTTTATTCTAGAACACGTTTCCCAGGAGTAATTGGTTTTGCTGCGGAGGGATCACCAGAGCACCATTTTAATGAAACCTTATTGAAAGAGCGATTAGTGTAAAACAGAAAAGCAGATTTCTTGCTTGCTGCAAGAGGTTTGCACTATTCTCCTAAAATTGCAAATATATGTTCTGCTTGATTATATTTTTTTGTTATATGTATCGCATATAGTCCATTTATTTCCCTTACCCGAAATATTCATATGTGTGTCAAAGTGGTTCATGCTAGATTCTAGCTGTAATAGTTTTCCATGTGCACGAACTTTTATATCATATAGTCCGGCAATTTATTCCCCAAATTATTTATATGGATTTCAGTGTTGCATATATAAGAAGTTTTAAATTTAGTTCATATGAGAATTACCACGCCCCTTTTCCTAGTCAGCGAATTTTTATCTAAAATATTCATATTTATGTAGTATTAAGATTTAAATTTAATGATTTAAATTCTTTTATTTATTTAAATTTATAAATACAAAAACAAAGATACATTTTAAAATACAAAAGCTGAATTGCCTGACTGGCAGCCAAATATATAATAAATTTTATATGTCTTTTTTTTATTGAAAACTATTATTTTTTCCTACTCGATCAAGTATTTAAGTTTTATCATGTTTATGTTTTTCAGTCCGCTTACTATTATTACTTTAGTTCAGTTTTCTTTTAACCCTACGGGATCGTCTTAATCCTTTGGGATGCGATCCCACATTCGGCCCTCCTGACGCATCATTCGACCCGAATGATGTGCTCCACGGCTTCATGTACTCAGTCACCATGTTACATCTCCTAGACCCTTCACATTCTCCAAGTTTCTCTATTTCATAACGACCATGATTAAGCTTCCTCACGACCTTATAGGGACCAAGATACTTCGGTTTTAACTTCATACCAACACCAAATTGGGTGCGCTTGATTGCGACCAATTCTCCTACTTCATAAACTGTCTCTGGAATTCTGCCTTTATTGAAACTCTTCCTATTTAATTTAATTCCGCCACTAGTGCAACTGTTTGATAAATGTCCTTTGTCACCGCACTTAAAACATCGTCTTTCATCCTTAGCCTCTGTCTTTGTCACTGTGTTTTTAAATAAATTTCTATTTGATCCTCTGAAGTTTGAAGTTCTCGACGAACGAATCTTTTCGTATATCGAAATTTTCTCCCTTAATTCAGTGATACTCTTCGCGCCATACAAAACGTACTTGTTTGACTTATCATCATCTATTCCCTTAATAAAATATCCGATTATGCTTTCAGTATCTATGCCAACTGGAGATCCAATCTCCATAAGACTATACAAATATTCTCGAAAACTCTCGTTAGCCCGTTTTCTTCTACTTTGCAATAAACGATGTACTTCCCTTGAGGAAACTTTATTTCCGAACTCTCGTTTTAAAGAATCTTTGAGTGATTTCCACTCGCGCACGTTGCCCTGACTTCTAATGAAAATTTTAGCAGCCCCTGTTAACAATTGTCTGGCGTAAATATATTTTTGCAAGTCATTCCATTTCACTGTATAAGCACAATCTTCAAAATCTTCAAGCCACTGGTCTATCCTCGGCTGACCCTCGCATGAAAATTTCGAGATTGTATCTTCTATGTTAAGGAAAATGTAGATCCAGGCTGTTCTGTAGCACTATTCTGCCGGACAACTGAAGCCGCTTCGCCATATTCGGAGTCTGCATCGGCCCTATTGTTAAAATTTTGATAATATTCTATCAAACGTGCTTGTAAAAATGTTTTCGTTCCGTCCGTTTGTAGCCCTAATTCGTTTTTCTTGTAAACCCTCTACGGTAAGCGAAAAAATGTCAAGCAATTCCATTTCGTTTACAATACACAATACTATTAAAAATTTAAAATACAAAATCAAATGAAACTTCTAAATAAAAATATAATAAATCAATTATAAAACAAAAATTCAATTAAATATTTCAACGTAAAGAAAAACGATATAAAGTAATATTAATTGTAAATAGTGTAAAAACAACAATTTAATATTAATTTCAAATGACGTTAAAATGAATATAATTTTCAAAATTTTTACAAATTTCCTTTAGGTTTATAGTTTAAAAAAAAAAATATTTTTACAAACTTCCAAGATTCTTCGTTCTTTTATGTTCTTTTTATATATATTTCAATTAATTATCTTTCCCAATATTCTTCCACAAACACTTCTATTTTCTTCTATAAGATTCAACTTCAATTCTCTTCTTTTTATTTCAACTCACTATTCAAAACTTCTATTTTCTTCTACAAACATCAAGGCTTTCCTTACATTTATGCGTTATCGCGCAACAAAATGTACTTCTTTACACAAAATTCTTTTAATTGTACATACATACATACTTTTTCTCATCTCACATCATTATCATCGCATAGGTCTTGATATTGAACATCCTTACAGGGATCGTCCTTCTTAGTATTTAATTTTACTCATAGAATTCGTCCTTCTTATTTAATTTAACTTCTTGGTTATTGCACTGCACGTTTTTGGTATAATTTTAAAATTTTCTTTCCCATTTCGGCTATTCACAGCTTGTGGGGATCTTCTGCTTTGTATTTTTTTTTTTTACTTTTAATTCTGGCGATTTGTTGATCGCGGTTGAGCCCCCATTTGTAGTATTAAGATTTAAATTTAATGATTTAAATTCTTTTATTTATTTAAATTTATAAATACAAAAACAAAGATACAATTTAACAACTTATATTTCAAATAATTATTTTAATTTTAAAATACAAAAGCTGAATCCAGTCAGGCAATTCATAATAAATTTTATATGTCTTTTTTTTATTGAAAACTATTATTTTTTCCTACTCGATCAAGTATTTAAGTTTTATCATGTTTATGTTTTTCAGTCCGCTTACTATTATTATTTTAGTTCAGTTTTCTTTTAACCTTACGGGATCGTCTTAATCCTTTGGGATGCGATCCCACATTTATACTAAACTGGATTCGACAAAATTTTAGGAATCTAAGATTATATATATATATTAATTTAATATTTTTATATTAAGTCTGCCCATTTTGTCCACATAGATGTCAAAGTTTTGCATACACAATATGAGGAATCTAGCTGTTGCAGTTTATGAGATATGACACATTAAATATTTATTGGGTACGTGGCCGTGGCACCATGTCTACTTGAAATTTAAGAATAAAAAGAACCCTGTAGTCCCTTCCACACATACAGGAAGGTACTATTAAAATTTCCGGCCGTTTTTAAATATATAGATAGATATATTCATATGGGAGGTGACACCCCCCATTGCTAGTCAGTCCAGATTTGTCTAAAATATTCATTTTGATACTAAAGTAGGTTCGGCAAAATTTTAGGAGTCTAACTGTTACAGATTCTTAGATATACTAATTTAATATTTTTTATATGGGATGTGATACAACCACTATAGCCAATCCGCCCATTTTATTCATATAAAAGTCAAAGTCGTCCATACAAAATTTGAGGACTCTAGTTGTTGAAGTTTATGAGAAATGCGGTATTAAATACTTATTGGGTATGTGGGCGTGGCACCTCGTCTATTTGAAATTTTAAAATAAAAAATAGCCTATAGCTCCTTCCAGACATAAATCCGTCTATAAACTTCAAACAAACAAATACACACACATTAATTTTTATATATTAATATTTTTTCTCCTTAATTGTTATATATAAAGCAATAGGAATGATTATAGAAATGTAACCTAACCGGAACGAAAGAATCTGTAAAAATTAGCATTTTCTTACATTTTTACGTGACATCTGTTTAGCAGTGTTAACAACATCTCAATATTAAAAACTACCAAAACTGAAAATTGAAATTATAAATAGAATTAACATTTTGGGCGTATATTATGTTTGCCTGTATGTGGAATTTTCTTTAAATAAAATTTCACATATTTTCAAAACCCAAATTATAATTTATTTCATTATTAACATTTATAATTTTAAATAAAAATAAACACTATTTTACTACAACATTATGTAGGTAATGTTTATTTTTATGAATCATTTCAGTTTTGCACTTTTGCACCTGTTTCTGTAAGATGAACGATTTCACTTGCGTCTATTTATATGGAAAATACAATCAAAAGCACTCAATTTTATGTTTTCCTCAACTAACAAACAAACAAAATTGAGAGCTTTGTTTGTGTGTAAGTAAAATTGTTTGGGTAACAAAAACAGTACATGAAACTTTTAATAAATATGTATCTTTAAATAAATATAAAATCGTTGAAAAGAATCCAAAACATTGTAGACGCCATATTGAGGAGCGAAAATGAAGATTTTAAAATTTGGAATTAATATTAAATTTGTTTAAGAAAACAATAATAAAATAAAAAATCAAACCCCAGAACATGTCTTCTATATCCAAATCTGAATTTTTGTCTTTTAGCTTTTGCAATTTTTATTTCTTTATTTCTTCTTTACTTTGTTTACATAAAAACATATGACACGTTTTTACGAACTATAATTGCACTTACATTTTTACGTTCCATACACTTTACATTACGTTACATTCTGAGGCTTTATACATTTGGTGAAGTGTCATGACGTTTTGTACAGTTAGATGGCATAAATCATAACACAATTGCCTGAATTTCTACGGTAGGTCTTTACTTGGTATTCATGACATTGAACAATTTCAGCTTTCTTTAATATTATATTCGCTTACGATATTACAGTTTGGTTCATTGTCCTTGTTTAGTTCATAAAACATGGAATGAATTGCCTTTGTAATGTCTTTGACGACCTAATGGAGTTTTATAATTAATACATTGATGTTCGAAACATTTGGTGTAAAGATCAGAGGGACTTAGAACCTTAAGTATTCGTTTTTTTTTTCATCATTATCCTCATGAATATCAACGTCGTTATCACCGCTGTTATCCATATCGCTGAATTTATTGTCTCTTACATTGTTATTTACCTGTACAGATTTAATTAGCATGAATTTATTTTGTTGGTTCATGCGATGCTATGCTAAATGTAAGCTTTTGTATTGATTAAAAAAATACCATTAACTATTTTTCAGAGCCACTGAATATTTCCGAAATTATTTACAAAAAAAAAAACAAACCTACACAAAATATTTAATTATACGTTTATTTTCTTCGGAATAAATAAATAAATAGGAAAAAAAATATAATACCGTACTACTTCACAATTAGCGATGCGCTTTTTCACACATTGTTAGTAAAAATGCAATATTCATTTATGAAGATATAGAGTGTATTATAACTAAAATAGAAAGAATATTGGCACATAATATAAAATAGTATGTTTGGCAAGTACGGGGGTATCTTAGCTTCATTTCTTGTCTGGCACTGTATGGAGTGGAAAAACAAAGTATGTATTCATGAACTCTATGATAGCAAACTTGTGTAATGTTACACTTTTATTCCGACTGATTTTATCTCATCTTTTTTGTATAACAATGTACCTTTTTGATTAAATGTTTAATAATACATATTTTTTTAGATTTGAAAACAAATCAAATCTATGGAACAGTTTAATTGGATCGGCTACTGGTGTTTTTACAACGAAGGAAGGTTACAACATGGTGGAAAAATTATACCTGGAACACAAGTCAGAATTCGGTAGCGCACTGTATATAATTGAAAAGTCATTGAGGAACATAAAAGAAGAGGCGAAGTGGAGTGATGAGAATTTGCCGGTAATTGAGAGTTGGCTTGAAAATTTTCTGGCAAAGAATAAACCATCGGAAAATAAATTTTTTGCATAACAATTAGTATTAGTATAACTGTAAATACTATCAACCAAATGTGTGAGTAATGTATGACAGACAAATAATAAAATTTCAATTAAGAAGAGCTTAGTAAGTTTTGCAAATTTTTTATAATTGTGTATCTTATAATTAAAATTCTTTTTTCTTTTCTTATTTCGTTAATTGTTTCACTTTGAACGGACAAGTATTATAATGACAAAAACTATAAAAATAAATTTATTGTCGGTCGCACGCAGAATAAACAAGGCTTTAGTATTAGTATTTGTATGCGAAGTTCTTTTTTATGCACATCGAGAGGAAAACTGCAGTTATTTATTTATTTATTAATGAAATTGTCCAAATCCTGTACAACAAGATGAAAATCTTATATTTAAAGTACAGGAACGTAATACGTACATAATATTTAACTTAATTTAGTAAATGAATAACTGAATAATAACAACTAAAGGATATGTAAATAGCAGCAATAAGGAGAATAAAAACAAAATAGAAAAAGGAAAATAAAGAAAAAAAAAAAACAAATTTGCAAAAATATATAAAGAAAGAAAGAAAATATATAAAGAAAATAAATAATTAACGAAAATATTGAAACAAAAAATTCTTGAAGCTATTAGCGTTGGGGTTGCATTGCTGATGTCGTAGAAGAATGTTCCAGAGACGAATAGCATGTAAATAAAACTGCCATTCGGAAAATAAATATCGATACCGAGGAACTATAATATTCTTACTACGGGGTGACTGGACAAAACGTAGCCTGTCAAATAAATAACTCGGTACGCGCTTGTTCACAATTCGATGCAAAAATAAAAGTACACGAATATTCAGAAGATTATCAAAAGTCACTCCGTAAAGGCTTTTAGCTGCCACCGAAATATGATCGTATCTGCTCAAATTATAAATATATCTAACAATATTATTGAATAGAACATTCAGCTTACTATTTTTGCATGCTTTCACTTGATTGGATACCCACTAAACATAATAATAGTTGTTGCCTTCTATTTGTATGTTTTCCGTTTGTTTTTTATGTATAAAAACTCTTTTTTTATTAAAATAAACAAATAGTCATTGACAAAGAAAATATATGTATTTTTGTGTTATGTCTTTGTTGAAAATATGTATGTATGTATCTATTTGAATTGTTCAAAGCCTTCTTGTGGACTGTATCGAATGTTGTTCTTAATGATCGTTTTATTTGAATTTGGTCTTTTCTTTGTTCTAGAAAACATGACAGCGTTGTAAATCAATGTAGTTAACAGCAGTGTTGTAGTTATTTGTCATGTCATCTCAGTGTTGTCAATTGAATATCATCGCAGTCACAAACATATCGGCCCACCTTGAAAGGAACCCTTTCAACATTCCATAAAAAGTGGGCAAACCTTCGAGACAGGACGCTTAAGAACACCTTTTGTTGTCTTCAATGTGACCACTCGAACTATGTTGTCTTTGCCGGGATGAGTATCTGTTATCCTTCCGATTAGTCATTGTGTAGGCGGAAGATTTTCTTCTTTAATTAGAACGATGTCATCAATTTGTAGATTTGCAAGTTTCTGGCGCCACTTTGGTCGTTGTTGCAGTTGTGTCAGGTATTCTTTAGACCAAAAATTTTGCACAAGGCTTTGTACGTATCGCCACCTGTTCAAACAATTAACGTTGACATCAATTAAATTTTCATCTGGAATTGTTTTCATTGAGCGCAGGATTAAAAAATGTGCTGGGGTCAGTGGGTCAATGTCTCCTTTGAATTTTAGGCATAATGGTCGAGAATTCAGGCAGCATTCAATTTGACACAGCAAAGTACTCAACTCCTCGTATGTTGTAGATGAGTTGCCTAATACACGTTTTATGTGGAACTTTACAGATTTGACACCTGCTTCCCATATGCCACCAAAGTTTGGTGCCGACGGAGGTGTGAAATGCCACTGTATCTGTTCGTCAGACATTTCCGTTTGGATAAATGGGTAATTTGTGTGAAGGAAATCATACAACTCCTTTAACTCGCGATTACAACCAACAAAATTGGTTCCATTATCTGTGTAAACATGAAGTGGCTTACCACGCCTAGAAGTGAAGCGACGGAATGAAGCAAGAAATGTTGGTGTAGATAGGTCCGTTACTGCCTCAAGATGGATTGCTTTTGTGTTCAAGCAAACAAATACTGCTAACCAACATTTGAATGTTTTGGAGCCACGTCCCCTCCACGATCGTACAAGCATTGGGCCAGCAAAGTCGATGCCGACGTATAAAAATGTTGAGCTAGGTTGCAAGCGACAGCTAGGAAGATCACCCATACGTTGTTGAAGTGATCTTTGTTTAAACCGCATACATATTGTGCATTGGAAGATTGTTCTTTTGATGACTTGTGACACTTCGGGAATCCAATACTTCAAACCCAACAAATACTGCAGTTGACGATTTCCTGCATGCAAATGTTTCGTGTGATAGTGTTGAACGATGAGTTGTGTCAGAATACTGCTTTTATGTAGAATAAATGGGCGTTTCTGATCGTAACTGATAGAAGCATTTTCAAGACGACCACCTACTCGCATATTTCCGTAGTCGTCAAGAAATGGAGATAGGCTGGCAAGCTTGTTTCCAGAGGGAAGTTGATTGTTTGATGCTAACGTACGAATTTCTGCTGCATATGTTTCATGTTGAGATTTTCTCACAAGTATTCTGTGAGCATTTTGAAGTTCCACTGTAGTGATGAAACCAGTTTGACATTGAGAATTGCATTTACAGTTACCAACAAAACGTAAGATTAGAGCAGATACACGAAGAAGCTTGTTGTAACTCGAAAATAGGTTAAACAAACCTGTCTCCTTGATGGATGTTGCCGTTGCGATCACCTTGCGTTCCTCTAACTCAATGTCTGGAGGGATAACTGCTGTTGACTTTGGTGTAACTTTCATTGTGAAGTTCCGTAGAATTTGAGGCCCTTGCCACCATAGACTGTTGTTTTTGATTTCGGATGAAGAGATGCCACGTGTAGCCAAATCTGCAGGATTTTGTTTCGATGTTATATGACTCCAATGACTTGCTGGAATTACGGTGATAATCTGAGATGTTCTATTTGCAATGAAAGTTTTCCACCGACGTGGATAGTCACTTAACCATGCCAAAACGACTGTGGAATCAGTCCAACCATATGTAGGTACATTCTGCCATTCCAATGCTTGTTTCACTTTAACCATAACTTTTACCATGAGTTGAGTCGCACAAAGCTCCAAACGTGGTAGTGTTACTTGTCGAATCGGGGTTACTCTTGTCTTTGATGTTATTAGACTAGTTGTTGATGATCCATCTGGTTTGATGACACGTACATAAATAGCAGCAGAATAAGCCAATTCAGATGAGTCTGCAAATCCATGAAGCTCAATACGATCTTGTGTGTTGAAATTAAACCATCTTGGAATTTGCAGGTCTCGAATGTTTTCGATGTTGTGTTGAAGTTGTAACCATTCAGCTTTCAGATCACTTGATAGATCCTCATCCCAATTGACACCTTTAATCCAAAGTTTCTGCATGAAAATTTTCATTTTAATCAACACCGGGGATAGCCAACCAATTGGATCGTAAATTCTTGAAATATCCGATAACACGCGGCGTTTTGTGATTATTTCAGCAACTTGTTCAAAGCATACACTGTATTGAAAACAATCCGTTGATGTGTTCCAAAGCAGCCCTAGTGTTTTCACTGTTTCCGACTGGTTTATTATCATCTCCGATGAACAAGCTCGATCTTGAGGACTAATCTTTCCTAGTAACTCCCCTGAGTTTGTTGACCATTTGCGAAGGTTGAAACCTGATTTCGATAAGACTGAGCATAATGTTGAGTAGCGTGAAATAGCCGATGTTGAGTCTGGTGACGAAGACATGTAATCGTCTACATAAAAATTGTTGATGATTTCATTGGACTCGTCTGGGTATTCATGTGAGTTATCAAGAGCGACTTGCATCAAAGTACGGGTAGCCAAGAATGGGGCTGATGCAGTCCCATACGTTACAGTTTTGAGCTGATATGTGGTTGGTGGATCCTTTGGTGATTCACGCCATAGGATACTTTGATACGGCCTGTCATCTGGATGTATGAGCACCTGTCTGTACATTTTCTCGATGTCCGCAGTGAAACCTATCTTGTGTTTTCGAAAATTCAGAAGAATTGAATACAAATCATTTTGTACTGTAGGTCCAACTAGGAGGTGATCGTTTAACGAGGTGTTGTTTGAACTTTTGCAGGATGCATCAAAAACAACGCGTAATTTAGTAGTGGTGCTGGATGGTTTCAATACTGCATGATGTGGCATGTAGTATACTTGTTGTTCTGCTTCTTTGGGTGCTATTTCCATGTGATTGAGATGTATGTACTCAGTCATGAATTTGTGAAATTCTACCTTGAGATCACCATTCTTTGTAAACTGTCGTTCCATTGACTCCAGTCTTCGCATCGCCGCTGTCTTCGATTCACCAAGTTGAAAAGAATTAGCTTTGAACGGGAGTTTCACCATGTATCGTCCATCAGGTTGTTTCTGAGCATTTGCCTTGAAATGTTGTTCAGCATGTTCCTCATCAGGAGTTAGATGTCTTGATTGAACATCACATTGTTCAATCTCCCAAAAACGTTGAAGTTGTTCGTCTAGGCCAGTATGTAGATGAGCAATCAGGATTGACTTTTCGGGTTGTTCGTTGATATTTCCCATAATCACCCAACCGAACATTGTATTAAGAGCAGTCGGGGAACCTGATGGATGGCATATCTTTCCATCTAAAAGGAAGTGGGGAAAGACGTCAGCTCCTAAAATGATGTCGATGCGGTTCGGTTTATTGTAAGCATGATCAGCCAGCTTCAAATTCTGAAAGTATTCGAGCTTCTGGTTTACGATTCTATGCGATGGAATATATTGTGTTAGATTCGACAGGCAATAAGTCTGAACTATTATTGTTTTATTGACATCCTTAGCAACAATTTCCAATTGCATCTTTCCTCTGGTATAACTTGTATTAGTTCCACCAACTCCACATAAAGCCGTCTTGTCATATGATCTTTTCAACTGAAGTTGTTGAACACATGATTCTGAAATAAGAGTTGACTGAGCACCTGTATCTACAAGAGCTCTGCATGGTTGCAAGGTGTTGTTACTATCACGTACCACAATTATCGCCGTTGGCAAAAGTGTAGTCTGATTTGTTGTAGACCGCTGACTTGAATTTACTGTAATCGAAGAGTAGCCATTGGTATCGTCACCTGATCGTTCGATGTTGTCCTTTGATATGTTGGTATTAACATGCAATAATGTGTTGTGTTTTAAGCCACAGGTTCTGCAGGAACTGGACTTGCAGTGCCTAGACAAATGCTTCTCCTTTAGACAGTTGAAACAAAAACCACTTTTGAGAACGATATTCCTGCGTTTTCCGATATCTAGATCTTTGAACTGTTGGCATGCAAACAACAAATGATCCTTTTTGCAGATGGGACATGATTGAGTTGTTGCTGTCATTGTGACAAATTTGTTAGTCTTCTTAAACTTTGTTGAGTGATCAGGTGATTCCAAACTTTCCAACTCCATTACACGCTTCTCCAAAAAATCTAACAAATTTTTAAATGACTGTCTATCAATATCATTCTGCTCACGATACCATAAAGTAATTGTTTCACGATCTAACTTCTCCTTTATCAAGAATAGCAATAGTGGATCCCATGTAGCCACAGACTCATATAAAACGGACAGAGCATTATAGCACTCAATAGTGTTGTTGTAAAATCGTCTAATCTCCGACAAAGTGCCACTCTTAACTGAAGCCTGTGTCAACAGAAGTCTAATATACGTTTCTTTTATCTGATCTGGTCTGTCGTACTTCTTCTTCACCAGGTCCCAAGCTATTTTATAATTACTGTTAGTAGGAGTTAGATGCTTGATTATCAACGATGCTTCACCCTTTAGTTTCGTCTGAAGATACTCTAGTTTCTCTACGTTCGATAAATATGTCTTAGTGTCAATCATGGCGTTGAACAAATCCCTGAATCGAATCCAGTTCGATAAATTGCCATCAAAATTGGCAAACGAATATTTGAATTGTTGCTATTATTACTTGCATCATTCATGCTGGATGACTGCAAATTAACGACGGATGTCAATGTTGTTGACATTGTTTGCAATAATGCCGTCAAGTCGTTATTCAGTTGTGGAGTGCTTGCAGCAGCTCCCTCAATTACAGTATCATCTAAGCTCCCCTGACTAAATGATGAAAATATAGATTTCGCAGCAAAATACATCTCCTCAATTTCATTACGATATGCATCCTCCCTCTGAATATCAGAATCTTCATCGCATAAGCCATTAATCTCATCTTGAATGTCCTTGTATTTCACGAAAACTTTTTCAAATTCATCAATACGTACCTTTACATCATTGTAATTCACATTTTGACCAGATATAAAGTTGTACAATTTATTGATTGACTTCTTCAATTGTGCCCGTTTCTTCTTCAACTGTTCCATTTTGAATTGGTTTACATCCGGTTCGAAGGACCAAAAATTATGTTGCCTTCTATTTGTATGTTTTCCGTTTGTTTTTTATGTATAAAAACTCTTTTTTTTATTAAAATAAACAAATAGTCATTGACAAAAAAAAAATGTATGTTTGTGTTATGTCTTTGTTGAAAATATGTATGTATGTATCTATTTGAATTGTTCAAAGCCTTCTTGTGGACTGTATCGAATGTTGTTCTTAATGATCGTTTTATTTGAATTTGGTCTTTTCTTTGTTCTAGAAAACATGACAGCGTTGTAAATCAATGTAGTTAACAGCAGTGTTGTAGTTATTTGTCATGTCATCTCAGTGTTGTCAATTGAATATCATCGCAGTCACAAACAATAGTGTTAAATAAATGAGTTATAAAAGTAAGAATCAGGGGTAAAATTATTCTTATAAATTCAGGACGCGTGTTATCACTCCCAACTGAATTAGATTTCGCCATGAAAACAGCATATATGACATTATAATAGGTGACGCATTCAAACTTAAGTTTAAGTTTGCCTAGTTTCCATTGCAGAGTCAAATAGTACTCCATTTTCGCACATCTGATACACGTGCTCACATTCGCCCTTGCAGCGCTATATTGTACTTTCAACTCAGATGTCCTAAATCTTATACACCTTGACTAAGCAAGATCCCTCAGATCAATGGCATGTTTGATGGAGTCGTAAACCAAGGTTTCTGCCAATTAGAGATGCTTTTAAATCTGATTGGAACAGTCGTATCAAACAAAATCTGAATATTTTTCTCCAGATAAGAGGCCTGCATATCGACTTTTGAACAAACAAACATTTTTATTGTTATTTGTTCTTTTGTTAGGTAACCCTTATTGTAGAAAGGGTGCATTTATTTTTTAATTTTATATCTGCTAACTTAATAATACAGAACTAACTTAATATAGAATACAAGCGTCTATATTGTTACGAAAATGGAAAAGGTGTACATCGTTTAATATTAAAATAAAAAACAATGAGCTTGTTAACAGGATAAACAAGTAAACAAAAATTGCAACAACAAACAATATCGCAGTTCACAATCTTGGGCATTTAGATGGTGAATTTATACCCTTGTAAATATTTACCGTTAATTGTGGACGGAGTTTTTTTGGTCAACTTTGCGCCACTTATTGTAAACTTCTCAAATGAAAAGACAAGCCATATATACCGTTTTCTTAAATGTTGTCATTTTACATTTAAATAAAACATATTCAAATATTTTTAAGATAATTTATAATTTTATTTTTTTCGTCCTCTGGCCATTTTTTATTCGGCCTTTTCTTTTAATTCGTTTTTTAATGTTATATGTTTCCATTTTCTAATGGCTTTATTTTTCAATGTTTTTATTTTTATGATCAGCTGTTTATTTGCTTTAGTATGGTAAATATAAACTACGGTTTTGAGTGTGGCATATTGCTACATCGTGGCAAGGACATTTCTGTGTGTTTTGTTAGTGTGTGGTAAAAAAATAACCAACATTTGCAAATGCCACGATTTTTTGCCAGGCCATTTGCCGAAGATTGTGAACTGTGCTAATATAAACAACGATGTTTACATTTATGGAGATTTGGCGAAGACGTAGCCACGAACATTTGACTTTACGATCATTCATCAGACTATTTACGTTGGCGTATAAAAGGCAAGACAAAGCTGACAACGGAGTCAGTAAAAATTCAGTCAGTCTTGTGTGAAGAAGCGTTGCGGTTTAAAAAACTCCGTTATGAAGATCTGCCGAACAAGTTCTGCAAAACAATGTAAAGAAGAATAAGCAACAAAGTAAATTGTTGTTGTTTACATCAAGTTGTGAACAGTGGCACACAGAATTGTGTGAACAATAAAGAATTTATCTAAAACTGAAAACAAATTTATTTTTTTTTGTTTGCCATCTACGAACTCATATTTTAAACGTTAAAAAAATAATAAAAATAAATACATAGATAAAAAAATATTTAAAACTAAACTCTTAGAATTAAAAGTAGAAAGGCTCAAACAAGAATTGGGTAAAGTAGCGCTGCCAACAATGGGCACGCAAAATGAACTCCAAACACGATTAAGGAAGAACTTCGTGGCATTGATACTAACGAGTTCAATGAGGAGGAGGAATGAGCGTTACAGGTCTTTTCAATGCAAGCAGCAATTATGGCAAAAATAGAGAAAAGAGAACAAAAGTTTTTGTTAAAAATTGAAAAGAAACTTGAAGCGACAACAGACAAACTGCAAGAAATACGTGAGCCGTTCAGCAAAAGAGTTACTAGTGTTGAGGAAAAGGTGTCATATTTAGAAAAAAACCGTTGACGAAAAACTAGTTGTAATAGAGGATAAGATCAACAACATCCAGATCCAGCGATTGTATCGGAAGATTCTGGCAGTATAAAAACACCTTGCTTTAATGGTAGCTCACCCCTATCCGTTTTTACATTCCAATTCGATACGGTAGCCAGCAGAAACGGATGGGACCATGGAACGAGATCCTAGAAACCAAGTCAGTCAGCTGTAGAAACACCTACAACCACTTAATGCTGGTGTTCAGTGACGAGCACAAGCGAGAACTGTACCGCAGCAAAAGACTAATGAGTCGATTCAAGCCGAGCAATGGAGGTCGAGAGATTAGTGCAGCTCTCATACCCAGGAAAAAACCAGGACAATTTTATTACCGAGGCGTTTGTTAATAATATACGGGACGCTACCATCAAATTAGAGGTATTTTTTACACAAAAGACAACCTTTGCAGAGACCGCGGCGTTCGCACTAGCCCAAGAGACCGCTCGCTTTCTAAAACACAAGTAAGCAATGTGAGCAAAATGGAAGTCGTGAAGTAAGAAGAAAGCCTTTTAATCAAATTTAAAGAGGTTATAAAGCAAGTTTTGGAAGAAACCGGCCAAATTTAAATGGTGTAACTGTCGAAAGGGCGGTCATTTCCAAAGAAATCACAAAGCGCCACGCAAAAAATCAACACCCGTCTCACCAGCAAGACGACGTGCCATTGCTGATGAATTATTATCGAAGTACAGATATTAGAGACTTATGTTCAACCCGAACAGTCTCCGGATTCTGCAGAAGAAAAAACTGCAGCTATAAGATAACTGAAGACGATGGTCCCGAATTATTGCCATTAACAAAAGGGAGGGGCTTAACACATGGAAATGCTGATGATCTCTCATCATCGATATTTTGCCTATACAATTTGTAATATCAGACGGTAAGCATTTAATGTACATTGCAGAACTTCAACTTAGATGCCAGATCATTAGAATGAATTGAATATAAAAGTAGACCAAGTAGGGAGCCCTATGATACACCCCCAGATATTAAAATATTTATTACCATAATTATACACAAATTGACTTCTATCCCGTACATAATACGAGATTATAATTACCGAGGAAAACCAAAAACGATATCATGTTGTTGCCACCTTTAATCTCAACTCTTCTGAGAAATCAATGAGCTCAGAAATATAGCTTCAGGCCTAAGTCTGAATCCAGATTGTCTCTCAGAGAGTGCGGCATTGCCATTGTATTGGGTCATTCGCTTGTAAACTAATTTCTCGAAATTTTTAAGTATGACGATATTGTTATTGGGCGGTATGTTTTATCTTGTTTAGGCACAGGTATTATCTTTTCACATTTAAACATTGTAGGAAAAGTAGATGATGATTTAGTAAATCGGGTATTTTCGGTAGAACATGTGGAAAAATTAATTTTATAAATTTGGCATTAATTTTATCACTTCCTATGGAATTAGCCTTAAGTCCTAGAATGTTCTCAACAACATAATCTCTATAACGTTACTAAATTAAAAATTCACTAGATTCGATTCGATGTAGAGAAAGCAATAGAAGCGTTGCCAAGACGGCAGCAATTCCCGGTATATATGAAAATTCTAAGCTGAGTTGATTCACATCAACCATATCATTGGATATTATACTATTACTTACTAAACCTAATAATTGAATATCCCTCTACTTTCTCCTGATACAGATATTCGATCGAAATTTACCAGCAAAGAAACTCGATTTTGCTTCGCTAATTTTCAGATTTGTGTCTAGTAGGTAGTGTGCTGGCTTATCAGACGTAAATCCAGGGCCCGAGTCTCAGGCCAGACATCAAAATAAAATACAAAAAGTATTTTTCGGCAATTTCCTCTCAACAGATTTCTGGCAAAAACTCTGAGAGTAAATAAAATTGCCATGAAAAGTTTCTTAAAAATTTGTCGTTCGGAGTCGACTTTAAACTGTAGGTCCCGCCACTTATGTATAAAATTAACACACACAATATAAGTAGTGTGAGAAACTAGGCCAATAATCCTGACTGAAGGGTTGTAATGACCAATTACGTATTTATGTCTCTCCTACATGCTTTAAAAATTTCGTAAAATTCAGTCGATCTATGTATATATGCGTAATTCCATTGGTTAATTGAGATTTTAATTTCTGTCAATGTCGTCAACTTTCGCAAGCAACTGGACGCTTGAAAAAAATGTAATTGCAATTCACACACGCCTTCCACAAAAAACACTTCATGACGAAGTTCAAGAGGTCCCATAATAAGAAATCGCCTTGTCTGGAACTTCGCATTTTATGAAATAGTTCAGAGAACTCCATTCTTATCGTGACGGCGCTACAGGAATTGCTCACCGTCATTCTGTATAGCCTTATCAGCTTCGCAGGTATACCGAGTTCAGACATTGGCTCAAAATCACGATCTCTAACGGGGCTATCGGAGGCTGGTGTGTGTCGACTTGTTTTTCGTGGATCTTTTCCAGGATTTGACGTAGTGTGAAGATCTGGTCTATAATACACTTGCCAGGTCTGAGGTCGCACTGATAAGATCCCATCATTGTTTTGACGAGTGGCTTCAGTCGTGGTGGCTTATATCCCTGAAGTTAGCGCATCTCGTAGAGTCTCCCTTTTTTATGACAGGACCGTGAACACTGAGATTCCAATTGTTGGTCATACTTTCCTCAAGCCATATTTTCTTTACATCCGGTCTTAAACAATTCACTTATCATAAACGTCCTCGAGCTTAGCGTAGAAAGCATCTGTAACCACATTATCCTTTTCTTCCGTCGGGGCGTTAGCAGAAATAAGGCAGATATTATAAAATTTTATTGCATGCAGAGTTGCATTACGGCACAAAGGCCCTCTTTGGTATATTAAGAATAAATTAAAATATACATGTATTTTGTGTGACGAATTGGAATAAATTCCACCTTTTTGGAACTTTCATATATATTAAAACTTTAAAACAAATTAAAAAAGTAATATGTAATCACTTAATTATTTAAAATTTAAAAAAAGAAAATCGCTTTGAATAGTTTAATCTTCGACAATGTACTTTTATATCTAAAGAATAAATATTTATAACAACAAATTTCACTTTTTCCAATTAAGGCCCAATTGGTACATTTTTAATTTTGCTTTACCTTAACAACACTCATCACTGTTCTGAACAGAAGACTTAATTAAATGCCTGTAAATGAATTTATTTGTATTGTGTTGCGTCCGCGTGGGTATTTTGGTTTGTGTTCTGTTCCGTTTTTATTTACATCCTTCGTTGAATACACAAACGCTCTTACGGTAATGTACGTTACTTTTTTACGACCTCTACGCTTGACTAACTGAGACATTAGTAGTTATTGAATAAAAACTAATTCTAATCAATTCAATTACAAAAACTGTGCAAAACCTTCCTTCTTTGGAACAATACTTTCTCACATATATACATAACTGATCATTACAAGACTTCAGTCAGGATTATTGACCTATTTTCTCATACTACTTATGTTGTGTTTTATAGTCGACTCCGAACCACAGATTTTTGGGAAACTTTTCATGGCAATTTTATTTACTCTGAGTTTTTGCCAGAAATCTGCTGAGAAGAAATCGCCGAAAAAATACTTTTTGTATTTTATTTTGATGTCTGGCCTGGGACTCGAACCCTGACTCTAACGTCTAATAAGCCAGCACACTACCACGGCGACCTATATTTTCTCACACCATATAGTTTTTCTAATATAATTTAAAACATACATACATAATACGGAGTCTCAGTGTGACATTCAATACGAACAGTTGTGTTTTCTGGAGAGATATTTTTTCATTAGTGAAATAAATAAAAGCGCGTTTTTCTTTGATCAACATTTATATTTGATTAATTATAATAATTAACTGCAATGCGCACTAAGCGTAAAAAAACTCGGATACGAGCTAGTAATCTAAAGGCTGCAAAGTCTTTTACAACAATTCACAATGACAATAGATTCTAAGTGTTTTCTGATTTGCAAGATAATTCTAGCATTGAAGAAGGTGAACATAGTGAGGACTACGTTAAAATTCCTCTGATAATAGTTGACAATTGTCATAGTTTTAGTGAACTTATAAAATGAATGGTATCCAATTATAAATACAAAAGAATGTCCATAGGAACAAAGGTTATGCCCAACACCATTGTCGACTACGACCAGGCAATCAAAAAATTAAAAGCCAAAGAAAAAAAGTTTTTTACTCATCCAATTAAGGATAACAAAAGATTTAAGCTTTTATTGTTTGGCCTCCCAAACTGGGCATTAAAACAATTATTGAGAAATCTAAAAACTCGTTTAATATTGAACCAACTTAAATAAAAACAAGCAGATCCAATGCCGACGACGCACTCTGCAGTTTTGAGTTTGACAAAAATCAGGTATCAAAAAAGAAGTACTAAAAATTAGATATTTTTATAGCATAGGCGAAATATAAAAGGCCCCACTCAATGTACTAAATGCGCTATGTTCGGCCACGGTTCATCCAATTGCTTTAGAAAATTCGCATGTTTAGGCTGCGGAGGGCCCCATGACTATTAGACTCGTCAATAAAGTAAAACTCCGAACGGGGATCCCGTAGTATACAAATGCTTTAATTGTATCAACAATAAATTGAAAAATGTAAATCATCGTGATGATGATGTTAATTGTCCATCCCGTCGCGAATTCCTTGAAATTCGTCAGCGCGTAGAAAGAAATCAAAGACCTAACAGATCTTATATTACTGATCCAACCAACTTTAATTGGGATGCATATTTTACACCACTGAAGCAGAAAAATAATGAAGAACTTCCAGACAGAGACCTGCGCCGAGCAAATTTGTCGGCGGCGGCGGCTAAAGTCGAAAAGGTTCGGCGGCGGCTTTAAGCCGGCTGTCAGCCGAAATATGGTAAAGTTTCGGCGGCGCTTTTATTTATTTAAATAATTTGCATATAACATTTCCAACATTTATTTAAAGAACAAAGAAGACATGTAAATCCATGTATGAAACATTAGCCTCACATAATTGGTCATTACAACTTTTCAGTCAGGATTACGACCTAGCTTTTCACACCACTTGTGTGTGTGCGTTAATTTTATATATGAGTGTTGGGGCATACAGTTTTAAAATTGACTCCAAATGATAGATTTTTGAGAATCTTTACATGGCAATTTAATTTACTCTCAAAGGTTTTGTCAAAAATTGCAGTAAATTTACTAAATAATCATTGTTAGCAAATCGATTATTCAAAATTAGCGACTAAAGAAAAAATTAGAACAAAAAGTAAAATTACATACGAAGCTAATTACACACATGCTACACGCAGAATCAAAATTTACACACAATATGTGTAATTACACACAAGGTGGCAACACTGGTCTGCTGTGATGCCTGGTTGCTCCACTATGTTAAAGGGCCTTAGATCTCTGCAGCACATTTGAACAAGCAGCCGTGCGTTAGCAAATTTTTCGGAATCTGCATTTTTAGAACTTCCTGACAATAAGAATTTTATTTTGACATGCAAATTTTAATTTTTTTTTGATTTTACGTCACTACCATGAGCACGTAAATGGTTACAGAGGTTTGATGTCGACGCAGAAACTCCAAACCTGAAATTATTTCGCATTTTATAACACTTACAAAACAATTATCAGAAAAAAATATTCAAAATAAAATTTTCCAAAAAAATTTGGCTAAAAGCTAATTGAAATTGGAGTTTCAATTATTGTTTTGGGAATTCAATACCATTAAAAATAGCAAGGTCGTCATCGGAATCAGATGAATTTAACTCATTTAAATTATTGAAATTTGTTGCTGTTTGGTTCTCCATTTTAATTTTTTGTCTTTTAAAACATTTAACGTAAAGTTAAAAGTGTTGCCACATTCACCAAAAACAAGAAAGGGTGTTCAAAATTTCCATATCAAAGAATTTAAAATTTTTCTATTAATATATCACAAAATGAACAAAAAAACTTCAATAATGTATTTAAGTCAAGTAAAACAAAAATATAAATATCATATTTTATATACATATAATTAAAATTTACTGTATACAATTTTAAAAGCATATTTTCATATATTTTAATTTTCTTACATACATAAAACGGCGGCTGAATTTAAGCCGAATCAAGCCGAATAAATTTTCGGCGGCGGCGGCTTTTAAATTTTGTCGGCGGCTTGGCTGTCAGCCGATCGGCGCAGGTCTCTGCTTCCAGCGTTCAGTAGCTCACAAAATGGGCATAAAAACGTTTCATCAAAACGATGACCTCTCAAATGGAAAACTTATGGAAATTTTCTTTAATGCCATAGATGCCTTGGAAAAATGCAGAACTAATTACGACAAATTACGAGTTTTAGGGATGATGCTTAAGCATGTTATATAAACAAAAAACTACTTGTAGTCTCAATGTTATGCATTGGAATGCACAGGCCTCAACTAATCCATCTACTATTTACCAATTGGAACACACCTTACACAAAAAGAACATAGATGTTGTTTTCATCAACGAAACATTTTTAAATCAAAATCATAAATTTAAACTTCATAATTATCGTGTTCACAGACAAGATCGACCATCTCATGGCGGTGGAATTTTAATAGCTATTAAACCTCATCAGTATACATCAAAAATGCCAACTCTAAGTATAGAAAATATTTCAATAAAGAATTTATTAACAATAGACCAATTAAGTTGATTTCTGCCTACTGTCCACGATACACCAGTTCCTTTGTAGCTGATTTAAACTCACAACACCAATATCTGAATTTTTTATCTTTGGAGACCTTAACGACCAACACACCAGTTGGAACTGCAATAAAAACAATACAGCTCGTAGAAAATTATACAATCACCAGTTAAACTCAAACTATTATATTCATTCGGCTTACAGCTTTACTCTTTTTAGACAGAGATCAATAAACAAAGAACCCTCGACTATCGATCTTTTGCTTTCAAATTCTAGCCTTAATATTTCTGCAATTCAAACTCATCCAGGTATCTTAAACTCTAACCATGTACCCATTACGTGTCCAATATATGGTTATTTTGTACAGAAAACAAAACTTATTCCAAAGTACAGTCTTGCCAACTGGAACCGTTTAAGTAGATTTGTTGGCACCGAAATTCAAAAATAATTTGTACACAATAAGCGTTGGTGAACAAAATATTAAAAATATTGTATGAGCGCCCTGGTAGTCTAGTGGGTAGTGTGCTAGACTATTAGCGTGAGGGTCGTGAGTTCGATTCCCACCAGAGGCTCTGGTCTGTGACACTACACCGGGCATATGGTCGATGTTACTCAGCTCGTACATGAATATAATATAATTTGTAATTGTATTGTAATTCTTAAATAAATAAAAAATAAAAATAAAAAAATATTATAGAAAAACTAACTTACATCGTTCAACAAGCAGCTAAAAAGGTCCCTTTTAAACAAACTATAAAGTGTGGCAAAATAAACTTTCCCAATTAACATAATACCATATTGGTCAAAGAAATAGGTACAGACGGAAACTTCAAAGATCAATTTTAAATACAGAAAGGTTATTCTAAAACAGCTAAATATTTTGATCAATTTCCACGTGTCAAATGACAGAAACAAGAACTGGAATGTATTTTTACATAGCTTACCAGCTGGTAGCAAGAAAATGTGGATGATAAATAAAGCGATAAGAGGTAAAAAATCAAAAGTTCAGAGCCTGACAATAGACGGCGCTGAAGTATTTGATGGTGTAACTAAGGCAAATGCTATGCAGTCGTGTTTGAAACATCACACCAAATAACGTTTAATTTGTCACCAACTGCAGACGACATGGTTACAAAATATATTCAATGGATAGATTTACAACAAATTCCAGAAAATATTATTAGTAATTTTACTTTAATAGATGAAGTAAAATTTTATCTAAGGCACCAGGCGTAGATAGAAAAAAGCCTATAATTTTAAGAAAGTTCTCTGATAATTTTTTTAGTCTGTTAACTAAATTATTCAACTGGTGCCTTGCAAACGGCTATATTCCAAAACAATTTAAATTAGCTAATGTGATACCAATTTTAAAACCAGGAAAAAATGTCCGTTCCCCCAGAAGTTATCGGCCGATGAATATGCTAAATGGAATAGACAAAATTTTCGAAAATATAATATTAAGTAAATTAAATACATATACTACCGAAAACAATATCTTAAGCAAAGAACAATTCGGTTTTAGAAAATACCATTCAACAATACATCCAGTAAAGCGAATAGTAAACATGATCTCCACAAACAAGGAACAACGTAAAAGTACAGGAATAGTTTTTCTTGATATAGAAAAAGCCTTTGGTTCAATTTGGCACAGATTTGGATATCCGCCTTATTTACAAAAGATTGTAAGAAGTTTTCTATCTGATAGATACTTTAAAATTCAAATGGGCAATACATTCTCTATACAAAGACCTATTCATGCAGGCGTTCCTCAAGGTTCAATTTTATCGCCTACCCTTTACTCAATATTCACCTCTGACTTTAAAACACAGAGAAATCAAAGCACTACTTTGTATGCTGATGACACCGCAATTATAATCTCTGGCAAGGTACCCAATGCAATTGTGAAGAAGATGCAGAGAAATATTTTAACAAATGGAAAATAAAAATCAACCAAGAAAAAACACAAGCCATTATTTTTCCGTTCAATAAATCTCCAAAAAGGATACCAAATACAACATTTAACATTCAAGGAACTTCAATTCGGATAAGCCAAAACGTTAAATACCTTGGTATATTTTTTTTGATAAACTCTTAACGTTCAAACATCATATTATTCAAACGTGCGAAAAGGCCCTAAAATGCGGTAGGGCTCTCTATCCGCTGCTAAACAAAAAATCTCAGCTGAATACAAAAAACAAGCTCTTACTATATAAAGCGTGTATTCGGCCAATAATGACCTACGGTCGTCAAGTATGGTCAAAAAGATGTTCAACAACAAACTTAAAGAAGCTTCAGATTATACAAAATAAAAACTTGTAAATTATTAACAATCTAGCAAGAAGATATCCCACCAGTCTCTTGCATTCTAAATTCAAACAAGATATGTTAAATACGGTCATAAATAAATTAACTACAAGATTTGAAGACAGAAACAGGTCTTCTAATTTTGAAATATTAAGAAATTTGTAATAGTTATCAAGTAATGGATGGCAGTAAAATTTTGTGAGGTTTTTACTATCTTTTCCTCCAAACTGTAAATTGTTATTAAACTTGTAAATATATAATAAAAAAAATAATGAAATTTATTTGCTGCAATACATTAGTAAATACTGAAATCTTTTAAATATAATATATTTAAATATTTTAATTGTAAATTGTGATAGAGAATAATACATAATTGGTCATTACAACCCTTCAGTCAGGATTTCGACCTAGCTTCTCACACCACTTATGTTGTGTACGTTAATTTTATACATATTTTGAGAAGCGCTTCATGGCAATTTTATTTACTATCAGAGTTTTTCCAGAAATCTGCTAAAAGGAAATGGCCTAAGAAATAGTTTTTTCATATTTCGCCTTGATGTCTGACCTGGGATACGAACCCGATCTTTTCGTCTAATAAACTAACACACTAGCTACTAGACTACGGCGACTACAAAACATACTTTCCAATAAATTTACAAAAACAAACTAAATTTACAAAAGGAAATTTAGATATTTGAAATACATTGTTGTGACCGTTGTAATTATTAACCCTAAATAAAAGACATTGAATAGTGTAGTAAATATAAAATTTATTCTCTTTAAAACGTACGATGCAACAACCGGCTTTAAAAAATGTGGATTGACAGTTGTAATAACAGTGATGCCAGATAGGGTTTGATCAATCTACACTGTAAATATTTTTAGATACTACAATTCTTCTTTACTTAGTTTGAGATCCATAATCATCCATTATATAGTCATCTAAATACTGAGGTGGTCTACGGCATCTTCTTACGGGTCGGCTGGGCCGTTGACTCTGTTGTTTTTCCGGATTATGACTTGAAATTGGGTGTTGGTTATTCCCACTAGATTCAAGGGTTTCTGTTGGATTTCCTAAAGTGCTTGGTACTTCATTAGTACTTGGTAAAGTTGCTTTTGTCGTTGGCAATATAAATGGATAATATTGCATTTGTTGCTCAACTTCTTGGCCTCCATTTCATATATTTGAATTTTAATGTTGACTATCTAATGTATCTTCAATTTTAATATTGGTTAAACCAAGCTGATTTACATGATGTTTAAAAACGAACCAATCATCCAGTTTGACGATGTAATGTAGATGACCTATTTTTTGAGAATGACACCTAATTTCCATAAAGGTTTAATAGAGGAGTAATATCGGGCATGCACTCGGTCTTCCTTACTTAAATTTCGGACTTTACCTTGAAGTATAGAACTTTTACCCGAATTTGACGGTTTCAATGCATCTAATTTTATTCTAATTTGTCTGCCGCGGTCCATTTCTGAAGGTGTTTTACAATTACGAAGAGATGTTGCTCTATATCTGAATTCAATTTCTCGAATTTTCTTCGAAATTGGTGATTAATCGTTGACCATTGTAGCTTAGCGTTTGTTTGAGTGTCTGGACGCTTCTCTCAGCTAATCCATTTATGGCTGGATGGCCCGGAGCTATAAATTTCTGGACTATACTGGACTCGTTACGAAATGTTGTGAATTCATCACAAATGGTTGCATTGTCCGAATTGTCCGAAACAATGACGTCAGGATACCCATTTCTCGCAAAAATATTATTAAGAATTTCTATGGTGGAATTTGATATGGGTGCAGATGTGGTCACCCCCACCTCTGCCCATTTAGAATTTGAATCAATAACATCGGGGAAATAGTGTCCTTGATATGTATACGTTGCCATATTATGTTCCGGTTCCTGCCATAGATGAAGTACTGCTTTTGGAGGATTCTTTCTTACGGATGCACAAGCGGAACAGGAGCGTACGTACTTTTCTATATCCTTATCAATTGATTTCCAATACACATAACGTCTCGCCAGCTATTTCATTTTGGTTATACTGTAGTTTTGACTTTCCTGCATTTCACTTAAGTGCACAAAATTTATATTTCGAATATTTATTTAACCAAACCCATATAAATTATTTAATTTAAGTGTATTCTTCATATCTGCACATTTAAGATACGTGTATAATATTTTTGGAAGCTTTTACTAGTTTTGGTTAAAATAATTTCATAATAGAGTTCAAATTTGAACAATAGACTTTTTGTTAAAAAAAAAGTCGTATACGATTCTATAAATCGACTTTCGAACATTCACCTTTTTGTCTAAAAAGGTCGAAGTCGACTTTATACCCTACTTTTATTCATTAAAATTATTTGCTGTTAGCTGCTTTTTTGGGCAGTAAACTTAAACGCACTTACCAGCATTAATGAGCAGGTCAAATGATAAAAAAATCTGATATAACTATTTCATAAGCCACCAATATTTTTAACGTTGGAGTTTAGATTTAAGTTTTTATCCCTAGAGAAAATACAACTTCCAAATCTACTGTTGTCTGTAGTGAGTTGGTTACAACTTATAGCTTTATTAGTCGCCCTTCTACATATATGATAAAATAAATTGGAATTCCTGCTTCGTTTTGCACAAAACCATTACTATCGAGGTAAGGAAATGCCTCAGGTGGTACATATCCAGAATGTATAAATTTCTTTATATACTCATGTTCAGTTTAATAGGGTGCCAGAATCATGTTGTTATCATAACATATAGGGCATTTGGTGACGTGATTTCTTATTAAATGGATGACAAAATTGTCAATTCGGCTAACTTTAGCCTTATGGTAAAGTTTTTTGTTGGAAAAGCATTTAATATAGCTACTGTTAGGCGTCCGAAACAGGTATGTACAACTCCTCAGGCATTTTCTTTCAAAGACTCTTAACTTTTCCATATATGAAGGCGATATATTAAACCATATTTGGCAACCGTAAGTGAGAATTGGAGGTTTTATTTGCATCCAAAGAAAGCATTCCTAGTTTTTTTATGCTGAATGTTAATGTGTGAATTAAAATATAAAAACTTATCTAAATTAATACCTAAATATTTCACTAAATCTTTGTTTGGGATACTTATATTGTTATTTGCTTTAATACCAAATGATATTTAATAATATTGACATTGCATTTTCCTACCGTAGGGCGAAAAAGTATGGTTTCACATTTGTCAGTGTCTATTTTCATTTGCCAGTCAGCTGCGTGCTTTTCAACAATTTCAAATATATTTTGAAGATTCGCATTAATTTTTTCGATGGTATATCATTACATCATCCGCAAACGCAATTATGTTATACATTTTCGTTAATAAATTATTTATAAATATATTAAACAGAATATATCAAACAGAACTGTGCCTTGTTGTAATCCATTAATAGTATTAAACTTTCTGGAACTAGTTTTGTCTTTGTCACAGACATAGAAAGTTTTATTTGGTTTCATATTATGCACTAGAATTACAAGATATTTAGGGCATTTGTAGCTCATTAGCTTGTAGATTAAACCAGGAATCCAAATACTGTCGAAAGTTTTTTCAAAGTAAGAAGTAAGTGAATTGTATGCATTGTTGAGTGTTTATGTTTGAAACCAAATTGCCGGTCATTTATTAAGCTTTCGTTTCTGCAGAATTCCGCCAGATTATTGTTAATACACGTCTCGATGTTAGGCAGCAAGCTAATTGCTCTTAAATTCTTGGGATTAGAGGCGTCTTTATCCTTTTTAGGCAAAACTATAACTTTTGCTGTTTCCCAAGCTCTAGGAAAATAGGAATTGTTAAGCATATTGTTGAAAAGGATAACATATTCGAAAATAATTTCTTCAGGCAGATTCTTCAAAATAATATTTGGAATATTATCAGTGGCCGCAGATAGTTTCTTCTTTAGGCTCCTGAAAGTATAAACAAGTACATCCTTAGATGTAAAATAAAGTTCTCTCAAATCATTGGCCTTTTTCAATACATTACATGTCGTAATAGTCGATCTATAGCCCTCATAATCAACAATTAAAAATGTCAGTGTGTAGTTGATTTTTACAAACAAATTCTTTAAACGAGTGATTTGATTCAAGAAAAGTGCCAATCGTATTTAGTTTTTGATCGACATCATCTATATATATATAAATTAATGTGTGTTTGTTTGTTTGAAGTTTATAGACGGCTAAACGGCTGGACCGATCTCTTCTGGAAGGAACTATAGACTATTTTTTATTTTAAAATTTCAAGTAGGCGAGGTGCCACGCCCATATACCCAATAAGTATTTAATATCGCATATCTCATAAACTTCAACAGCTATAGGCCTTAAATTTTGTATGGACGACTTTAACTTTTATATGAATAAAATGGGCGAATTGGTTATAGTGGTGGTGTCACATCCCATATAAAAAATATTAAATTAGTATATCTAAGAATGTATTACAGTTAGACTCCTTAAATTTTGCCGAAACTACTCTAGTATCAAAGTGAATATTTTAGACAAAACTGGACTGACTAGCAATAGGGGGCGTGGCACCTCCCATATGGATATAACTATCTATATATTTAAAAATGGCCGGACCGATTGTTTGGAAATTTTAACAGCACCTTCCTGTATGTGTGGACGGGACTATAGACTTCTTTATATTTTTAAATTCCAAGTAGACAAGGTGCCACGCCCACATACCCAATAACTATTTAATGTATCATATCTCATAAACTACAACAGCAAGATTCCTCATATTGTGTATGGACAACTTTGACATCTGTATGGACAAAATGGGCAGACTTAATATAAAAATATGAAATTAATATATATAAGAAAATATAACACTTAGATTCCTAAAATTTTGTCGAATCCAATTTAGTATAAATATGAATATTTTAGATAAAAATTCGCTGACTAGGAAAAGGGGCGTGGTAATTCCCATATGAACTAAATTTAAAACTTCTTATATATGTAACACTGAAATCCATATAAATAATTTCGGGAATAAATTGCCGGACTATATGATATAAAAGTTCGTGTACATGGAAAACTATTACAGCTAGAATCTAGCATGAACCACTTTGACACACATATGAATATTTCGGGTAAGGGAAATAAATGGACTCTATTTTTATATGAATTCTTAGACAGAAAGTAAATACTAAACATCATATAACTGATAAACTATTGCAGCTGAAGTCAAGTGTATTGCCTTTTTATTCCAATACCAATTTCATTATACGTTTGGGACATGTCTAACTTAGGTACCATTAACAGTAGACACAGACTATCGATGACACTATACTGACTAAATTTATTAACTTCCTACAGCATACATAACTTTTTAAAGACCCAATTGTGGTTATATAATACAGACCAAACATTTATGGTCGGGTCACCCTAATAAAATATATTACATATTTTCTATTGCTCAAAATTTTTTATTTTAAAAATAAAAAAATGTGCCCTGATATTTTATATTTGTATAATAATGATTGGAAGAAAGTACTTAAACAGTACTTATAATCTTTTTCCCAGATTCTAAACGAGTTAAACATTTATTTTGTAAGTGATCATATTGTGATAAATTAAAACCCAAAAAAAAAATGGTGCCTAAAAAATTTTCGCTTTCGAACTGCACCATAAATGCAGTTAATTTACAATCACAGAGGGCTGACGAAATTCCCGAAGAATAATGTTCGTCTGAGTGCTGAAAGGTCTAGAGCCTCCACACCTAGAGCTGCTAAGAATCCAGTTCAACGTAATGACCGTGACCAGTACAAATTGATGAACGTTTAGAAAGGGAAATAACACGATCGTAAAGAGCAGGAGCTAGAGAAACACCAGATCAGCGAGATACGTATAGGAATAGAGAGACTATGACTATCATTATCTAGAGCTGCTGAGACACCTGATCAATGTAATGCACGTCTTAAGCGAAAACGATCCCAATGATCAAGATCAAGAACTCACGCCGGATCCACGCGATGCGCGTCTAAGTCTGCCGAAGGTACTGTTAAAATTTGAAAGAAATCGGTCCAGCCGTTTAGTCGTCTATAGACTTCAAACAAACAATCCCACAAGCAAATAAACACACATTCCTTTTAATATATGCATATAGATATCGATAGGAGTAGCGAAGCACGGCGGGTTTCAGTTAGTTTATTATAAAGTTATTACTACCCGTTTCCCTTTCTAAATCATCGGGATTGATTCCTGCATTTCTTAACAATATTTCATTATCTTAGGAAATATTAATAACATTGATACTAGAAGATTTTTTAACTTTAAAGAGTTATTTTACTACACTTAACATATTTTCAGGGTTTTATGATTTTTAATTTAGCTTTCAATAAATTTATTGCTGTTTGCGGTAAACTATATTCCAATCGGTTACATTTTTTA
The DNA here is from genome assembly GCA_014635995.1 of Sarcophaga peregrina. Taxonomy (NCBI): domain Eukaryota; kingdom Metazoa; phylum Arthropoda; class Insecta; order Diptera; family Sarcophagidae; genus Sarcophaga; species Sarcophaga peregrina. The sequence continues at coordinate 88,532,543 of CM025789.1, forward strand.
ATGATAGTAACTATTTTACTTTTTTCATGTTTTTCATGCTGTTTTCTTATAATTGTATCAAGTATATTATGATTTGTATTTGTAAATTTTGGAATAAAATCTTGCAACCTAAGTAATCAAAAATCTATTTCTGAGTTTGTTAAATTTCTATTGTTCGGAATTAATTGACTACTGTCTAATTTTCTTCTTATATTATTATTTGTGAATTTGTTCCAAGTAGTCTTCTTGTAAATCAGTTTTAAAAGATGTATTCCCTTATAAATCTCCAAAACTTTATCATTCTCTACAACTAAAATATCGATCTGTAGTGCATTATGATCGCTATCATAATTAAGGGTTTTTAGGCAGTTTATTGAACTATTTACTTTCTAAATGTTTAGGCGAGAATTAGCTATATATCTAGAAAAGAACCACAACGGGGATGTGGAAGCAAAGCCGACGTATATAAAGAGCACCTAAACATTATTTTGCAATCGGAAAGAAATTCCTTAGGTCTGTTACCTTTTGCATTTCTTGCGATGTTAACCCAATCTTTATGTTTACAAATCATATGACCTGCGAGGATAATAAAATGTTTGGATTCTGTAAATTTAAAGTTTGAAAAAGTTGTATCAAATCTGATTTAAATACGCCACCATTGTTACCCGATGGGTAGTAAGCTGAAATACAAATAACATTCGGTTATCCATCAATGTGATTTTAATTACACATATTTCAAGATGTTTGCTTTATATTGTCCTTTATCAAAATTGCAGTACCATCACCTGCTTTAGCATTCTTTCTTTAAAGTTTTAAGCTTCGAAAATAGAAAAAATAGTATTAATTCTAGTTACTTGTAAGTGTAATTGTATATTGAGGTTTACAATTTAGCTGGCTATGTTTTGAATGGATTGATTTAGTTGCGTCAGTACATTTTGAATTGAGTTAAAACTGCTTTGGTTTTGTACATTGTTATTTTTTACCACATCAGCGAAGTTATGATTTTTGTTTTTTGGCGTATAATTTGTATGCATCTGAGTTAGGTTTTGTCTTCTGGAATGCATCTTTTATTCTAGCTCTTTATACTTCTCGCAACCCTTGTATGACGCCGGATGGCCATATTTCTTGCACAACATACAAAATAATTTTTCATTGGGAGTACTTTTTGGAAGCGAATATTTTCCAATATCATACAATTCACTACATTTTACACACCTATGGGGGAGGAAACAATTGGAAGCGCTATGGAAGAAACCTTTTGCAGTTTCTACATTGAAAATTTCGGTCTTTCTTTGGGCTTCCCAGCTGACACATCGATATAATAGAGCTTTGATAGATTTAATCTCGTTGAATTCGCTTTAGTAATTTGTACTAAATAAAGAGGTAGCGTATATCCCTCAGCTGTTCCTTTTTTTGTCGTAAAGGGGCTAACCTTTATAAATTTCAAATTTTCGTTTTAGAATTTACACAATTCATTAAAAATATCATTCAAATCAGTGTCTGCTCTTTGACCTCTAAGTAAATATGTCTTTGCTTTAGTATCCTCTGGAGTATATGTAAAAAATTTAGTTTTGCTTTTCTCTAAATGAGCTTTAACTCTGAAAAAATCATCTAAAGGTGACAAAAATAATGATATTTTTTTTATTAAACTAGCAGATTGTACCCGGCGTTGCGCGGGTTATTTTTTTGTCCCTTTCACCCTTTTTGAACCCATTTTGGTTGACCTTAGAAACGGAATACCTCCAATAGCTATTTGGGAAACTTTACCAAGCTAAATAATATAAAATTACCTAGAATCATTTTTTCTCCCTTTGTCCCATTTTTTCTGTCCTTTGGTCAAATTTTTTTAAAGATTTATAGCCTATAATCTGCCCAGACAAAAGCTCGACTTATATGCTATGCACTCAATTTGCCCGTTTTTGACCCCTTTCTCTAATTTTGGGCCCCCTTTTGGTTCAACTTTAGAAACGGAATACCTTCAATACTATTTGGGAGACTTAATTAAGCTAAATCCTAAAAAAATACCTTTAAAACAGATAAAATACAGCATTTATGCATAAAAGTATTATTTTTTCTCCCTTTGTTCCATTTTGTCTCCCGTTTTGGTCAAAATGTTTAAAAGATTTCCTATAACCTGCACCGACAAAAGCTCGACCTACATATATCCCAAATTTCAAGAAAATCGGTCCAGGTGTTCAGGCGTGATTGGCTAACAAACAAAAAAACAGACTTACAGAAATCGTTGCCTTTTCTTTCTTTAGATGATCTCATAGAAGCAGCTCGAGTGGACGTTGTTGGTAGTTCTTGATCATTTACATGCTTTTGATATATCTTTAAACACTCTTCATCACAATTTTTATCATTGTCAAGTGTAGCCCAATAATTGTTTTTTACTTGTTTCGACATTTTATCACTTTGAGTACTGATCTTTCCTTTTCCTGGAATATACGTAATTGTTTTTGGATGGATCAACTACATTATTATCTTCTGTGCTTTGCTTATTTAATTCACTCATATAAAACACATGAAATATATATTAATAAATTTGTTTTTGAAGAGTTTTTTGAAGAAATAAATAAACGTGATTAATGTGATAAATAACCGTGATATATTTAATGAAAATAAAAGAATACACATCGAAAAAAATCATAATCGAAAATCGATCACCGCTGAACGTCCGTGTGATACGGTCGTCACGACCGAATTCCCTCTTTACATATCTGATTGCCACTATTTATTTCATCACTCTTCGCAATTTTTATTTCATGAAATAATTGCAACAAAGAAAACATGCATACTAAATTTTTTTTTTTTTTATCAAAATACCGTTATTTTTTGTTGGTTTTCTTTAGTAGCCAACGTCACTTTTTACCCAGTTTTAGAGCAACGAGACGAATGCCAAATTCCATTAATTGTAGAAAATGAACTCGACTTGCTGTCGGCAGGAGGAGGAGGCCGTCTTGCTGCCCATAACATTTTACAACACCCTTGTTACTGCTAATTGATGACATAATTTTGCGGCACATCAAAAACTATACGCAGGCTGAGGCAAATAGACAACTTAGCTATACAAATTGGATTATGTCTTTACAAGAGCTGGCCAAATTCTTTTCAGTTTTGTACGCTAGGGGTACTTGTGGATGCAAAATATAACTGTAAATGATTTATGGAACAAAAAATGGGGAGAGACTTTTTTTTCACAAACAATCTCTAGAGACCGATTCAAAGATATAATGAAATATATTCGTTTTGACATGCGAGTAGAATGAACTACTAGACTGAAAACAAATAAGTCCGCCTTAATTGCGTATGTTTGGGGCCGTTTTGATAAAAATTTAAAATCCTTTTATAGACCAGGTAAAAACATAGCTGTTGACGAACAACTCTTTCCTACAAATCAAGATGCAAATTTAAAAAAAAATGACAATCGCTCACGTAATACTACTTGGCGAGGATGTTGTAATACGTCTAATGGAATCTTTTATAAATAAATGCAGAAATGTGACGACTGACAATTTTTTTACCTCAGTGTCGGTAACAGAGGGATTGCTTTAAAAAGGTAAAACTCTAGTTGGGACAGTCCATACAGCAAGACGGGATGTTCTACCATATGTGAAAAAATCGAAATTAAATTTGTATCCCCATAAAGTTCTAAAAACCGAAAATAATAAGTGCCTTCTGACGGTTTACCAAGCAAAGAGACACAAAAATGTTTTATTGCTGAGTACTTTCCACAACGTGGTTGAAATAAATGAAGGTGATACCAAAAGCAAACCCAATACCGTGACTTTTTGTAATTCAACCAAATCTGGTGTTGATGTTGTTGACCAAATTGCGAGAAAATATGGCACAAAGTCAAGCTCAAGAAGATGGCCAGTACAAGTTTTTTTCAACATATTGGACTTGGTAGCAATAAATGAATTGATGCTAGTCCAATAAGTAACATATAAAAATATTCGTAGAAGAGAATTTATTTTACAAGTAGCATCTGAACTCAGTCACATTGACGAGCAGCCGCAAACGATAAAAATTCAACCACAAGTTTCACATATTCAATCGATAAAAGGACGACATTGTCATAAAATTGGCTGCAAAAACAAAATAAATAAAATGTGTGAAATATGACAGTAACCCCTATGCAGAACTTGAACTCGTGTAAAAGACAGATTTTAAAAAAAACATTATTGACCTATTGGAGTCAAATGACCTCTACCAGTGTTTTGCATACGTACATAATTTGGACATTACAACCCTTCAGTCAGGATTTTAACCTAGCTTCTCACACCACTTATGTTGTGTGCGTTAATTTTATACGTAAGTGGCGGGATCTACAGTCTATTAAGGTATATTAATTCTTCCGTCTTTCTAGTGTTAATATTAAATACATTAAAATAAATATAAAATCGTTGAAATGAATCTAAAAATGCTGAAGTGATAACACTGGCTAACAGCTAAATTAAAGAAAAACAAAATGAGCCATTTTTCTTTAATTATTTTTGTTTACTTCTTTTATTGTTTTGTTTACCTAAATACATATGACACGTTTTTACGCACTATAATTTCACTTATGTTTTTACATTCACTAGACGTTTCTTATTGTTGCGGTACCATTTTGTTACGTAAGAGTAACTGAGTCTTTACTGTTGCGGTTACAGTCCGCCTAAGTTTTAAGGCTCAGTTATGCTCAGTAATGGAATGTAAATGTAACAGTAAAGGCTCAGTTATGCGACAGTAACGTACTGTCCGTAAAAATGTAAGTAGAACGTAGAAACATATACGTTTTTAGGTAAACAAAACAAATAAAGAAATAAAAATTGCAAAAACTAAAAAAAAATCAAAAATTCGGATGATTTTTTGGGTTTGAGTTTTATAAATCTTTTAAAATTATATGCATAAGAAGATAAAAAAAGAAAAAAATTCAAAAACTTAGTTTTCACTCCTTGAAAATGTTGATTATTATCAGCGCAGTTGTATGTCATTTCCCATAAAATTACCTTTAAACCCTAGAAAGATTCCGGATATTCTCTAGGTAAGTTAAGCTTGCAGAACCTGTAGAAGACACAAAGATGACTACTGCCATTTAGAATAGTGAATCCCGGGCATTACTTGGGAAAAGTCAGGGAATGTGTTTTATGCTTCTTAAGTTCTGGGAGAACAAGTAATTGATATAGGTTTCGATAATAAATCGGTTCTTTCATCCGGCAATGACAGGAAATTGACTTCTTTAAGGGGATGGAAGTTACTGAATTGAGGTTGTGCTCTGGTATCTGACGTCGATTCAGAGAACCCCAACGTCACTGTCGTCAAAAATTGCCAATTGTAGTGAATGTACCACATATTATACTTTACCTCTCTAAAGTGGTGTCAGCGGTCCCCATCCTCCGATTATTTTCAGACACAGATGAATTCCTATGCATCTAATAATCACTTGCTGATTAAACAAGGATGTATACCGCTGGACCAGGTAAAACCAGTTATTGTATCATGACCAAAGATAATATTAAAGCCTTTATCCTTTTTAATTTTAGTAACAAAGACATCTGTAAATCGCAAATAAGAGGCAGGTAACCTGGATAATAAACTGCTACATGTCAAATAAACAAAGAGACGATCCACCGAGCTCTATGACCAGGAAGGCGATATCCTACGAAAACAACAAAAATATCCCTCATATTATATGTTTAGATGCCAACGTACACCGTATCATCTAAGATGACCGTAGATCAACTTGAGGTGAGTTACTTTGTTTAAACAAAGAACAAAAAGACGTCAATCTTGACATTGACAACAGTAGTCTTATCTTTCAATTTAAAAGTGTACGAAGTAACAGAAGATTGCAGATCGAAAATAGGTGGATTAAGTAGAAGAAATATTTTATAATTTATGTGGATATTCCCAATATTTTTTTAATTTTTGTAATAAAAATTTTGTAACACTTAATTTGTTTTTTATTGTTAATCGAACTGTGTACAATACCCCGTCGTATTGAAACGAGTTTCGATTGCAAAAAGTAAGTACAAAGAAAAATATGACACGACACATATACTTTACACAGAAAACAACAACTTTTTCTTTTTCAGTTGGTTAGGCAATCGGTCACTGAAGATACTAAAGATGTTAAAAAATACATCAGGTTAAGAATCACGTCTCTATGAAACATGTAGGACGAAAAATATTTAAAAAAGGGATTTAATTTTTCATGCAAATACCCTTTTTAAGGCCACGAGTATTTTAAAAAGAAAATTTTATTTAATGTTCATTTATTGCTTTACGTTTTAATATTAAATATATACTTATTTCGAATTGGAAGAAAACTTTCATATTATGTGGTAAGAATACAAAATGTGCAAGTAGCACTATGTGCATTCCTCTTTACCCTAAACAGATATGATTGGAATCATATTGTATTTAATAAATCCAGTAAAAATTCAATTTTCATATCGAAATCGCCGTCGTCTAGTAGGTAGTGTGCTGGCTTATTAGAAGTAAGGCAATCTCAAATCGGACATCAAAACGAAAATAAAAAATATTTCTTCGGCGACTTCCTCTAAGTTGATTTCTGAAAAAACGCATGAGTAAATAAAATTTCCGCAAAAGTTTCTCAAAAACTGTAGTTCAGAGACGATTTTAAATTGTAGGCCCCACCACTTATATATAAAATTAAAACACTCAACATAAGTGGTGTAAGAAGCTAGATCGTAATACTGGTTGAAGGATTGTAATGATAATGGTAATGTAATAACGTATGTATGTATAGCAATGTTAAAATAAAATATTTTTTACAGGTATACATACTGTATATAGATATTATTATTTTAAAATAAGTTCTGTTCCATGAATTTAAATTTTTGTTTAACTCGGAAACACATTGGCGTTGGAACAAAAATTATTTGAAATATTAAACACTCAAACCTGTTTAAAAGCTTTTTATATTTTAGCTTTCTTCTAAAACAATTGAAATATGTCCAACTCATTTGCCATATAAAAACTTGTTTATTTTTCTGGCTTGACCCAAAAGCAAATTGGTTCTAAAAATTATTTGAAATATTCAAGACGCAGGTTTAAGTTAGTAGTTAACTTTCAAGACAAAAATTCATTTAGTGTTAGACAAACTCAAAAAGCCTGAGTTAGCTAACTTTGAGGACAGAAAAAGGGCATAAACTCATAAATTATAAGACTTGAATAAGAAATAAAATCTAATTTTTAAAATATTTGTGGCCTTTTAAAAGGACCTTTGGTCAAAAAAGCCATAAAGCATTCAAATAAGCGTTTACTTTCTTTCTGCCCTTTACGGAGTCAGGAAGCCAATTTCATTAGTCTTTTGTTAATAGACGGTAATAGGCTATTATTTATTTATTAAACCCAAAATATATGTTGCAGAAATGCAATATTAATAGCTTAAAATAAGGTTAGAGTTAACGAATAGGAACATTTTTACCCATGTTGGTCAACCTATCATATTTTGGTATTAAGCTGGCGCTTTCTTTTTTGTTTTGAATGAGACACTCAACATGACTTGCACGCTTGGTACAATTGCTGTTTTGCTAGTACTACCCTATTTAGCCCTTATTCTATATGTAACAGCCATGGATGGCACATCAACCAATACATCGATTATATTTTGCCACTACAAAAAGCAAAAATGTACTGTTTACTTTTTGCCCCACCTTCCCACCATATCTGTTGGCCACGTAGCTGCAAAATTAGATGCTAGAGGGGCGACATATAATAAATATTGTTTTGGTCACATACTCAACATGAGTAGTATAAGAAACTAGGCCGTAATCCTGGCTGCAGGGTTGTAGTCAGAGGTGATGTGCTAATTTTTTCGTTCCGGTTTTTGTTCAGGTTCAGGTTCGGTTTAAACCCTTGTTTATAAAAATACATATAAAAATTCGTCAAAAATTGGAAAAAAAAATCAACAATTCTTTTTCAACCAATTCCCGTTATCAGAAATCATCTTTAGTTCCGGAACGCGTTCCTGTCCAAAAAGGAAGTACTGGAACTACGTTCCGCAGCGTTCTGACTCGACAAATCCACTGGTTGTAATGACTAATTAAGTAAATATTTTTTTTTTTCGTAGATTGAAACTAAATTTGGTTGTGGAAGAAAATATTTAGGTCGCATTAAGTGGAATATATGTTATTTTGTTTGTTAAACAAATATCGATTTCACAGTTAATCATTTATGGTCTTCGAGTGGAGATATGATATTTTGCTCCGAAGACGGTGTAACAGTGAAAACACACTCAAGTAACTACATAGTTATTCGCTAGGCTGAATAATACTTTTTTATTTTTCTCGAACCCTCTAAACTTGTTTTATTTGACAAAAACGGTTTTTTTTTTTATCTTTTCACACAAAATTCTTGATTACCGAAATATGTTTCAACTTTTAAAACGGTATACATAAACGTTTTATTCTGAGTTTTGATGAGGTAAACTTGGAAAATGTTATTGTTTTCTTATTTTTTGAAGTTTATTTATTTTTTCAAGTTTTAGTTGCAAAATCTAATCTAAAATATTATTATTTCTCTTTGCGGAATCATTGGCCAACTTCTGGTGCTCACTCAAACCTGAAATTGCCACATTTTCCGATAAACCATCAAGATCCATCAGAAATTCTGAAATTTTTTTAACTAAAAGTTCATTTGAAAAAATATGTATGTACATTAAAAATGTAACTCGACTGTTATGCTCTTTAAATAATAACTAAGATAATTTTTTTTTTATTATTTACATTTGATCAAACGAAGTGTCGATCTCTTCATAAGATAATGTACTTGCAGAATGTCGTCACTTATTCCATATGTTTGTTACTATGAACGGACAAACTTGAAAAAATATGAAAAAAATTCGCATTTGTCAAGTTTACCTCATCAAACTCCACAGCAAATAAAACAAGTTTGGAGGGTTCGAAAAAATAAAAAAAGTATATTTGAGTTCTACTAACTGGACAACTTACACTAGGTAGTTACTCGAGTGTATTTAATTTATTGTATTTTGTCGCACAGTGTAATCCGCCGTTAGTAAAAGAGTTTAAATCTTTCTTTTAAGAAACATTTAAAATCATTTATATCTAACACGTACCAACCCTCGCAATTGTGGAAATGCTCATATTTGGATACAAGATACTATACAATGCTCTTGCACACACATGTGCTGCAAATCTAAAACTCGAGCAGTGTGGTGTTAGCAGAATTATATTTAAAATATAAATTATATAAAAATAAAAGAGTAATACACTTACATTGACTGTATTGAATAAATTTCAAATCTTCAGCAAATGATATTAAAATTTAAGCAAATGGAGTAAGTTTAATAATTTTGGATTGTTTTTGCTTATAGAAAATTATATATGTACTATATACATAAATATATATTATAAATAAATTAACTATATTTAAAATGATTAAATTTTAGATTTAGCAGGTTTAATTGTAGGGAATAATAAAAGATTTCAAAAATTTTATTTAATAAAGTACATAAATGGCTTTACTTTTGAGAAGTATGGCATAACTGCTTATTTCTTTAATTTTTTATGTGCATATGTATGTACAAATAATGTAGAAGAATTTTTAACAAAATCAACAATTGTTCTAGCACACGATAAATTTCTTCTAATTATTTTTGAACCTTATATGTAAGAATAATCAATATTAGGTCAAAAATTAGGGTAAGACGGTTTTTTATGTGAGCTACAACAAAGATTTACACAAGCGTAATGTACACATCTCTTTTAGCAATAGATGCAGACTTTACCCAAAATCTTATTTATTTCATAGAAAATAAACTAAAAATACAATTCACAAAAAAATCATTTTATTGGATAGCTCTATAAAATTCAACCACACTAATGAACTAATAGAGAAATTTTATAGCCAATACTTTAATAAGAATGAAATCATTTCACAGTTATGGGTGTGTGAACGATTCCACCCGAATTCGAAGTATCTTACAATGTTGCCAAAAACGCGTTTTTTTCTCCTTTTTGAACATTGAACTATTTTTTAAGCGTAATATAATACAATAGAGCTAAAACCCAATAAGAATTATAGAATGAAACATAGTTAAATTACTAAAAGGTGGTGGTAACTTACTCCAATACGAAAACAATAGCAGTTTGTTTTAAATGTCAAAAGCATTATGAAATAATAAACAGCTGCCAAATGTGTTATAAGTAAACAAAAATATTAAATAATTATTAAAAATTATAAAATACTAATAATGATGCCGGTTTGTTACAACTTACACATTCATTTGTAACACAAAAATTAAAATTTAATAAGTGGCAACAAAAATAATAAGAAAAATATAAACAAAAAAAAAATGTGCTATCAACACCACTTGTAATGATTTCACCGTCGAAAGAATATTTTAGATTTTAATACAACGTTATTACTTCTTCGTTGCCCATATATTATTTACTATTCCTAAGACACATACTACTATACTGCATAATACTAAGAGAACGGGGGAGCATTTAATTAAAAAGGAAAATAATATTTTACCGTCATAGCACAATTCAGCTATAAAATATTAACCACAATAAAATACTACTAAAAATTTGCTTCTATTAAACCATTAATCAGCTAAGATTTGACTGGAAATGGCGGTCGCAGGTAGGTTAAAAAGTAAAGCGGTTTTTAACATAATTCTTGACTGCAAAATAAAATTTAAATAAACATATCAAAAAATTTATAAGTTTTAAAATCGTCCATACCAAATGGTCAATTAATTTGGCCAGTGGTGGCCGAAGTAGTTGGTTGAAGTACCATGTTTGTCATGCAATGTCATAACCTGCTTAGTTCCTGCTTAGGAAGCGTTAAATACACAGAACGAAGCGCACTGAACAAGACTACTTCTGAAATAAAAGGTTAACGGATTAATTTTAAAAAAAAGCTCTCAACATGGCAAGATACCGGTCTCCGTTTACTGTAACGGCAACTCTTCGCTCGTTGCGAAAGAAATAAGGATCAATGATGCCAATGGTAATTCCTTAACGGCTAATTGCAATATCGATTTAATCAGAAATGAGCTGATATATATAAAGGACATCATGTTAAGAACGACAATGAATCGATATTTCAGGACAGCAGTAATATTCTCATCGGTACGAGTAATAATGTCTTGCTGCGATTAATAATTGTACGTTAAATTAAAGTTATTGTTTTCGCGGTTTTCTTTGTGTTTTGGTCGACAACATTTTTATGTAGTTGCGTTACAAGTAAATATTGTATGTATTTGTATGGAATACTCATTGTAGATTCACTGCTATTTTATTTATATAAGGTCGGCATTTTTAAGATATGCTCAGTTGATTTCCAGATTTGTTGCATTGCGGACAGCCTTTGGACATTCTTACTCCCTAAAGATTTTTAAATATAAAGAAATTATTTATGTGTTAAATAATCAGACATATATAAGTACAAAGGATTATATGATTGAGAGTAATACTCCTATTAAAAATTTATACACACATACAAATCAACTGTCGAGCTTAAATTTTTATTTCCACAAAACGGTTTTTTACAGACTGAAAGTAAAATGGTAAGTAAAAAATATACATATTTATTTATGATCGATCTTCAAATTTTAAGCAAATATTTATATGTCCGTATGTAGTATTTATTTAGGAAGAGCTACATATTCACAATATATGTATGTATGTATGTATATACCAGTATAATAATTTACTTTTTGAAAAATCTATACAAAAGGGAGTGTAAGACTTATACATATCTACATACGTATGTATTGTGCAGATGATAAACGCATGTTGACTTGAATTTTCCATAAAAAATTAATTAAGGAACACACTTATTCTTGTGTAAATTTCACGATATCCATATACACATACAATACATTCATATATAGTGTTTTTTTATGCAACACTATTCGATTGTGCATCAATACATATATGTAGGTCCTATAATTAATAAAAAGTTTCCAATTTGTTGCTACAGAATTTCTAAATTCAATTTTCTTTCACTTTTTCTATTTATTCTATTTCGAAATTTCTTCGTCTGTAATTTCAAACTAAGAAATGGATAATGCCTTGCCTAGAGCTTTTATATTTTTTTTTATTCATAAAAAATCAATCTCAAAAATTTTTTGAATTTTTATAAGATTTTTTTTTTTTTTTTTTTTTTGAAAAATGCAAAGGCTGTGGTTCGTCTTCCTTTCACTTTTTCTCCAATATATCACTATTTTTGTAATTTTTAATCAATTTTCTTTGTCTCTGTTAGCATAACATTCACTATAAAAGAATATAACCTTCATAGCTAACTTTACACACATAAACAAAATTCGTACAAATACAAATTTTTATAATCTTAATTTATTTCATTTAAACGTTAATTTTTATAAAATGTTCAGAAGAAAACACACAGGTATAGTGTGCGGTATAGTTTTCAAAACTAACCCTATGCGAGTTAATTTTAAACAAGATTGGTGGGAATTACAGTTAAATATCCCGTTCACAATCTTAAAAGCCATTTTCTTTTCTTAGCAATTTATTGAAATATTTTTTTACGTCTGTTAAACAAATATATAAAGATAGTGAAAGCAATCCAAAATCTTAGTACCGTGATCAAATAATCATTCCTCAGTTGATTTGACTGTAGTTTAGATCCTTATTTGTGACTTTATCTGCCTGTCTCGGTTCCAAACCTAATATAATTAGACTTGGATAGAAATTTGTATTCGAAAATACGTTAAAGAATACCCGACATGGTGCATTTACGCTCTTTTAGATCGACTGTGTTAAGTGTTTCCAGCATTTGAATCTGACGAGATTAATGCAAATAGACATGTATTGGAAAACATCTGTTTTAAGACAAAAATTTCACTACTATCCGATGGAGACTCACTGTAAGAAAGTTAAAAAATAAACTTAGATTAGCTAGAATTACGTTTTAGTTTCTAATTTTTATATATTTATATTATATTATTATTTACCTATATAACTTTTTATTGTATTTATATTTTTCAGTTAAATAAATTTATGACTTACTGTTATTCTGTGTATCTATTTTCGCAAATCCATAAACGTTTACACTTTATATATATATGTTTATATATGTTTATATTGTGTTAAAGCTTTAAACATTGTGTTACTTCTACATATGTATGTACATACATACTGTATACTTACTACGTACATATGTATGCGATTTAATACTTTTTTTTACAACTTTCAAATCTTATACGAGTATCTGTAGAGTTTACTTAATCAAAAATACAAATAATAATAGCAGTTTCTGGAGAGTTTCATGTGCACATGCATGTCCGTCGGTTATATATAAAACACACCCTTTATTTACTACCAGCAGTCTTCTTGTACATAAAACAATTACATTTATCACGAAACTCTAAAAATGTATTCTGGTTTATTAGTTACTGGCACTTTATTCTTTCACTTTGTCCTATAGTTAACGCTTAGCTAAATTATAATGGGGAAAATAGTGATGGAAGTAAAGAAGTGATTAACTACCAAATCGTAAGAAATAAATTAGTAAATAGTTAAATCTGCCAAATGCAAAAAATCGTGTATGTTCAATAAATTACTTTAAAATCTTTAATTATTTTTGTTTTCAGTGTTAGCCCCACAACCAATAAAGTATTGAATTGGTAGAAAGGAAAAAACGAAGTCGAGAATTTCTGTTTTCTTAACGGTTTACTTATTTTTAAAACCAGGAATTGACTTTTTAATAGGGCAACGTTAATTTTTCAATAATTCCGGAATTAGATACTATTCAGGAATATTTCAAAAAATATTTTGAATAATCGAAATCGTTCTCAAAAACAAGTTTAACATTGAATTTTTTTATTCGTTTTGAAAAAAATATGTTTGAAATATGGAGTAAATTTTTCGTATTTTTGTCTTAATACATACATAATTCGCCATTGCAAGTAAGGATTGCGACCTAGCTTCGCACATCACTCATGTTGTGTGTTCTAATTTTATAGATGAGTGGCGGGACCTACAGTTTAAAGTCGACTCTGAACAACAGATTTTTGAGAAACTTTTCATCGCAATTTTATTTACCATAATAACGACAATAGCAACAACTTCAAATACTGTCAATTACATTTAAACATACAGAAACATATGTTTTTTGCTTACAATATGGAAAAAATTTAGTGAAACTATGCCAACACCACATACAGATTGTGCTAGTACAGTTGAGAGTTGGAAAAAACTCTGTCAAAATAAAGTAGATTCTGATTCAGGAAAATCGAATAATTTCTTCGGTGTCTGCCTCTCAGCAGATTAGTGACAAAATCTCTCAGAGAAAATAAAATTGCCATTAGGAGCGTCTCCAAAATCTATCGTTCAGAGTCGACTTTAAACTGTATGTCCTGTCACTCATGCATAAAATTAACGCACACAACATTAGTGGTGTGAGAAGCTACGTCATAACCCTTACTAAAGGGTTTTAATGACCAATTATGTTATGTATATTAAGAATTATAGGTAAAATTATAGGTAGATCTTCCCTTTAGCTTAACGCTCACTTCTACCTTATTATATACTCTATACTAAATCAATAAAAATAAATTAAAATTTGAATGCTATAGCGATCATACCATTTTGCATAGCTAAGAAAATGAATGAATATACATGATAGGAGGTTACGTACGAAGTCAGAGAGAAACTATTACAAAACATTACGTACATATTTTACAAATATGTACTTATATTATTTATGTTTACACTCAAAAAATATTTTATGTTAAAAAATCCTTTTTTAAATTCATAGTCTTGTATGTATATGCTTAAAACCCATTTTGATTGGTTTAATGCACAAATAAATAATTTAGATGATATGGGAAGAGAACAACTTTTTTATAGGCATAAAGCAATATTTTGGAAAAATTCAAAGGTCGGTTATTAGCAGGAGAGGAAATTTATGAACCAAAATTAGTATTCAGCAAATAAATAAAAAACATTATTCAATTATTACGCCTACGATGTATAACTTTATTTATGTTGATGAAATGAAATTCAAAATTGGGTGCATTGCTAATATTTTTCTATGGCTGTAAGTTCTCAACTTATTTTCTCTCTCTCTTACGCACTAATACACAACCAAAAAATTTTTGGTAAGACGCCTTTTGCACGTTGAAATTAGTTCGAAACAAATATGGGAAACTTTTTTGCATTTTTTTTAACATTTCTTTCGCTTTTAAACGTAAAAAATTAATTTCCGAAATTTTGTTTTCTTTTATCGCGTCGTTCTGCTGTTTTTGACAGTTGTAACTTTGTTTGGCATTGTGATTTAGGTTCAAACACAAGACATGAACATTATATGAATGTTATATTTGTTATTATATTATAATATATTATATATTTATGTATTATTATTTTTTAATATATTTCCCCTATTTAAATTATATTCCTTTTAATAATTTTCATTTTTTCACCTTTTTTTTAATTAATTGGTTTGGCGCTAAAATTTTTCTTTTGCTAATGTTTTGATTTCAAACACAAAATAAACAAAGCTAATGATATTTTAAACAAGTTTTATATTAACACCGTTGACTAACTACGAGTCATCTCTTGCCTACTTTTTCTTCTAAAAAACATCATTTTTGCCTTTTGATGATATCTACGATCTAAAAATAGTTTTTAGTAATATAATGTGAAAAATCAAATTGTCGTTATTGGCCAGTTTTCTCAAAGTTGCCGCGGCAGTCAAGATGTTAACTTCTCTATGCGGAACAAAAAATAAAAGAAAATGTGAAATCAAATACAACTCTGTGTAAATTTCTGAGTACATGAAATTCTAAAATCACCAGCGCTCGTTTTTCCCCTCTCTCGTACAAACTCAAGAGTGTTGAAATTTGTTTCGAAACAAATTTTAACGTGTAAAAGGCTCTAACCCCTGCCAACTGCTTGGTAAAATAGACTGAATAAATGAAGAATAATTTGGCAGGTGTAGTAATGCTTTTAGATTATACGACTGCTTCTAAAGTTTCCGAATTTATCCCTATTGATGTCGTGGGTACAAACGACACGAAACAAAGATTGGAGAATGTCCAATCATGCTTCACACTAAAAAGTTCATATATGTCTCATAAATTCACCTCCACAATGAGTTAAGTTAAATGTAATTAACGTTCATGGTTAATTCTAGACTTGAACTTTTTGATCCGATGATAGAATCGTCATTGAAAATGGAAATTATACCAAATATTAAACCATATTTTTTTCAGGGTTGAGAACAATACACAAACTGATCTGTGATTAATTTTAAAATTATGTCTAAAAATAAAGTTAAAGACATATGTATGTATGTATTTATATATTAGTTTTCGTGCTTCTTTTGAAGCTACATAAAATAAGTTATGAACCATTGTACATATAAAAACATAATTTCTTATACAACGTATTTAGTACTACACACAAGTGTATATAATTCCAAATAAATTTATACCTCTTGCTGAGTTTCTTGTTCGCCAAAGTTATTTTTGCTGCTTTCTTTAATTCTAAAAATAAATTGTCTGGAAATAATTTATTAATTCCGACACGACGGATTCCTGTCTTTATAAATACGTACATTCATCTAAAAAAGGCATTCGTATTAAAAACTATTTGTATATATTTAGATACAATAACACGAAAATTGTAAAATCTATATTGTTAAAAGTCGAATAAGTTTATAATTTTTATATTGGATTTATTTCAATATTGGTTGTATCATTTGTTGTCCTTTTTGACCAACCGAAATGAGAATTTATCAAGAAAAACAAATTGCGAAATTACACAAAAGGTTAATTCGAAATACAATCGTTTTAAAAATATTTCCTCGTTAAAAGAGTTTTTTAACAAAACGATTCAGTTAACAAACTAATTTTAAAGGTAATAAGGATTAGAATTTAGTTATTGCTTAAAAAAATACAATCTTACATATTTAAAAAAAAATAAAAAATATCGTCAATATTTCCATAAATAAAATAAATCGTTTGTTATCTTAATGTTTTTTCCTTCAACAACTCTTAGAAATGTTTATTTAATAATTCATTTAAAATCTAGTAGTTAATCCATTGTTTGTTTTGAAGACTCCCATCAGTTCATTTTCTTCTTTTTTTTTTAATTATTAAAAGAATTATTTGTATATTTATATTAGATAATTCGCATAGTTCATCTTTTAAAAAAATTTTTAAATAATAGATTTTTATGCGCCTGGTACTTCTCTTTTTCGAGTCTTTGACTCATAGTCATCAAATACCCGGTTGGTTATAGATTGTCCTTTTCTTCCGCTAATTTTTGTCTAATTTAAAAAAATTTTATAGCTTTGTTTGTATTAAAATATGAGAATATGCGCAGCGTAAATGAAATACGTCTGTTTGGTTCAAAAGTAAAATTAGAAGAGAAAGTTTATTATAAATATTATTATGATGTATTATTTAAATGTTTTGGGAAGTGTGTTCCATTGGTAAAAAGTCGTTTGGAGCGTTCTGGTCCTCCATGGAATTCGGCTAGACTGTCAAGGTTGAGGAATAGGAAATCGAAATTATTTAAAAAGTTTGTTAGATCAGGTTCTGATATTGATTATGCTCTTTACTCTAGGGCGCGTGCGGATTATCGTAGAATGAATCATTACTGTTATGAGGAATATATGATTCGAGTCAAGTCGAATTTCGCTAATGATCCTAAGTCGTTTTACGACTTCGTTCGAGCTAAACGTAAATCATCTTTGTTTCCTACTGAGATGTTTTACGGGGATGTATCATCCTCCAGTCACCTTGATATTTCGAATATGTTTGCTGACTTCTTTCAGTCTACTTATAGGCAGTTGGACCCGGGCCCTGATTTGAGTGGCGGGTATACTTATTCTGTGGGAAGAGTCTCTATTCCTAACATATACTCATTTGATGAGGAGTCTGTTCTTGATGCTTTGTCTGGACTGAAACTTACATACTTGCCGGGCCCTGACGTGGTCCCGGCCTGTATTTTAAGATAATGTGCTGTTGTCTTGAGTGGTCCTTTGACCTTTATATTCTGAGGGTTGGTCATTTTCCATCTATTTAGAAGAGTTCGTTCATAATTCCTTTGCAAAAGTCGGGTAATAAATCTAATATTTCCAATTACAGGGGTATTGCCAAGCTAAGTGCTATTCCCAAGTTGATGGAGAAACTAGTGACGGATTATATCTTTTTTAATACAAGATCTTTAATATCTCCTTTCCAGCATGGTTTTTTGAAAGGCAGGTCGACTGTCACAAATCTTCTTGAATTTACTACATATGGAGCTTTCTTGTCAGTGCTCGAACTGATGTAATTTATACTGATTTCAGTAAAGCTTTTGATAGGGTTGATCATAGTATTTTGATTCTTAAACTTTCACTAAGCGGTATTCCTGATATTATTCTTCGTTGGCTAGACTCTTACCTCTCCCTTAGGACTCAGAGGGTATTGTTTAGGAATGTATTGTCTAAGACTGTATATGTTACTTCTGGTGTTCCGCAGGGTAGCCATTTGGGTCCTTTAATGTTTTTATTGTTTTTGAATGATCTTCCTTCTGCTCTTTCTGATTGTAATATTCTGATGTATGCTGATGGCGTTAAAATATTTTATACTTTTGATGATGATCATGGCCAGGCTGTTCTTCAGCGAAATATTGATTTGTTTGTTACTTGGTGCAGGATAAATTTAATGGATCTTAATTTGAGAAAATGTAAATGCATGGTTTTCTCTCGCCTTGGTGTAATCTCGTCCATTTATATGATTAATTCTTGTCCTTTGGAAACTGTGCCTTCATATCTTGATTTAGGAGCATTATTGGATATTAAATTGTCTTTTATTGATCATATTAGTTTGATGATTGGCAAGGCTCAAGCTGTTCTTGGTTTTGTGAAAAGATGGGCTAGGGAATTCATTGATCCTTATATAACAAAACTACTGTACATTTCACTTGTTAGACCTATTTTCGAGTATGCGTCTGTTATTTGGAATCCATACTATCGTTGTCATAGTGATTCAATCGAGTCTGTGCAGAGACAGTTTTTATTATTCTGTTTACGTGGCTTAGGATGGGATTATACCAATGGGCTTCCGTCGTATGAGGATAGATTAGCTTTGGTAAAACTTCCAACTTTGGAACGTAGAAGGTCTGTTTTAGGTGTTTGTTTTATTTTTAATCTAGTTAAAGGTGATATCGACTCTGAGTTTTTGTTTTCTAACCTGAATTTCAGCATTCCTGCAAGATTTACACGGCACTATCGTCCTCTTTCCTTAGATTTCTATAGATCGAATCATGCATGTAATTTTCCTTTTCGTAGATTATGTAATGATTTTAATTCGCATTATGACTTTATAGATTTTAATTGTAGTGTTTGTAATATAAAACGTAGCTTGTATTCTGGCAGTAATTTATAAATTATCGTATAAAAACGTATTTTTGTTCTTGTCTTAGATAGTTCTGTTTTTTTTGTTACCTTGTTCAGCTTGTGATTAAGTTCTGTAGCTGTTTTATGTTATAGTTGCCATAGCTTTTCCCTTTCCCGCTACAGTCCGCACTGTGGTGTGTACGTGTCCCTGCGTAATGGGGACGAGCCCTCCGCGGTCGGGTGAGGGTGGTTTAGTGTGTGGCCGGGGACGTTCGAAAAAAAAAAAAAAAAAAATGTACACATATTATACTTTGACAATTATATCAAAGAACAATTGATGTTAAAACCAAAGTGTATTGATAAGTATAATATACAAGCCTGCTATGAGCAAAAATATTTGTCCGTATAATTTCAACAGTTTGGAAATTTCGAACAAAGCAAACTATGAAAAAATATTTATTCGGCCACTGCCTCTCAGCAGATTTCTGGCAAAAACTTTGAGAGTAAAATTGCTAAGAAAAGTTTCCCAAAACAGGTGCCGCCACTTATAGATAAAATTAATACGCACAACATGAGCGGTGTGAGAAGTTCGATCGAAAGCCAGACAGAAGGTATTTTCAATTAAGAGTGTTTGAAGAAAAAAGAAAAAACAAATGTTAATAAAATATAAAGCAGAAAGTTGCATGTACATATGTATATGCAAGGAATAAATTTTAAACGTGATTGATTGTGTGCATAAAAAAATAATTATAATTTCAAAATGTTTATTTTATTTTTTATAATTTTTTTTTTATTATATACAGCGAACAGCAAGTGTTAGTACAGCAATATATTTTGACAAAAAAGGCCCACAGGCTTAACACTCTTTGACAATGTCCCTATATGATTTCAAAAGAGTATTTAGGAGACCATTTGAAAGAACCATTACATAACTGCTAAACCTCAAACAAAAGTCAACCGAAAAACTTGCTCGTGGTGCCACCAGACAACAAATCTTATACTATACAGTGGAACTTCGACAATCCGAACACAGAATTTTCGGCACGTTCGGATTATGGAGTTGTATGTATGGACTTACTATGATTTATTAAAAAACGAAGTTATTTTGTGCTGACTAACTTTGTTAAGGTGGTTGATTTGTGCTTTTTGCTCTAGCCTCTTCAACAATAGAATATCCTGCATATCTATATTATTCTCCTCGGCCCACTAAATACATACATACATACATAATTGGCAGTATACTTGAGGGAAGTGATATTGTAGGAAGCATAGACTATATGACACCGCGATATGACTTCTCAATGAATTTTAGGACATCCATCCCGAAAAGGAAGGACTGGAGAAAGGGTATGGCGCACATCGCGGGGAGTGCCGCACAAATCTAGACCGAAGGCTCCAAATTAGAAGGAGCCGTTGGTATTGGCATCGAAATATCCATGGCTACCAAATCACTGCAGTCTCTTTTAGGCGGAAGTTTCGGCAATTCAAGAAAATTGTGGCGGACAAAAATGTTTGCATTATACTTTCCGATAGCCAAGCGGCCATCAGGGCGCTGGATCCAGTGTGATAAACTCCAAGACAGTATACGACTGTCGCAGATGTCTCAATGAGATAGCAAACCGATGTGATGTTTGTATCACATTGGTACCGGGACATAAGGACATTCCCGGTAACTGCAGAGCAGATGATTTGGCCAGAAAGGGAACGACCGTCGAGCTCTCTGATGAATTCTCTACATTGGGGATCTCTTCAAGTACCTATGGGCTTATGATTGACAATATAGTCGTGGACCTTGTCAACAGTAGGTGGGCGTATTGGTCTTGGACACCTCGCGTATGATTTCTGCAGAGCTGTGGAGATGAGGAGGAGGATGAAACTATTCTTCACCTACTGTGCACATGCCCGGCATTTGGTCGGAGGAGAAAGAAACACCTGGATGCCTACTACATGGAAGACCTAGATGAACTATCATGCATGGATATTGGCAATCCGAGTCGCTTCATCGAAAGCCCCAAGTGGTTCCTGGAATAGGGGGGAGAATGAAACTGTGGTATCACAATGTCTGCTGTATGCGGCCTAAGTGTGTCCTCTCAGCGGGTGGACCGCCACTTCTACCTACCTACCTATATAATTGGCCATTAGAACCCTTAAGTCAGGATTACGGCGTAACTTCTCACACCAGTCATGTTCTGTGCGTTAATTTTATATGTGAGTGGCACAGTTTAACGTCGACTCCGAACGACAGATTTTTGAGAAACATTTTTACCAGAAATCTGCTGAGAGGAAATCGCCAAAGAAATTTTTTTGGTTTCAAATTTTGTTTTGATGTCTGACCTGGGCTATGAACCCGGGCTTTCCGTCTAATAAACCAATACACTAGCTACTAGACTACGGCGACTTCAGCCCATTGAATACAAACTTAAAATGATATCTTTGTTTTTGCATCCATTTCTACAAAGTCGTCTTCAGAGCCTGTGAGCAGCACTGGCGGTTCTTTTCGTTTGGCGCGTTGTATTATTTCTTCATCGGAAAAATCGAATGAAAATTCATTTTCTCCAGTTGCCCAATCATTGATATCTTCATCAGTTATGTCATTAACGAGTCCATTTTAGGTATTCGAAATATATTGTTTTATCTACTCTTTATGGAAATTTTTCAGCAACCCGCCTAATAGTTTTTCCTTCATCAAGACTTTATAAAATATCAAATTTTTCCTTTTAAGTTAGTGTTTTATGTTCGCGAAGACATGAATGACACTTGGTATGAAGTTAGACAAACACGCTGAGGAAAGAATGCACCGAAACTGAAGTAATGATGGTGCAAAATTTAAATGAAAGTATACATAACAAAACATGCGAGTTAAAAAGGGGAATTTAAATTTTTTTCTTGCAAAAAAAAATTTATTCGGATTTTAGAGGTAAAGATTTTAAGCTGTCCGAATTATTGGAGTGTCCGGACTATCGAGTTGTACTGTACAATTCAAATCAATTCCAAATGCGATAAATGGAGTGCTTAACCCTAAAGTATATTCTACTAAATACAAGAGATAACATTTTCATATATTAGGCCTTTAACTTCTAAATTTACTCAGGGTTATCCTTGGGGCTACTTATGGAGTCATTTAAAACTTTTCCTTATTTTTCTCTTGCTTTATCAAAAACATTAAAAAAAATTCGTTTTATAATAAAACAGACATAAATTAATAAAATAAATATATAAACTATAATTTTATACAAACTTTTGGCTAAAATATATTGCCGTAGTAAGACTTTTGCTATCCACTGTATGTATTTCTATATAAAATATTAAAACATTCAAGTAATATAGTATCACAAAGTTGTAATATATCTATGTACATAATGATATAAATAGCTGTTCATTTAAGCGTAAAAATATTTAGTTTTTTACAATTGCTACTGACTGCGATATTAACAATGAACCCAATTGACTAACACATTTAGAAATAATTTTGTAATTTTGAATATAAAATTATAGAAGATAATAGGTACACATTTTAATTAATATTTTTCCACAATTTTTTTTTTTTTTTTGGTAGATAATGTCAAAGCAGTATGGCGAATGTTGTTTCTACTTAATTACTGAATATTATTAGAAATAAATTTTGTTCATTCCATCTTATTTTTCAGAGAGAATGCATTTCAGTACATATTGGCCAGGCTGGCGTTCAAATCGGAAACGCCTGTTGGGAACTTTATTGTTTGGAACATGGTATTCAGCCTGACGGACAAATGCCATCGGATAAAACAATTGGGGGTGGAGATGATTCATTTAACACCTTTTTCAGTGAGACTGGTGCTGGTAAGCACGTTCCACGTGCTGTTTTCGTTGATTTGGAACCAACAGTAGTTGGTAAGATTGAAGATACTGATTAAAACACATCGGTAGCATAAACAAGTAATACAATTAAAAATTGTTTATTTAGACGAGGTTCGTACAGGAACGTACCGCCAACTTTTCCATCCTGAACAATTGATCACTGGTAAAGAAGACGCTGCCAACAATTATGCTCGGGGCCATTATACAATTGGTAAAGAAATTGTGGATTTAGTGCTGGATCGAATTCGGAAACTAGCTGATCAATGCACTGGACTGCAAGGTTTTCTAGTGTTCCATTCCTTTGGTGGGGGAACTGGAAGTGGTTTTACTTCTCTGCTTATGGAGCGTCTCTCAGTTGATTATGGAAAAAAATCGAAATTGGAGTTTTCAATCTATCCAGCTCCTCAGGTATATAACTATAATACAAGGAGTAAATCAATTACTCAAAATGTTTAGAAATACATATATTGTAATAAATTTAATGCTTTTAAAACAATTTACACTCGTATATTAGCATTCAATGAAGTACAAACAGAAATTTTTCGTAAAATTTCTCATAATTATTTTTGTAGCGTTAATTTAATAAATTTCGTCTTTTTAGGTTTCAACTGCAGTTGTCGAGCCGTATAATTCAATCTTAACAACACACACAACGCTTGAACACTCTGATTGTGCTTTTATGGTTGACAATGAAGCTATATATGATATTTGTCGTCGAAACTTGGATATAGAACGTCCCACATATACAAACTTAAATCGCTTAATTGGTCAAATAGTCTCATCGATTACAGCCTCTTTACGATTTGATGGTGCCCTTAACGTAGATTTGACCGAATTCCAGACAAACTTGGTCCCATATCCACGCATTCATTTCCCATTGGCTACTTATGCACCAGTTATTTCGGCCGAAAAGGCATACCATGAGCAACTGACTGTAGCTGAAATTACAAATGCATGCTTCGAGCCGGCAAATCAAATGGTTAAGTGTGATCCACGCCACGGCAAATACATGGCTTGTTGCATGTTATATCGCGGAGATGTTGTGCCAAAAGATGTAAATGCAGCGATTGCCACCATCAAAACTAAACGCTCGATTCAATTTGTTGACTGGTGCCCAACTGGGTTTAAAGTTGGCATCAACTATCAACCGCCCACTGTTGTACCAGGTGGAGATTTAGCCAAGGTACAGCGTGCTGTATGCATGTTATCTAACACCACTGCCATTGCCGAGGCCTGGGCACGTTTAGATCACAAATTCGATTTGATGTACGCAAAACGGGCTTTTGTACATTGGTATGTTGGCGAAGGTATGGAAGAAGGTGAATTTTCAGAGGCCCGTGAAGATTTAGCAGCTTTAGAAAAGGATTACGAGGAAGTGGGTATTGATTCGGCTGAAGGTGAAGCAGGCGAAGGTGACGAATATTAAGTTATTGAGAACTTATTTATTCATGCATATATACAAAAACGCATATGAGTGCGTATATATACATGTTAATAAATTGACCTGGAAATGATTTACGAATATGCCGATTTCTGAACCATAAACTTATATAAAAATATGCACCCTAATAGCGTTTCCGTTTGCTATCTAATCCGCAATTTCTCCTAACTATGAATTTCCTGCCTAATAATTTTTAATACTGCATAAGGATTTTATATTTTTACAAAATACACATGAGTATCATAATTTTTAAAAAAATAAATGCTTTTTCAAGTAACTAATATTTGATATGTTTTTTTTTAGCAAATTTTCTTTTAAACTACTGCATTTAAAATGCTTAGATATACATACATACGTAATTAACACACAGATATTAAAATTAAAAAGAATTACAATGAGTAGATAGTGTTGTGCTCCGTTCATGCGAAATTTATTATGAAATAAGAACAGCGTTTTCATGGGTGTTCCTTATAAATAGGATTGTAAAACGATAAATATCCACAGAAAATATTAGAAAATGACGTTGTAGTCAGTTAGGATGTGGAACTGGATGCAAACAAAAAAGGTTTTACATTAGAATCTTGTATGTTTTCGGATTTCCATATTACGCCGGTTGACATTCCGTCTCGAATGTCTACTTCAGGCATTTAATCTTAGACTGAATGTGTTATTACGTATGCCAACCCAACTTGAATTGTCCGTTCCCAAATCGGAGTTACAGTATAATCGGTCTATCAGGGGACAAATTTGGCAAGTATGAATTTGTAGTTGAGCATTCACCTCATCGATCTTTGTCGGATAAACATTCACTGATACGGCGTAATGGAAACTATAACTCATTTAACAACCATTCGGCATCAACTGACCCGCCGACACTTCAAGGGGGATTCACATATATAACAATCCTTCTTTCAGTATTATGACCTAGCTTCTCGCACCATTTATGTTGTATGTGTGGATTTTTTACTTGAGTGGCGGTACCAACAATTTTTAAATCGATTTCGAATGAAAGACTTTTGAGAAACTTTACGAGGCAATTTTATTTACCCTCAGAGTTCTAGCTAGAAATCTGCTGAAGAAATATTTTTTCGCATTTTTGTTTCGATGGCTGACCAGGGCTTTGAACCGAGATCTCACGTTCAATTAGCCAACTCAACTGTACGACGGTGACTTGAAGAAGGATTTCGTCATTCAATTAGGCCCTCTAAATTTACATTACTTTATCTTCAGTGATAAATTTTTTAAAGCTAATTTTTTATATGCAGTGTTATATTTTTCCAAAACTTTATGCTGCACTTTTAGCATTTATTGTTGCACCTTCAGAATATAACAGTGACTATCATTTTAGTATATTTTCCAAAATGTTTATTTTTTATCAATTCACAGTTAATTTAATGTTTATTTATAGTTTGGGTTCACACTTAAGTAAAAAGGTTAAAGGTCTTACATTGTCCATGGTTAACATATGCAGAATTTAGAACAATGTATTGTTACGTTTTCACCTTTTTAAAAACGTTTAAATATGAGTTCGTTGATTGCAAACCATGTAAAAACAAACATGAGTTTATTTTAATGAAACTCTTTATTATTTCACTACTTTAGTGTCTCACTGTACAAAGTACACAACAATAACTATAACAATATGTGCTCGTTCGATACTCTTCTCTGCTTATAACCTTTTTATAAGCGACAGCACTTGTTCGTTATTCTCTGCTCACAACCTTTTTGTAAGCACAACACTTCTGCTCGGGTAAACACTAACAACTCTTCGGTAAACTTCACTACGGACACAACGTGTCTTCACACCGCGACTGCTTAGTTCATACGAAACTAAACGCAAGACCATAGTGCCCAATATGCTTTGGTCCTTCTGCGGAAATCTCATTGTTTCATGTCGTTTGTCCTCCTTCGCAGCTATTATCTTCGCCAATATAGGGTCACTCCTTTGTGCTTGCGGCCAGTTTTCGTTGGCTTCAATCCGTATTAGCCGGATATCGTCGATGGATTCCTTTTTCTCAGCTTTCACGCAATGTTTACATTCCAAGTTACAAGGTCGGCGTGAAAGAGCATCAGGACTCCCATGTTTTATGCCTTTTTGGTGTTCAATGCTGAAGTCGTAAGTCTGAAGGCGCTCAATCCAACGTGCAAACTGTCCTTCAGGGTTCTTAAATTGAAGCAGCCATCTCAGAACAGAATGATCGGTCCTTAGCAGAAAAGGTTGACCACAGGTACTTATGGTAGTGTTTGATGCACTCCAGCATGGCAAGTAGCTCCCGACGAGTCACACGATAATTTCGTTCAGCCTTTCTCTGCCCACGATTTTCTCTGTCCCAATGATCTCTTGGGAAAGTACGCCATCAATAATCGCAAGCATCACTGTCCAAAATAAATTTCTCTCCTGGGGCTGGATACGTCAAAACTGGTGCAGCATACAATAGATCTTTTAGTGTCTGAAAAGTCTTTTTTGTGGCTCACCCCATTGGTACACTTTCGATTTCTTGCTGAAGTCAAGGCAAGCTTGCAGCAACGCAAGCGAAGTTAGGCACAAAGCGTCTGTAGTATGTGCATAGTACCAAAAAGCTGCGGATTTCATGAAGATTCTGGGGACGAGGCCAGTCCTTTAATGCTCGAATTTTATCTTCATCCGTAGATATTCCATCTGCTGTTACAAGATGTCCCAAATATTTCACCTGTTTTTGGAACAATGCACATTTCTTCACGCTTAATTTTAATCCAGCCGATGTTATTCGTTGCAGAACTTCTCCTAGGTTTTTGAGGCGTTCGTCGAAAGTTCTACCCATCACTATAATGTCGTCGAGGTATTCCAGGCAAGTCTTCCAATGCAGTCCTTTGAGTACACGTTACATAAGCCGCTCGAATGTGGCCGGAGCATTACGGAGTCCAAATGGCATAACTTTAAACTGCCATAAGCCGCCATTCGCACTGAACGAAGTTTGCTCTTTGTCTTTTTCTGTAATATCCATCTGCCAATAACCGCTTTGTAAATCCAAGGTGGAGAACCAATTTGTTCCAGCTATCGTGTCGAGTGTATCATCACTTCTCAGTAGAGTGTAACTGTCCTTTTTAATGACATCATTAAGCTGCCTGTAGTCTACGCACAATCTTGTACTGACATCTTCCTTCTCTACTAAGACCACAGGTGAACTCCACGGGCCTGATGATGGCACGATTACACCGCTCCTCTTCATCTCATCGACTAGTTCTTTGACCTCATTACGCTTCGCCAGCGGTATGCTCCTGGGTACCTGCTTTATCGGTCTCGCTTCACCAGTATCAATTTCATGTTTGACCATGCTCGTTCTTCCTTGTCTTTTATTATTTGTGGCGAAAGCGCAAGCATACGTTTTTAGCAGCTTTTTCGCTTTATTTCTGTCTAAAGCTGCTAAGCCTGCTACCCAGTTCTCCACACTTACACTAAATTTCTGTTGGTCCTTGGCTGATATTTCGGCAGTTCGCCGTTTATTACCGCCTCTACTAGAACACATTGACTGATTCCTGAGCTCTTACAGATGACTTTTTCATTGCCTGATAGATTCAGCACTCCGGGACTATTCTTTGTTCGATGGATTTGAAGAACGCCTTTGCTGTTATTAAATCCGTCTGCACAAGCGGTTTTCCTCACAATCTCCCTCCATACGCGCCCACATCAGTGATTCGCTCTGAGGTGGCAATTTGAGTTGTTCGACCGCAACTATCCTTCTGGTGTGCATGATGCTTGTACCCCACGTCAAGAGGTATCTCCACATTTCGCCAACTCATAATCTTTTGCTCCATATTCAAATTGATGCCATGAGCTATCATAAAATTGGCACCAATGATAACCTCGTCCACAATATCGACGGTCTCCTAGGCTAGTGCGAAAGTCACGGTCTCTACAAAAGTTGCCTTCTGTGTGGAGCATACCGCTAATTTGATTTTAAGGTCGCGTATGCCACTCACAAATGCCTCAGTCTCAATGTTGTCTATCAGCGGGTTTTTTCCATTGCAAAGGCTTGTAATGACTCGTTTACCTTTTTCGCCCGGAATCTCAACTCCATACGGTACTGCTCTCGTTTGTGTAAGTCGCTGAATTTACTCTGCAACGCCGCCATTAAGTCTTTGTAGTTGTTTCTAGGGCTGGCTGGCATGATTTCTATGATCTCGGCTGCAACACCTCTTAATGTCAGTATTAGTTCCAAAGCCTATTCCTCACCGTCCCATCCGTTTCTGTTGGCTACTGTCTCGAATTGGAACTTGAACATGGATAGGGGTGAGTTACCATCAAAGGAACGTGGTTTTATTCTGCCGGTACCTTCTGATACGACTCGCACTGCTTCCGGTCGCTGGCTCTGGAGATTATTGATCTTCTCCTCCATCATAACGAGTTTTTCATCAAAGGTCTTTTCCATATCAGCCTCGATACTGGTAATTCTTTTCTTGAATGACTCGCGTATTCCCTGCAGCTTCTCTGTTGTCGCTTCAAATAGCTTTTGGTTTGCTACATGCATTTTTTTCATCATTTGTTCATTATCTTTTCGCGACTCCGCCAGAAGTTTCAGATTTTCGACTCTAGAAGCTTCAAATAGCTTCTGGTCTCAGTTTTAGAAGCTTTTTGTACATTAGCTAGAAATTTCTGACTTTCGGTTCTCGAAGCTTTAAACCGCTTTTGGTTTGCTGCTTCCATTCTCCGTCATAGCGGCTACCATCGAATTTATGTTAACATCGGCTAGAGCTCGCGGGGGCCTGTATCTCTCGTTCCTCCTCATCGTCGAACTCGGAGGATTCGATATCGATGTCCTAAAGCTGAAGGTGTTCTCTTAACCGTCTCTGCAGTTCATTCTTTGTGCCCGCTGTTGGCAGCTCCAGTTTACCCAATTCTCGTTTAAGCCGGTCCACTCTTAGTTCAGTGAGCTTCATTTTAATTAATTTTTTTTTTTCTGATTTATTTATTTATTTTTACTTTTGGATTTTGCAATCCCTCTTCTGATACCAATTGTTACGTTGTTACCTTTTTAAAAACGTTTTCATATGAGATCGTTAATTGCAAATCTGCTTTAATCTGCTTATATACTGGTTTACTTATAATAAGTTCGATGTATGTGTTAGTGTGTATTTGTGCCGTGTGTATTGCCCCGTGTGTATAAGTCGCCGTGGTCTAGTGGGTAGTGTGTTGGCTTATTAGACAAAAGGCCCGGGTTCGAATCCCAGGTCAGACATCAAACCGAAAAATATTTCTTCGGCGACTTCCTCTCAGCAGATTTCTGGCAAAGACTCTGAGAGTAAAAATTGCCATGAAAAGCTTCTCAAAAATCTGTCGTTCGGAGTCGACTTTAAACTGTAGGTCCCGCCACTCATGTATAAAATTAACGCACACAACATAAGTGGTGTGAGAAGCTAGGTCGTAATCCTGACTGAAGGGTTGTAATGGCCATTTATGTATGTATGTATTGCCCAGCTAGAATTCGGAAGATTGTTTTTATAAAATTCACCTAGCTGAGTCTTTTTAGAGAACTTTTGGTGATCAAAAACTTATTAGTCAGTTACACGATTAAAAAAGGACACAATGAGTCAATGTCAATGAGTAAAATGAGTTCGATTTAAAATACAACAAAAAATTGTATTGCATTCGGAAATTAATCATTCAGACGTTTAAAATGTGACTACTATTTCTGTTGTTTATTATTATATTCTACTTATACTGAAGATTGAAAAACGCTTAATCAAAAACAGATCATGCAGGGGTTTCAAAAGTGATTGTAATTACGTATTTTATGATCATATTTTGCGCAAGTATATGATTAAAAACTGCTTTTCTGTATAAATTTTGTTTTTTGTAAAAAATGGCTATGAAATAAAGTACAATTTTTTTTTTAAATTGAAAATTTGTCTTTGTTTTTAACGGAAAACAATATTTCTTTAAATAAATTTTGATGTCTGACGTACATACACCACGAATGTAAACATAATATTCTTTCTTTTTTTCATACGAACGTGATTTTTGACATCGCTGTAAACGTAGGACTCAGTAGACTAATAAAAACTCGTGGAGAAAGTAAAATAGAATCATAAGTACGACTAATAAATGACTCAAATTTTAATCATAAATGACATAAAAACGAGTCCCAATTAATACGAACATGATTCATAAATGACAATAAAAGACTCGTATGCGATTAAACGATGACAGAAAGACGATTCTAAAAAGAATCAAAAACGAAGGAAAACAAGACTAACAAATGATCAGAAAGTGATTCGAAAATGATTATAAAGCTACTAGAAAAAGAGTCGAAAATTACTCTAAAATAATATAGAAAATGACTCATAAGTGACTTTTTAAGAAGAGTCGGTCGTAGTCACTTTTTTCTCCCGACGAAATTCTTTTATGATCAGAAAATGAGTGCATATTCGAGCTTTTTAATCGCGCAGAAGAATCAAAAAAGACTCGGCTGGGTGTGTACTAGAGGTGTGCGCATGATATATAAAATTGAACACTATTGCATTTTTCTCAAGACCGAATATTGATTGTAGCTGCAAATATAAATAACTGTGAAGCAAAGATAGTGTACAAACAGTATAAAAGAGAGTTGTGTAAAGCGTGCAACAAAAATTTTGTACTCTTCATAGTCACAACGTGCATTTCTTTTTTGCTCTCGCCAACCGAACATTTTCGTCGACGCCAGCATTTCCAATAACTTTTTTAAACTTATTATTTCTGGGGAAATTTTTTTTGAGTTTATGGCGAAAGCAAAGGATGTTTTTGTTTTTTAACGCAATTTTATTTTCAATTTCCAAAAATATAGTAGTGTAATTATAAAAAAGTAATAAAAATAATAAAAAAACAGACTATTTTTGTAATTATTAATCGTTTCTTATATTTGATTAAGAAATTGTTCATCAATATTTGAATGACGCCAGCATTGCCAGTAACTTTTTTAAACTTATTATTTCTGGTGAAAATTCTTTTTTGAGTTTATGGCGAAAGCAAAGGATGTATACTATAATGTTTTTGTTTTTCAATGCAATTTTATTTTCATATTCCATAATAAATTTTTTTTATTTTTTGTTTTGCCACTGCAAAATTGTTTTTAAATTATTACATTTAAATCACCCGCGCACGCAAAATCGTAACCTACTAAAACAATGAATAAGAAAGGTCCGAATGTTTTGCTCTTTGTTTGCTCGCCACCATTGCCATTTAAACTTTTTTTTTCTTGGGAAAAACTTTTTAAACGACTACTTTTCTTTCCACTACTGGCAATACTGATAATATAGCTTCAGTAATAAAATATGCTTTTGCAACACAAAGCATAGTTCCGTTACTTCACAGACAAACGAGTGCTGTTGTAGACATTGAATAAATGCGAAATACACATTTCAGTGCACTCGTAAAATCAAGATCAACAGAAAAGAGTACACAACAGTATTGCATTCGGTGAAGGGAACCTAGTCGAATGTCTTGTGCTTACCTCTAGTGTGTACGCATTGCCACATTGTCTTTGTATTTGTAGCTGATAGCTTTTGTTTATCGTTCTTATAGTTTAACGATATTAGGTCGTTTCGATTGTAACAATATTATTTGCGTAAGTATAAAGGAATATTACTGTTAAATAATTTTTTCTGTGTGAAAATTATTGAAATTTTAGGCAGAAATGCCCCGTGGAACCCAACAAAATGAGCATTGAACAAGGCCTATAGTAAACAGAATTAAAAGATCTAAGACGACCATACAAAATTATTTGGGGGACCCAAAATCAAACAGAAAATGATACCCAAATCATAATTGACCCCTAGACACAAGGCAGCCAGATTGCCATTCGCTTGAAAATACAAATTTTAGAAAGAGGAGTGGCGTAGTAGTATATTCAGTGATGATGATGGACCAGATGGATACAAATATTATTGGAGAGAAAAAGGAGGTGATACGCGGATCAGAATAGCACGTAATTTTCAGGAAGAATCTTTAATAACATGGGTTGCTTTTGGATATAAAGCACGTAAAATGAATGCGGAGAACTATGTGGAATTACTCGACAATGTTTTCGTTGAATTTGCTGAAGAAAATTATGAAAATAATTTTACTTTATAGCCAGACAACGCCCCTATTCATGTAACCAAAAGGAACAAAGTATTTATTGAAGAAAAATATATAGCTGTTTTGGACTGGCCAGCACTTAGTCCCGATCTAAATTCTGTCGAAAACCTGTGGGGAATTTTAAGTGCCGAAATATACAAAAGTGGAATGACTTATAACTCCTTTAAAGAACTGAAAGAAGCTTTAATAAAAAAAATATGGGCCATAATTCCAAAAGATAAGTTCCAGAAATTAATAAACTCTTTCGCACTTCGGTTAAATGAAGTAATTAAAAATCGAGGAGGACACACGCATTATTAAAATGTATGTCTAATTTTTTGTTTCCCTTTACTAAATATAAAAAATTTATGAACTTATAAATTAGCTTTAAAACCGAAGAGATTTTTAGAAAAAACACATGTACTCTATAATTTTTTCCTTGCCTTTATTTATACATAGTTTTGAATTTATACTCTGTGATAACGTATAAGTAAAATTTTGTGATTTCAATATCAAATGATGTAGACAATTGTGAAAATGGGTTTTTTGTGATATCTTTGTAGTTATTGATTTATTCCACATGCAAATAAGATTTAATTTTAACAAGTTTGTTTTAATAAAATATGAAATGGATTTAATTGCATTTAAGCATAACTGCTCTAGAAAGCTTTTTATCGTTAGCAGCAAAAAAGTTTCAATCAAATTGATATTTTTTAATAGCATTTATTTACTATTTTCAAAACATTCAGCATTTCAATGGTGTTATCGAGAAAAAAACGTGTTTTAACGTTTCAATCGTTGAGAAATATTATAATTAATAACTCCAAACATCTTTTTGCAATATCGTATTTAAGTATGTAAACGTTTAATTCTGTTGACAATTTGTTAGGAGCTCATCCATTTCAATTTGATCTAAAAAAATGATTTTATTATTTTTTATAAAATTTTATTGTTCCAAAAATTAAAAAAAAAAGAAATGCAAAACTTCTTCAAACTAGGTAAGTTTGTCATAAGATTTCAACCTGTTAGGAAGCATTACGGCCTGGCTGTCTACAACACCCATGTTATGTGCGCTAATTTTACCCTAGCGTCGTCTTCGAATGCAAGGTTATTTACTCTCAGAGCTTTTGCTCAAAGACTGCGGAGGAGAAATCGTGGAAAGAAATATTTCTCATGTTTCTATTTGTGCTTTATATTTAGTTTATCAATATGTTAACTTCAATATATAAAAAATTCGGTAATTTATTTATTAATTTTTGTACTAGCTATTCCAATTCTAATTCACTTTAGAAGCAATAAAAATTCGTTTTTTCATAATATTAAACGTTTATTAACAAAAAAAATTGTGGAATACAATATATTTATAAAACTAAATATGTATTATACTATACTCTCGGAACAGTAAAGTAGGAGTAGTTGTAGAGATACATACCGCATATATTTTCCAAGCCGGTTACATCAATAGAAGAGCAAATTGTCAGCAACAAATAACTACTGAGTAATTCAAATTGTTGATATTGTTGTAATAGAACCTGTACTTCAACATGAATTCTCAAATAAAAATTATTGAGAACATTTGGATACTAATAAAATTAAAAAAAGAAACATATTATCATATATGTCCTCACAATTGGATACCTATATAAATATACAATAAAAAATCAATTTTTTGATACTGATTTTTTTGCAACTTATTAGAAACGATACAGTAAAAACCGAAATACTGCATGTTTTGTTCCGTTAATTTAGCCACAAGAGGGCTTAGCGCTCACCAATTTCAATGCTGTAAAAAATTTAATTCAAAAATATCAGTACTGCGTTTACAAATCATTTCTAAGTTCACTCTTTTTTGACCAGAGTAGATAGCACAACCCACCTTGACTACTAGATGCTACATTATGTGCAAGCATTTCAACACTATCTAGCACTGTCCGCAGCATCGGTGATGATCCAAATAGCTGAGCTGAAATGGCGAGAACATAGCTTAGTAACCTTTTTTAGTTGCTTGGAAAATTTGGAAGTTTCTTAGTACATAAGACTTTAACTCTGAAACTAACTCCTACTCCTCTGTTTAATACAATACTTCACAAATATTTAAATAATACAACACTTAAAAAATACATGACATCTTTTAAAATATAAATAGTTAAATATTTTTTAAACATGTTACTTGAGTAAGACTTAGCACAATATACAAAAAAAAAATAACCATATTATAAATTATATAGTATTCAACTAAGAAGCTAAAGTGATGGAGTTCGGAATTCCGTACTTAAAATGCATGTAGGAGACAATCGAAGAAGCTGGTTACAACTTGGTTTAGCAATATTGATTTTGAACTTAACTCCTACTCCTCTATTTAATTAAATACCTAACAAATATTTATATAACAAGTTAACTTAAAAAATAGATATAAGAATATATGTGAATATAATTAAATAAATTTAAAATATATTATCTGGGTAAAACATAAATGTAATATATGAAAACTAATCATATTATGAATGATGTAGAATCACCTAGTTATCATTTAAAAGTTGAAGTGGCGGAGTTCGAAATTCCGTATTTGAAATACACGTAGGGCAAAATATCTCACAGAATTCTCCGTGCGTTCCGCGCAAACATATTTTGTCTAAATTGAAACATTCATCACTTTGGTAATTTATTTCATGCATTTTGAAATCACTTGCTTTTAAGACGTAGCTGTGATCGTTATTAACATCTTCTACAACGTTCTTGTTATGAACAATAGGTAACTGATTAATAAAGTTATCAATATAATTACCATTGTTTCGTCCCATATTGTTATTTTCAAAGTCTGTGAAAAAATCGGGAAAAGTATGAAAATCAAACGGCGAATTTTGGATATTGTTTACTGTACCATTGGATGAACTATCTACACCTATCGATCCTGCTTCTTTTCTTAATTCGTTTCCACTGCAACTTGTCAAGTCGGACATCTCCTCACCGCTTAAAAGGTTTAAACTTTCAAGGCTACTAGACTCCGAAAATGGTTCGGTAACTTCGGTTTCTGATAAAATTGGGAGTTTTGAGTCTTGACCTATGCGTACAACATTACTCCTCTTACCAATCAGCCCTTTAAAGTATTCCTTTTCTTGTTCTAGACGGTGTCCGATTTTCAATTGGCGCCTTAGAGCCTTTATTAAGACTCGATTAGTTTTCTTTGCCAAATACAGCTCTTTCTCTATAGACTCCAAGTAAATTTTCTTCTTTCTTCGATTTTCTCTTGCTAGCAACGCATTACGATTGTAAACGTTAGGATTTGGTCTCCTTGTTGGCAATCTTTCCTTACCACTACGCCTTTTTGAGGTTAATGTATTTTGGTTTAAATCAGTATTAAATGTTGAAACATCATCAGCAAATTTTTCGAAATAATGAGCAAATGATTCATCCTGCGAATCACTTCCATTCGACCAGATATCTGAATAATCTTCATTTTCTTCTAATAATTTCTTAATTTCCTCCATTTTATTGATTTTTATTTCGTAACAAAGCGAAATTTTGAAAGCGAAAGACAAATAGTAAAACTATTATTCAGTTCTCCTTTAGTCAAGAATTTTTGTACTTTACCTTTATAAAATTATAACCCTTAATATAACAAACAATCAAAGATAATTGAGATATACAATCACCAATTAAAACCTTAATTTTAAATTTAAGAATTTATATCGCCTGACGATATTGATGAACGATAATAGTAAACGTTTACAAAATTCAAAGCCAGTGATAAAAATAACATGACGTCAATTTTGTCAGTTTTGTCGACCAAGTTTTTACCAGCGTTGCCACAAAAAAAAATTTGGTATCCAACAATTGTGAAAAAATACACAAATAGAGAAAGATGCCAAATTTAAATTCACAGCATTATTTTATTTTTTTTTTTTTTCTTTCAAATTTAAATTAAGGCGAAAGTCCATATAATCCGTTTCATGGAATTTTGCGTTTCATGTGTATGCCAAAAAGGTAGAAATATTTGTGACAAGTTACCTAGGAAAACGCATAGACGAAGAGAATGCATCAAGTAAGTTTACTTTCTACCTATCTATGCGACTCATGCATTGCCGGAAAAAGTGAGCCGTTTTTTAAACTTGGCATAACAAATTATATGCTATAGTGAATGTGAATTTTCATTTTTCTTTTCAACTTTATAAAAATATTAATAAAGACATATTTCATGATAAAGTTTATTACTAATTTAAGAGGAAAATACGTTAAAATGCATTTTTAACACATTTTTTCCATGAAAAAAATATGTATACTACTTGTCGATTGTTTTTATGTACTGAGTGTCATCTATTTAGAATTTATTAATTTGTAAACAAGAGCAATGGAGGAGAAATTAATTGACAACATTCGTCTTGTGTTCTATTGAAGCTTTTCGTAGGCCCTATGAACACAAAATATCGTATAAGCAAATTCCTAAATTTGTAATTAATGACAAAAATTCTTTTAAAATCACAAAAACCATTCGCATAAACGCATGTGTATAGGTTAGGTTAGGTTAGAGGACGTGTACTTGCCGGTTAAGACAAGTACAGTACCCGGAAATTGACGAAATTGATCCATTGTACAATGTCCTTAGAGAAGGAAGGAAATACAGGATATAGGATGAAAGGAGGGGATGTTGGTAATGGGGGAGAATGGGAATCGGAGGAAAGAAACAGACTCAAAACAAAAGAGGGTCAGAGCGCGACTAAACTTATGAAGCCCTAGCACCTCTCAACTGGAACAAGCTGCTAATGAATCTGTGGAGAGCCTTGATGTCGGCTCCCGACACAGAACTCAAGCTCTCAAAGAAGATTCTGCGAAGGGTCCTCAACCTACCAAGGGCTGGGCAGTTACAGAGGAGGTGTGCGACAGTCTCCAATTCCTCCTCATCGCAACTTACCCTGCAATAGTCCGGCTGGGATCTGATCCAGATCCCCGCCAGCGACCTAATCTCGCAATGCCCCGTGATAAAACTGAAAAACAATATTAAGCTGGCCTTAAAGAAGCCCAGCATCCTATCTGTTCTCTTACCATCTAGAAACAGAATAACTCGATCCGTTCTCCCAATACCTCTGCTCCTCCTCCCTGACCCATCGATAAGGCCATAGAGGTGGCAGACTGGAGTGTCGGGACCAACAATCAAATCGCCCCCTAAAACCGAACCTAACCTAGCGAGGGCATCTGCCGTCTCATTACCCAGTATTCCGCTATGACCCGGAATCCCGCGTAGACGGATACGGTCTGGTCTAAAACTCCTCAACTACTCATTGCACTCTCGAACGCCCCGTGATTTGCACCAGATGGACGTAATGGCCCTAACTGTCAACGAAGATCATATAAGATTCTGAATCCGAAGATGGACCAGCCTTCAGTATTGTGAACATCATCTTCGCCTAAAAAACGCTGCAGTCATCATTCAACCTGAAGTGGAGTTCAAGACAGAATTCTCTACAGAAAATCCCATCATCTGTACATCCACCTAACTTAGACCCATCTGTGAAGATGGGTATACCTCTCTGCCGCTGGTGTACCCCACCATTCCATTGTGCCCTATCCGGTATGAGTATTCTCAAACCAGGTAGGAAAATAGCCTCAGACACAACGTAATCAGTGGAGTGACCTATCGAGCGCTGTTTCCAGCAACCCGATTCTCTCAGGCATATGGCACTACGCGCTGCACACCGCTTAACATATAAATCTACCAGCTAATCTTGGCAATCTGAAGGTTTAGATTTTGTACCTACACGAGAACAAAACAAGGTCCGTCTTATTCGGATTTATCTCCAAACGTTGCTCAAGAGGAAAAAATTCTAAGAGCAGACTCCATCAGTTCTCCCAGCGTTGGAAAAAATTTTCCACCCTCAAGAATAGCCACAACCCTAAAGCCCCTTCTTTCCAATTTACGGTCAACGGGAACTTTTCTTTGGTGAAAAGTCGGGGATGATAATATTTCAAAGTTTTATTAAAGCATCAATTTAATATCTGGACCTTAGAGACCAATATCTCCTAAACCTGACCACACAGCCTTATACCATTTTCATACGGACCGTTGAATTACTTATTTCGGTCACTGAAATACTTTAGCCCATTAACCCGTTTCCACGACACGCTCGTAATTCAGTTTGTCATTTATTTATTTCTTTTTCTTATTTTTTTTCTTCTGTTTACATATTTTTTTGTTTGTTTGGTGCGAATTTTACATTTGTAATTTGGCAATGGATAAAAAAGGTAACTAAAAATATAAAATTAATAAGCAAATATCATTTAATTAATATTTTCATTATTAGAAAAAAGAAAAAGTGCAATCAAGTGGGACCAGGGCGGCGATTTAATCGGATTTTTGTTTGTTTTATTTTGTTTTGATATTTTTGTTTTAACAGCTGATTTTGATATATAAATAATCGATAAAAATTAGAAATAACGGTCATTCGTTGTTAATTCAGAAGGTCATTCTAACTGAATTACGGATAGCTTGTGTGATTCGCAGCTGAAATTTTGTATGGCGAATACTCTAATTCAGTTCGTATTTGGGGGTTGAATGACAAATGAGAGCGTGAATGATGAATAATTCCGGCGTGTGAACGAGGTATTACATTTTTACGTGACGTCTGTTTAGCAATGTTAACTGCATGTCAATATTATAAACCACCAAAACT
The DNA here is from genome assembly GCA_014635995.1 of Sarcophaga peregrina. Lineage (NCBI taxonomy): Eukaryota > Metazoa > Arthropoda > Insecta > Diptera > Sarcophagidae > Sarcophaga > Sarcophaga peregrina. The sequence goes on from CM025789.1 coordinate 88,571,871, forward strand.
GAAAAGAAATTATGAACAGAATTTACATTTCATACGTACTTTAATCTTTGCTTGTATATGGAATTTTCTTTAAATTTATTTATTTATTAATTACAATACAATTACAAATTACATTCTCATTCTATACAAGCTAAGTAACTTCGAACATACGCTCGGTGTAGTGTCACAGATCAGAGACTCTGGTGGGAATCGGACCCACGACCCTCACGTTAATAGTGTAGCACACTACCCACTAGACTATCAGGGCGCTCAATTTTCTTTAAATAAAATTTCAGATATTTTAAAAACCCTAACTATAATTTATTTCATTATTAACTTTTATAATTTAGAATAAACACTTTTTTCCAATAGCATTATCTAGGTAGTGTTTATTTTAAATTAAAAAAATATAGTTATCGATTTTTAACTAATTAATTCGAAAAGCATTTCAATTTGCATTTTACTTTAATTAGAGAAGATAAAAACGTTTTAACATTCGTACAAATTCGGCTTGCGAAATATATGACCTGTTTCTGTAGGATAGGACCGATACAATTGGTGATTTTTTATGTTTTATTTTGCTATAACTAAATATGAAACCAATATCCGCAAAGGCAAAAATATGCTGCAATTTAGTCAAACCGTTATTATCGTTATCGTTATTTGAATTCAAAAAAGACCTAACAAAAAATTTTAAATCTACATCTTGTTGGATTACGATACACATTATCACAATACATGTTAACGTAAAATTTTAAAGTATTGTGACCAAAAAAAGACGATTTCGTGACGAAAATATGGTTTGATTTTTTGTGTGAAAACATTGCTCAATAAATAGGTTTTTGCTTCTCCTATAACACATTTTTAATGTAATTTAGCGCTTTTATGAATTCATATGACGATTAGTACTACAAATAAATTAATACTTTGTTACCTTTTACCCTTTTCAAAACGTTAAAAATATAAGTTCGTATATTGCAAATAAAGTAAAAAAAAAATTGTATTTGGTTTCAAATCAATTCTTTAATCTTCGCACAATTCCAAGTGCCACCTTTAACGGTTTGAGTTTAACAATTTGCTGTAATTGCTATTATTCTATGCACTCCTCCGCGTACACAATATCAATTGTTCAATAAACCTTTGCAACAGAGATTTTCAAACAATAATTATTCTCTTTACACGCAAAGTCTCTTCACACAAGACTGACCGAATTCTATCTAAATTACCGTTGCCTGTTCTGTATTACCTTTTATATCGTAAGGTAAGGAATCTGATGAATGCTCTTGAATTTGAATGTCTTCGCCCTCGCAAAATCTCTACAAACGGAAACAAGTTGTTTATTGTTATTTGTGTATTTTGTTTACGTTTGTCCTTGCAGTGTTGTTGTTGCTTGTTTATCCCATTTTTATACTGTACTATTCTTGCTTGTTTACTTCTTTATCTCCTTATTTTTTGTACTGATGTTGTTGTCTATTCCTTTGTTTTTGAAACTTTTGTTTATCATTTTAATAATACCATTTCCATTTTTGTAAAATGTAAATTAAAATAAGAACTGCTTTTACGAAAAATTCATACGTAACAAGTTCATAGATACAAAATCGATCATAACAACCCTTCAGTCAGGATTATTGACCTAGTTTCTCACACAACTGAGGTTGTATTTTAATTTTATACATCATTGGAGGGACCTACAGTTTAAAGTCGACTCCAAACGACAGAGTTTTTGAGAAATAGAAGAAATATTTTTTTCATATCTTTCGTTTTCGTTTGACCTGTGGTTTGAACCGTGGCCTTACGTCTAATAAGCTAACTCGCTTCCTATTTGAGAACGGCAACTTCAAAAAAATACCATAATTTACCAAAAATTATTATTATAAATAGTAATTGTAAAATAGCAGTTGCCGTGGTCTAGTAGGTAGTGTGTTGGCTTATTAGACGTAAAAGCCAGGGTTCGAGTCCCAGGCCAGACATAAAAAAAACAAAATACAAAAAGTATTTTTTCGTCGATTTCCTCTCAGCAGATTTCTGGCAAAAACTCTGAGAGTAAATAAAATTGCCATGAAAAGTGTCTCATAAAACCTGTCGTTCGGAGTCGACTTTAAACTGTAGGTCCCGCCACTCATGTATAAAATTAACACACACAACATAAGTTGTTACCGCCGCCACTGTAGTTCAATTATTTATTTCATATATTGTTTTTCCTTATTGCTTACTCTCTTTATTTGCTTAATACGTAGAATATATACGTACACATAGTACATACTACTAAATATATAATAAATGTATTAATTTTAATAGCTGAATAACGGTTCTGAAATTATGTCGACTTTTGTATAAAAATCAACAAATCGTTTTTTCTGAGCCTATTATTATAACGGAGTTAGTTACTGAAAAACAAAGTTTTTTAAAGCGCTAAATATTTTTTGATTAAAAAATTTTCTATTAAATTGTGTATTAAAAATAGTTAAATTAAAATAAAATAAAATATAATTTATTTCTGTAAAAGTTGTTTCGACTAGCTAATTTCGAAGCCAACATTTCTTTAAAAAACTTTTTTAAAATTAGAAAATAACAATAATTTTCACTACTTCGAAGATAACTATTGTCAGTGTAAAAGTTAAATAGTGTCTCAAAATTAAGCACTTTGTTTGCACAGAATTGTGGCATAAGAAATAAAATCAAGTTTCGCATAAAAATAAAGTGAATGATGTCAGAAACGGATTTCAATTGTAACAAATGTCAAGCAAAAGATACGGAGCGAATGGTTCAGTGCGACTCGTGTGATAAGTGGTACCATTTTGAGTGCGTTGGGGTAAATGAACGTAAGCTGGAATTGCTCTTGCGTAGGTGATAAAAATATTGTCTCCAACATGGCCCCACAAACACAGCCGCCCATAAGTGCAACATCGGAGTTTACCGCTGGGCTACACACAATGTCATCGCCAGCCGGCCACACACAAGGACTTCTATCAGATGTACCCGGTTCATCGTTATCGTAAATACTCATAACGATGAAAGCCAGGGAAGACAGTGCTTCAGAATTTTACCTATCCGCATACACTATAATGGTACTTGCACAGAGACATATGCATTTCTTGATGAAGGATCTTCTGTCACCCTTATGGAAAAGTGTCTTTTTGAAAAGCTTGGTCTCACTGGTAGAAGAGAGCCCTTGGAGCTACAATGGACTGGCGATACAACTCGATCAGAGCAAAATTCAGTCAAAGTTGACTTATGAAGTGTCCGGCGTTAAATGTCACAATAGGTTCACTCTACACGATGTTCATACAGTAAATAATCTTGGACTACCCTTACAGTCAATTGAATTCACTGAAATCGCCGTTGACTTTTCATACTTGCAAGGTTTGCCGATACAGTCTTACAAGAATGCTAAGCCGATGGTTCTCATAGGCCTCAATAATTGGAGGGTTGCTGTTCCCTTAAAAATAAAAGAAGGCAAGCGAGGTCAACCCATAGCATCTAAAACCCGTCTCGGATGGACATTGCAAGGTAGTGGTACAGATTTACGTCAAATTTCTTCATTAAATATACATACCTGCGGTTGCGAAAAACGTTATGACGTATTGCACGAAGAAGTAAAAGAATATTTTGCCCTTGAAGCGCCAAAAGAGAAAAATATACTGTCGCCCGAAAATAACAGAGCTACACACATCCTAGAAGCCTCTGCGTTCAGAAAAGATCACCAATTCGAAGTAGGTTTACTATGGAAAGACGAAGTCCCACAATTGCCGGAGAGTTATAGCGCCGTGTGCCATAGATTAGAATGTCTTAAAAAAAGTTCAAAAAGGATCCCATACTACAAAAAACGATGCAATCCGAAATCGATAAATTAATTTCTAAAGGTTATGCTAGAAAGGTGTTGGATTCTGAAATGTTTTCCTACCCCGGCCGTACATGGTACTTGCCAATATTTGTGACCCTTAATCCAAATAAACCAAACAAAGTACACCTCGTTTGGGACGCAGCAGCTAAATCAAAACAAAAATCCCTTAATGACTTTCTTATTTGTGGCCCCGATTTACTTACGTCACTTTTTAGTATTTTAATTGAGTTTCGTGTGGGTCAAGTGGCAATTTGTGGAGACATAGCGGAAATGTTCCATCGAATCAATGTAAAAGAAGAGGATATGCACGCTCAGCGTTTCCTGTGGTTCGACAATTTAGATAACCAACTACGACCATGCGTGTATGTCATGAAAGCTCTCACCTTTGGTATTAGCTGTGCACCCTGCATTGCTCATTTCGTTAGAAACAAAACATTTATATACTCGGGTTGTCAAAGCAATTCAACACTATCACAATATGGATGATTTTATTGACAGCGTTGACAGCGAGGAAGAAGCAAAAGAACTTGCGCTCCAGGTGAAGATGATTCACTCCGCAGCTGGGTTTCATATGAGAAATTGGGTAACCAATTCTGACTTCGTACGAAAACACCTATCAGAGGACGGCTCGGAGTCACAGGCTTCCTTTAAAGCAGTCGAAAAAATTCTGGGTATGTATTGGGAATCAAACAACGGCGTATTTCGATATAATTCTAGATTTTCGAGGCTGCGAAGAGATGTTTTTCACACAGAAGTGAACCCTACAAAAAGAGAAGTTCTCCAAGTCCTCATGTCGATTTTTGATCCATTAGGATTGGTTTCCCACTACACTATCGGCCTAAAGATATTACTTCAAGATGTTTGGCGCTCAGCATTAAAATGGGACGATGAACTGACCGAAGAACTCTATGTAAAATGGCGTTCATGGCTCTCCAATCTGTGTAAAATATCAGCTATCAGCATTCCCAGATGTTACTCCAAACTCCTAAAGATGACACCCGAGGTCCAACTTCATACCTTTGTCGATGCGGGTGAAAATGCATATGCTGCAGTGAGTTATTTTCGCGTAAAATATAATGCCAAAGAAGACGTGTCAATTGTGGCAGCAAAATCTAAGGTAACCCCATTAAAACCAATATCAATACCCAGGTTGGAATTTCAAGCAGCACTGCTAGGTGCACGTTGAGCTATGAAAATTCGAAATGCAACACGCCTTTAATGCAGAGAGTGTTTTTATTGGCCCGATTCAAAGACGGTGCTTAAATGGTTGTCTATGGACTCAAAAAACTTTAAAGCGTTCGTGATGTATCGTGTTGGAGAAATTCTAGAATCTACAAACTTAAATCAATGGAATTGGGTACCATCCAAATCTAACCCCGCTGACCTTGCCACTAAGACCGGTCTACCCAGCAATGATTTGTGGCTCCACGGTCCGGATTTTCTTAAACATGGTGAAAATATGTGGCCCAAATGTCCAGATTTAGGTCATCCAAATAACGATGAAGTAAGGAATCATTTACTGCTTATTAACAAATCAAAAAGCTTTACAATCAACATTGAATATTTTTCGAATTGGAAGCGGCTCTATATGGCACTTGCGAATTTCATGCTCTATATTGAAAAATTGAAATCTAGAATACAAAGAGGGAAAACTGTCCAAGGTACCTATACGTTTTATATAGGTACGCCCAATCCTACGAGTTCTCCGAAGAAATATGGTGTCTTAAAAATAAACAAGAAATATGTTCTAAAAGTCATCTTAAACAATTAAATGTTTACCTCGATAATAATGGACTTTTGCGTATAAACGGTAGAGCCATGTCTTTAAATTGTAATAACGCCATAATCTTACCAAAATGCCATTATATAACATTTTTATTGGTTCGCAACTATAACGAGAGTTTTCATCATTGCCTGCACGAAGCCACAATATGCAAAATTAAATTAAAATTTTACATCTCGAAGCTAAGGGTTGTCTACAAAAACGTTCGTTCAAAATGTCAACAATGTAAGAATCAATCGGCTGCACCACAACCACCGATAATGGCATCTTTACCAGCAGCAAGACTTGCTAGCTTCGAACGTCCGTTCACCTATGTATGGTATTGATTTCTTTGGCCCATTCTTTGTAGCAGTAGGCAGACGCAGAGAGAAGAGATGGGGTGTGTTATTCACATGCCTAACAATACGCACAATTCATGTTGAGGTCGCTCACAGTCTTGACACAAGTTCGTGCATCATGGCGATTCAAAACTTTATAAGTCGCCGTGGCTCTCCTAGACAGATATATACCGACAATGGGACGAATTTTAAATCTGTAGAAAGAAGTCTTCGTGAAGAAAAGCGAAACCTCGACCTTCATCAAGTCTTTTCAAAATATAATGAAATTAAATGGCTATTCAATCCACCGGCAGCACCGCATATGGTAGGCGCATGGGAAAGACTGGTGCGCACAGTGAAGACAACGCTTTACGCTATGAACCCTGCATTCAGATTCAATGACGAGACATTGAGAAGCGCTCTATGCGAAGTTGAGTTTATGATAAATTCCCGGCCTTTAACATTTATTGCTCTGGATTCAGCTGAAGACGACGCCCTTATGCCAAACCACTTACTACTCGGCTCTGCTGATGGCTATAAACCCCTATGTGAAATCAACTACGATCTTCGTCAACGGTGGCAATAAATACAGCAGTTTGCAAACCATTTTTGGAGACGATGGGTTCGGGAGTATGGCCCAAATTTAATCCGACGAACAAAGTGGTTCGCAAAGGTAAAACCACTATCTGTAGGTGATATAGTCATAATAGTGGACGACAATTAGAGCAAAAGATGGTCAAATTCGTCGTGTAAAAGTCAAAACAAGTTCCGGCACGTTTGAAAGGCCAGCCACCAAAATCGCAGTACTGTACGTCAGTAATAATCAAGATGGCAAGCTTACAACCCCTAGTTCGCTTGCAAGGGGGGGAATGTTACCGCCGCCACTGTAGTTCAATTATTAATTTCATATATTGTTTTTCCTTATTGCTTACTCTCTTTATTAAATTGTATTAAAAATTATTAATTGTGTATTAAAAATAGTTAAATTAAAATAAAATAAAAGATAATTTATTGCTGTAAAAGTTGTTTCGACTAGCTAATTTCGAAGCCAACATAAGTGGTGTGAGAAACTAGGTCCATAATCCTGACTGGTGGGTTCTAATGACCAATTACATATGTAATTGTAAAATAAAAAAGCAAAACAAATCTGTGAATTCAGCAATCATCTGTTTATGGTTATGGCGCAAAACTAAAACTCAATTGGTTGTTATGGTAACCCAGCAATAATAAACTGTAATTACCGTAAAATGTATTTAAACAGCTGGTTTATCTGGTTATGGTTAAGTCATGACTAATTGAATATTTAAAGAACTGTCACATTTAAGGAACAGTCAATCAAATGCGTAATAATTTTTTTAAGAGTTTTAAGTGACTATTTATATTTTTCTGAACTTAAACGCTAGATGCAGTGAATATGTAAATTTAAACTTATCTTTATATAATTATTTTATATATATAATATAAAAGTAAATATAAAAAACCATACAAAGTGTTTATCACGTCCCTTGCAACTTGTATTGTGTACCACCATGTGCTGTAAACATTACTACATTGCTTACTTTTATATAATTAGCTCATTTCACAATCTTGGGCATTTAGATGGTAAATTTATAGCATTGTAAATATTTGCCTTTAATTGTAATATATACATATATAAAAAGGAATGCGTGTTCATTTGATTGAGGGTTTGGTTGTTTGAAGTCTATAGACGGCTGGACCAATTTCCTTGAAATTTGAACAGCAGCCCTAGATGTTGATGCTCGTAGCCTCTCGCCTTCCAGGCGCGCATCGCGTTGATCCGGCGTCTCATCAGTTCTTGATCTTAATGCTACTGCTCTTTGCTATCGTATTATTTCCCTTTCTAAACGTTTATCTCGTTGAACTTGAGTCTGAGCAGCTCTAGATGTGGAGGCTCTAGACCATTCAACACTCAGACCAACATCACGTTCTTCGAGAATTTCGTCAGCCTTATATGATAGTAAATTAACTTCATTTTTGGTGAGTTTAGAAAGCGAAGATTTCTTAGGTGGTATTTTTTGGATTTTAATTTATCACAATATGATCACTCACAAAATAAATGTTTAACTCGTTCAGAATCTGGGATTCAAATGATTTGCGAAAAAGATTATAAGTACTTTAATACCATAAAAGGTCAAATTTTTTTATTTTTAAGATAAAAAATTTTGGGCAATAGAATATATTTAATATTTTTTATTAGGGTGACCATAAATGACCCGACCATAAAGGTTTGGTCTGTATTATATAACCACATGTGACAATTGGTTCTTTAAAAAGTTATTTATGCTTTAGTTTGTTAATAAATTTAGGCAGTATAGTGTCATCGATGGTATGTGTCTACTGTTAATGGTACCTAAGATACACATGGCTCTCTATGCGTATTTTTAGAAACATATAATAAAATAGGTATTGGAATGAATAGGCAATACATATGACTTTAGCTGCAATAGATTATCAGATATATGATGTTTAGTATTTACTTTCTGTCTAAGAATTCATATAAAAATAGAGTCCATTTATTTCCCTTACCCGAAATGTTCATATGTGTGAAAGTGGTTCATGTTAGACTCTCGCTCTAATAGTTTTCCATGTACACGAACTTTTATATCATATAGTCCGGCAATTTTTTCTACAAATTATTCATATGGATTTCAGTGTTGCATAGATATAAGAAGTTTTAAATTTAATTCATATGGGAAGTACCACACCCCTTTTCCTAGACAGCGAATTTTTATCTAAAATATTCATATTGATATGTTAATTTAATACTTTTTATATGGGATGTGACACACCCGCTATAGCTAATCCGCCCATTTTATTCATATAAACGTCAAAGTCGTCCATACAAAATTTGAGTACTCTATCTGTTCGAGTTTATGAGATATGCCATATTAAATACTTATTGGGTATGTGCGCGTGGCACCTCGCTTACTTGAAATTATAAAATAAAAAATAGCCCATAGTTTCTTCCAGACATACAGTACAGTTAAAATTTCAAGAAAATCGGTCCAGCCGTTTAGCCGTCTATAAACTTCAAACAAACCCATAAACAAATAAACACACATTCATTTTTATATATATAGATAAAACACATTCAAATATCTTTAAGATAATTTATAATATATATATATACATATAATATTGTTACGAAAATGGAAATGGAAAAGCTCCAAAAACACCACAATGATCATGCATAAAATGATAAACAAAAGCTCCAAAAACAAAACAGCGCACTGTTCACGTGATCAATGAATGAGTAGAAAAATATACCAACAAGAATAAAGGATAAAAAGACGTAAATAACCAACAACAACATGAAGGAAACAAAGAAGTAAACAAGAAACAACAATGTGCAGTATAAAATATCGAACAGAGAAATAACCCAACAACAACTAATGTACCTGCTCAAATGTAAACAAGAAACAACAAAACTAAGAATAGGTTGTTTACATTTTTAGAATATTCCCGAAGGACGTCATCATCCTTCAAGGGCATTCATCACACTAAAGATCCAGTGATATAAAAGGTAAGCCAAAGCGAGAAGAGATGATTCAGAGTTTGAATTGAATCAGTCGTGTGTGCAGACGGCACGTTGTATTCGGAGTGTGAATTAAGCTAGTCGTGTATAACAACATTACGTTTCAGTTGTGTGCAGACAAGTTGCGTCTGAAGGAAGCATTTGTTAGTGTAGTGCTTACAAAAAGGTTGTGAGCGGAGAATAACTAACAAGTGTTGTTGCTTACAAAAAGGTTGTAAGCAGAGGATTATCACGAACAAACACATATTGCAAAAATTATCGTTGTATACGTAGAATAAGCTGGAACAGTGGCACAAAAGTTGTGCAGATAATAAAGAATTCATTAAAATTAAACACAAATTTATTCTTACTTTATTTGCAATCTATGAACTCATATTTTTAACGTTTTTAAAAGGTAAAAACGTAACAATATATATATAAACTACAGTGTTGAGTGTGGGATATTTGCCAAATCGTGGCAAGGGTATTTCTGTGTTTTTGCTAGAGTGTGGTAAAAAAATACCCAACATTTGCAAGATTGTGAACTGCGCTGTTTTCTTTAGTATTTTCACACAGAGTGGAAAAGTTAATTTAAACGTTAAAATTATAATACAAAATTATTATTACCATACAAAATTATTGTGTTAAAACCAGCTTTTAAATAGATTTTATAAAATACAACCTTGTTTTGGATGTACTAAATCAGAGCTACCAACATTGAAATGTTGAAAACAGCTGAAAAGAAACGAAATATAAACAAAAACAGCTGCCACAGTCATAAATAAAAAACAAATCAGATTTAAGTAAACATATATCGTGACCGTAAAATCAGCTGAAAAAAACAAAAACAGCTGTTGCGCATTCATAAATTTGAATCCAGATTTAAGAAAACGTATAGTGTGAACGCAGAATCAGCTTAGTTTTTGGTGTGAAAACACTATTATGTACAAGTTACTATTGTTTTAACACTGAGTGGTTTTAAAGTAGAAGTTTAAAACTAGAGAAGATTCTGCTACATATACAGCCAGTGAAGGAAATTTTTGAACAATAACTGCCCGTGGCGGCAATTCCAGAACAATAACTGCTAATAAAGTAGGTGCACAGTGCGGAACAGGATGGTACAGAACTTATTCCACATGTTAAAGCCTTTTTGAACGTCTTTAAAAAACAATTTGTTATAAGAGAGGGCTTGGAACTGTACTGCCCGAAGATCCCAATAAAGACTATTCACATTACGATATTACCTTGGACGATATAGGAAAATATAATTTGGTGGAAATCTTAAAATCACGCCTGAATATTTTTAGTGATTAATGGGATAAAGATTCCTGCAAATCATCTTGGTCTACTACAGTACATAGCGAGCAATGAGGAGAGGATATAAGGGCTCACAGAACTTCTGTCGGAAATAAGCAGCAAACAGAATTAAGGAATATACTAAGGCTTGTGAAACCTGTCGCTTCAACAAATAGAAATCTAATTAATCTAAAAATCAAGGTATACTCCTGTGTTTAAGAATTCTTGTGATATCCTTTATTTGGATATATTTGAAATCCAAGGGTAACATTTTAACTTCCCAAACAAGCTGTACGCTAATATTCAGATCAGAGATCAAAGAATAAATAGGGAAATGCACGGTCCAGGGCTTTATAAAAGTTTATTTAGTTTAGTTCATTTTTATATTTTTTCCTGTAATACCAAACTGACTTTATTGTGTCATATTAAAAATCAAGCTCAGCTAATTCAACTTGCCGTCAGCGTAACCGTTGAGGGACTAAAGTCGCAATTTTACACTTTTCAAGATTTTTGACCCATTTTTCCCCTTTTTTAGAAAAAGTATTTTTTTTATTTACATTAATAAGCCTGCAAATTTTTGACAGCTCAAACCATATAACCAAAACAACAGGCAGGTTTGTGAATTGCTTTGTGTTCTGTTTCATTTTTATTTATATTCTTCGTTGATAACTGTCCCGTTTTAAAAGTTTCTATAACTAGACGAACATTCTTACGTCAACGTACGTTTTTACGTTCCTTACGCTTGAGTAACCAGCCCTTTAGTGTTTATTGTTAAGAAATGATTAAGCCATGTTTTGTTGTTATGCATGTATTTGTTAACTCTAGCTAATTACTGAGATAGTTGCTTGAGTTACGGCGTATGTGTATAAATAAAGGGCAGCCATTACAACCTTTTGTTGCTTTTTATGGATGATGTATTAAAGTTATTAAATTTAATTGTTTATATTTACAAACCTACAACTACTACAAAACGCGAACTAGCGCGAATTTAAAATTTTTAAATCCATATCAACGATTTTATATATATTTTAAGGTACTTATTAAAAGCCTTATGTACTGTTTCTGTACATTATGTTTCTTTAAATTCTGAAAACACAGAATTTAATGATTTTCATTGTGTTATGCATATAAATAGACAAGCAAGTGAAATCTTTTATCATACAGAAACGCGTCAGGTATTTCGGAAACCATATTTGTACGAATGTTAAAACGTTTACATCTTATCTAATAAAAAAAGGTGTCAAGCGGTTTTTCCGCAGGGTAGGAATATGCGATTATAGCTCCCTCGGAGCCTCCAGCCTCTACCCTATCAGGACCGTTAGTGCATGACATCGTCACATCCTGCTAGAGGTGGCCCTGCTTTTTAACGGAACACTACGGATCTAGACTGGGGAGTCAATAAACACCCCCTCTCAGCAGGGGTGACTATGGCTGACCCCCCCTTTTTCTTGGCACGACTCATTTTCTTCTCGGACTTCTCTCTGCCCCCTTGTTTCTGACTCGATTACCCTGAGCTGGTGGCTGTAACTTTCTGGACCTAGTTGAGTAAGCACGGTAGCACCGGCGTGAAACCCGCTGTGTGAACGGCTCCAGGCTAGGGTTACAGCTGCCCCCGTCCCGTTAAAACCCTGGCAGGCCTCAAAGTACGTTCCTTGTCCGTCGCCGTTAAGTTGGTGGTGTAGGTTCGGTTGAGAGGACTCCCGATTAGTACCCGGTCTGGCTCTGAGCACCTGTCCCCATAAGGGCTGGTGCCAACCCTCGCGTGGCCTCCCTGCTTGCATAGATAACCACGGGACCACTAATGGGTAACTACACTTGCGGGCAAGGATAGCGGCTTTGCGTGGGGACCCTCTTACAATGAATTCTGAAAAATCAATCCCAAATAGACCAGCGTTAACTCAAATGGGCGAGCGCAAAGCATCCACTGCTACCGGTGGACGCACAACTCTCTCTAGGCAGGCACCTGTCGAAAATGCAGCTCTCCCTTCGAGAGTTAAGCCCCGTATTCTTACTTCGGTAAAACCCCGCTTGGCGCATAAGGTTCCGGCTGTGAAGCCGGCTCCCAGTGTCGCCACACCTCCTGTTAGGACACCTTCCACCGAGGCTCCGCCTACCTCTAAGGCGGCTGCGAATATGCCCTCGCACTCTTCGGTTGCCGCTAAGGCATTGGCTGACAATTCTGGCGCGCAGGCCCCTGGCACCAATCCATCGGGTGTCAGGAATACCGTGAGTGCTAGCGTGAGGGCATATAGAACTCGCAGATCAGCCATGCGCATCATTGCGAAATTTGGCTCGACCGACCCGGCCCTCCTCTCAGAGGATGAGAAGGAACGGCTTGCCTGGGCTAAGGCCCATCGAAATGATCGCCCCCCGCTTCTCCGATCACGGTAGAAACGGGCCCAAAGAGGCAAAGATCTATCGAGCTAAACGCTCCTCTCCAGCCTCCTAAGCGCTCCAAAGTGACCAATCTCAATATCCCCCCTACAAGACCGCGCTCATCGGCGCAACCCAGACGCCCTGTCCCCAACAAGCCTTCTAAGCCTCTTAGGGAGGTGTTAAAGGAAGGTCTGACCTGGGCAATTGTTGACCGGAGCCACCCTGATGGTTCCATTGCCCCCACTAAGTGGAGAATGGTGGAACACGCGCTCCTAGACGTCTTCCTTTTAGTAATGGACTCCAACCCTGGCCCCTCACCTGGCTAAACTGATGCGGGGTGGTATCAGGGCACATCAAGCTAGGATTGGTGAAGTCTGGCCAGGAGCTAAGCTTGCTGCTGTCCCTCCAGACCAGATTGCTAACCGCCCCCGATCCAAGGCGAGAATTCCTACTGGACCATCGGACCCGGAAACCATTTTGAGGATCCTCAACCCATAACTGGAGGGTAGCTTAAGTGTCTGACCAGTGGGGTGATTACCGCGAGGTGGTGATCATCCTGAATGAGGAGTCACTTTAATTTATTACTGCCCGTGGGGGCGTGATAAAATATGGTTTTAGTTCAATCGAACTAAGGGTCTATAAGCTGGATTCTCGCGCTGCTGCTCATCCCCCAACAGACCTCAATCCCGTAAAACCCCGACCCACCCCAACCCCTCCCACAGTACCCTATCTCATCTGACCCTATCCCTGGACCCATTGAATCCGCCGAAGACGTCGAATGTAGGAGTGTGAGCAGCCACTCTTCTCGACACTCCTCTTCCAGCAAGAAGTCCAATTCTGAGCTGGTGGGGGAATTCTTCGACGGCATTGATATTGACGCAAGCGTTACCTCCCCATTGTCGGACGAAGAGGACGCTGATGTGACAATGGTTGATTCTCGAGTCAATGCTGAGAGTCACCCAAATTAACCTGCAACATTCTAAATCCGCCTCCGCCGCTCTGCTCCTCCGACTAGCAACCGAGGATGTAGAGCTGATTCTGATCCAAGAACCCTGGGTCGTAGACGGCAGGGTTTGTGGACTCAACACCAAAGGATATCGCATACCGTATATCCAGAATTCAGGTAAGCCTCGGGCTTGTGTTATGGTTAAGAATAGTATTAACGCTCTTCTCCTCCACAGGTTCAGTGAAAAGGACACTGTTACCATGGTCGTCGAAATTAACTCGATGACCTTCTGGATCACGTCATCCTATATGGCTAATGACTATGGGCTCTCTCCCCCTCAGGATCCCATTGGTCGGCTGGTAGCGGATGCGAGGCTGCGCGGAGTTCCGGTCATAATCGGAGCAGATGCCAACTCCCACCACACGATGTGGGGCAGTTCCGGTACCAATTAACGGATTTTATTATAAGTAATAACCTAGCTATAGCTAATCGGGGTGATGAGCCAACCTTCCTGACTTCTAATAGGAAGGAGGTGCTGGACATCACTCTGGTTAGCTTCGATTTCTCTACTAACCTTAAGAACTGGTTTGTATCTCACGAATGCTCCTTTTCTTACCATAGATACATTACCTTCATTATTGACACGAACGCGTGTCCTCCTTTCGTGACCCCTCCGGTCAACAGGAGGAACACGAATTGGACCGTTTTTAGAGAGAAACTGCGTTGCAGCCTTCCCTCTACGCCCCCGACTATAACGACCCGTTTCGACGTGAATAGGACTGCTGACACACTGTCAACCACTCTTAGGGCGGCACCCACATCCTCCGTCAGACCCTCTGCCCATAGGAGCAAGCGTAAACCGCCCTGGTGGAACCAAGAGATCGTTGATCTACACCGATCTTGTGGTAGGCTCTTTAATGGTCTACCTACAAGGCCAAAAAGAGGGAACTTAAATACGCTGTGAGGCGAGCGAAGAGGGTCTCGTGGAGGAACTATTGCGCGAGCATAGAATCCTCTGCCGAAACGGGCCGTCTTCGTAAAATTCTAAGTTCCACTCATAAATCACTTGACTGTATCCGACGACTTGATGGACGTTGGACTACGTCCAGTTTGGAGACACTTGAACTCCTCCTTGATACTCACTTTCCAGGAAGTGTCACATTTGGTAATCAGGCCTTTTATCAGGTTAATGAACCACCGTCTAGGAACTATTCCCCCCTGTCCCTTGCCCTTGCAATGGGCTGTTAGGTCTTTCAAACCATTCAAGTCACCAGGACCGGATGGCATTATTCCAAGTGACATTCAACATGGGGAGGAGATAATCCTACCCTGGTTGCTTGCCATCTATAACGCTAGTCTCAGGCTCCTCTACATCCCTTGGAGCTGGAGAATATCTAGGGTGATTTTTATTCCCAAGGCTGGGAAACCGTCCCATACTGGGGCAAATGATTATAGACCCATAATTCCTGTGTGTTCCTTTCTTCCGAAGACACTGAAAAGAGTCCTCGATGTTCATATTAGGGCCTCGATTGATTCAGCGCTTCTGTCCACTTCACAACATGCATATACGAGAGGTAAATCAGTGGAAACAGCACTTCACTCGCTTATCTCTCGGGTGGAGAAGTCCATGCATGTTAAAGAATTCACTTTGTCCATTTTTCTGGACATTGAGGGCGCATTCAATAACGTCAACCCGGACGCCATAGTTAGGGCTCTCGGTTCTCTGAACCTGGGACAGGATCTGGTCAGGTTCATCGAGTTTCTCCTCAAATCGAGGATAGTGACCTCCACAGTGGGGGCCTCGAATTGTCAGAGAATGGTTCGTAAGGGTACTCCGCAGGGCGGTATTCTATCACCTCTTCTCTGGAATCTTGCAGTCAACTCACTCCTGAGGGGGCTGGAACAATCTGGCAATGAGGTCAGAGCATATGCTGACGACATTGCCATTGCAGCGTCGGGAATTTGTGCGCAGACACGATCGGATAAGCTGAACTTAGCGCTGTCAATCGTGTTGGACTGGTGTAGGGATTTTGGACTGTCTATTAACCCCTCTAAGACCGATACGATTCTTTTTACGAGGAAATATAAAATTCCGACCTTCTCCCTTCCCAGCATAGGGAGGAGCAGACTCACGTTGAGTCCCGAGGTCAAATATCTGGGCCTGATCCTCGATCCCAAACTGAACTGGAGGGTGAATCTGGCTGCTAGAGCACGTAAGGCGGCATGTGCTGCCTACTGCTGCAGTAGGGCGGTCGGAACCAGGTGGGGTCTTCGCCCAAGGATCATGCGTTGGATATATTCCACGGTCATCGAACCCAACCTCTTATACGGTGTTGTGTTCTGGTGGACTGCTCTGGACAGACAATACAACGTCAGACTTCTTGACAAGGTCAGAAGGTCTGCCGCCATCATATAACTGGTGCTCTACGCACCACCCCTACGAAAGCCTTGTTCACAATGCTAAACTGGCTACCTACTGTGCCTCTCGCAAAGCAGGTGGCCAAGTTTGAGACTTAACGCTCTCTCTCGTTGGCACATTGTACCTTCTGGTCACTCCACAATTCTGGAGATTGACCCGGTGGTCCCTGGGAACATGGACTTTTTCCCTGCTGAACATTGTCCTGATAGATGTTTCCACTTTCTGATTCCGAGTAGGGATGACTGGAATCCTGATACGATCGTCCCCCCGGATGTCCTGGATATATATACTGACGGCTCTAAACTCGAGGTTGGGGTCGGAAGTGGTGTCTATTCTAGGAAACTGGACCTGAATATTTCTCTCCCTCTGCCGGACTACTGCAGTGTGTTTCAGGCGGAGGTGATGGCAATTTACCGGGCCGCTCAATGGATACTCGTTAACGATGCTCCTTTCAGTCGCGTCTCGATCTTTTCGGACAGTCAGGCTGCGATAAGATCTTTGTCAGGGTTCGTGATCAACTCTAGGATCGTTAGGGAATGTCGTCGCTGTCTCGACCTAGTCTCGGGGCGCTTCACCAGGGTCTCTCTGGTGTGGGTCCCCGGGCACAGTGATATTCCGGGAAACTGTAGGGCCGTCGAGCTCGCCAGAGCCGGTGCGCTCCTTCCGGAATCCTCTTCTGTTGAGATGGGTATGCCACTTGCCTCGGTCAAGTTGACCATTGCGTGGAGGTTCCTTCGGGATGCCAACCAATCCTGGGTCAATGAGGAGTCCTGCTCTACCGCTCGACTTACCTGGCCCAAGATGAATGGAAGGCGTACCAACCGATTACTTAGTCTCGGTCGTGATGTCATCTCGAATGTAGTGACCGTGCTTACGGGTCATTGCATCATGGGTAGGCACGCCGAGAGAATGAGGCTCCCTTTTAACGACTTCTCCTGATGAAGAGGAGAGCGTTATTCACTTTCTTTGCCAGTGCCCGTCCCTTGCTAGGTGTAGATACAGGTTATTTGGCTCCCCATTCCTTGTTAGCTTAACGGAGCTAGCATCTATTGATATCAAGGATAAACTTCGTTCATCAAATTTTCTGGCTGGTTTTCCAGTGCGGGTCGTGCTTTTATTATGCAGCGGAACTTGGTTAGTACAGGAACTGCGTTTCACCCGTGGCATCACAACGGGCCGCCATGCGTGCTCAAGTGAGCTTTGTGATATCAGAGCTACCACTACGACCTAAACCTAAACCTATCTAATAAAAGTAAACTGAAATGCTTGTCGTACTGGTGTCACATAAAAATGTAGGAAAATTCCATTTTTTGCAGATTCTTACGTTCCGGTTACGTTACATTACATTTCTACAACCATTCGTATTGCTTTATACATAGCAAAAACGATCAGCTGTTTCTTCCTTTTGCGGTTACATTCTGTTACGCTAGAGTAACTGAAGTTTAAGGCGAAAGTCATGCGACCTTGCGTTTATGCTATGCTTGCATTCTATGCGGTAACACACAATACGTTTTATGCGACTGGTTTTTTGTTTTGATCGGCTGTTGCGGTTAACAACATACAAGAAAACAAGAACACTTTTGGGAAAAACAGAAAATCAAATTGTGATTTTAAAAGAATTTATGGCATTAATTACAAATTTACATATCTCGAATTTTGTTCTATTAAGGCCACATGTGAAGGACGCATAGAATGCATTAAGTAGGTTTACTTTCTACATTTCTATGCGAATCACGTATTGCTGGAAAAATTCAGCTGTTTTTTAAATATGCCAAATTATATACTATTGTGAACGGTTTCGATAAATAAGTATGTTTAACACATTCGCCGCCAAGCCTAAATTATATGAAGTCATTGCCATTTATATTTCGAGTATTATTGTTTACCAAAACTCTGTCATTTCTGGATGCTACGCAATTGAATCAGTTTTTGCAGCAAAAAAAAAATCCAGAACAATAATACTGAAAACATCGCATTGTCACTAAATTTCAAAACATGTGACATAACCATAGGTTTAGGTACATATATACCAAGGTTTAAATCTTACGTCAAAATGAAGGGCATTTCCACCAACAAGGAATATTGTACAAAACTTTTGCTTCACCGAATCCACTTAATACAATTCCCTACGATGAATTGTTAGCACTTTTGGAATTCCATTTACCGGTGAAGAAGAATGTGTTGGTGGCACGTTTCAGAATTTGTAGCAACATTATGAGCGGATATAAGTGAATGTGAATTTTTTGTCACCATGTGCATGCGGTGCATCAGTGGCCGAACTATTTTTACGCGATCAATTTATTAGAGGCATAACCAACAACTATTACAATCAGAATCTACAAAATTTTTGGAAATTTTTACGAAGTCAATAACTTTGGAGGCCACAAAGGCAAACGCGAGAGAAATTACGTTGAAAACATTAGGTACATCACTAATTAAAAAGGTTTCAGTTCGCAACCCGATGAAGCACAAAAACGAGTCTCGTGCTAAAGAAATCAGAAAAAAGAAAACTGCGGTCAATTATAAGAAGTTGGGTATAGAAGGATTGTGCTTGAGATGCGGACGAAATAACAATTTTGCGAGGGAGTGTTGATCAGATAGGAACAAACTCAAATGTAAGGACTGTAACAAACAAGGTCATGTCGAAAAGGTATGTATATTCACATTACAGAAAAAATGTCAACTAGTTGGACAACGTTACCAGGAGGAAGTTCAACAAATCATGTGCAGAATGTAGAATATGAGGACTACGGCGTTTATAAGAATACCAAAGTCTATCAAAACAGTTCAGAGCGAAAAGTAGATACCGAACAGTATTATTCTGAAGTAAATATGGAAGGAAAAATTGTGAAATTCGAAGTCGATTCGGCTCAGGATATACATTCCTGTATAGGAGTCAATTTAGGTAACTGAAAATTAATACACCTCTAATTCCAACGAAAATCGTTTACCGTTCATACACCAAAACAACATATGTACCACATGATAAAATTATAATACGTGCAAAATATAATAATGCTGAAATAACCGATGAGACTTATATCGTACGTGATTTCTGTTCTGCATTGTTAAGTCGTTCTTGGATCAGACGACTGGGGAGTACAATTGATGATATTGGTTGAGAATTTCATGAGGTTTTCGAACAGAAAATGCAATGTACCCACCAGTATAAGATTTCATTGAAATTGCGTGAGAACGTTTCCCCAAATTATTCCAGAGAGCGAACAATTCCGTATTCATTGACTCAACGCGTTGGTAAAGAGATGATGAACTGGAAAAATCTATCAAGGACAATAAATAATGAGTGGAGCTCGCCCCTAAGGCTGGCGGTGTAAAGCTTTTTGTGGACTACAAAGTAGGAGTGAATGAACGTCTTATGGATTCACACTATCCCATTACAAAAATTAGTGATATTTTTCATAGCCTTCGTGACTCTAAATCTTTTGTAGACTTGACCTTTACAAGGCGTATTTGCATATACCTGTTGATGAAGAGTCTGCAATTGTACAGACAATATCAACCCATCGGGGTATTTAGAAGATGAATCGTTTATCATTTGGTATTGAAACTGCTCTATCAGAATCATTGATCAAATTTTACGTGATATACCAAAAACGGAATATAATTGCCGATAAACATAAAATGGAAGAGTGCATATACAATTTGAAAGCTTGTTTGAGCCGATTAAGTGAATTTGATCTACACCTTAATAGTGCGAAATGCTAATTTTTTAAGGAGGGTATAGAATTATTAAGTCATGTGGTGGAATATAACAAAATATAAAAGTCACATTAAAGCGGTTTTTGGACAACGGTTTTTGGTAACATATTATACGCATTTTATACCAAATAAATCTTCATCTACAACTGTTCAGAACAGACTCTAGATTTAAATGGACTACAGAGAGTGAAAAATCGTTTGATACCCTAAAAAAGGAATTGGGAAGTGAACGTCTTTTAATGCCATACAACCCACGCCTTCAGTTAGCATGCGATGCAAGTCCAACAGGTATTCCGGGTATATTGTCAACGGTCGTGAAATGTCAATGACGCGCTGGCAATAGTTTTTTCCGTACAATATTCTCATGAGTATTTCGTTCGCTCGTCCGTTTAAGCTTATAACTGATAATCAGCCAAATAGCAGATAGAATACAAAAAATTAATTGAAAATTCTAATGCGGATTGCTTATCATGGGCATCAGATAATTCGATAGCTCCCAAGGAAAGTGCAATGGGTCACGAGGTAGACCCTATATGCAGCACAAGCATAAACCAAATTAGTAAGTTAAATATTAATTTTAAATCGCTCAAAGAGGAAATCAGTAAAGATAAAGAATTGATAGAAATTTTACATAAACTGCGTAAGGGTAATAACAATTCTGAACATGGAATCGGAGCTGAGTATACCCTCGACAGAGATGTATTATTTAGAGTCCAAAGGGTCGTAATTCCTGCAACACTACGACCATACGTCTTATAAGAACTTCATGCAACACATCTTGGTATGACTAAGATGAAGTAACTTGCTTGTCGTTATGTTTATTGGAAGTCGATCGACAAAGAGAATATTGTACGGTCTTGCCCACCCTGCGCAAGTGGAAATACTTTTATGGGAGGAGCCGGAAGAAAATTCATACATGTTGATTATACGGGTCCATTCCAAGGGTACTATTTTTTGGGGGTAATAGAGGCAAAGTCGAAGTGGGAAGTTGTAGATCTGCACCAACAGCGTTTTTAACGATACACATTTTGCAAAATATTTTTTCAAGGAATGGTTTTCCAAACGTAATGGTTTCCCTGCTACTAACGGGTTAGCGAGAGGAACGTTCAAACCTTGAAACACAAACTAACCACAATGGAGAATGAAGCCCTGTCGATTCAGGAGAAAGTTCGGGAGATACATTTCAGATATCGAGCAACACCTTTGATCAATATCATAACAATATTTGGCTGGCAGATTCGTATACGGCTCGACGCTCTCAAACCTGTCAAATTCAACATAACTAAATTTGCCACTAATATGGGAAGACAATTAATCGAGGGTAAAGGCCCGTTACTACACAAACAAGAAGGCAATTTGGAAACTTGGTGGGTATCTCCACTATATTGTGACACTAGATGACGGCTTTGTAAGTAAAAGACAGATCAATCAGCTTCATTCCACTGAAGTGCAAAATCTGGTAGCAGATAAACACGATGAACATACTTCTACATCCAATCAACAATCTACATCAACATCTACGGCAAGTGCGCAATCATCGACAGCAAATCAACCAATTTCATCCATCTCTAAAAGAAATGCAACAGTGACTTCAAACCAACTTTTACCACAACAGGTGACAAGAGTATCAACACGTACACGTAAAACTCCTTAGCGTTTGTCGGATAGTATTATAGGGCTTGATTAGAATGTTATATATTTAGATTATATGTATTTTAGAATTATAATTTTTGTAAAAGGGGTGAGAGAGTTGTGATTACCTTTTTGATATGGCAGCTTAGTCAAATCAAATAAGTGGTCGGAACCAATGTACTAACTAGTTTTTTACTTATTATACTCTTGCTTTTGAATCATTTAGACATGCACCCTTTTCATTTAATGTCAATGAAAAACTTTTCATTAATATTATAACAAAGAAACTTTTTTTAAGTAAGAAAACCTTTCAAACTGATATAAAAGTCTTCTATTTATTTGGAAAACTATAACAATTTACTAATTTGTAAACAGAAAAATGGAGATAAATTAATTGAAAACATTCATCTAGTGTTCTTTTGAGAATTTTCGTAGACCTCGACGGCACAAAATATCACATATGTAAACTTATAATTTGTATAAAAACAAAACTGTTTTTGTTTGCTAATTATTTTACCACAACAGCTGATCAAAACAAAAAACCAGTTTCATATAACGCTTTGTGTACAACTTGCAATAATAAAGGCATAGAACGGGAGAATTGATTGTAACGCAAAGTCTCTTATTCTATCTTATCGCTATACCGGCCGTTTTTCCACTCCTCTTTCTTTGTTCTTTATACACAAGTATAGTTCCTATCTTTCTTGTATACATTTTTCAACAGTGTTGTCACATTAATTAAATATTTATTTTATTATTATGAATATAAATCATATTGTTACGTTTTTACCTTTTTAAAAAATTACATACTGTACTACTAAATTTGAGGGTCCGGAGAAATGTAACTAGCCAAAATTTATAATGGCAAATTTGCTATCTGCTGACAGTTGTTTCTATTTTAAAATTCACAATTCGCAAAGTTTTCATTAAACTTTTATTTTAATTATTCTAGTTGATCTTTTGCGTTGCATTTTTTTTTGCTCGATAAATTTTTTAAAAATCTAAAAAAATTAAGTAAAAAGAGAAGCCAATAAAGCTTAATGATGTCTTTTATTAAAATTAAGAAATCAATGAATAAAAAAAACAAAAGTGGAGTGGAATTGGCTAACGCAATAAGTTTCGAGCCTCGATTGAATATCATATAACAGAGCGTTGCATTTTTGTGCTCGCTACTGTATGTATTTAGTGTTAAAGGCTTTGAAATAATAATCCTAAAGAATTTCTAGAGTGCGTATCGTTAAGGATACATCCGGCACATATGAGGGTTTATAAATGCAAAAATGATTAACGAAACAAAACATAAAAACAAAACAACAAAATTTTGACATTCTAAAACCCCTCAGTTGTTGAGATATGGACCAGTGTTGAAAAATTTAAATTTTGAAATGGTACTGAACTATAACTGAAAGAGTACTTTTTCGCATCAAATGGAACTTTTGTAAAAAAATACATACATACATTACAACCCTTCACTCAGAATTATGACCTATCTTCTCAAACGACTTATATGTGAGCGTTATTCCTATACATGAGTGGTTTAAAGTCGAGATTTTTGAGAAGTTTTTGACAGAATGAGGTCGCCGAAAATTTTTTTTTAATTTTTCGTTATTTTGGAAATGTCCGACATTGGGTATGAACCGCGGGCTTTCATCTAGTAAGCCAGCACACTACATACTAGATTGCTTATGCGGGTTCCTAGATGTATAACGTAACAAAACATAAAAGTTCCGTGTGGTCAAACGTCGACGGAACGTTATGGAACATACTTTCGTTTGTAGCATATGAAGAGTAATGTTAATGGTTACCGAAATCATTTGCCGATTCGCAGGTGTTCTCAAGGCTTTTTGTATTCTAAAAACGAACTTACGTTCCGTGATTGTTTGGCTAACCGGGACTAATGACAAATTCTACCCTTAGCGTTACGTTGCTAATGCTTTAATAGGTGAAAAGCACACGACATAAAATATGTAATAATAAAAAAGTACTGAAAGAGTCGCGGGGGTACTGAGATATTTTTGAAATTGAAAAGTACTAAAGTACTGAATTTTTTAACACTGTTAGACTGTTGGACACCTTATATGAATTCGCCTTGATTGCAATCAATTCTTTTGCTGAAACTTTACGAAAATTGCATTCAGTATGTCATGTTTTAGCTACTGTAATTGTTTGTATTCGCAGAATTGAACAAAGTTGGATTAGAATATTATAGTTATTCCTTTGGCGTTAAACTATTTGATGGTGCGTATTTGTTAGTTACTTAAGCTGGATAGACAAATAATAATTTGGACTTAAAAAGTACTTTATTTTAATAACAACATTGCCGGTTGTAATCACAATAAATAAACTGAAAAAGTAAGCAAATAATAATTTGGATTTAAAAAGTATTTTATTTTAATAACAACATTGCTGGTTATAAGCACAATAAATATTTTGAAAAATTTTCGTATTATATTTACCATAGGGTTACTCCATTAATTTTACGATGATTCACCCTGTCATTAAACTCAGTCATTACCACCCAAAACTCAATCTTTTGCTTGTTTTTAGAAAATATTTTCACACCGTTGATTAGTTTAGTGGTGTTAACGAAACAGATTTGCAATTTGTGTTGAAATTTCATTTAGTTGTTAAGATAAAAGACACAAAGATTTCTTTTAAACATTAAAATAAATATCACCACTCGGCTTAAAGAAACAACAAAACATAGCTGAGTAATTACTAATTAGTAGTAAAAGATTTTACAACTGTGTCTAAAGGCAGAGAATATAAACTACTAACCTCTCGTGTTTTCTTCATACATTTCCTGGTGTTATACTTCGACAACATATTTTTCTTAAAAGAAAATTATGAAAAAAAGTGGAATGTAAATCAATATTGCTATTAATTTTAACAAAGAAGTTATAATATTAATTATCTAAAAGATGACTTCAATGCAGTTTGTTTTGCAACCACTACCCGGAACGGACGAGCAATTTATCGACAGGTGAATATATGCCTTTTTCCTTGATATCCTAAAGTACATTTATAAACATTTGATATATTAGGCTCCATGGCGGTATTATCTATTATATATTTTGGGTTTAAAATTTTAGTGAAGTCTGCATTTCCCGATACGTAAATACGTATTTATGGTATGCATGGATATATGTATGTATATATGCAGATTTGCTTAACTCATACGCAGTCTGTATCGTATGGGTACAATAATACGAGTACTGTTGGTAATTATACCCATGCAATATTTATAATTGTAATTTCTGTAAATTTTTACATATATCTGGTATTCTTGTCCATTGGTATGTACGCTTGTATGCTTAGAATTTATTTTCCTACATTGACGTATCTACTACCTATACAGTACGAGGATAAGTAAGGATGTCCTTAATATTAAAGCTCAAGGATTTAAGGGAATATTTAATATATAACATGTATAAATTTATTTAGGATTATCAAGTTGTCCGGACTGTAGTATGTATTGAAAATTATTAAAACAATCTAGATGAATTAAATACACACATACATATGTATGTATTTACATACTATGATATATTTAAAAACATTAAATTATATTAAATTATTGAAATAATCCAAGTGAATTAAATATGTGCATACTATGATTTATTAAAAAATGAAGTTATTTGGTGCTGATTAACTTTGTTAAGGTGGCTGGTTTGTGCTTTTTGCTCTACCCTCTTCAATTATAAAATATCCTGCATATCTATATTATTCTCCTCAGCCCACTGAATACAAACTGAAAATGATTTCTTTGCATCTGCATTAGATATTATTGTTTTTGCATCCATTTCTACAAAGTCGTCTTCAGAGTCTGTGACCTGCACTGGCGTTTCTTTCCGTTTAGCGTGTTGTATTATTTCTTCGTCGGAAAAATCCAATGAAAATTCATTTGCACCAGTTGCCCAATCATTGATATCTTCTTCAGATATGTCATTACTGATGTTCATAGCTCCAATCATATTTTGAATGGATTTTAAGCCATCATAGATGCTACCAGACTGCAGTTCATGACGCAGACCTGAAGCGGTATCATATCTTCATCATACCAGCACGACGCACTTCTTGACCATAATGCAGACCAGCTTTTCTGAATATTTTTTCATTCCAGTCCAAGAAATAAACAGCATCTTTAAGGCTAACCATTTTTAATGCTTTAACCTCGTCGACGTCATCATCATTTTCTGATAAAATATGCTGCAGTAATTGTTTTCTGTAAGTAACCTTTACATTTTGTATTAAATTCTGATTCATAGGCTATAATATTGCCGTACAATTTGGTAGCAAAAAAAGAACTTTGCAATTTAGATCAAAATTAATTTCATCCGTTTTAGGATTTGAAGGAGCGTTATCTAATATCGATAATGCTTTGAGTGGTCTGTTAACCTGTGGTATAAACCCTTTTACTTCTGGAATAAAATTGTTTTTTAACCAGTCGATGAAAAGGGACGTTGACATCCATTCTTTATTAGTGGCTTTATGTGGACGCCTTTTGCATGTTGAAATTTGTTTCAAAGTTGTACTGTATAATGAATAGTAAGGCTCTCATTATTGAGACCTTTCGAACACCAAAATCATCAACAATTAGATAAGATTTCTTTGCATTAACTGTAGGAATTTGCTTTCGGCTCTTTATATGTTATTCAAACCATTTGAGCTCTTTGCCTTGGATGCCATACAAACATTTAAAGTACACCGGTGTAGGTAGAATTTTTCCGCTCATTTTTTTCAAATCGAAAAAGATGTTATAGCGCTGTTTATGGCATTTACAAGCAATGATGTTTGAAGATCAAAACGGATATGAAAGAAATATAACATAGAAATTATTTTAAAGAAAAACATGTGGGAAAAATACTACATACATTGTTGTAGATTTTGTTCTTTGACTGTATATAACTTTTGAATTAGTATTTTCCTATCGATAGTATCAAATGTTCTCTTGAAGTCCAAAACTATGACCATGATTAATTTATATTTCTCTCCATTGATTAATCACATAATTTGCAGCTGTTTTACAAGAAAAATTTCAGACTATTTGGAAATAAATTAATGTGGAAGGCCAATAATTGTCGGTTTACGATTTTTCCAACATTTTCTCACAAAATTTCAACTGATATCATCACAGTTTACCTCCAATTTTCTGGGGACTGTCCTCTTTCTGCTGAAACATTCAAAATTGTATGTAAAATTTTTCGCATTACGCGCCAATCATCAGAAATAGTTTTTGTTGGTATTCTGCAGTAGTTTGATTCGCTTTTGAATTCCGATAGTATATTGCATTTACTCCAATCAGGCATTGTGGTATTTTAATATACATAAATTTGCGGCTAAAATATATTATTTATCGAAATTTGTAGTGATACAATAAAAAGTGTTTAATAGTAGATGGTGGATAGGCTTTTCGAATAATTTGGTATGCAGTATTCTATCATTAAAATATCCCGCCGCAGCAACAATGGGCGCCTATTTTTGTAGATGCCCGCCCATAAAATAGATTTTTTAAAATCTGAAAGTCGGAACACATCTATAAATCTTAGAAATAACTACAGAAAATTATCTTAGTAAAGTAATTTCTGAGTTCATGATTATTTTACTCGCGCCTTAACAAAAACATTTTTTTGTTTATAAAATTTATTAATTTCTAAACCTATTTCGGCTCTTAGTTTGCTACGATCTACTACATGTACGAAACTTCTTTATAAAAGGCAATAATAATATTTTTACAAAAAACATGCCTCAGTGGGAACATCGATATAAGTAGTAAATACAAACATTTAATCAAAAATCACATTCAAAGATTTATTTTATTGTAGGAATATCTTTGAAAACAACATTTTATTTATTAAAATTAGAACTATGGTTTGATTATGTGTAATATGTATTTATATATTTTTTTTTGCTTTAGCGTTAAAAAGCATATACAAACTGTGAAATTATTTTACTAATTGGAGTTGCCTATTGCCACTATGTTATATTGGTCCCATTATGGATTAGGGTGTACGTAAAAAAACAAAACTGTGGTATGTATTTGGGATAATAGCAATCCACATGAGATCGAAGAGCGTCCGCTGCAAAAGTTAGGCAAGTAATGTAGCAATCCGTTTTTAGTTAGAAGTTTTTTACTTTAAATCTTTATGAGTAAACTGTTCGACATGAAAAATAATCATATATGTCCTAAAATTATAATTTTTAATAAGTTAGTTACACTTCAACTATAACGGACATTTGGGACTTTAGCCGATAAGGGCAGTTGACAAAGTGGCATAAAAAACTAAATCGGAACAAATGTGTGTTTATTGACGTACAAATAACCTGTAGCACGACTTCAGTTGTAAAGATGTGGAGGGAGTTGTGCGACCGTATTTTCTCTTAATTTTAGGGTGTAGTAATTATAAAATTATAAAAAGCCTTATTTTTATTTGATTATGAACTAAAATTTTGAGTAAAACCCTTATAAAAAAACTCCGTTGAACAAAAAAACAAAATTGCTTGAGTCATTAAACCTATCATTTATGTTTTTAAATTTTTGTATTACATCCGCTATCGCCCCATTACTTGTTGTCTATAGTCTACTGGCGCAATGAGAGTTATAGCCGCAATCTAATTAAAGGTGTTGAATTAATCTAGTATTTTAAGCAAAAAGAGTAAAACTATACTTCGAAAAATATATTCAGAAATATATTGTAAATTTTTTAACTTTACTTTTTTATACTGTCTGACTGAGGTCAAAATTTTTTTTTTGTAATGTCGGTTTTTAAAATAATTAATTTCACTATGACTATTCTTATAATTTGTTTGCTGTAAC
The DNA here is from genome assembly GCA_014635995.1 of Sarcophaga peregrina. Lineage (NCBI taxonomy): Eukaryota > Metazoa > Arthropoda > Insecta > Diptera > Sarcophagidae > Sarcophaga > Sarcophaga peregrina. The sequence continues at coordinate 88,600,535 of CM025789.1, forward strand.
GAAATTAGTTTATAGATTTATACTAGGTTTTTTTTTTATTTATGTAAACCGAAATAATTTAGCAAGCATTTTTGTCTGTCTGCGACCAACATTTTAAATGAGAACTAAAATATAGCTTTTAGTGATTTGAGAGTTTACTTAATTATTTTCATATTTGCAAATTTGAACTTGAATGTTCAGACACAGTGTCGATCAGCTAACAATACAAATTTGCATCTTTCTAATATGTTCGGCATGTCATTTTAATATAATATAACAAAGCACATAAAATTGAACCTTGTGGTACTCCAAAATTATTAATCGCTTTCTCAGACACAGTATTATTTAATTTTGACTTGAACTATTCCAATTCAATTTTTCTTATTCCGTACTTACTTTCTTAATTGGCCATAACAACCCGATTAACGGATTTCGGCCTGCCGCAACACATTCTTTCAGGCGCCTCTGCTTCTTGCGCGACTACGCCAGTTGGTTACACCAATCGATGACAGGGCTTCCTCATACTCTTCGCTGACTTCCGCAGATTCCCGCATCGAATACTCGTCTCGCCGGAGCATCCTCCTACATTCGAACGACATGGGCGAGCCAGCGCAGCTCACTGTTGAATCGGATGCGGAAATCATCGCCAACTCACAGTGGACCGAAGCTCTTACGTAGGACTTTTCTCTCAAATATTCAGGCAGCATCAGTTCTTAATAGAGTCCATGCTTCTGCGCCGTAAAGAAGCACAGGTAGGATGAACGTCTTATAGAGTATTAGTTTCGTCTTACGAGGTAGGTCTCTGCTACTCAATTTCATATTGAGACCATAGTATCATCTGTTGGCAAGAGTAATCCTGCGCTTGATCTCCAGACTGACATCATTTTCGGTGGTAACGGCGGTGCCAAGATAAAATAATTCCTTGACTGTATCAAAAGTATAGATATCGGCCGTAATTTGAGAATCAGTACGCCGCACGGCTCTACTTCTCGATAACATATCGCCCATGTTCTGGAAAACGCAGCGTTTTGAAATCACGTACGGTTTGAAAAACGCAAAACGCATGACAGCCTGTTCTGAAAACAAAGCGGTTTGCTGGTGTTTTGCATTTTTCGAAGTTGCATTCGAACAATGAAAACATATGTTTTATCATAACAAAACATAAACAAATGAAAAATTTTAAATGCCTACAGAGTATTTGCTTGCTATATTAGCTTTAAAAAACCAAAAAGCAAAAGAAATGTTAATGAAAAAACACTAAGGGGTTTTCCAATCCATTGAACAATCCAGATCAAGCGTAATTTATATATAATTTACGTATTATATTTGTAAGTTGTCATTTGCGTCAATTAGTAACTGCTAATAACTAATTCGTTTTTTCTGGACACTTGTTTGAAAAATAGTGCCATTGCGATGCACTACCGCCTTTCGCAGAACACCATGACGAAGTTGAAGAGGTCGCAGGACAAGGGATCGCCTTGTCAGATAAGTTTGGACAATCTGATACAACAATATTTGCTTGTTCACTATTTTACACACACAACTATTCTGCTCACAACGGATAACTTCGAACCACGACTTTTTATTTCATACGCAACTTAACGCAAGGCTGATTGAATTCACACTACTGTTTACCTGTCTCGTCTTGCCCTTTTATATGCGAACGTCTTCAGTCTGATGATGGTTCTCGCTTTCTCGAGAATTCTATAGCTACTAGGGATGCCAATCGGGAAACCTCGGGATTTTTAAAAACTTGTGCCAGGATTTTTCGGGATTGTGAATTCATATGTTTTTTGGCCCTACAAAAGGTCCTGAAAAAATTCTGTATCACTTGACTTCGATAATAGCATCTCAGATGGGGAAAACCCTACTTCCAGTGATAAAAAGTTATTTGATGCCATCGAAGAATGCATAAACAATGCTATAAAACGAATTAATAGGTTAACTGATTTAGATACCCAATTATCCAAAGAAATTGATTTATTTACATCAGGAAGTGGTAGAGATGAATATTTACAAGCTACATACAGCTATCTTGGAACTATTTTACCAACAAATGTTGATTGCGGGAAGTGTTTTTCAACGGCAAGGTATGTTGACAACAAATTTCGTTCAAGCCTATCAGATCACATGTTACGTGCTTTAATCTTTTTGTTGGAATCCAAATAATTTAATTAAAAATTTTTGCAATGTTGCAAGGGGGCTGGGATGTTCACGCTGTCCACTCTAGTTTTAAGTCTTAAATATTAGTTTAGTTTAAGTGTACAAACAACCCTTGTATTTAAATCAATTATTGTGAAAATCAGACCACAGACGAATAGGGTGGTTCTGATTACAAATTGGAGAATTTCCTGGGGGTATAACAGGGGCGATAGTCTTATAAGTTTCGAATGAGGACTATGAGAAATACCCTGCAATCATTTCGAACTGCTGATTGGGTAAAATTATCGCTGCCGATAATGTCCGAAACTGATTCCAGAGTTCGATATCTGGTAGTCAGGAACTCATCCACTTAGGTAGGTCTGAGCAAGGCCCTTGAGACTGCTCCCAAAGACCTAGGATGTGTTCGGGAAGTCTGGTGGAGCAAATATAAACGAAGATGATGTCCCAATTCTGGGTTTCTATTCCCAGCAACGACAAATTTGTTAAGCGATCATTAATTGTCCGCTGCAAACTCTTGATGGAAGGGCCAGATTCTTTTGACATGGGAGGGAGGTTAAAAAGAGTTTTCAACTGGGAATTAACTAAGACTCGTTTATTCTCATAACGATCGACGAGGTTCTGGCAAGCCATGTCGAAACCATCATTCGTCATGGGGCAAGTGCCAATTATGTCCCTCGTCTCACCTTTAGGTTTTTGCAAAAGATATTACATCTTTTGAATATTTCCAATATGGGGGTTAGTACCGTAAATGACCGAGAACATATCTCTAATTGTTGGCCACGAAGCGTAATCGCCAGAAAAGGTTGGGGTGTCACATGGGGGAAGGTGAATGGGGATGGTGCTACTAATTGGTTTCGCGGCCTTATTCTTAAGGCTATCAATTGATCCGTCAATAAATGAGGCGGATTGAAAATACAAAGTATATCCGGACATATATTTGGCCCTCGCGCCTTTTGTTGAGACTTTCGGGTCATCGGCATTTTCTAGCAAGTCTTCGTAACTTTCACTAAAAACCTCTCACAAACGGGTCAATTTTTGTCGATGAACAGCTAAAGAGTGAACCGAATGTTCCTCTCGCGGAATAGCCTGAAGAAAGCTTTCCAAATCTGCTAAACGATTGTAATTTCTATTTAAATTACGCCTTGTGCCATTTTCTATCAAAATTCGGGTTTTAGCGAGCAAATATCAAAAAAAGGTTAGAAAATTTGAACAAAAAGCTTTACGACGAAATCCAAATCATAAACAAAAACTCGAAAGATTAAAGGTTATCGAAAAAAAACCGAAAATGTCAACAGAACTATATGAAAATATAATTTTCTATTACTAAAGGTGCAGTCACATCTAAAAAATATTTGCCAAAAAACATAAAATATTTGTTAGCCATAATGTGACCACAAAATAAATTTGCGTGGCAAACAGAAAAATCCGCCATTTTTGGCAAATAAAATTGTTTGCCGGCAAACAAAAGTTTTTTTAATGTGACCACCTTTTGACAAATATTTTTATGATTTTTTGGCAAATATTTGTTTGCTCTTACATATTTTTCGTAAGGGCAAACAGTGGCGAATAACAGCTGTTTAGGACTGTGTTGCATACTAACAAAACTAAAACATCACTAAAATCGCAAAAAAATGAATGAATACAAATTTGAAGAAAATAAATAATATATTTAATGGAAACCTTTTTATTTGTTGTAAATGTATTCATTATATAGATATAAATATTTGGGTACCTGCATATACAGAGATACATTCAAAGCCTGAAATATAAATCCACGTTAATTGTTGTACCTTTCTACATGAAAGCTATTCAGGGGTTTTAATGATTTTTCAGTATAATGGTTATTTTTTAAAATCTCATTAAAGAAAAAGATACCTGAAACGACTTAACTCTTTAGTACATGTTTAAGTTATAGAAAATTTTTCATTATTATTGTAATGATTTTATTTTTTTGTCCAAATTATCACGACAAATTTTGTTCCTGAAAATAAACATGTTAAAATATTCAAAGAACAATGTAATGATTGAAACTCTTGAAGTGGACGGTACGAGTCATTATAATGGTAAGTTGTAATTCAACGCAGCAACATAATTCCAATTTTTCTTTACACACATTGAGTACATTTTGGAATTCAATCATTCATTCAATCATTTTTGAGGATAAATTTTCAAACAAAGTGACCTGAAAAACCTTCTCAAAAATATCGATAAATAATTTTCAATTAGACCTAAAAGAATTCCTTCAATTTCCAATTTTTAGATTTAATATCTATTTTAAGTTATGTACATCATTACAGCGATTTTCAAATATGGTGATTGGCTGCACTGGAAAAATGTAAACATTTGTTTATGTTAATTTTATTGTGATTAAAAACATAATTCTTCATTTTTTTCTTATTTTATGCATGGAATCCATTTCCAAAGCCATAGTCGTCTTTCTTTTTTTTCCCCTTCCCAAAATAGCACAAAAGCTCCGCAACACAAAACGAAAAAATATTCACTTTCTATTATGTGTGAAAATGTGTATAAATATTTTTGTTTTCCAAAATTCTAGTCAAACATGTGTTTTTTGGCAAATATTTTTTAAATGTGACCACATCGCAAACATGTTTGCCAAACTTTTGTTTGCCGCTATTTTAAGAAACAAAAATGGGTAAATAAGTGTGACCACAAAACAAAATATTAGTTGTTTCAGTCATATTTCTGGCAAACAAGGAAAAACAAAATTATGGCAAACATTTGCCATATCTGACCGCACCTTAAGTTCAATGAAATATTCGCCATGAACTTTCGCAAGATTGCGGGTAAATAAAAACAAAAGATATTAGTTTCCACAATAATTAAGTATTATTATTTGTACAAAAACGTACCTTCGGAATGGGGGGTAGATCGAGTAAGAAATTTTTTCTTTAATATGATTAACAATTTACAATAATTCATTTAAATACAGGGGTACTTTGTACACTTAAACTAAACTAATATTTAAGACTTAAAATTAGGGTGGCCAGCGTGAACCAAACTTATGCAATTGCATATGTATGAATAATTTTTATTTTTGTTAATTTACGCTATTTTGTTACATTTTGTCTTGCTGTTTTTATATTTTATTTTTAATGATATACAATTCTGATATACATAATTGGAATACAAATGATTTTGTTAACAAAATATTTTTATTATTAAGAGAAAATCGCGATTTTTCGCGAGATTTTTCGGGATTTTTGGATCTCGAATTATCCCAAGATCTCGGGATCGGAAATAGATCCCGTTTGGCATCTCTAATAGCTACTGCACCATTGTTTGTGTACTATATTCTTATTGGTTGTTGTTGCGTTCGCTTACTTGTCTATCCCTCTTTCTCATACTTGTTGATGCTTTGCTTGTACATGTTCGTTGTAGTTGTTGGTGTGGCTATTAGTAATCATGTTCATTCTATTCGTTAGCGTGTATTTGGGTCGTTTTTATTGTTAAACGATCGTTTCGATTAATTTTGCGTAACAATATTAAAAATCAGGATATTCCGTTAACGCAATCATCTCAATAATAATTATTAATAAGACATTGAACATTTGTATATATTGCACGTAATTGTTTTAATTGTTATATCGTTAAGTCTATATTTTTCATTTTGATCTTTAACTTATGTTAATATACGGGCCGGACTACGCGGTTTTTGAGATGAAGAAAAAACATTTTTTTAATGATATTCTATTCAAACAAACTAATTCAACGATTACATAATCTAATGAGATTGGATTAGCAAGTGATGAGTCGGAAATCATACATGCATATACATAATTGGTCATTACAACCCTTCAGTCAGGATTATTGGTCATTATAAAAAAGGTTTTGATACGGAGTTGATCAGACTTCAAATTCAAGTGGACACATAATTAAAAAAAATATTGAAAATTTTATTTAATTGCTTTATTTTTCACCCAAACTATTTTGAACATTTACCCTTTTTAGAGTCTTATTTCAGTACATCTTTGTGGTATTGAGTTCATTAAATTTTGACACTGTTCAGGACTAATGTTGTTCCATTCTGCCTGGATAAGCTGCCAAAGAGCTTTTTTGCTGCTAGGTTTTTTGGTTGAAACTGCTTGTTTTACAAACAATTTTAATTTTTACAAAAATATAAAATGTTGCATAAGTGAATTAATTTTGTGTTCATAAGTGTATGTAATTTAAGAAATTGTATTGTATGCAATTTTCGAAGAAGTCCCATTTCGATTCTAAACAAATCCACATGGTATTTCTTTTAAGAAATTATTTGACGTCACTTTTCAATATCAATCAATTTTTCCATAATTTTAAAATATTTCTTCACAAAAAGTAAAATGATTCCTATTTTAGAGCTCATTTCATTTTATGTAAACAAAAACAGCTCTTTTAAATATTGGATCAAGGATACCAAAACAGTTTTCGTTAGGTTAGCATTACAAATTATAATAAACGCCTATATATAACAAATGAGGCTTTCATCATCGTTTTTGATCTTATGAGTTATTAAGTGATACAAATTCCCCTTTCTGGTGCTCTTATGTGTTCGTGTATGTATGTTTTTGTTTGTATTCTGTAGCTTTTTTATTTAAAAATTTCGTTAAAAGTTATCACATTGCTAACGTGTCTATAACTACGCAAACCTTTTTAAGTCGAAAGTCTATACAATGCATTTAATGCGTTCTTACATTATATGCGTTACTTCCGTTCTATGCGTGATTAAGTCGAAAGTCCATACCAAGGATTTCATGCGCCTTACATGCGATTCTTGAATTCTATGCCGTTTTTATTGCAAGTTACACACAATGCGTTTTACGCGTCCGGTTTTTTGTTTCGATCAGCTGCTGTGGTAAACAACAAATAAGCGAACAAGAACGTTTTTGGGAAAAATAGAAAATCAAATTGTAATTTTAAAAGAATTTATGGCATTAATTACAAATTTATGATTAATGTATGTGATATCTTGTGCTGATAAGGCCTACGAAAAGTCTTAAAAGAACACAAGACGAGTCTTTTCAGTTAATTTATTCTCCATTTTTCTTGTTTACAAATTAATAAATTCAAAATTGATGACACTCGGTACATAAAAACATCGTTTATTGCGGTTAAAAGGAACTACTTTAAATGGCCCCAGTAATTAAATTTCATACATTTTGCCTTTTTATAATGAACCCTTAAAAATACTTTGAAGTACGGCAATAGTCTTTACTTTTTTTTAGTATTGCAGCATTAAATTATAACTCAACATCTTTAATCAGCTGATAGATAAGAAGGTTTGGTTGTCAATAAAAATAATATTTTTTGTTTTCAATAAATAAAAAATTATTTGTATTTTATATTTTCTTTTATGAATTCACGCCATTTATTACGAACTTTGCCTATAACGAACTATTTTTTCTGATCCCACGGAGTTCATTATAACCGAGTTTGAATGTATTTTGTTCATGAAAGAAATGTGTTAAAAAATGTATTTTAATGTATTTTCCTCTTAAATTAGTAATAAACTTTATTATGAAATATGTTCTTATTAATATTTTTATAATGCAAAAAGAATTTGCGAAAATAGTAATGCATTGTTTAAACATATGTATATGAATGATGATATATGTAGTGCTATAAACAGCGACTATGGAGTACCACAGGGATCAATTCTGGGGGCTCTATTGTTTATTATATTGTTACGCATATCAAAACGACTTAATATCGTTTAACATTAACGATAAACAAAAGCTACAAATACAAAGACCATGAGGCAATGCGTACACAATATACACGGCACAAATACACACTAAAGCATACATAGAACTTATTATAAGTAAACTTATTATAAGTAACTTATAAACCAGCTACAACAAGTATGAGGGGAAAAGGGGACAGAGTAATAAGCAAACGCAACAGCAAACAATATGAATTCCCATTTTCATTGTTTTATATTTGTTAAATAATAACAAATTTTTGTTAAGGGTAACAAGATAAAAAAAATAGAGCAAAAGTCAAAGTCGAAATTACTTTTACTATCATTATGAAATTTAAAACCATATTAAGTAAAATTGTTTTTATTTATTTTTAGACTAAGAGAAGTATCCGACAAAGTAAATAAGTTTGGCTTTGGAACGCATCGTATTTTTGAACAATTAAAAATTCCTGTTAAAGAAGTCGTAATTGGACCTAATCATATTGGTGTACTTTTGGAAGATGGCAAAGCATTTCGTGTAGCATTTTCTATAAATGTCGAACGTCTTGATCTGAGTAAAAACGAGTCATCCAAAAGGTAATAATTCCACAATTACATCAGTTTTATGTTTTAAAATATCGTTTTCTTACAACATATATAAGGATTGTGAGCAAATAGTATAAGAAATGTAATATAGCAAGTACACATTTAAATAATCAAATTAATTTTAATGCCTGGTAATAAATAAATATGCTCAAAATAATAGATACACATTATTCTAAAATATTGTTACGCAAATCGAAACGAACTAATATCGTTTAACACTAAACAAAAAACAAAAGCAACAAATACAAGAGACAATACACTAACGAATACAATGAACATGACGATTAATAATAGCTACACCAACTACTACAACGTTGCAAGCAAATCATCAACGTTGGTATGAAAGATAAGGGGATAGACAAGTAAGCGAACGCAACAACAAGCAATGAGAACAAAGCACACAGATAACAATGCAGTCGCTATAGAGTTCTTGAGAAAGCGAGAACGCGAACATTCTTCTTCAAGAACATTTGATGTACTGTTCGTGTTGGACTATAAAAGGGCAAGACAAAGAAGACGACCAGTCAGTAGAATTCAGTCAGTCTTGCGTGAAGTTACGTGTGGACTATCCAGTCGCGGTGTGAAGATATTCGTTGCGAGGAGAATAGCGAAAGGTTGTGTGTGAATAATAGCGAACAAGACATTGTTGTTGTGTCAGTAAGTGTGCATAGTGGCACAAAAGTAGTGTGAACAATAAAGACTTTAAGTAATACTAAACAGATATTTGTTTTTACTTTGGTCGTTAATTGCAAGAACTCGGAATTAAACGTTTTTAAAAAGATAAAAACGTAACAATTGTTGTCAAAAGTGGGATTGCAAAATCCAAAAGTAAAAAAAATATGAATGAATAAAAAAACGAAATAAATAAAATGAAACTCTCCAAATTAAGAGTGAAACGGCTGAAACCAGAGTTGGCTAAACTAGAACTGTAAACGACGGGCACGAAGAATGAACTGCTAAAGCGGTTAAGGAACAATTGCAGATTCAGGGCATCGACATCAAATCCTACGAATTCGACAATGAAGAGGAACGAGAGATACAAGCCCCTGAAACGCCTAAAGGTGTCGACATAAATTTCTTGCTAGCCGCTATGATGGAAAAAATGCAAGTATTAACTAAAACTGAGAACCAGAAGACATTTGAAGCTTCGGCGACGAGCACAAACGAGAGCTGTATCGCATGGAGTTGAGATGTCGGACGCAAAAGGCAAACGGGTCGTTACAAGCCTTTGCAATGGAGTGGAGATGTTAGTGCAGTTTACATACCCCGGAGAAACACACCCGTTGATAGACAACATTAAGACCGAGGCGTTTGTGATTGGTATACGCGGCACCGACATTAAAAACCAGCGGTATGTTCTCCGCAGAGGACAACATTTGTAAAGACCGTGGCCTTCGCACTAGCCCAGGAGACCACTCGAACGATTTCTAGACCACTAGCGAGTAAAGTGCGAAAAATGGAAGTCGTGGAAGGGGAGAAATGTACTTTTAATAAATTTAAAGAGATGTTGAACCAAGTTTTGGAAGAAAATGGACAAAAGACTAAACCTAAATGCTTCAACTGTGGAAAGGGCGGTAATTTTCGAAGAAACTGCAAAGCGCCATGCAAACGATCAAGATCCATCAAGGGATAAGAAACGGGCGAACTACTGACCATCATCACAAGAATCTCCATTAAACTAAAACGAGCTAGCATTGAGGAGCAAGTGCTGGCTCACACAAGCGACTGCCCCACAATCTAAATGTCAACGATGCAACAGAACAACAACAATCTTACGGCGTGTGGGTACATAAATTACAGACAAAACACCTTCACTATATACACCAGGGCAACGCAGTCTATCATCAAGTCAGATGTAGTGTAGGGAAAGTGTGAGGCACTTAGCAATGTAAGACTTCGCACAGCTTCTTTCAACACTCACTTTTGCCTTCACAATCTTGCATACTGTGTATTACAGTTTTTTCAATGAAAATTAATTTCGACCAGCCTGACACTCGTATATAAAATTAATAAGGTCGCTACCGGTTAATATTGTATACATCCGCATTTCGACAAAATTACCTCATAAATTCTATTTGGAAGGGAGTTATAAAGTTGCGATAAATAATGTAAAGAAATTTCCGACAAGCTTCTTTTATTGCAGCAAATTGTCGTCTAGATTCCTACACTTTCCGTGACAACCATCCTCGCACATTTTCCATTATCCTGTTGGATGCAGAACATTACATTATCCTAGTTAGAGTTGATACAAACGACCGGAACGGAATTTTTTCGAGTTTTCTTTCTTCATATTTTTTTTTCTCAATTGTCAGACCTTTAATCAAAATTGTGTCCATAAATTATTCATATGGACCGCAGTGTAAATTGAAATAAAGATTTAAGGATTAAATTTAATATTAACAACAATAAACTTTCACAAAACTGCAAAGAAAACATTGGTTACTGCTGCGAACTATCCATCTAAGTTTGGACTCTGCAAACTAATTCTTATATGTATATCGATATATAAACTTCAAAAAAATTTTAGGCTAAGAAACACTTTCGAAATAGCATATGTTTATAAAGTTGTATTGTGTAAAAAATAAAACATTATGAACATGTTGCGAAGTATCGTAGTGTGCTGCACTTGAAAAATTTATGTTCTAATTATGCTTTTAAATTTTATTAAAATTTATTAATAACGAGCAAAATATTAATCTATATAGCGGCAGTAATCCTACAAATGCTAGCAATAACTCAAAAGTATCGGCACCATCATCTTCACGGCAGTTAGCTCGTTCTCGAGCTAGACTTATGCGAACAACTGGAAGATCTGGTTCTGGGGGTCAAGGGTCGGGATCAAGAAGTACTGGTGTTATAATAGGAGGAAGCTCTTCAAGTCGACCTCTTGTAACTGTTCCAGCAACTTACGTACCAGAAGAACTAATATCACAGGCTGAAGTTGTTCTTCAAGGAAAAAGCAGGAATCTCATAATAAGAGAATTACAGGTAATTGATTAAATAAAATAAGTCAAAAAATAATATTAAATATAATAATAAATATTTGTTTACATTTATAAAGCGTACAAATTTGGACGTTAACTTAGCAGTAAATAATTTGCTCTCTCGAGATGATGAAGATGCGGAGGATACAGAGGAGGGTGGAGATAACTATGTTCCTGAAGATCTAATATCGCTATTAGATAATGGATTTCATGGTGACAATAACAGTGTTATAATTGATCCATCTGATGGACTCTTTACAGAGGAAATATTTAGCAACTATTCCAGCATAAGAAAGTAAGTTTCCAATTATGTTAAGAATATGGCGGGAATTGGGTACATGTTACATAAATATTTAAACATATAAGTTCGTTGAATATATATTGTGTGACTGACTAATTCCCTGCTAAACTATACCAACGTTTTTTAAGCAAATACCCCCTCTTAGTTTATTATTTGATCGCATACGCAGCGAACGTAATCAATCAAGTTCTGGTACTTCTGAAAATAATCAATCAAGGTCGTCTGGGTCAGGAACTAATGTCTTGACTGGATCTAGCAGTTTATCCGCACAGATTTCGTCGGTAAGCGCTGAAAGAGAAGCATTTAGTCGTTGGCGTGATCGGCAATGTTATGTTCCGCGTAGATGGCTGAATAAAGATGATTATGTTTGGGACAAAGAAGGAGGTATTTTTACAATTATATATAGCAATTAGTTTATGTAGATATATATGTATACGTCTCATTAATTATGATAAATAATTTTATAGATTCAAAAAAGAAAGATCCAGCAGCTATGAGTTCACCAATATGGATTTCAGAAGAACTTCAGCCATGGCCGGATAAAAATAACGCATTGAAATTTAAAAAAATAGCTGCTATTTACTCTGAATTTATAGCAATTTCGGAAAGTGGTGACCTCCATCAGTGGCGCTGGTCAGATATAGAACCATATAAATCTGAGGTATAAAATTTATGCATTATTATAGCACAAATATGGTTGTAACGTAATACATAATAAACTTCGTTCTAGGTTGAAAATATTTATCATCCAAAGACTATTTCACTCAATTTAACTGAAAAAATTGAATTAATTTCTGCCAATTTTATTCGATGCTCTGTAGTTACAGAAAGTAATAGGGTGGCCACTTGGATGGACGATCAATTAGGTTATATTGGAGCTAAGTTAGAGCATGCTGCAATTTCGTTCAGTGAATTTGTTTTAGATCCTATAATATCAGTAAATGTCTGTTCGTTATATACTGCAGTTCGTACAGAAAATAACAATGTTTACTGGTGGGGAGTACTACCTTTTGACCAGAGGCGTTATTTATGGGATAAATATAGGAACAAAACCAAAAAACCATTTAAACCTGTGGCTTCAGACATCAGTGTGGGAACTCAAGTAATCATGAAAAAATGTCCAAAATACCAAACAGGCTCTATTGGTTTCACGTGTGCTAATGGAATACCAAAAGTTGGCCAACTGCTGAATTCTGTTTGGGACTCGAATGATGTATGCCGGTTCAAGATAATGAATGTTACTTCCCAAAGCAACGAAAAATCCCAAATATCTGGCAATAGTTCTGCCCCGAACAACACAAATCTTTCGATTGATAAAGAAATTACAAAACCAGTAACAGGGCAAAGTTCCAGTTCTTCTAAAAGCTGTTCATCTAATAAGGAAACTACAGACAGAATTGATATGCCTCCGCCACCGTCACCGGCTTCTAGCACTTGTAGTGACACTGGAAGCGTTACGTCACATAAGCGTACTAAACGCATGGCTACCAAAGACGATAACAACGATACAAAAAAAGATGAAGAATTATGGCAGTTAAAGGATGTAGTATTCGTTGAAGATAAAATTGGCCCAATCGGGAAGGTTCTGAAGGTAGATGGAGATTTTGTTGCAGTTCGATTTCCTGTGACTTCAACATTATCTACTTCTACAATGACAACAACTGCTAGTACAGTTCAGGCGGAAGGAAAAGAAGATGATTGGCAACAATGTCGCTTACTGCGTCGTGAGGATATCCAAGTCTATAAAACAGCAATTACTTCAAGAGGTCCCGATTGGCTGCAAAAGCAACCGAAAAAAATCAATATTAGTCATGGTAGTGATCCATCCGCATTCCAATTACTATCGCTTGCAGTTGACTTGAGAGGCATACATATTGTGAAAAAACTTGGATCAAAACTTCACTACAGTCTTTACAATCTGTATAATAGTAAGCAGGAACAAAATTGCCAATTTCCAACTGATAGTTGTTCTTTCATTGGGGCGTCTCTCAATAATATTTCAATGATTTGTAATAACGATTGCAGTGGCAATAGCAGTACAATTATACTTCGTGACGGAAATCGAGCATTATATCCAATGGCTAAAGATTGCGTTGGTTCTATTAAGGACCCACAGTGGTTTGATTTGGCACCAGTGAAAGCAGTAGCAATGACAACAATTTCATTGAGCACATCTTTGAGTTCTAGCAACCAAAAATCTAAGGTTTGCATGACAGCTTTACTATTCGAGTCGCAAAAATTGATGCCACATATTTTGCGTTGTGATGTTAAGAATGCTTTTGCTGTTTTAAACCGTTTAGAAAAAGAAGATCGAATTGATATATCATCTGTGTTAGACGAACGATGTGATGGCGCTCGAAATATCTTTCATTCCTGCACAATTATGTGCTCGCCGACTACGAATAAAGACACCGATGAAAAAAAATCGGCAACAAATTTTACAGGAATAACTTCCCGTACATCACCGGCTGCAACGTCGGTATTCACATCAAATGTATCGGCTGTTATTGAGAATTCTTCTACATCAACAGTCTCAAACGTCCCAACATCATCTTCGTTTCCTACTGTATCAGCTGCAATGACGTCTTCATCTAGTTCTTCAACACGAGAAGGTCGTACAGTAAGCCTTCGTGAAATGATGAATCGGTTAATAAACACAGATATGGATCAGTCATCTTCAAGTGGCGTCAACTCAGCTACAGGACCAGTAAACACAGAAGAAAATAGCGTTTACATGGCTCCCTGGACTATTGAATCGAACACTAATTCTTCAAGTGCAAGTATTAATGATGTTGTTATGGGAAATAGTACTGAGGAAGATATTTCAAAAATTATAGCAGGTTGCTCAAATACAAATTCGCTAAAAATATCTACACCTAATTACGTATTTGACCCTATTCAACGACGAGAAAATGCTACATTGATCCTGCAGCAAATGTGCGCAAATCCCGCTTTAAGGCCTTATCTTTTTCAATTGCTAAGCAGTAAAGATGCCCAAGGGCAAACACCATTTATGTTAGCAGTACATAGTCGAGCTTATGAAGCGGGTCTTATAATCCTGAATACAATACTTACTCTAGCGGACAAAGACAATGCAATGAAAGAGGCAATGATTTTTCCAGCCGGTTCTCCTCCCGATCAGTCACCATTGCACGTCATCTGCTACAATGATACTTGTTCCTTTACTTGGACCGGTGCAGATCATATTAATCAAAACATATTTGAATGTAAAACATGCGGACTAACAGATTCATTGTGCTGTTGTACAGAGTGTGCACGTGTTTGTCATAAAGGTCATGACTGTAAATTAAAGCGTACATCTCCCACAGCTTATTGCGATTGCTGGGAGAAGTGCAAATGCAAGGCTTTAATTGCTGGTAATCAAAACAAACGTTTTGCACTTCTGTGTAAATTGGCATCCTGTACAGATCTAGTCACCAAATTTAATGCGAAGGGAGAATCCATATTACTATTTCTAATACAGACAGTCGGACGCCAAGCTGTTGAACAGCGCCAGTACAGAGCCAACTCTAGAGTTCGAAATGTTGGTAGTAATGCTGGAAGTTCTAGTAACGGAAATACATCTACACGTAAGTCTTCAGCATCCATTGATTTGGATGTCAATATGCCAGATCATGATTTAGAACCTCCAAAGTTTGCGAGACGAGCTTTAGAGCGGTTACTAATCGATTGGCATGCCGTACGTGCGATGATAATGACTGGTGCTGAAAAATTTGAAAATACACCTCAACAACCACCTAATTCCATTGATGGGACTAGTGCTGAAAATTATAATATTTATTTACAAAATCAAAATGGATCTACTTTATTGGACAAATTCACTCATAATTTATTTGTAAAATGCTCTGCCGAACATTTAGATACACTTCTGATGACTTTAGTTCGGGAAATACAGAACGATTCTGTGCCCGATCGTATTGATGATGCCGAAACAGTGGCACGTAGGTTTGTACGATCGGTAGCACGTGTTTTTGTCATTTTTAATATGGAGAAATTTCCAAATCCGGAGAGGCGCAAATCTCTTTCTATGCCTCATAAGCATATACAAAGTTGTGTGAAAGTATTCCAGACATTACATAAAATTGCTATACAAGAACTGTGCCAAGTATCCGAGGCTCTTATTGCACCCGTACGTTTAGGTATTGTTAGACCAACCGCGCCATTTTTATCATCTTCCAATATAGATGTAAGTACATTTTCATGTAATTTTTCATATGTTTTTCTAATTTTCTCCTTTTTATATATAATTTAGAATTCGGACGATTTGTTTAGTGTGGAACCACTGGCCCCGTCATCTGCTGCAGAATCTGTAATAGAAACTTCAACTGTTCATGAAACTAATAGCGAACAGCCCCCAGGATTTAGTTTCCAACCAAATTATGGCATTGATGGGATCGGTATTATCGGTAGTCATTTTTAGAGATCATCTTTTGTCAATATTTATGGATAATTATCTTTTAATTTTTATTAGCTCTTCGTGATGCCTCTGAAAACGAGGAAGCACCTAATAGGGAAGGTGGCACACACAATCAGGACGAGGAGCTTTTGGAATCGAGTCGAAATGAAGAAGGCATTCAAGATGACGAAAGTGATAATGAGTATACATTTAATGAACCTGAAACGGAATCTGACTCTGACGACAATCAAAGTAATCAAGACGCGCAACGAAGTGTACAAACAGGAGCCACAGTTGGATCAGAAACAGGTTTAGACATTATTAGTTATTCGAATTATAAATATGTATATATTAAATAACTAAATTTTTGATATATATACATATATGTTCTTTAATTATTTTTGCATATATATGACGTACTAATGATTGTTTAGTGTTTAAGAGTTAAAGTTCTTTACCCTTACAGATATTGGCGTACTTTTCCTTGAAGATGAATCAGGAGATTCGTCACCACAAGAGGAAGAGGGTTCTGAAGATGGCGAAACAGATGATCATGATGACGATGAATTTACTTACGCTGACCACCAATTGGAACGTCGCAGTGCTAGTTCAAATAATCGCAGCGATTTGGCTCCTCAATCAATGCAATGGGCAATTCGAAATCGCGATACAGCTAGATCTTCTGTTCGAATGCCAGCAGGTTCCAGTTTAGTGTTCATAGACCCAATGGCTTTACGTCGATCTACTGTACCTGCAAGTACTGCTGTAGCAACACCCCCACAAGAACAGCACACAATGGCCACCACGTCAAGTAATTTGGCTCGGGCATTTGGAATCATTGTTCGACAAATTTCGGAGCTCTTAAGTAGTTTGACGTACAATATTATGAATGATATAGAAACTTCGTTGAAAATTTTACCCGATGAAGCTATTCAGTTACAGGTGAGTTAATTTCAAATTTATTTTTGCGCGATAGATTTAATTACGTTTATTAAATCATACTGGGCATAGTTTCATCATAAAATAGCAAACTAAACCGACCCTAAATCTCCCGCTAGGAATCAGAGTGTACACAAATTTGTGAAGTTTTCATTTTAATAGGTACATACCGCACTTTATACTATAAGGTCCTTTTTAATTACAAATTAGTGAAAACAAAAAAAAAGCGTACGCCATAATTTTAAAAAGGTATATTTATATACATTTATAAATACCTAATATTTGTAACAATTGTATAAAGCACATAGCCGGCACCGAAGTGAAGATGCCACTATTATATAAATCAAAAGAAAAATTTGTCATACATACAAATTCTTCGGAAGCATTTTAATTTTAACTGCTATAAATAAAAATTAGGTAGTTTCATTTTTGGTAAGGGTAGGAGTGTTTAAAGGTAGTTTTTTTATTACTAACCGTTTAAACGGTATTGTACTGTTAAACATATTTGATACTGTCCAATACAAAGCAGAGAACTGTATGAGTTGATTCACTTTCATTGTCCACTCACATGTAATATGCTTTAGTTATGTTGTTTAACATCAATAAGGTTTATTGTACACCTTTTCACCTGCATTCTTGAAAGACTCAAATGACTATAAAGGCAATAATGGTTTAATGATATTGCTTGTAGTATTCATTCTCTAAAAACTGAATGTAATATACTCACTTTTGTTTTTTAAGTACTGTTAGCATAAACAAATAAAAAATTCTTACTGTTGTTGGATTGTTTTGTATAGGAATCTAATAACTCAAAGGCATATGAAATTTTGAGTTGACACAGTATTAAACCTCCAATTTAATCCGTCACAAATGCTACGCCACGCAGAATTCTAATATCGCCTTAAAAAGATTAAATAATACAGACAAAGAAAATTTTTTGATGGCATGTTCACAATAATATAATAATTATTTCGTACATAATATTAAGGAAATAAGATGCTCCATGGAAAACGTGCAATATAAAAACCGAATACCTGTGATAGACTATAGATTTAAATTCCGTGCAATTTCATTATTAGAATTAAGAAATCTATGTAAGATTCCCTGCCAAGCTGTTAATGAGAAGATCTCATTTCTAGGCCAAGTGTACCATTTTCGGTACACGATAACTTATAAATCTCTATAAATATATGTCCTTTTTTTATTTTTAATTTATGTTATTTTCAAAATTTTTGCTATTCAAAGGGCCAATGCACAAAATAACAATAAAAAATTCATTTTATGTCACATAGAATAAGGGACAGTCGCCGTGGTCTAGTAGGTAGTGTGCTGGCTTATTAGACGTAAAGCCAGGGTTCGAGTCCCAGGCCAGACATCAAAATAAAATACAAAAAGTATTTTTTCGGCGACTTCTTCTCAGCAGATTTCTGGCAAAAACTCTGAGAGTAAATAAAATTGCCATGAAAAGTTTCTCAAAAATCTGTCGTTCGGAGTCGACTTTAAACTGTAGGTCTCGCAACTTATGTATAAAAAAATTAACACACACAACATAAGTAGTGTGAGAAACTAGGTCAACAATCCTAACTGAAGTGTTGTAATGGCCAATTATGTATGTGGAATAAGGGACATAAGGGTAATGTACAAAACTGGATATATATTTTACTTAAATTTGATTACACTATTATAATTTTTCATACTTTCTGCATACCATGGTTTACAACCGTTCCTTTTTACTGGTCTACCATTACAGTGTTGTAATTCATGGTCTAATTCTAGAAGGTAGGACATGGTCATCTTCTTCAGAAAATACATCATTATTTGTATTACATAAATTTGAAATCAATAACTTACTATATTCTAAAGGTGAAATTACACTAATGTTTCTGGTATTATATAAAATCGATGCATTTACAACTGCCGTATTAAATAAAAGTTCAAAATATCATTACGTTACATAAATCAGTTCTACCAAAAATTAAATTTTCGATATAAACATTTTAGATTAAAAAATTCTGCTTGGCGTAGAAATGAGGTTTAGTGTGCACCAAAAACGGTACACGTGGCAGGGAACGTGTTAATAAGAAAAACGATTATAAATTCGAACAACTTAATACTGGATAACTGGGATTTAATCGGTAACATCTTGCTTAAAATTATAAATAAATCGCTGGAAACGGGAATTTTTCCTGCTAATTGGAAAGAGTCGTTGGTAACACCATTTGAAAAAATTAAAAATACTAATAAATGTGAAGAATTTCGCCCAATTAACTTACTAAAAACATTTGAAAAAGTTTTGGAAACCGTGGTTAAGCAACAGTTGGAAAAATATATGTAGGAATATAAGTTATTATCAAAACAACAGTCTGGTTTCAGAAAGAAATTTTCATGTGAAACGGCTGTTAATTATGTCGTAAATCGTTGGAAGAATAATAAAAACAATAAGATTCTGGCAATTTTTCTGGACTTAGGGGACGGTTTGAAACGATTGATAGGGACATCCTGCTGCAAAAGCTATTAAAGTATGGGATAGAGAGTGAAGAGTTCTTGTGGTTTAGATCATATTTGACAAACCGTAAACAAATTACTAACACTGAATCCAGCCCAATTGAAAATAAGTATGGAGTACCACAAGGATCAATATTAGAAGCGCTGTTATTTATTATATATATTAATAGTCCTATATGCGGGCGATACTTTAATGAGTACTGATGATAAGACTGATGAATTGTGTCACGAAAATTTAACAGATGATGTGGGAAAATATAAATAAATGATTAATGATGAATAAGCTGAAACTAAATGATAATAAGACCAAACATCATAACATTTTCTCAGAGGAGAGACACCTGGGTACCTACTACATGAAGGACCTTTATGAACTGTCATGGATATTGGCAGTTTGAGTCGCTTCATCGGAAGTTCCGAGTGGTTCCTGGCATAGGGGAGAACGAGAAACTGTGGTATCGCAATGGCCCCTGTATGTGTCCTTAGTGTGTTCGCTCATGACTTCATCGGAGGGATAGCCACTTCTACCACCCTACCTATATATATAACGTAATACGAAATAATAAAACAATGCCGCAAACTAATTTATTTTTTATTTCGTGAAGTAAATGCTGTCGTCTCACCACAGTCGTCATCTTCATACGATTTGTCCAGTTTCAAAAGCTGGATCGTCATCACAGTTCTTCATATTCAAAATTTTGTTTATTCGTTCGTCTCCCATTTAAGTCGTCGCTAAAATAACAAGGACTTCGTAGAAGATCTTAACCTCACTGAGACGCCCAGGTATCAGTGGAGCTCCATTATAATACAGTCGGATTAGACCCTTGACTGCAAACCATCCGATGAACACGGGTCGCTTAACGCTTCAGATTACTCGAAAAGAACACTCAAGAGACATCAATTCAATATTAGGGTAACCTTTAGTCATGCACCACGTCCTCAACAGTTTGGAGATAGATCCACTAAGGCCCCACATCGCTTCATGATTGTTAACCAGGTGGGGGGAGTTTGAGATTAACGTTTGAATTAAGTGTAATCTTCGTATAGAGTTTACGTAATCGTACTTTTATTTGATACTCAAGAAATTTTATTTAAAAAATTTTCAGTAAAAGTCGAATAATTTATCAAACGCTCACAAAGATGTCTCGTTTTTATAACTATACAAACATTCTTACGGTAACGAAGTGTTACATTTTTAAAACTTCTACACTTCGCTAACCTAGATTTTACTCGAAATTTTTGTTTAGTTTGTTTGCGCCCGCGTAACAACAAGCCGTGCTACACAGAGACATCGATGTTAATAAATTAGATATTTTCAAAAAGACTACTTGATGTTAACCCTTTTACGGTCACTGTGCCAATTTGGGAACACTTATTTAATAACACTATTTCTACCACGATTGTTTGTATACCTATTTCGACCAAAGGGCGTCTTTTGACACCTTTGCGTTTGAAAACAAATAATTATGGAAATGATTATTAAAACATATCCTATTTCTATTCTTCTCAAAAAACATTAGAATGTAAAAATTATAACGGGAAATTTAGTATACCGAGAATTTCTGGCATTTTCGAAAACTTGCAGTGTTTCGCAGAATTGCGCACACAATTTCCATAGTTCTGTCCAAATGCATGTTAATGTAGTTTCCTTATATTTTTTATTTCTTGATGTAAGAAAAATCGTAAAGGTGTTAAAAGACACCTCATGGTAGAAACAGATATATCATGTACGCATATACTGACCCAGAATGAGTTAGAGGAAAATAATAGGTTAGGTTGTGTTAGAGGACGTGCACTTATCGGTTCGAAATTGACACATTGCACATTGTCCTTAGGGGAGGAAGGAAATAGAGGATGAAAGGAAGAAATGTAGGTAAGGAGGGAGAATGGGAATCTGAGGAATTACGCAGAAAAAGAAAACAGACACAAAACAAAAGAGGGTGAGAGCGCCAGTACACTTAAGAAGCCCTAGCACCTCTCAACCAGCCCAAGCTGCTAATGAATCTGTGGAGAGCCTTGAGATCGGCTCTCGACGCAGAACTCACAGAGAAGGCCCTGTCAAGTGTTCTCAACCTACGTAGGGCTGGGTAGTTACAGAGGAGGTGTTCTACAGTCTCCAACTCCTCCTCATCGCAACATACCCTGCAATAGTCGGACTGTGATCTGTTCCCCCTCCCCGTAAGCTACCTAATCTCGCAGTGCCCCGTGATAAAACCGACAACCAACCTTAAGCTGGTCTTAACCAAGCCCAGCAGCCAATCTGCTCCCTTACTGTCCACAGCAGGCCATAGACGTCTAGAAACAGAACAACCCGATCCGTTCCCCCAACGCCTCTGCTCTTCCTCCCTGACCCATCCATAGAGGTGGCAGACTGGGGGGCCAGGACCAACTATCAAATCGCCCCCCGAAAGCGAACCTAACATAGCGAGGGCATCCACCCAGTAAACTTTTTACTCTAGTTTATTTATTTTTGTTTTATTATAATGGAAAGTGTTCTGAATAAATATTAAATGAAGCAATTTAATTATATTTATTGATATTGTAATAATCTATCAAGCTTCATTAACAATACACATGTAGAGGTAGGTCAATGGTAACCAAAGTTATATTCTCTAAAGCTTATAGTCGTTATTTATGTAGTTATTAATTTTTTAAACCTAGATATATACACCTAATTTTGTTTTTACACGGCGGATTGGTTCCAGAAAAAACCATGTAAAAAAAGACACTGATCGTATGCAAAAATAGATAATGGGTTCCTAATCTCTAAAACCTATTAAAATTAGTGCAAAAAAAGGATTTTTTAAGAATAAGTTTTCAGGTTTATTTTATTAAATCACATATATAATGATTATTTTTACAAGTATAGTCATTAAATATATAAAATAATGTATTCCATGCTTATAAATAATATTAAATGTTCAGGCAAGTTAAGGAACTTAAAACAATTTAGTTAAAAATCTATGTTGTTAACGAACTATTACTTACTTACTTAATTGGCTATAACAACCCGATTAACGGATTTCGGCCTGCCGCAACACATCCTTCCAGGCGCTTCTGCTTCTTGCGCGCCTACGCCAACTGGTCACACCAATCGATGACAGGGCTTCCTCGATTTGGTCCTTCGGATACAAGGTCGTCCTCTTCGCCGACTTCCGCAGATCCCCGCATCAAATACTCGTCTCGCCGGAGCATCCTCCTCCATTCGAACGACATGGCCAAGCCAGCGCAGCCGCTGGATATTAATACGCTGTACAACGTCCATGTCGTTGAGGAGCTCATACAGCTCACTGTTGTATCGGATGCGAAAATCATCGCCAACTCGCACTAGACCGAAGATCTTACGTAGGACCTTTCTCTCGAATACTCTCAAGGCAGCTGCATCAGTTCTTAATAGGGTCCATGCTTCTGCGCCATAAAGAAGCACGGGTATGATGAGCGTCTTGTAGAGTATTAGTTTTGTCTTGCGAGAGAGGTCTCTGCTACTCAATTGCCTATTGAGACCATAATAGCACCTGTTGGCAAGAGTAATCCTGCGCTTGATCTCCAGACTGACATCATTTTCGGTGGTAACGGCGGAGCCAAGGTAAATGAATTCCTTGAGTGTATCAAAAGTATAGTTATCGGCCGTAATTTGTGAATCAATACGCCGCACGGCTCTACTTGTCTATAACATATACTTCGTTTTGCCCTCATTTACTGCCAAACCCATCTTCTTAGACTCCCGTTCAATAGCACTAAAGGCAGCAGTGACATCTCGTTTGGTACGCCCTATGATGTCGATGTCGTCAGCGTACGCAAGCAACTGGACACTTTTTTGAAAAATAGTGGCATTACGATGCACTCCCGCCTTTCGCAGAACACTCTCCATGACGAAGTTGAAGAGGTCGCATGATAAGGGATCGCCTTGTCTGAAACCTCGCACGGTATCAAAAGGTTCGGAGAGGTCCATTCCTACCTTGACGGAGCTGCAGGAATTGCTCAACGTCATTCTGCATAGCCTTATCAGCTTAGTAGGTATACCGAGCTCAGACATTGCGGCAAAAACACGATCCCTTATGGGGCTATCGAAAGCAGCCTTATAATCGACAAAAAGATGGTGTGTGTCGACTTGATTTTCGTGGGTCTTTTCCAGGATTTGGCGTAGTGTGAAGATCTGGCCGATGGTGGACTTGCCAGGTCTGAAGCCGCACTGATAAGGTCCAATCAGTGTTTTGACGAGTGGCTTCAGTCGTTCACACAATACGCCTGTAAGAACCTTATATGCGATAGGGAGAAGGCTTATACCCCTGTAGTTGGCGCATATCGTAGGGTCTCCCTTTTTCAGGACGGGACAGAGTACACTGAGGTTCCAATCGTTGGGCATACTTTCCTCTAGCCATATTTTGTAGATGAGCTGGTGCATGCGCCCTACCAACTCATTACATCCGGTCTTAAACAATTCAGCGGGGAGGCCATCAGGACCTACCGCTTTGTTGTTTTTAAGTCGCATAATCGCGACTTTAACCTCCTCATGGCTAGGCGGCGGAATCTCCACGCCGTCATCATCGATCGGGTTCGGAACATCATCTCTAGAGGCGGTATTGATGTCGTCATCGCATTGCAGCAGAGTAGAGAAGTGTTTCCTCCACAACCTCAGCACCCCTTGCGGATCTGTAACCAGGTTTCCATTCTCATCCTTGCAGGAAGACACGACAGACGCTTTTGATAAAATTTTCGAGCGTCATTCCTACATCTGTACATCTCGACTTCCTCACGCTCACGCCTTTCCTGCTCCCTCTTCTTGCGTCTGAAAAGGCGTCTCTCATCCCTTCTCCTCTCTCTGTAATTTTCGATATTGGCTTGCGTAGCGGCCGACTGCAACGTTTTTCTGTATGCGGCGTATTTCGCTGCAGCAGCCTCGCGACACTCCTCATCGTACCATTGATTTCGTTGGGGTGGGCGCTCGAAACCAAGGACTGTTTCCGCAGTATTGCGCAAGGAGTGGGAGATGTTGGCCCACAATCCGCCAATGTCGCTGAGATTGGATGGGGAATGACGGAGCTTATCAGAGAGTTGAGCGGAGAACGTCTCAGCTGTCCTTTGTGATCGCAGCTTCTTAACGTCCAGCTTTCGCAGTGCACTAGAGCGCGCAATCCTCGAGGCGCAAATGCGCACTCGGAACTTGGCTGCGATAAGGTAGTGGTCCGAGTCGATGTTTGGACCTCTAAATGTGCGCACATCTAGTACACTGGATACATGCCTTCCGTCAATCACAATATGATCGATCTAGTTGGATGTTGATCGATCGGGGGACATCCAAGTGGCCTTGTGAATGTCGAGATGCTGAAACCTGGTGCTACATACTACCATGTTACGCGCCGCGGCGAAATCGATCAGCCTCATACCATTAGAGGTAGTGTTTGCGTGGAGGCTGAATTGTCCGACAGTGGGGCCAAAGATACCTTCCCGCCCGACTTTCGCATTAAAATCACCGAGGACGATTTTGGCGTCATGGGCCGGGCACTTATCGTATACGTCCTCGAGTTTAGCATAGAAGGCATCCTTAACCACATCGTCCTTTTCTTCCGTCGGGGCGTGAGCACAAATTAGGCTGATGTTGTAAAATTTTGCCCTGATGCGGATTGTGGCTATTCGCTCGTTCACCGGCGTGAACCCAGAGACAAGGTGACGAAGTCTCTTATTAACCACAAATCCGCATCCGAATTCGTGCTTATCAACATGGCAGCTGTAATACACATCGCAAGATGCTAGCCTTTTGCATCCTTGTCCTATCCATCGCATTTCCTGTATGGCAGTGATGTCCGTCCTACATTTCATGAGGGCATCCGCCAGCTGGGCGGAAGCGCCTGCCCTATAAAGGGTGCGGACGTTCCATGTGCCAATTCTCAAATCGTTGTCCTTGAAACGTTTGCCGTGGTCGTCAACTTTAGAGGGGATCTTTATAGAGGCTATCGTATTGGCTTTCATTGGATAACATTTTTACGTGGTGGGTTCCAAGCCCTACGCACAACCCGAATTTAACGTCCAGGGGATTGGACCTCGCTGCACGCATTAGTTAACATCTAGCGGGTGCTAGAATGCCATCCAGGAGGGGCCACGAGGAGGCTGCGTGTCAACTTGAATACAGCAACCCAAGGATCGCCCTGGTGGTCGCCATGTTGGCCACAGTCAGAAACTTTGCCTTGTTTGCATGCATTCCATCCCTCCCTAACGAACTATTAATCTTTATTAATCATCAGTTCATCAATGTCATCGAATACCAAATCATCAAAACCCTCCCCACTAACTGCCTGTGCCAAAGCAATTATATTGGAATAATCATTTGTATTTGGATCCACAGGTTATTTACTTTTTACACATTCTGGCCAAATCGCTGTCCAACATCCGTTTAGGGTTGTTGGTCGCCAATCTGATAATGCTAAACCAGGATGAGATGGTCAGACATCAAAACGAAAAATATTTCTTCGGCGACTTCCTCTCAGCAGATTTTTGGCAAAGACTCTGAGAGTAAAAATTGCCATGAAAAGCTTCTCAAAAATCTGTCGTTCGGAGTCGACTTTAAACTGTAGGTCCCTCCACTCATGTGTAAAATTAACGCACACAACATAAGTGGTGTGAGAAGCTAGGTCGTAATCCTGACTGAAGGGTTGTAATGGCCAATTATGTATGTAGGATGAGTAACGCAATCTTTAATAGAGAACTTTTTGCGGACATCAATTACTGTTGTTTTATCCTTATCCAAAGTGTCCAAAATGTACTGGAGTGTTCGTTTGATGTAGTAAGTTTTAAATTTTGCGATAATTCCTTGGTCCGGTGATTGGATAAGGGATATGGTATTCGGTGGCAGATACAAAACTCGTACAATTTCGTATTCCAACTTTAAATTCTAAGCCTATTTCATTCATATATTTTCTAGTTTCTGGCATAAAATATTTAATAAACCATTCTGTGAAAGGTTAAAGGACATTTGCTCAAAATGTTTGGTTTTGCATACAAGCAAATATTGGATGGGTCCAATTGTATTGAAACAATGTCCAATAATATTATCAAGGTATCTTTATTTAACCAATAATATCCGATAAATCTACAGCCCATTAAATTTAAAATAACTTCTCAGCTAAAATCACAGCTGCTTGCTCTGACTATGCCAATTCCAAAGGTTTGATGTCATTCTTTAAAATTGTTCTGTTAATTTGTTCATAATTCTTTACATTCGTTAGTAAAAATGTTACTACATATAAATATTTAATCTAAAAATGTTAACAAAATGAAAATTTATGTAAATGCCGGGAAATTATAAACAAAGCCAAAAAAATAATAGCAAATTAATAGCTGTTGTGTTTATGTTCGAAACAAGACCAAAAAAAAAAATCAATTTTCCATTCTAACTCTATGATATATAACAATTATTTCTTGATATTTAAGTGTATTGAAATTTAAGTACTATATATTATAATAGTTTGTATAATTTATTGCTTGTTTTAGGAATTTGTTGAAAGATGTTTAAAACCGACGTGGGATTGGATGTTTTCTGTAATGGATAGCACTGAAGCTCAGCTAAAGTTTGGTGCATATTTAACCAATTATACAGACCCATCTCATCCCCTACATCCATTAAATTTGAACTCACAAAATAATACAACGCAATCAAATAGTAGCAGTGGCAATAGTGCAGCTGCCGTTGGAATCAATATTATGGGTATATATATATATATATTGATGATTTTATATACATATAAGTTTTTATTTTGATAATTTATAATTATTTCTTTTTTTTAAGCTTCGACATCTCGGCGAGACTTTTTTACTTATTGTTTGTCTCTAATGAGAGCACACACATCAGAGCATCGAGATGCTTTACCGGTTTTAGATATTACTGCACTACGGCATATAGCATATGTTTTGGACGGATTTATTTACTATATGAGAAATGATACTAACTTTTATGAAAAGAGTGAAGGAGTGCAAAGTGGCTCGCTGAATGCGAATGAAAACGACGATACTGACGATGAACTGTCAAATATAACAAGTGATGATCCATATGGAGAAGTAAATGGGACAAACACCTCCCTAAACATTGCAGGCTCTTTGGGAACATCGCGACGACACGTTTTTTTCTCAAGATCGGATTCAACGTTAAGCCTGGGTTGTTTGGCCCCAGATGGTTTTGATTTACCACTTGATGTGGCTATACCATTAGCAGATAAACCACATCTCTTGCAACCAAATTCGAAACGACAGGACTTATTTGCAAATTTGCCATTGGTAGTATCGTGTACCGACAACGTTTCTTTGTGTAATGGAGATTCATCTAGTAATAATCTTGATCATCCTCCGACAAAGTTAGGTTTTTCTTCGTATGTTACTTGTAAAACAACAAATTTTGCAAAAGAAATTAATACAATGGAGGAGGACGAACCAGAGGACGAAACTGAAGACGTAAACAATGAAAGCCATTTAGGTAAAGGCGCACGTTCGACTAGTTTTCGCGTTGTTTCGGCTGCATCGCCTGGAGTTGGTTCTCTTGAGACTAACAGTGGAGCAATTGGAAATGTCTATCTACAACTGAAGAAAAAGCAATATTCTGATGATCCAAAATCACTCAACGAAAATCAGGAAAGAATGGACGATCATGATATGGATATTGATACTGTTAGTGCCAATGACGCCGTAGATAAACCCTCAGAAATTGTTAATGCGAAACAATCAGTTGTTATAACAACAAGACCTGACGTCATAATAATGCCACAAAAAAATTCACGTGTAAATGAGACTGAGCTATTAATACAGTCAAATAATAGTGCATTTGCAGCATCCTCGTCATCATCTATGGTACGAAGTGTTATAGTTCGAGCAGGTGGCGGAAGTGGAACATCTTTCAAAATTCAGGATGAAGTGGCATCTACATCTCAAAAATCCAAGACAACGTATTTAACAGGGGACGATCATGGAAAGAACCTGATGATAGGACGTTCTACTAAAACAAATACACTAATGTTTCCTGCTCGAGGTCATAATTTCTGTCAAAAGTTAAACTCCAGTGATAGTTCTCCTTCATGGAACTTTCTTCTGGGCCGTTGGAAACTTACTTTAGATCTCTTTGGTAGAGTGTTTATGGACGATGTTGGTATGGAACACGGTTCTGTTTTACCGGAGTTAAGAGGATTTCCTGTGAAAGAAATGCGGTTTAGACGTCATATGGAAAAGCTTAGGAATGGTCAGCAACGTGATTTAATATTTTGTAAATTAGAACGTAATCGTGATAGTTTGATTATTCAGACATTTAAAGAACTAAATACTCAGTTTGGAAGTCAAAA
The DNA here is from genome assembly GCA_014635995.1 of Sarcophaga peregrina. Lineage (NCBI taxonomy): Eukaryota > Metazoa > Arthropoda > Insecta > Diptera > Sarcophagidae > Sarcophaga > Sarcophaga peregrina. The sequence continues at coordinate 88,629,426 of CM025789.1, forward strand.
CAGACGTGTTCATCCTCCACTTACTTTTAACCGAGTTAAAGTAACATTCAAAGATGAACCAGGCGAAGGTTCGGGAGTAGCTCGGAGTTTTTATACATCAATTTCGGAAGCTCTATTAGCTAGTTCAAAAATGCCAAACTTAGAATCTGTTCAAGTTGGTAGTAATAGCGGCAAATATGGGGTCCCATTTTCATCAATTTTGCGGAATCGAGGAGCTTCTAGTCGTGATGCCCCAACTTTACAACGTCGCGGTACAGGTAGTAAAATTCTTTGGCGCACCGCTCGTGAAAGAAAAGCCCTGAATTATGAAGCAAGACCTTATATTCCTGTATCGAATAACTCAGGTCTGTTTATTTATTTTTCTTCTTTATTTTCATTTATCTCTATTTATGTTTTAAATTTTAGATATTTCAGGTGACAATCCTAATGATCACTTGTCAATGCATTTACAACAGCTGGGGGAGCGTCTCTACCCCAAGGTTTGTTAATAAATCTTGAATTTATCTTGAATAAATATTTTTTAAAAATTTAAAAATTCTACACAGATTTATTCGCTTAATACTGCAAATGCTTCTAAAATAACGGGTATGTTGTTAGAAATACCAACACCACAACTGCTTTCTATACTATCATCCGAAGAATTGCTACGCCAGAAAGTTAATGAAGCTCTCGATATAATTGCATTTAAACAAAAGTCGGAATCGAACAACACATCTGTTACAACAGGACAATCGAAAAAAATGAATCCTGTTGTGTTACTAGAGCCGTGCCACGTTGAAGACAATGATCCTCTCTTTTATATGCCTGGTAAAAGAGGATTCTACACCCCCCGTCAAGGATACGGTTCATTCGAACGAATTAATGCTTTTAGGAATATTGGAAGGTATTATTTCTTACAAAGTGTTTTTGTTACGAGTTTTATAAAATGTATGCATACATTTTTCTCCTCTTTCAGATTAATTGGACTATGTCTTTTACAAAATGAGTTACTACCACTGTTCTTGCAACGACATGTGTTAAAATATATACTTGGAAGAAAAATTAAATTTCATGATCTTGCATTTTTTGATCCTATTATATATGAGTCGTTTCGGCAACTCATACAAAATTCTCAGACAGAGGATGGAGAAGAAGCAATTGCGAGAATGGAATTGTTCTTTGTGTAAGTATTAATTTGCAAGTATTCTCGTTATTCATAAACACACTTGAATATTATTTGTAAATTATTAAATAAAAAATCTCCAATTATAATTATTTCGTATTATTGTTTTAGGATCGACTTGATGAAAGAGGAAGGCGGTGGCAGTGTGGAATTAATACCGGGAGGCAGAGAAGTTCAGGTAACATCACATAATCTATTCGACTATATTAGGCGTTATACGGAATACAGACTAATAAAAGCGCAAGAGAAGGCTTTGGAGGTAAATTTTTATTATTTTCAACGAATATTCTAAATTTTAAAAATGTAATTTTTATGTTGCGAATAAAGGCCATTAGAGACGGTGTTTTTGACGTTTTGCCGGATAATTGTATGCAAAGCTTAACTGCAGAAGATTTGCGACTACTTTTAAATGGTGTTGGAGACATAAATGTTTCTACATTGATATCATACACAACCTTCAATGATGAGTCAAGTGAAGGTTCTGATAAGCTTTTGAAATTTAAAAGGTGGTTCTGGAGTATAGTTGAAAAAATGAACACCTTAGAACGACAAGATTTGGTAAAACAATAAAATTTGCAATAATTTACATCATATTAATTCTCATTCCTTCTCCGAAGGTATATTTTTGGACTGGATCGCCTGCTTTACCTGCATCTGAAGAAGGTTTCCAACCTTTACCATCTGTTACAATTCGACCAGCAGATGACACGCACTTACCAACAGCTAACACTTGCATATCTAGGCTTTACATACCTCTCTATTCAAGTAAATCAATATTGCGTAGCAAATTACTATTGGCTATAAAATCTAAAAATTTCGGTTTTGTATAAATTATTAAGTTAAAATGTTTTATTCGGCTTTATGAATAATAAGTAACTGTTCTATTTTCCATATGAATTGTTTAAGTACGTAAATACTGATTTTTTTTTGTTACTTGATAATAGGATTCATACATTTTGACTTATTTAAATAATAAACTATCTAAATATTGTAATCAAAATGATGATAACTTATTCTAAAAGTAGTAAGATGGTAATTTTGTTTGCTACAGAAGTAGTTAATCCTACAACAACAGTCTCTAAACCATTATTCATTCCTACATAATTTATCTTTAAGAAATCGGACTCTTTGTTATTGGTGTAACTTTTTATAAAAACACGTATTATAAAAAAATATTTTAGAACTTGAATATCTATTGAATTTATTATAGAAACTGAAATAATTATTTCTAAATTTTTAAAACGTGTTATTTTAGTTTTAATAGTATAAATTCTTGGTTAAAGAAAAATACATTTCCAGTCTGAATATTTTCAAACAATTTTACAAAATCAAATACTATTCATCAGTAAAGCATACAAACGTAGATACTACAAAAAGTTTTATATATAATATAAATAATTATATTATTTATATCTTTAACTGAAGCATATATCCTTAGCATTACATTGAACATATAAACATTATAACTTCATATATAAACAAAAACTAATTTGAAACTGTATTAATATGAATAAATTGAATGAATAAATTACTTACGCTTTAAAATATTCAATAAATGTATTTATTAGTACATAGCATACAAATATAAAAATTAAATGGCTAGATTAAATGCAAGTTGCAAAATATATTTACAACGCATAAAGTTCGTAAATTTTTAATTGAAATATTTATTAATGCCTTATTTTTTCTTAATGCTAGGGTGGTCAGTTTTGTGAGCATCCGCTACAGTTTGCATAATGTTTTATTTTGTTTGTAAACTGTTCTAGATGTTTGTGACATATGCTTTATGTATGAACCGTTACACGACGTCGTCTTTATGCAAAACATTTCTCTGCAAAGCGGATCTGTCTCTAATTTTATTGTTTAAAATTTCGTTTCATAAGTGGCAGGGAAACCATTGGTCATTTAAGGAAAGGAAGAACAGAGAGCAAGAGATAAAAGAAAAAATTGTATTCTTTATAGAAGAATGAAAGAGAAAAATGATATATCTCATAATCACTATTCCTCAATTCAATTCATAAAAGGCCCAAATGATGGCAATCGAACAAGAACTCAATCCGCAGTGTTTTTTTTTAACAAAAACAACATGTATTTTCTGTTGCTTTTGGGTACACACTAATGTCAAATGAAATTCGCCGTAAGCCAAAAATGACAAAGGCAAATTCAATAGGTAGTGTCAAGGCATATTCAAAAGGTAGTGTTATTAGCCCAGCTGACTACTTTTTTGGGTGCGCGGGATTGTCAAATGTTTTGTATACGTACAGTGAGCAAAAAAAAAAAAATTGTACACTTACTATCTAGAATACATTTTTGCACAAACAATTACTATAAAATTAAATTTATTGTCCTTAAGATTAAATAAAAGCTTAAAAACTATATTTCGATTATAAAAATTTCTCTATTGGTTACGTATACAGAAAATATCCATCGAAACTATGAAATTCAACATTTTTAAGCACAAAGGGTTGTGATTCTTTGACTACGGCGACCGGATTCTCTATAAAGTCATCTTGGACAAAATTCCGTGGAATAATTTATTTGTTACTTTTTTACAATAAGTGTACACATTTTTTTTGCTCACTGTATATACATTCTTTTGTTTATAAATTCTTTTATTTCTTTTTATATTTATATTCTACACAATTTACAATTTATTCAAATATTCTTGATGTTCTGGAACAACTTTTATTGTAGAATCCGCTCTTATGCTTCCCGATATTCCTCTCAAGCATTGCGACCTTTAAGTTTTTTTTTATAAACAAAGAGAAATAATGACATAAAATAACTACTTTTTGTCATTATATGGATTCGCCTTTGTCATTTCTGGCTTACGGCGAATTTCATTTGACATAACCGGTCACACAAAAACAACAGAAAATACATGTTGTTATTGTTAAAAAACACTGCGAATTGAGTTGTTGTACAAATGCTATTACCTATTTGAATATACCTTGGGTAGTGTTATCAGTCCAGCTGATTGCTGTCAGTCCAAGTAAATGTCAAACATATTGTTTGCTTACAGTGAACAAAAAAATTTGTACACTATTACCTCGAAATAACTTTTGAACAAAAAATTATCTATAAAAAGATAAAAAAAAGGTTAAAAACTGTATTCGGATAGAAACATTTTCCTATTGGTTACGTAACAAGAAAATAATTGTTGAAACTAAGAATTTCCCACTTGGTGATTTTTTGACTATGGTGACCAAATTTTCTAGAAAGTCATCTTAAACAAAATCCTGTGGATTAATATTTTTTGTTCCCTGTATATGCTTTTTACTTTCTTTTATTTATTTTATATTTCCTTTTATAGTTGTACTCTACACAACGCAGCTGGGCTGATACGCTACCTTATATGAATTCACCTTGTATCAAATGTTTTGTATACGTACAGAAGAAAAAAAATTGTACGCTTACTACCTAAAACACATTTTTGATCAAAGAATTATTTATAGGATGAAATTTATTGTCCTTAAGACTAAATACGTAAATATGTATGTATGTATGTATGAATAAGTGGGTGAGAACTTAAAGTATTTCTATGAAAACAATAGGTTTGCTGAGGACATTAAGCCCCCGATTATGGTTTACAATAATTACAAATTTAATGTTGTATTTTTCGCATAATAAGAGATCGGCTTGTCTGAAACTCGCACGGTATCAAAATTTTCGGAGAGGTCCATTTCTACCTTGACGGAGCTGCAGGAATTGCTCAACGTCATTCTGCATAGTCATATCAGCTTCGCAGGTATACCTAGCTCAGACATTGCGGCAAAAACACAATCCTTATGAGGCTATCGAAGACTGCCTTATAGTCGACAAAAAGATGGTATGTGTCGACTTGTTTTTCGTGGGCCTTATCCAGGTTTTGGCGCAGTGTGGAGATCTGGTCGATGGTGGATTTGCCAGCCCAGAAGCCGCACTGATAAGGTCCAATCGTTGTTTTGACGAGTGGCTTCAGTCGTACACACAATACGCTCGTAAGAACTTTATATGCGATAGGGAGAAGACTTATACGCCTGTAGTTGGCGCAATCGTTGGGGATACTTTCCTTTAGCCATATTTTGTAAATAAGCTGGTGCATGCGCCCTACCAACTCATTACAACCGGTCTTAAAGAATTCAGCGGGGAGGCCATCAGGACTTGCTGCTTTATCGTTTTTAAGGTGCATAAACGCGACTTTGATCTCTTTATGGCTAGGCAGTGGAATCTCCACGTCGTCATAGTCGATCGGTTTCTGAACGTTATCTCGAGAGGCGGTATTGGTGTCGTCATCGCCTTGTAGCAGAGTAAAATAAATCGGCGAAAAGTCATCTGTAACGCAGGAAGCATTGGCGAGGATAATGCCAAATATTGGAACACCAGGTCCATTCAAGAGGAGGATAATTTCAGCGGTAGTAACGTCGATAATGCCATTGTGTATGATGAAGCGGTATTGATATTGCCAAAGACAATACCAATAGACATATTGGCGGATATACTTTTGCCGTCTCGAGTACCCAGGACGGACAGCGGCTATAAAAGCGGAGGAAGAAGGATTTCCATGCACAAATGGCAGACCCGATGGGAGGGCAGTTTGAAGGGAAGATGGACATATCACCTTGTCCCAGATTTAGATTGCCCGGAGAAACTAGATTAGGAACAAACCGGCTCATAGAAGAGCTGTTGAATTCGAGGACGCTATGGAGCTAATACAGCCAGAAAATGGCTGAAGTAGTGCAAGAACTCTGAAGACTGGAGGAACAAACTTAATGTGATAAAGCTTGCGAGCTAACCAGCCCTCCGCGAAAATGACCTTCACTCGTTTCCAGCGGTTGATGAGAATCAGACTTTCACTGCTTACATCTGGTTCAGCTGGGGTCAATAATGCACTACCAATAAGGAAGTGTCAAGGGGTCAATGGATTAAGATCATTTGGGTCATCGTTGGCAGGACTTAAGGGTCTAGAATTTAGGCACGATTCTTTAAATGTGAATTTCAAGTTCGGTATCATCTTTTTGAGGTGTGTTTTTATTGATTTTACACCGGCTTCCAAAGGTCGCCCATGAGAGGGGCTCCTGGGGGAATAAACGTCCAGTTAAGATTTTGATGACTAAAATGATGGATCACTTGATTTTGAAGAGGGTTTATAAATTCTAAACGGTCTTTTCTAAGAAGTTCAGCTGCTCCGACGAAATTTTTCCCCTTATCTGAATAAATGCGTGCGTGACATCCACGTCTTCCTATGAAGCGGGAAAATGCGGCTAAGAACGATTGGGTCCATAAACCACATCATCATCAAGATGTACACTTTTGTGGCGAAGCATACAACTATGCAAATATACCCTTTTGTAATAAGACAAATCATTAGTTGGTCTTCTCCCTGAAGGGTAATTTTATGTGTAAATTCCACTAAGAGTTGTGAGGTAGCAATATTGGGTAGCGTTCATTCTAAGTTAATACGGACGATTGACCGAGTCGTCCATAGGCTCTAATAATGCCATGAAGAGATTTAAGGTCAAAAGTCTACTGGTTGATGATATTTTCTGCCTAAACTTCAAATGTTTGTACTCATCTAGAAAATGATTTTTTAAGTCCATATGATGAGTCGATGTTTGATGAAATCTATTTCTTCTCGTGTGATTTCTGCTGAAGATACGCGAAGATGGCTTCGCTTGCTTCCAGTATTTCTCCATAATCGAATGTCATAAACAAGCACTCGAAAAGCGCATGATAATTCTGAAAATCCATTTAATGGGTCTTCGAGTGTTGTGGTTGTAAATGCGTTTACAGTTTTACCTTCTAAGTTTGTGTCACCTCTTTGTCTTGGTATCGGCCATTGATTTTAAAGCAATTGTAACCAGGAGCGTATAAACTACCATAGATTGTGGTTTTCCAGTTCTTGTGGAGAACATCCACGGTTGGCTACATCCGCTGAATTATTTTTGAATCGATGTGTTGCCAATTTTGATTTCCAACCTTGTCAAGGATTTCAGAAACACGATTTCCAACAAAATTCTTCCATGAACATGAACAGCACGATTGTTGAGTCGGTCCAATAATATGCCTTGTTATTTTAAAGTTGAAGATTTGGTATTATTCCACATGCAAGGTTTGCCAATAATACGATTCCACACAATTCTAAACGGGGCAAAGATATTTGCTTGATGGGAGCTACACGGGACTTTGAACCCGTAAATAGAAAGTACATACAAAAAACACTTCACTCATTGCTTTTGTATATTTTTCTTTGTTAACGATTCACTATGTATTTTTTTATTTTTCAAGGTTATACTTTAATAAGCACAGTGACGTTATTAAAATCTTGAAAAACATAATCAAGGATTTGGAACATTTCATTCTTTGGAGAGACTTCTGTGTGCCATAAAACAAAAATAAAATATTGACGTCTGCACTTCTTGACTTTTTATATAAAAACAATAATATTAAAACAATTATTCAAAAATTTTCAGAGTCGGGACATTCCCAAATTCAAGAAATTGACGCTGTCCATAGTGCAACAGATTGATTTCTTAAATTAAAAGAATTAGATTTAATAACTAAATTAGAGAATTATCACTCTCAAAAGATTAAATTAAATATAATAGAAATGTTACCTACAGATTTCAAAATTTATTCGAATCTTGCACAACAGTTAAATTTTCAGAACGTTCCTTTTACTAAATTAAAGCAATTAAATATAATAAATTCAATTTATTTTCTTTACTTTATAAAAACTTCTATAAAAGAAGACGAATTCCAATCATCAGCTTAAAAAACGAAGTTCTATCAACATCAGAAAAAATATTTGAAAGAGAACTCAGTACATGTACAAAAATAAATAAAAATAAGATAAAAAAATTATATTAAAAGCCTTTTCATGTATATATACGTCAAGATAACGCAACATTTTGTATTTGTATACATTTTTTTGACGTATAATCCACAAATTTGTACTACCTAAAACACATTTTTTGATCAAAGAATTATTTATAGGATGAAATTTATTGTCCTTAAGACTAAATACGTAAATATGTATGTATGTATGTATGAATAAGTGGGTGAGAACTTAAAGTATTTCTATGAAAACAATAGGTTTGCTGAGGACATTAAGCCCCCGATTATGGTTTACAATAATTACAAATTTAATGTTGTATTTTTCGCATAATAAGAGATCGGCTTGTCTGAAACTCGCACGGTATCAAAATTTTCGGAGAGGTCCATTTCTACCTTGACGGAGCTGCAGGAATTGCTCAACGTCATTCTGCATAGTCATATCAGCTTCGCAGGTATACCTAGCTCAGACATTGCGGCAAAAACACAATCCTTATGAGGCTATCGAAGACTGCCTTATAGTCGACAAAAAGATGGTATGTGTCGACTTGTTTTTCGTGGGCCTTTTCCAGGTTTTGGCGCAGTGTGGAGATCTGGTCGATGGTGGATTTGCCAGCCCTGAAGCCGCACTGATAAGGTCCAATCGTTGTTTTGACGAGTGGCTTCAGTCGTACACACAATACGCCTGTAAGAACTTTATATGCGATAGGGAGAAGACTTATACGCCTGTAGTTGGCGCAATCGTTGGGGATACTTTCCTTTAGCCATATTTTGTAAATAAGCTGGTGCATGCGCCCTACCAACTCATTACAACCGGTCTTAAAGAATTCAGCGGGGAGGCCATCAGGACTTGCTGCTTTATCGTTTTTAAGGTGCATAAACGCGACTTTGATCTCTTTATGGCTAGGCAGTGGAATCTCCACGTCGTCATAGTCGATCGGTTTCTGAACGTTATCTCGAGAGGCGGTATTGGTGTCGTCATCGCCTTGTAGCAGAGTAAAATAAATCGGCGAAAAGTCATCTGTAACGCAGGAAGCATTGGCGAGGATAATGCCAAATATTGGAACACCAGGTCCATTCAAGAGGAGGATAATTTCAGCGGTAGTAACGTCGATAATGCCATTGTGTATGATGAAGCGGTATTGATATTGCCAAAGACAATACCAATAGACATATTGGCGGATATACTTTTGCCGTCTCGAGTACCCAGGACGGACAGCGGCTATAAAAGCGGAGGAAGAAGGATTTCCATGCACAAATGGCAGACCCGATGGGAGGGCAGTTTGAAGGGAAGATGGACATATCACCTTGTCCCAGATTTAGATTGCCCGGAGAAACTAGATTAGGAACAAACCGGCTCATAGAAGAGCTGTTGAATTCGAGGACGCTATGGAGCTAATACAGCCAGAAAATGGCTGAAGTAGTGCAAGAACTCTGAAGACTGGAGGAACAAACTTAATGTGATAAAGCTTGCGAGCTAACCAGCCCTCCGCGAAAATGACCTTCACTCGTTTCCAGCGGTTGATGAGAATCAGACTTTCACTGCTTACATCTGGTTCAGCTGGGGTCAATAATGCACTACCAATAAGGAAGTGTCAAGGGGTCAATGGATTAAGATCATTTGGGTCATCGTTGGCAGGACTTAAGGGTCTAGAATTTAGGCACGATTCTTTAAATGTGAATTTCAAGTTCGGTATCATCTTTTTGAGGTGTGTTTTTATTGATTTTACACCGGCTTCCAAAGGTCGCCCATGAGAGGGGCTCCTGGGGGAATAAACGTCCAGTTAAGATTTTGATGACTAAAATGATGGATCACTTGATTTTGAAGAGGGTTTATAAATTCTAAACGGTCTTTTCTAAGAAGTTCAGCTGCTCCGACGAAATTTTTCCCCTTATCTGAATAAATGCGTGCGTGACATCCACGTCTTCCTATGAAGCGGGAAAATGCGGCTAAGAACGATTGGGTCCATAAACCACATCATCATCAAGATGTACACTTTTGTGGCGAAGCATACAACTATGCAAATATACCCTTTTGTAATAAGACAAATCATTAGTTGGTCTTCTCCCTGAAGGGTAATTTTATGTGTAAATTCCACTAAGAGTTGTGAGGTAGCAATATTGGGTAGCGTTCATTCTAAGTTAATACGGACGATTGACCGAGTCGTCCATAGGCTCTAATAATGCCATGAAGGGATTTAAGGTCAAAAGTCTACTGGTTGATGATATTTTCTGCCTAAACTTCAAATGTTTGTACTCATCTAGAAAATGATTTTTTAAGCCCATATGATGAGTCGATGTTTGATGAAATCTATTTCTTCTCGTGTGATTTCTGCTGAAGATACGCGAAGATGGCTTCGCTTGCTTCCAGTATTTCTCCATAATCGAATGTTATAAACAAGCACTCGAAAAGCACATGATAAGTCTGAAAATCCATTTAATGGGTCTTCGAGTGTTGTGGTTGTAAATGCTTTTACAGTTTTACCTTCTAAGTTTGTGTCACCTCTTTGTCTTGGTATCGGCCATTGATTTTAAAGCAATTGTAACCAGGAGCGTATAAACTACCATAGATTGTGGTTTTCCAGTTCTTGTGGGGAACATCCACGGTTGGCTACATCCGCTGAATTATTTTTGAATCGATGTGTTGCCAATTTTGATTTCCAACCTTGTCAAGGATTTCAGAAACACGATTTCCAACAAAATTCTTCCATGAACATGAACAGCACGATTGTTGAGTCGGTCCAATAATATGCCTTGTTATTTTAAAGTTGAAGATTTGGTATTATTCCACATGCAAGGTTTGCCAATAATACGATTCCACACAATTCTAAACGGGGCAAAGATATTTGCTTGATGGGAGCTACACGGGACTTTGAACCCGTAAATAGAAAGTACATACAAAAAACACTTCACTCATTGCTTTTGTATATTTTTCTTTGTTAACGATTCACTATGTATTTTTTTATTTTTCAAGGTTATACTTTAATAAGCACAGTGACGTTATTAAAATCTTGAAAAACATAATCAAGGATTTGGAACATTTCATTCTTTGGAGAGACTACTGTGTGCCATAAAACAAAAATAAAATATTGACGTCTGCACTTCTTGACTTTTTATATAAAAACAATAATATTAAAACAATTATTCAAAAATTTTCAGAGTCGGGACATTCCCAAATTCAAGAAATTGACGCTGTCCATAGTGCAACAGATTGATTTCTTAAATTAAAAGAAATTCATAGTCCTGTAGATTTAATAACTAAATTAGAGAATTATCATTCTCAAAAGATTAAATTAAATATAATAGAAATGTTACCTACAGATTTCAAAATTTATTCGAATCTTGCACAACAGTTAAATTTTCAGAACGTTCCTTTTACTAAAATTAAAGCAATTAAATATAATAAATTCAATTTATTTTCTTTACTTTATAAAACTTCTATAAAAGAAGACGAATTCCAATCATCAAGCTTAAAAAACGAAGTTCTATCAACATCAGAAAAAATATTTGAAAGAGAACTCAGTACATGTACAAAAATAAATAAAAATAAGATAAAAAAATTATATTAAAAGCCTTTTCATGTATATATACGTCAAGATAACGCAACATTTTTGTATTTTATACATTTTTTGACGTATATCCACAAAAATGTCGCATACGTCCTAATAACATAATATTTTTTTTTGGCAAAATAGCTTTTAGATATCTTAGAAAATACAGAAGATAAAGACTTAGGGATTAAACACATCGATAGATCTAATAATTTAATGTTCAATAATAGTCGCAACTCATTTTTTGTCATTTTGTGATATACGTCAAGATAACTTCGGAACGACGAGTTGTTTACCGAGGATCATCATTTTCATCAGCAACAAACAGACGTTTTCTACACGGATTTCAGCAAGGCTTTTGATAAGGTCAATCATGTACTTTTGTAGAGGAAACTTTATTTAATGGAATATACTGATCTTAGTTTAAAATCGATTTACTCATATTTAACTAACAGAAAACAAACCGTACTTTTTAAAAACTGCTGCTCCAGAAGTATTGTCCTTTCCGGTGTACCTCAGGGTAATCATCTTGGACCGCTTCTGTTTTCATTTTTTATTAACGAAACGTGTCAACAGCGCTAATTTCTACAACTTTCACCGATTGCACTGTTATAATAATTATATCTAAATATTATCGTGCATTTATATATAATAATCCTGGATACAACATGGATAAAAAAATAGAACGAAATGCGTCTAAAAGGCCAATAGTCAAAAATTTAGAGGTAAACGAAACTCTTGAAGTAGTGACGATAAAGACTATATGAGAGAGTTGGACAATGTATTTGAAACTTTTCGCAGCGATGACGAGTGTGGAAATAAAAATAATATTCCAGAAGTTCCTGTACCATCGTAAAAGAGAAAATCTGATCCAGGACCATTGGCCGCCGCTGTAACAAATTCTGATTCTTTAGACGATATTTTTCGAAGAAGACGCAAAGTTTGTAGAATTTTGAGTAGTGATGAAAGTATTTATGATATTCTGGTTGCAGACCATTCGTGGTGGGTGGAAGTTTCGAAGTAGGATAATTATTATTCAAAAATTGATTTTACTACTGGGAGTAAAGTAACAGGCCCTCAAATTTCATAATTTTGTAGTGGACCTCTACAATTTTTTCAATTATTTTTTACCGATGAATTAATAAGGAAAATTGTATCCGAAACAAATATGCTGCTAATATATTATCTACAAAAAATATATCTAAATATTCTATTTGGAAAATATGGACGGATGTGAATGAAATTGAAATGAAAGCATTTTCAAAGGGAATTTTTTCAATTTAAAATTTTTAGCATCTAAAAACTATTTTTCTTCCAATATAAATTAAAAAATGTGTAATTTTGAAAATCTGGTAATTCCTCTGTACATACATATGAAAAAAAGGAACAAATTAAGCCATGAGTTATTAAATTCTATTTGCATTATAAGATCTTATTTACACCCTAATCGAATCATCTAAAAAAATGAATTGTACAGAATTCTATAATTGATTTTGTTCATTAATTTATATTTGTGATTTTAATGTTATCTTTTTTTTTGTTTTTATGTTATTTTTTTATAATAAATGTATGCACCTGAATTGAAAATGTACAAATTTAAAATAAACATTTATTAAAAAAAAAAACGGAAAAATTGGTGTAGGGAAAATTAAAAGTGGGTATAGGGAAAAAAGGGATTTTTTTTCATTGATGTAGGCATTTTTGGAAAAATCTCCCGGCATCACTGGTTGTAATCAGCATGGGTCGAAGTTCCCGAATTGCAAGATTATTGGATTAAAAGTTTCCATTCGAATATACTATTTTTTCGCAAAGAAGATTTATGCAGATATTTTTGACATTACATTTAGAAACAATATTAAGAGGGAATCAGGAGCCCATCACTAGAATACAAAAGGTAAACAGTTTTCTTATATATGTATTCGAATCCAAATGTAAACAAAATTTTGTACCTGAGAAATATAATCATAAATAGATGAATCGACTGTATGTTTCAAGGGTAGAATTTCATTGGGGGACTACGCGTTTATGTGTTAGCTAATTCCCAGGCAAGCTACCTCTATTCTTTTGTTTCATATTATAGAAAAATAACAACTGATGGACTGATGAAACCAGAATTATCATTTACCAGTAGAATTGTATAATCTATTCAAGTCTATACCTGGAGCTGCTGCATTTCACATATTTACAAATAGATTTTATACTAACTTAATTCTGGCCAAGGAATTATTTGAGAGTAAATGCTTTTTGACCCGCACAATTATGCTTAACCGAAAAGGACTACCACAATCAATGCAAAAACCCAAGTTACCGAGAGGATAAACAATAGATTTTCGCATAGGTAATGCCCTTTTACTAGCTTGGTGTGATACCAGAGTAAAGGCAGTGCTAAGCACTTTTTATACATCCGATTCACAAATTATCCAAAGGAGACCTGCAAGGGCTAAGGGAAGAAATTTAGTGGGAAACAAAATGACGGATTTAACACCAGCCCGTGGGTAGTCCTCAAATCCCTGGCTGCGATCTTCGGATCGCGATTGATCAGTCTTCACTTCAGTGACTGAAGGCAAAGGGTAGCGTAGTGTTGTGTGAGTTGGCACAAGGTGATGCTAAAAACCAGAAGAGGCTAAAAGTGGTGCAGATTAACCTTCTAACCACTCTGCGTTGCTTTGAAGTTGATATCGCTCTTATCCTGGAACCTTGGATCCTTAGGGATAGGATTCTGGGTTTGAGCGATTTTGATTATATGTAACTTGTTTCTGAAACAGGCGAGAATATAAGAACCTGTATTTTGGCTAGTAGTAAGTTCGATTTGTCAATCATTCTTTCTTTTTGTTCAGGTGATGTAACAACTATGGCGTACAAAGATGACATTGGGATCGAACTGATACTCCGGTTTGTATACATGCCGTAAGAGGAAAAGATGACACCTTATCTTGGGTTGTGATGCCAATGCTCATCACACCCAACGGGGTAGTGCTGATATAAATACTAGGGAAGAGTCGATGTTGAATTTTATTGTTCCTTATTAGGCTTAACATTTGTAACGTTGGTAACGCGCAGACTTGAAATCGTGTTAGGGAAGCTGTAATTGACATTACGCTCTCTAACGTGGATTGGAACTGGAGGATTTCAGATGAGTGTCCTTTCTCTTATCACAAACTGATATCCTTCAGTATATCTATCTAGTGCCTTTCAAAAGACTTTTAGACATTCAGGAAGAACCGAATGGATCAACTGTATTGGAGGAACTTGGGGGCCATAGGGCTCACTCCACTTCTGGGATCAATGATCAGTTGGATCTTTGATGAAAATTTTGTTGTCTTGTTATAAAGGTTGTCTTATAAGAGAAGCCAGCCAGCGGAACTCCAAAAACTCTGTTGTTGAATTAAGAGGCTCTTTAATAAGGCTAAGAGGTCGGGCAAGGATGTTGACTGGTCTGCATATAGATCGACTTTTAATGACTATAAGAAGGAAATAAAGAGCTCAAAAAGAATCGCCCGGATGAGCTTCTGCGCAAGTATCGAGTATGTTGCCGAAGTGGCTCGTTTTCGTAGGATGCTGTCTAAGGACCCCAAAATACTAGGCTTCGTGTAAAAGAACGATGACACGTGGAAAATTTTGTTAAAGAACCCCTAGAGTTTCTATTGAATACTTATTTTCTCAATGAATGCCCAACTTGGAGGAAATCATTACCACGGATAGGGTCAAATGGGCTATAAGCTTCGAGTCTTTTAAGTCGCCATGCTCAGATGGTATCTTTCCGACTTTGCTTCAGCATGCTGGTGATACAGCAATATCTGGTGTGCGTGTATAAGAACTGTCTCCGGTGATGTAATGTATCTGACGGTCGGAAAGATGTTATGTTTATACCGAAAGTCAGTAAACCTAGTCCATTCGGCTCTAAAGATCGTAGACCAATATCGCTTTGGAAAGACTTATCGGTCTATATTTGAGGTCCAACATAAACCGGTATCTGTTGAGTAGGTCCAATATACTTACATTACGGGTAAGTCGATTGACAGCGCTCTTAATGTGACAGGCTTTGTTGAGGCAAATTGGGCTAGGGTTGAATGCACACTGTCAGCCTTCTTAGAAAATTGGAAAATTTTTGTCGACGCTGGAGGAACTGATGGAGTCTGCGCTCGGAAATGTATCCTTTTCGGCTACGATCTGTGGTCTGGGTATAAATCACAATAAGTCAGACCTCGTTTTGTTCTCGCGTCAGTACAAAATTGAAACCTTCGGGTTACCGAGGTTAGGCGGCAGAGAAGTCGGACTCTTATACAAATTTAAACACAAATTTAATGAAAAAATAAAACTTATTATATATGAGGCATTAATTCAGAGCCATTTAAATTACTTGGTTTCCGTATATGCATACAAGAATAGTATAGAGCTGCAATCTATTCAAAGAGCACAAAATAAAGCACTCAAAAACGTATACAACCTTCCAATTAGGTGCCCTACACAAAGATTGTATCAGGAAATTGCCAAGAATATATTACCAAAAACGGGATGTATAAAAAGCAAATTCTACTTTTTGTATTTAAATCTCTACATAAAATTGGCCATAACACAATAACTTTCACTCGTAATCAAACAACTTTTGCTACCAGAAGCAGTTCTAACTTATAAATTGCGAGATGCAGACTTGAAAAAACCAAGCAACGAATTGAATTTATTGGTTGTGTGGAATATAACAACTTGCCACAAAACTTAAAAGATATCAATATAATTTCATGTTTTAAATCCAACATTAGAACTTATTTCCTAAATAATTTAGAAATGCTTCTAATGTAGTATGTACTTTCTTTCATGTTAAGCCTAGATACTATTTATTTAAAATTAATTAATTTATTGTAAAGAATACTATGCCAACTCGCCTCAACAATGTCGTACGACGCTGAGGCAAACTAAACTGTGAATTGTAAAATATGTTTTCGAATAAATATTTAAAAAAAAAAAAAGTTCCGCTTACTTCTGAGGTCAAGTACTATGATGTTGCTCTGGACAGAAAGTTGAACTGTAAAAGAAACACCGTGGAAAGAATGAAGAAGAAACTGAATGCTCTCTATAAGGGTAGGAAATCCATAGGTCTTCCGCCTAGGACCATTCGCTGGATATATCTGGCAATTGTTAAACCAGTTATAACTTCTGCTTGTGTTGTTTGCTGGAGTGCCTTGATAAGAGTTTTCAGTAAAAAATCTTGCAAAAGGGTTAGCGGATTGCTTTCTTACGTATCACTGGAGTGAGGAAGAGTTGTCCTCAGGCTGCTCTTGACTATGTTCTGTCTAACTCTAACACTCCAGAATTCTAAATGTCGTCTTTCCTGAGGAGAGGTACGAACTTTCGGCCGGTACGAAAGCCGAGAGAATTGGGCCACAGTGGTGAATTACGTGGAGCGAATTCTAAGACTGAAGAAGAGGCTGGAGAATATGTAGGCACGCGGCATAGATGACATTGACACACGTGTCAAACGAAATTCCAGTCAAGAACCAATCAGGAAGAAATAGTGGAGACACTTAGGTGTCTCCTCAACTTTCGATACGCAATCCCGACACGGGGCCAAAAAATTCCACTCCGAAGTAATACTACCGGAGTGGGGACAACAGTCCAGGAGACGAGGGGAGAATTTAATGGGTGAGGGCCCCACACACGGAGGATGTGACGACTTCCTCTATGGTGCGGCTAGGTACATTTACCCCTCCACGGTGTAAAAAATGACCTGTTATAGACAGCGTAAGAACAGGATGGCTGCTGAGCTTGGATAAAGTTAAGGTTAGTTATTGGGTTCATTGCAGAGTACTGTGAGACAAGGTCACTAACAAGGACCTGGAACAGATCCCAGCCGGACTATTGGATGGAATGATGCGATGAGGAGGAGTTGGAGACCATCGAACATCTATTCTGTAACTGTCCAGCCCTTAGCAGGCTGAGATTGAAGACCCTTGGCAGGGGCTCCTTTGAGGATTAAAACTCTGTGTCAAGAGCCGACGTCAAGGCTCTCCATCGATTCATTATTAGTTAGAGCTGGTTGAGAAGTGATAGGGCTTCATTATTGTAGTCGCGCTCTATCTTGTGTATTTGTTTGGCTGTATAATTCGTCCGTTTCCTTATTGTCTCTTTCCTTCTTCCTCTCCTCCACCCTATTCCATCTATCTTAAGGACGTTTTGTACAACAGGCCGCAAACTGTACTTGTCTCATTTAACAAGTACACGTCCTCTAACCTAAACCTTCTTTTTTGCAACACATATAAAAGCAAATTTGAAGGTAGTATTTTGATGTGTTGCTTTGCTAATTAAAATAAATTCAAATTCGATGGCTGCCTATTACATTTTATGCTTTACCGATGCCGCTTTTAAAGTAATTAAAGCGCATACAGCTTGAATAGGCAACAATAGCATAATTCGGTAAATGCATTTGTAGTCATTTATGTGTTTTTAGCATTAAGCACAATTTTTTTGAACACTCAAAAGTTTGTAGTGTAGTGCACATTAATGAAGTCATTTTGATCATTTATTGAAAACGAAATAAAATAAATTTGAAAATAAGTCAAACAAAGAATAAACAAAGCCTACAAACTTTAAAAAGCAACTGTCGTGTTTCGATAAATCAGTAACTAACTTTGTTCGATACTTTAGCGTAATCTGATATCTTGAAAAAAAAAACAATGATTGTTCGCGTATAATACTTTGTAAAGTTGATAAAATATGAATCGTAAGCAAACTCCAAAACAATGTAATATTATATTTTGTAAATTGTAAATATGTTTAAGTTTAGGAAATAGAATTTCTAATTGTTAGCATTTAAGCAAGGAGTTTCTAATAAACGTCAAGATTATAACTATGAACTTCAAACAGAAAAGATTTTTCTTTGATTTTCACTTCAGGTTGGTGTTTATTGTGAATAAAGTTGTTAGAAAAACTGTATTATTATATAACGATTAAAAAATAATTACAATCTACGATTACGCTATTCTATATACACTAAAGCCCCGATTTGCGTAGCTTTTTTAAAACTGGAAAAATTCGATTTCCGTCGTTGCAATTTCAAGTTGCGTCGGTTCGAGTTGTGCCGAGGAGCTTGATATTTTAGCCATTGATATTCAGCATGTTTCAGAAAAAGATGTCATAACAGGAGATGATTCATTAGAAGAAAAAAAAAAATTAACAGTCGCCAATATTTCCAAAGCTTTGCAATTAATTCCCCATGCAATGGATATATTTTCTGAAAACGATCCTGGTACGAAAATCGTAGCACGGGCGTAGCAGCATTCGTTGATCAAGTTGTTACAAAAAAAAAAAATATATCAACAAAAAATCTTTAAAAATTCAACAAACTTTGGACCGTTTTGTTAAAAAAAAAACAGTAAAACCATCCAATCACATGGATATAAGTCTTTCTGATTTAGATTTATCATCTGAAGAGAGTTCAATGTAAGCTAAATAAATTAGAAGTTTTAATGCACATACTTTTTTGAATATACATACATACATATGTAAATGAATAAAATTTGTAAAAAATACAAAATTTTTTGCTTTGTTTTGAATATTTTCCCCAATAAATTATATTTTAGTGAATTTATATAGAAAAAAGGGACTCGATTTGCATCCTTTCGATTTGCGTCGCGTTTCTCCAGTGTATATTTATATATTGTAGTATAAAAAATCATGTAAAATGAATTCACACAAAACAATACTGTACTCCTCATATCAATCTAATAATTTGATCTAAAATCTTGAAAAACCGCATAAATTCAAATTTTAAAAATATGAAATTCTGTAAATACACTCGGCCAATAAAGTCTGCGTTCACATTATAAATGTGTATTAGCGATTAAAATAAAGATATACATTTGTAACTAAAATATGTTATTTTTCCATATTTTGCTTCATATGCATTTATATCAAAATAGCACAAAAAATCCCATATTTTTTCTTCGTATATTTAATAGCGAGATGTGTAAGTCTGGTAACACGTGAATAAAGCAACCAGAAAGTCTGCGTTCATTTTTTTTTTTTTTTTGTGATAGTACCGTTACATTTTTTGTTCTTTTTCTTATTTTGGACACTTTTATTCATTGTATTTACAATAGATCGTTTTAAAACATCATTTGCATATTTTTGTATAAAAGTTGTAAGAATAATAAAAAATGGATAACAAAGGTAAAGAAATTAGTGTTTCAGAAAGCAAAATTATTATTAAATTATGGAAAGAAAGGAAAAGCTTTAGAAAAATTGGCCAAATTATTGGAAGAACGTATTCGTCGGTCAAGCGTGTAATTTACAACTTCAAAGAAACCGGAGTTTTAACATCCAAGCCACGATCTGGTCGACCAAAAACACTATCAGAACGAGAAGAGCGAAAATAATCATCGAAAATTGTTGAAAATGTAAATCAAAAGTATTTGTTGCGAAACTGCAAAAAAAATTTACGCAAAGCTGGTTATCATGGTAGAGTCGCTCGACGAAAGTCTTTCATATCTGCTGTAAACAGAAAGAAGGGCATTGAATTTGCCAATAACTACATAAATAAGCCCCCAGAATTTTGGAAACAAGTTTTATTTTCAGACGGAAGTAAGTTCTGCATATTTAGAATAAAAGGTCGTCAAATTATGTGGCGAAAATCAGGAACTGCGCTTGATAAACAAAATCTTGTTGGTACAGTAAAACATGGTGGTGGTGGAGTTATGGTTTGTGGATGCATGGGGTGGGTCAGCTTGAATTTATTAAATCGACGATGGATAAATAAGCATATTTGAACATTTTAAAACAAAACTTGATACCTAGTGATTTTTTAGAGAAAAAAATTCGTCAGCATACAATTACCAGCAAGCAAACTTTACGCAGTGTTATACAGGAAGAATGGGAGAAGATAGCAGCAGAGCAAACGGATAAGTTGGTAAATTCTATGTCAAATAAATTGAGTGAAGTCTTAAAACAACGTGGCTATCCAACAAAATATTAAACTTTACATTTTTGAATATTTATTAAAATTTATAAAAAAATTTTAACATTGAACGCCGACTTTTTGGTCTTACTTACTTAATTGGCCATAACAACCCGATTAACAGATTTCGGTCTACCGCAACACATCCTTCCAGGCGCTTCTGCTTCTTGCGCGCCTACGCCAATTGGTCACACTAATCGATAACAGGGCTTCCTCGATTTGGTCCTTCCAACGGATACAAGGTCGTCCTCTTCGCCGACTTCCGCAGATCCCCGCATCAAATACTCGTCTCGCCGGAGCATCCTCCTCCATTCGAACGACATGGCCGCGCCAGCGCAGCCGCTGGATATTAATACGCTGTACAACGTCGATGTCGTTGAGGAGCTCATACAGCTCACTGTTGTACCGGATGCGAAAATCATCGCCAACGCGCACTGGACCGAAGATCTTATGTAGGACTTTTCTTTCGAATACTCTCAAGGGAGCTACATCAGTTCTTAATAGGGTCCATGCTTCTGCGCCATAGAGAAGCACGGGTAGGATGAGCGTCTTGTAGAGTATTAGTTTTGTCTTGCGAGAGATGTCTCTGCTACTCAATTGTCTATTGAGACCATAATAGCACCTGTTGGCAAGAGTAATCCTGCGCTTGATCTCCAGACTGACATCATTTTCGGTGGTAACGGCGGATCCAAGGTAAATGAATTCCTTGACTGTATCAAAAGTATAGTTATCGGCCGTAATTTGTGAATCAATACGCCGCACTGCTCTATAACATATACTTCGTTTTGCTCTCATTTACTGTCAAACCCATTTTCTTAGACTCCCGTTCAATAGAACTAAAGGCAGCAGTGGCATCTCGTTTGGTACGCCCTATGATGTCGATGTCGTCAGCGTACGCAAGCAACTGGACACTTTTTTGAAAAATAGTCCCATTGCGATGCACTCCCGCCTTTCGCAGAACACTCTTCATGACGAAGTTAAAGAGGTCGCATGATAAGGGATCGCCTTGTCTGAAACCTCGCACGGTATCAAAAGGTTCGAAGAGGTCCATTCCTACCTTGACGGAGCTGCAGGAATTGCTCAACGTCATTCTGCATAGCCTTATCAGCTTCGCAGGTATACCGAGCTCAGACATTGCGGCAAAAACACGATCCCTTATGGGGCTATCGAAAGCAGCCCTATAGTCGACAAAAAGATGGTGTGTGTCGACTTGATTTTCGTGGGTCTTTTCCAGGATTGGGTGTAGTGTGAAGATCTGGTCGATGGTGGACTTGCCAGGTCTGAAGCCGCTCTGATAAGGTCCAATCAGTGTTTTGACGAGTGGCTTCAGTCGTTCACATAATACGCCTGTAAGAACCTTACATGCGATAGGGAGAAGGCTTATACCCCTGTAGTTGGCGCATATCGTAGGGTCTCCCTTTTTCAGGACAGGACAGAGGACACTGAAGTTCCAATCGCATACTTTCATCTAGCCATATTTTGTAGATGAGCTGCGCCATGCGCCCTACCAACTCATTACATCCGGTCTTAAACAATTCAGCGGGGAGGCCATCAGGACCTGCCGCTTTGTTTTTTTAAGTCGCATAATCGCGACTTTAACCTTCTCATGGCTAGGCGGCGGAATTTCCACGCCGTCATCATCGATCGGGTCCGGAACATCATCTCTAGAGGCGGTATTGATGTCGTCATCGCCTTGCAGCAGAGTAGAGAAATGTTTTCCTCCACAACCTCAGCACCCCTTGCGGATCTGTAACCAGGTTTCCATTCTCATCCTTGCAGGAAGACGCTCCGGGCTTATACCCCTCGGTCAGACGCTTAACCTTTTGATACAATTTTCGAGCGTCATTCCTACATCTGTACATCTCGACTTCCTCACGCTAACGCCTTTCGTGCTCCCTCTTCTTGCGTCTGAAAATGCGTCTCTCATCCCTTCTCCTCTCTCTGTAATTTTCCACAATGGCTCGCGTAGCGGCCGACTGCAACGTTTTTCTGTATGCGGCGTATTTCGCTGCAGCAGCCTCGCGACACTCCTCATCGTGCCATTGATTTCGTTGGGGTGGGCGCTCGAAACCAAGGACTGTTTCCGCAGTATTGCGCAAGGAGTGGGAGATGTTGGCCCACAATCCGCCAATGTCGCTGAGATTGGATGGGGAATGACGGAGCTTATCAGAGAGTTGAGCGGAGAACGCCTCAGCTGTCCTTTGTGATCGCAGCTTCTTAACGTCCAGCTTTCGCAGTGCACTAGAGCGCGCAGTCCTCGAGGCGCAAATGCGCACTCGGAACTTGGCTGCGACAAGGTAGTGGTCCGAGTCGATGTTTGGACCTCTAAATGTGCGCACATCTAGTACACTGGATACATGCCTTCCGTCAATCACAATATGATCGATCTGGTTGGATGTTGATCGATCGGGGGACATCCAAGTGGTCTTGTGAATATCGAGATGCTGAAACCTGATGCTACATACTACCATGTTACGCGCCGCGGCGAAATCGATCAGCCTTATACCATTGGGGGTAGTGTTAGCGTGGAGGCTGAACTGTCCGACAGTGGGGCCATAGATATCTTCCCGCCCGACCTTCTCATTAAAATCCCCGAGGACAATTTTGGCGTCATGGGCCGGGCATTTATCGTATACGTCCTCGAGTTTAGCATAGAAGGCATCCTTAACCACATCGTCCTTTTCTTCTGTCGGGGCGTGAGCACAAATTAGGCTGATGTTGTAAAATTTTGCCCTGATGCGGATTGTGGCTATTCGCTCGTTCACCGGCGTGAACCCAGAGACAAGGTGACGAAGTCTCTTATTAACCACAAATCCGCATCCGAATTCGTGCTTATCAACCTGGCAGCTGTAATACACATCGCAAGATACTAGCCTTTTGCATCCTTGTTCTATCCATCGCATTTCCTGTATGGCAGTGATGTCCGTCCTACATTTCATAAGGGCATCCGCCAGTTGGGCGGAAACGCCTGCCCTATAAAGGGTGCGGACGTTCCATATGCAAATTCTCAAATCGTTGTCCTTGAAACGTGGTCGTCAACTTTAGAGGGGATCTTTATAGAGGCTATTGTATTGGCTTTCATTGGATATAATGTTTACGTGGTGGGTTCCAAGCCATACGCACAACCCGAATTTTACGTCCAGGGGATTGGACCTCGCTGCACGCATTAGTTAACATCTAGCGGGTGCTAGAATGCCATCCAGGAGGGGCCACGAAGAGGCTGCGTGTCAACTTGAATACAGCAACCCAAGGATCGCCCTGGTGGTCGCCATGTTGGCCACAGTCAGAAACTTTGCCTTGTTTGCATGCATTCCATCCTCCCACTTTTTGGTCGTTATACTTAATTAATAATTAATTTATGATATAAATAATTTATTCCAAGAATGAAATGATCTCTTTTTTAATGTTTTATGTTTTTTAAGTACGTAATGTAAATGAAGTATTTATAAAAAAATATAGATTTGAATTCAATATTTAGTATTTGTTTTTTTTATATTTTTTAAAAATGTCTAAGGTGAACGCAGACTTTGTTGGTTGAGTGTATGTATGTACCTATATATGATTAACCAGAATCACTGAATAATTGTCTGCATCGATAAGGAATGGTTCCACAACACTTTCATTATAAAATGATATCATACACATGTATTGTCATCATTTGGTAAAATATAATTTTCACAGAATTTATATCGTGAATAGTGGACGAGGTGAAAATATTTTTAGGGACTTCAATTGTTTCTTTTCTCTCAATATGCAATTATATTTAACGATTATATTAGTGTTACAAACTTGATTTAATTTATAAACGACAAAAAAGTTTAAAAATAATCTACAATTGTAATATCTTGTAAAAATCTTTAATTTATATAATTTTGACGCCACATTGAATCCTAAATGAACACTTAACGTTTTTAGGCATTTTTATTAAAAACTAAAATTTGGCAACCTTTCGTTACTAATCAATATTTGTAGTCCGGTAGCTCATACACATAAAAAAATTTCACTTCTTTCTGTATTCTGTTTTCATTTCTTGTGATGTGAAGTTTTTTATCTTTCTGGAACAGAATTCAAAGTATAATTGCAATAATTAAATTATACATTTATTTACAATAAACTAAAATAACTGACAAGCATTTATTAATAAAATAGTACTTAATGGGCGTCTAGGGGCCACACAGTGATGTCTAGCCAAGGTTTCCGTATTCTAATGGAACACGGGTTAATCTCAAGAGATATGTACCCATAGATAACCCAAGTCTAATTGTTTTATATCTAAGATCAATAAATTTGAGTGATTTAAATAAAAAGAAAAAAGAAACTAAGAAATAGAAGAAACAAATATAAAAAGAATGGAGAGCATCCATTGCAATGAAGATATTGACGTGCTTATGGTCACTGCAAACGTAGGAAGTTTATTCGAAGATGTGTGTAACTTATTTTTTATATTTTTGCAAACAATAAAGCTAATCTTTAAATTAATTTCTGTGTAGCCACTTCGCCTTCTCCGTCCATGGATTTCTAGTTTTCTTTATAAAGTGGAAGAGCTACAGCCAAAATTTTTAGCATTGCATCTTCAGGAAGTTGGAGGAAAAACTTATGAAAAATCGATGAAATATGTTCAGGAATTTATTAAAATCTTGTGTGAAGCGCCACAAATGTTGAATTTTGATTTCATAAGAATTTACATGGATGAAGACTTTAAATCAGCTGAGCATTTTACGGTAAAGTAATAAGATTTTGGTTTGAGATATGTTTAGCTAGAGCAAAAAATGGCTAATTAAAATCAATTCTCTATTTATTTAATGTTAAGAAGTAGGATTCGAAAAATTCTATAATGCTAAAAAAATCTTATGTGCTATTTCTGTAAAACGTATGGTTTCTGGCGAACGTCTGTAAGAAAAACACACAAAACTTTCCTAAAGAAACATCACATTAATCACGTATTGATAAAGATATTTGGATGGACAACATTTGTTCCTTAAATTAAAAAAAAAAATCTAGTTGAGAGCAGACAATGATTCTTTTTATTTACAATGCTGATTAAATTATACAATCCTAAATGTCTAACACCTGCAATTTTATATTTAAAGATATTCCTTACGGATAGCTTCAGTTGTGTTGTCAGCTAACAAAACATTTTTAGCAAGAGAAATTAAAGTTATACTGCCATGTCCGTCTGTAAAATAAAAATTTGTTAACTAAAAATATAATGGAGGCTCAGTTTTCATTTATAATCCAGCATAAAATCTTACACGCAAACTGAGTTCTCATTTACATTTTATCGGAATCATTTACGATAATTTCATATTAATCGAATATAATACAACATTAATTTCAATCCTGCCTGTTATGACCCCTTTGAATCAAGTTTTGGACGTACAGATTCAATGAGAAAATAATTATTTTAAGTAATAGCAATCATTCAAGAACTTTGTAAAAGTATATTTAACAGTGTAACAGAGGAATATAAACATTTTTTTGTCGTGGATGAAGTCGCCGTGGTCTAGTAGGTAGTGTGTTGGCTTATTAGACGTAAAAGCCAGGGTTCGAGCCCCAGGCCAGACATCAAAACAAAATACAAAAAGTATTTTTTAGGCGATTTCCTCTCAGCGGATTTCTGGCAAAAACTCTGAGACCAAATAAAATTGCCATGAAAAGTTTCTCATAAAATCTGTTGTTCCAATTATGTATGCGTGTTTGTCATGGATGCGACAAAAATTTTGATGCTTAATTGAATTTTCCTGATGTCGAAGTTAATTTTATAGCAAAGATCTGTTTTAATAAATTAGTAGTTCTTTGTTTTCTCTTTTGCATTTCTGGTTTGTACTTTTTGTGTTAATTAAATGGCTTGATTGATAATACTATGCTATGTTTAACACTGACCCGAGAAATTGTTATAGATACGATGGTATGATATTATCTTTTTATATATGATGTTCGGGGGACTTACTTTGTTAAAGGTAATGTATGATTTCAGATATTTCTTCATTTGTTCGGCTTCTGAAATTAAAAGCCTTATTACAGTTCCTTAGAGTTCGTAGTCCATTACATGAATCGGAGGGAGAATAAACAATTTGTCCTTTCATTGTTTTGGGAATTTGTAAAAAGTATTTGTTTAAGCGCTCACATTTTATCGCATCCTCCATTATTATTTCGCCATTTGAATTTTTCAAATTTTCTTGGGTTTTAACGCTCCTTCCCAGACTTTCATTAAAAAATTTCCAAAACTTTTTAGGATCTTGCTGAACGCTGTGTAAGTTATCATGATAATATCGGCTCATTAATTCCTTATAGGCAACTTTAATAACTTTACTTATTCTTTTTAGCCTGTTTTGTATATTTGCATTGAATCTTCTTTATTTTAAGATAAAGTGTGCAAGTTTTTATTATTCCATGCTGCTATTTGATTTTTTTTTCTATAATTTTGTTTCTTGTTATCTCAAACGTAGAGATTTTATTTGCATCTGACAGAGATTTTATCAAACTAGACAGATAAATTTCAAGAACTCAAGAAATTGAAACTATAATTTAAAAAAAAAATTCTTAAGTTTGTATTTTCTTCTTAACTTTACAAGAGATCATATTGTGATCAGAAAACTCACATTCAATAGCAGCTATAAATAAGGAATGGGAAAGGTTTGTGAAAACGTTGTCTATAGATGTGGCAGATATTGGACGTCTAATTAAAGTAGGACAATTTTTGAAGTCGTAACTTTCAAGCAAGTTCAGCATTTGAAGCCCCAACAAATATGCAACAAATATTATGTCCATTATCATAATGTCCACTAACTATAAATACACTGACTTACGTAGGGATATTGAGCCGTGAAACTATTATGAAGTTTAACATAGTTTATCATATTCTGTTCCACAACTTAGCTAGCAGGTGTGCAACACATAACTCAAGTCTAGGAACTGATTAGATTTGAGTGGAGCAATTTTGGGCTTACCTATAAGTAGTCTCGAGAATCTGTGTTTGTCTCTCAGCTTCGAATCAAAGTGTCAGAAAATCCATGAATTTGAATTTTCGATATAGGCGCTGTTTGGAAGAATCTTGGGGTAGTAATTAAATTAACTTTGAAGTTTCCCCATGAAGTATTTAATCTCAAAGGAATTGATTCCTTCCACTATAATATTTCGAGAGTATAAAGTAATAGAGAAGACACTGATAATATGTTTCTCTTTGTAGCCTTTAAATCCAGAAACTTATCTTCCAAACGAAATTTGAAAAAATTTGTTTCTTTATAATCTGTTTCTTTATAATAAAAACCAATGGTAGTTTTTCGAAATCAAGCTATTCTTCTGATTTTGATTTGGTGATTGGATCGACTTTCGACATCACTATATGTATTGATCCTGCATTAGTTACTTTCTTGCCATCACCAATTAATAACAAAGAATTGTAAATGGGAGAAACAGTGCCAGTCATGCTTCACAAAGCAACAGCCGATTTCTTAGTAATTTCGGGCAGATCAAAAAGATTTGCAATATTATCGAAAAATACCAATCATTCGTTATCATAAACTTTTTTCAAGCTTTCTAATGCCGTTATAATAAGAAATATATATAATAAGACCTTCACTGTACCCAAGGTCGATTCGGACAAACATGAGATAAAATGGTTGAATTTTTGAATATCCGTTAGCGTCATCTGCATCCTTATTCTCCCTTTACTACTTTCTCTCCTTTTCCCTATCTTCTCTATTATTTCTTAGGACGTAGTACAATGGTTCAACTTGACCGATGGGTACTGTACTTGTCATAATGGCAAGTACACGTCCTCTAAACTAAACCTAAAACGTCCGATCATTGTGGACTAAATAAGTTCATGAAGTTCATGTAATCAGAATATTTACCACTGTATTTGGGGAGCGTCATATTTGGGAGTCTTAAGTGGTGAGCTTGTACGCTTGTACGAAGTTTCAGGCTCATTTCAGGATACAAGAATTGAATCGATATTTCTGGGACTCACATAATTCGAAATTTTCGATTTCGATCTAAGGACTCCTTTATAATTAGTGTTAATTATGCCAAGAATATCTTACTTGATCTCAAAAAAAAAAAAACAAAAATTCTCTGCCTTCAGTAAATGGAAGGCACAATTTACGGAGTAAAATCGCTTAATAATTGATTTATAATAATTAAACAATTAAACGTCTATGCGTGCACACTGTATTATTAAGATTATAATAATCGAAAATACTTCGAATTGTGAATACTCTAAAAAAATTACGTACGCCTGGAATGGAATACCGATCGAAAGAAATATACGAAAATGAAATGAAAAGAGAATAAACAAAGCAATACAATTGCTATGCTGAATGTTACTCATTAATAAAAAGAACAACTTATTTGTGTAAATGCTTATTACTTTAATAATATTAACACTCGCGATATATTTCACTAATAAGGGAGTTTACTTTATAAAAAAATATTTATATACGAAAATATACGTTCTTCTTTTTAATAAATATGACAATAAATATTTTTAAATAAATGGTTACACAAAATTTTAAGTGTTTATAATAATTCATTTGTCCAAAATTTAAAAACGCAATAATTTTTGCATGTCTAACAAAAATTTCTTAATTTTGATTAGTTTAGAAAATTAAACTCTTGCTCAGGCTTTGTGTTGTTGATATACTTGCGTAGGGTGTGTTGAATTGTATTGATATTTATGTTACGCTATTATTTATTATCACTTCCATTGTCTTATTTTTTGTAGATGAAAACTTTTGTTCTTGACTTTGTTTGTTGTATATTCCTTAGCATGAACTATTTGTATGTTTCACGACACTAATTATTCTTTTTAATTTTAAGTATTTTACTTTTTATTAAATATATATAATATGTATATGAAGTCGCCGTAGCCTAGTAGGTAGTGTGCTGGCTTATTAGACATAAAGCATGAGTTCGTATCCCAAGTCAGGCATCAAAAAAAGATATTTCTCGGCGATTTCCTCTCAGCAGGTTTCTGGCAAAAACTCCGAGAATAAAAATAAACCTGCTATAAAAAATTTTTTCAAAACTTTGTCGATCGGAGTCGACGTTAAACTGTAATCTAAATTGTTATTGAACTTAATTTTAACTTAATATTAGGGTAGTTCGTTATTATTTATATATCTGTGGCAATAAATGCTAATAGCGATTTTCTTATTCCCTTCAAGATTTATTACTCAGCTAAATTTCATGTATACGCTCTTATATTTTAACTTTACTTAACGTAAATACTATTTATTTTAGACAAAAACCTTAATATCTCTAAACACAAAATTTCGTATTATTATTTAATGACCCACAGATATAGTATATAGTATGTTATAGTCCTTTGTAAAATAGTGAACGTTGCGTTGCATAAGTATTTGATCGTTGTATTCTTAATTCAAAGTACCCCCAGAATTGATCCCTGTGGTACACCGAAATCGTTTTCTACTTCCATTCTACTACGTTATGAATTTTTGTAATTTTTTTATATGCTTTAGATATAATTGGAACCATTTCAATTCGTTATTTGTGTAGTTTTTTTTAATAAAATATCACGATCGATTGTCTCAAATGCCCTTTTGACATCTAGAAAAATAGCTAAAATTTTATTGTGTTTCTTCATATAAATTAAAGCAGTCTTGCATGAATGTTTCTTTCGGAATCCAAATTGATATTTTGAAAAAATTTTATGTTTTTCTATGTATTCTTTCAATTGGATTTGGCAGTTTTCTCGAGGATTTTTTCATACGTTTTTAGTCCATTGATTGGCCAGAAGTCTTCGCATTTTATTGTATTTTTCACTTTTTCAATTGGTGTAATTATTGATTCCTTCCAGTTATTAGGAAATGCTCCAGATTCCAAAGATTTGTCTACTATATTCATTATTCTATCGCCTACTATGTCCTAGTTATCCAATATTATGTTGCTATTTATTCTATTGTAATCCGATTTTTTCTTTAATTCTTTACATATAATTTTTATTTCTTGGAGATTTATTGCACGAAATTTACATTTAATGTTTATCACAGATATTTTATTTTCATATTGCACAAATTCAATGGAATTATTTATTTCCTTAATAGTATTAACCAAATATTTATTATATTCATTGGCTATTCGCATATTATCATTATATTCTATATTGTTAAAAGTCACAGTCTTTATCACAAATCTGAGTTTCCTTAAAACTGGTTCCTTTATTTTGCTCCACATTTTCTTTTGACCATTTGTATTACATATTCTATTATCTATAAATTTATTTTTTCGTTCTCGATAGTAACTTTATATTTATTTCTTATTATTTTATAGTTTTCCGATGCCTCACTAGTATCTTCAGTAATCGCTCTTTGATATTTAAACTTTTTTTTTCCATTTTCATAATCCTAATATCATTACTGAACCATTTATTCTTATTATATTTTTTTCATTGATCAGTTTTTTAAAAGTAAATTTTTTATTGTGTTTTCGAGATGGTGTACGTAGTTGTCTACTTTATTTATTTCCTTATTTTCTATTATTGTTTTATTATATTTAAATATTTCCATTTCCGATATTTTTTTATTTGCAATACTTTCATTAGATATAAATACACCTAATCCTCCTACAACGCAGGAAATAGGTTCCCAAAAAATGCCGCGTTGTAAGAAATCGTGGTGTAGGAGATATTAACTCCATACAAAAATCAGAGTTTGGTTCCAAAGTAAAAAATTTTTCAATAAAATATTGGAATTTGTATAGTAAAAATATGTGCTTAATATATTTTTATGTCTTTATTTGTTAACATTTAATAATACTTCATTTAACATTTAAACAAAATAAAATAAACAGCCGTGACACAGAACGCAATTCCGATCGAAAATGGTTTCAATTCCGAAAGTATAGTCTTTAGAAAACGAAAAATTTCTTCGGAATGAAATCACCTCAATTTTTCAAAGTGGTTTTGACATTTCTGATGATTTATTAAAGAAAAATATTAAAAAAACTTAGTTAAACTGAAAGATAAAATGGGATATTTTATTATTACATACATTTTCTAATTATTTACCTAATATTTATGCTTAAGGAATTAAATTTTGTAAACTAGCTGAGAAAAACAAAACAAAGTGATATATTTTTCATCGAAGTATTGCCACGTTATTTTTTTGAGCAAACTACTTATTTTTGAGAACAAAAATTTATTAAGTAGAACAAATTTAAGCTGTGGCAACACAAACGATGGACAAAAGAAAATACAAAAAATATTTATACGTATTATTTAATTCAGTTTTACAAAAATGCATTTTGCGTACCTTTTCAATTATGATTTGTTCTCTCCTGGCTTTAACAACAGCAATAATTGAAATCCCCGGAATTTTTTATACAAAATTTTTTATTTTTTTTTGATTTCAATTAAAATTTTTGTTTCAGCGCCTTTTTCTTCTTTTGTTTTGGTTCTGCTTTTTATTCACCAATTATGCATTTTTCTTTTTTGTCATGCACTACGTTGCCATACTTTATTTGAAACGCAGCAATTTTATCATTTAAGGAATGAACAAAATCGTTCAGAACCGAAAACAAAATCGATCGGAATTGCAAATA
The DNA here is from genome assembly GCA_014635995.1 of Sarcophaga peregrina. Classification (NCBI taxonomy): domain Eukaryota; kingdom Metazoa; phylum Arthropoda; class Insecta; order Diptera; family Sarcophagidae; genus Sarcophaga; species Sarcophaga peregrina. The sequence continues at coordinate 88,661,464 of CM025789.1, forward strand.
CGGAATCAAAACCATTCCGATCGGAATTTATTACAAGCCTGAAGATTTCAATTCTACATAAAATATTCAAGTTGAAAGATTGAAGCCAAAATAGAATGATAACTTTCTACTCTACATCAAATGTTAAAACTGCGGGGAAACAACTTTTTTTAATTTTGTGGTTGTAGAACATTATTTTGACAGCTCTTAAGATGTTGAACAAAAGACTACACAATTACGTATTTGATTGCCACTTTGTAAACACATGTTCGAGTGTATAGTGGCAATGCTACAAAGAAAAGGTATCAAAATATTAAATTAAGATAGTAAATGTTTTAAAAATATTTCGTACATAAATTTTTTTGTAAAAATCGCGTTGTAAGAAAATGTCCGGATTTGGGAACCGCGTTGTAGCGAAAACGCCTTATAGGAACCCGCGTTGTAGGAGGATTAAGTGTATGTCAATAGTTTGATGATCGGCTATATTATTATTTATGTTCATTTGAACTAAAATATTATCATTATTCGTTATCACATAATCTATTAGTGTTTTTGAATTATTTGTTATTCTAGTACAATCGTTCATTGTTTTAGACCATTGTCATTTATTATACTTTTACAATTTATTTTTATAACAATCTTTGATCCAGTCAATATTAAAATCTCCTACTATTATACATCACATCACAGCTTTCTTCAAATTTCTTCCAATATTTTCTGAAAATCAATTCCCCTTTGAAACTATTTTTCGACCTGTATACAACTGTTATCAAAAATGATGTTTTTTCGTAGTTTGCTTTAAATGGACTAATCCAGTATTTTGTTTCTCTTACATATTCCTTAATTTTCTTGATGTTCCAACACTTCAATTTCGGATTCATCCACTTCATCTGTCAAGTGTGTTTCAGATAACATTATAAAGTCCGGTTTATTCTCCTCGATTACTATTTCCAGTTGATTAAAATTATTTAGCAAACCTTGTATATTTTTTTATTTTTTTTTTTTTTACAAAATCAGCACTCAGGGGATGGCCCCTACTCATGCAGTGCATTGTGCAGGTTTAGGAAAGGTGGAAAAAGGGAAGATGCGAACGGTAAGGAAACGAGTTGGTACTGGTGACTATAAAATGGCCAGTGCTATACCTTAACATTAGACAGTATAGAGCAAGCAGTTTCTCACACCACTTATATTGTGTGTGTTAATTTTATACAGAAGTGGCGGGACCTACAGTTTAAAGTTGACTCCGAACGACAGATTTTTGAGAAACTTTTCAAGAAAAAGAAGAGAAGAAATCGCCGAGAAAATACTTTTTGTATTTTTATTTTGATGTCTGGCCTGGGACTCGACCCTGGCTTTACGTCTAATAAGCCAGCACACTACCTACTAGATCGCGGTATATATTTCATGCCATTGCGCTGGTTGTTTTGACATTATGCCTATCCTCTTCCTTTTTAAACTAAGTTTATTCTGATATACTAAGTTTATTCTGATATATCTCTATTATTAGTGTTATGATTTTCGTCTAATCCTAAATTAAATCTATTATTTCCCTTAACACAATTTATACATCTTTTAATAATTTCCTTATTGCATTCAGTACTTTTATGTTTTCTATGCCATTTATAACAAATATCTTAATTTGTACACTCAGATGCTTTAGAATTGTACCCATGGCACTTAAAACACTGTAGTACATTTGTTCCATCAAAAACTATGCATCTGTCCCATCCAACATTTATCTTCTGATTTTTCATAACTTGAGAATATGATTCATTATCGATTTTTATTTTAGCATTATAAATTGTTTTACTATACTTTTCGTTTCAAACATTTTAATTATTTCCATCTCACTTTTTTCTAGTATTTCATTTTGTCGTTTAATTTTTTCCATATGTTTCTTTTTCGGGTATTTTGAAATTCATGTCCGTTATTATTATGTGCATTTCAACTTGTTTTGAAACCGTTATGTCATAATCTACTCTTTTCTCATTTTGTGTTGCTTTTTTCATTTTATCTCTTTCTTCGCTATTCTCGCTTTGAATAACTATTGCTTCGTTTTTTTATTTTCAACATTTGTTATTTTAAAATTTATTGGATTTACTTTTTTATTTAATCCTCCTTTGTTATTACCAAACTTTGCTTTTCCTTTGGTTTAATAATTAAAGGGAAATTTTTCGAGACATCTGTCATCTCTTAATTTTTTGCAGCCGTTTGTGCATAAGTCATTTTCGTTTTGACGTTTGTATTGTTTATCACCTTTTTTATTTTATTGCACATTTTTATATTATTTTTCTCTATTATATTGCTACGTTTTCACCTTTTTAAAAACGTTTAATTATGCGTTCGTTGATTGCAAACCAAGTAAAAACAAATATGTGTTTATTTTAATGAGACTTTTTCTTTATTATTCGTACTACTTTTGTATCACTGTTCAAACTTATACAACGTACACAACAATATCTATAATAATATCGACTCCTTTGCACGAAATTATCGTATGTTACAAAAACCAAATTTTACAGGACAGCCATTTTTCCACTTTCCTCTGCTTTCGTTTGCAATATCAAAATGAAAATATACATATGCTTAGATAATTAACTAATATAACTATACCTAAAAGTATTCCGGTGGAAAAGTTCAAGTTTTCAGACAAAAACGTATTTCTACCACATACGATAATTTCATTCACAACATTTCGTAGATGGGTGTGTAGAAAGTGGCACTTACGATATCACTTGTCAGTGTTAGACGTAAATCGAAGCAAAGATTCATTAGTGATTTTATGTATTTGTTCATTATTTTTTAACTTACAATGGCACAAAGTAATAAAAAATCTAATCAATATTTAACAGAAGCATGAATTTATTAAAAATAAACTAAAAAAGCAACAATAATAAATGAGTTAATTTTCTTCGTCGATTTCATTTAACATGTCTTTTCGCGTACATAATATTTTAAATTTAAATACTCATCATTAAAATTTTGCAAAGTGATACACGAAGGTGAATTGTACAACTTTTGTAACTTACAAAGTTATTTACACTTTTTTAGTATAATTGTCGGAATATCCGTAAATCAGTTCAATTGAATTTGATTTTTTTGTCTAATAAAGCTGTGCAAAATTTATTTATGTTCAGTTTAACTTTATTTGGTAGTAACAGATTTGCAAAGGACTTCCAGTGGCCTATTTTAATACAGTGGCCTATTTCTCTGAGTGGCCTATTTCAATACAGTTGTAACCCAATGGATTAGTTCCTGCATTGAGAATAGTTGTGGGCCATTCACTTGAGTACAAATGATTCAATTGCGCTGTTCACAGATGCAACTGGCGTCATTGGATAACCGGGAAGAAAATATTTTAATTTAATTTTTTCAACGTAGTTTGATGAATTAAAAAAAAGTGTGAACAAAGTTATGGTCTAGTAGGTAGTCTGCTGGCTTATCAGACGTAAAGACAGGGTTCGAGTCTCATGCCAGACATCAAAATAAAATAGAAAAAGTATTTTTTCTCAGCAGATTTCTGGCAAAAACTCTGAGATTAAGTAAAATAGCCATGAAAAGTTTCTCAAAAATTCTGTCGTTTGGAGTCGACTTTGGTCCCGCCACTTATGTATAAAATTAACATGCACAATATAAGTAGTGTGAGAAACTAGGTCAATAATCCTGACTAAAGGGTTGTAATGACCAATTATGTATGTATGTCAACATAGCTAATACAGCCTTGTTGCGGTTTCGACCAGCTATGTCTTAGACTGTCTTTCTTTGGTCTACTGATTGGTCTACAAATTTCTCTGGAGACAATGTTTTACTTGAAGCAGTTTATATAACTGATTATTACGTCAAAACATGGTCCGAAAAAGACTGCATGCTAAATGCTTCTCTTCAACTTTCATATAGCCTTTTCTGCAGAATTAATGGTAAAACGAAGAAAAAAAAAAACAAAATAAAGCGAACAATTCCCTTTACCTTAAAATTCAAACTTAGAAAGAAATATGTAGTAAATATTGTAACAACTACATATACAAAGTATTCTTCATTAGCAGATACAATAAAATCGCTCACAATAAAAAATGGAATGCAACATACGATAAAGTATTCAATCAATTTTTGAAGCAACGAAGTGGAATTCGCTTACAATATTTTGTCAGGTGACGTCTCTTTGAAAGTAGAACAAGATTGCATCAAAAACTCAATTTCAAAAAAATTTGCATATACAATAATTTTGCGCAAAGGGGTCGATATGTGCTTGTTTGTTATGTTTCTCTGCTTATAACCTTTTTATAAGCAACAGCACTTGTTCGTTATTCTCTGCTCTCAACCTTTTTGTAAGCACATCACTTCTGCTCGCGTAAACACTAACAACTCTTCGGTAAACTTTAGTACGGACGCAACTTGTCTTCACACCGCGACTGATAAGTCCATACGCAACTTAACGCAAGGCTGACTGAATTACAACTGACCCATTGCCTGTCTTGCACAAAATAAGTATGAAGCACAAAATAAGTATGATTCGCGTACGAACACTACTATACCCACAAGAAGGTTGTGTGTACGCTTTGTCTGTTGTCTTTGTCTTGCATTTCTTCTTTGTCTGTATATGCAACAACAACAAAGGCTAAAAATTTTGATGAATGATTCGAGCCACTCGAATTACTTATAAGTATTATAAGTATTTTTCAAAATTTATGAATCAGAGTGAGTAGGGGTATGAATCAAACACATTTCGAGTGTTGTGCGTTTGATGACAACGTTCTACTCATAGTCATTGTAACCTATACTTATAAATCAATGTTGTAGCGAGTACGAATGAATCAGAGTAGTTGAATTTCAATTCTGTTGATTCACTTATACTCAAAAAAAATTGCATTAGTGCTTAGCGGAAAAAAGAATCATTTCTGATCTCTGCTGCGAACATCTTCAGTCTGATGATGGTTCTCGAAGTAGAAGGTTCGCGTTCTCGCCTTCTCGAGAATTCTATTGCGACTACATTGTGTGTTGTTGCGTTTGCTTACTTGTCCATCCCTTTTGCTTTCATGCTTGTTGTTGTTACGTGAAAGATGTATTTGTTAGCACGTTTTTGTTTATTGTGTACACATTGCCTCTTGTTGTGTTCGCTTTCGTTGCGCTTGCGTTTTCTATTTCTTTCGCACTCATACTGATGTTATTGTTGGTTTACTTATAAATCGTTCGGCGTAGCATTTGTTTATTGTTTTTATGTGAAACGATATTAGGTCGTTTCGACCTTTGTAACACTACCGCCCACTTAAGCCTGTTCGTCGAAAAGGCTAATTATTTCTTCTCCCATATTTTACTAGTCGCTCTTTGTGCACGACCTTCATTTTTGTCCGGGGGCTGTCAGCTTTCTATATCCTGTACTCGAAATCGTTTAACTATCTAATTATTTTATACGCTCCATCCCAGCTACTTTGCACATTCGGAAATGATCCCTTCCTCCGCGTTGGGTTGTAGAATAGTACCAGTTGTCCTTCATAGAAACCCTCCGTGTTTACTGCACGATTACAATTGGCTTTCATTCTATCATTGACCATCGCTATCCTCTCCAAAGGTGCGTACGAGTTGTACTGTTGCAGCTGACCTCGACCTCTTACAGGACCTTTATCTCCGATACACTGTGTACAGTTCTCTACCCATTCCGCCACTGCTAGATGACATCCAACCCAGTAAAAACGTCGTTTTAGCCTTTCCAGCGTCTTTGTCGCTCCAAGATGTCCTGCGCTAACTCCATTATGGAGCTCCTTTAACACTTCTTTCGTCTTGGAGGAAGGCTCTACTAATAGGTTGGATAAGGTCTTGCCATCAGCGCTTTCCCAACGTCGATGCAAGCATCCTTTTATCAACCGTAAACTGTCCCATACTGCCCAATAAGCTATTGTAAGAGGATCTTCTCTGGATATCTCAGTGCTAGTAGGACGTCTGTCCTCTTCCTTAGCTGCTATTACCTTCGCCAGTATTGGGTCACTCCTGTGTGCCTCACACCAGTCCTTATTGGCTGAACACTAACGATGGCTTCCTTCTTCTCAGTCTTTACACCATATTTACGCTCAAAATTACAAAGTCGGCTGGATAGAGCATCAGGATTTCCATGTTTTATACCACTTCCTTCTGCTAACGGCATTAGTCGATTATCATCGTCTTCAACTTCCTTGCGTCCTTTACTAGATTTAACATCTACAGTTTCACTGACATGATGGTCATTGCGTTCCACATGTTTTCATCGGATTCTCTTGGAACTGCTTATTTCAACGGAGTGTACACCAGAAGCTTTAGGTGTTGCAACGGCACATCGTCTTGTTGGTAAGACCGGTCTTGATTTCTTATATTTTTCCATCCATTTTTTCCATGATAGCGGCTAGCAACGAATTTATGTCCACACCACTCGCGGTTGCACGAGCTTGTATTTCGCGTTCCTCTTCATGTTCGAACTCGTAGGATTCGATGTCTATGCCTTGAAGCTGTATCTGTTCGCTTAACCGCCTCTGCATTTCATTCTTAGAGCCCGTTGTTGGCAGCTCTAGTTTACCTAACTCTCGTTTAAGGCGGTCCACTCTTAGTTCCGTAAGTTTCATTTTATTTAGTTATTTTATTTTTGAAGTAGAAGGTTCGCGTTCTCTCCTTCTCGAGAATTCTATTGCGACTACATTGTGTGTTGTTGCTTTTGCTTACTTGTTCATCCCTTTTGCTCTCATGGTTGTTGTTGTTACTTGGAAGGTGTTCAATGTATTAGTTAGTGTGTATTATACCTGTTAAGTAATGATTAGTAATCGTAATGATTAGTAATTTGATTACTTTTTTTTAATGGTGAAATAATTATAACAATTACGATTATTTTTGGTTAAAATAGTTAATAATAAAAAGAATCAAAAGTAATCCAAAACTAATCAAATTGTTTTCAATAACTACTTTCTAATTCTTTTTGAATATTTGAAAATAATCGAAAAGAATTTTTGAAAATAATTTTATTACTTTGATTCTTTTTGATTATTAGACAAATCGCCAGTAATCGTGATTATTTTTTGATTATATTGTAATTGTAATCAATTAGTAATTCGAAAAAATTGTTCATAGAATTATGTAATCATTACGATTATTTCTAAAAAGTAATGTAATTGATTATTAATCGTAATCAAAATTTAACAGGTATGGTGTGTATTTGTGTACACACTGCCTCTTGTTGTGTTCGCTTTCGTTGCGTTTGCGTTATGAGCGTGAGCGATATGTTGTAGTGTAGATGGTAGCATTTGTTTATTGTTTTTATGTGAAACGATATTAGGTCGTTTCGATCTTCGCAACAATATTATACATATCTTTGCTTTTATTTTCAACTTCGTTTATGTTTCCATATAAATTCTTTACCACCTCTATGTTGTTTTTACACATTTTTTGAATTTTATCTACTTTTTTTAAATTTTTCATCGCATCTCCTTTCAATTGCCTCTAGTAATGCCTTTATTTCACTTTAATTTTGCTTCAGCGAGCTTTTAAATTCTCTGTTGTAATCAAGTAATGTTTGTTTGTTTTTTATTCATTCGATCTTGTATATCCCTTAAAACAAGGTCTACATTTTGTATATACTGCATGCAGACATCATAAATAAAACGAACATAATTATCTTCATCAATAATTTTCACCGAATATTGACCGATACCGATATATTTTCTTGTAAAGTGAAAAACTTTATCACATACATCATTGCATCTAATGCCACTTACTCCCCTAATTCTTACACTCAAAAATAATCGGGTATTATTGTTTATTTGTATGCTTTTTAAATAGTCTCTATCTGTTTTAACTATATTAAAACAATATTTTTTATTTTTATTTAAATTTTCACAGAGCTTTGTTTTATTTTGATTGTTTATTCAACCAATGTAGTCAATAACAATTATATAATAACAGAAATATAATACTTACATACATATATAAAAATTTTACGTTTCCTAATTCTACAATAGATTTTTAATACTTTTTTTTAATTGTATTTAATTTAAAAGTAGACACAAACTGTATACTGATTTTTATTTCATTACTGCATTTTACCGAATTGATTTTATTTCACAGAAACAAGCCTTTAATTTTACCTATTTCAAGCATTAATATTCTCACATATAAATATTTGTATGAATTTAATGTAATAATTTAATTTCCTATTTAATTTAAAAAAAATACTATATTGGAAACTTTAAACTAGTGAACGCGAGACCAAAAATATTAGCGAGCTAAATAAATTACACCGAACTACTTCTCTTTTTTTTTAACAAACTTTATGTATTTAATATTTTCTTAATCCTAACTTTTACTATATTTCTACAGTTAAGGATATTCAGCAACTACGTTGCCTATTTAAAATTGTATTCTAAATGGTTATTGGAATTAAAATTAATTTATTATTAGGGTATTTCATTATTACTTATATTTCATTCATTATTAATTTAAATATAAAATAAATGTTGAAATGACCCAACAAATACTATTTACCAATTTTAAGTATATTTCATAATTTTTAAGGCTTTGGGAAACCTGTACTTCGTGCATGATAGTTTACAACACGTAAAAACTTGGAACTTTTTAACTCATAACTGGGAATATGCTGGAGGTAAAAGTATATATACTGGGAACATAGAAACTATATCCAGTAAAGAGAAATCAAAATTTCCCCAACATTTTTTTCCTGAGGTAATTTTAAATATATATAACATACAAATTATTAAATTATTATTTCATTTTAATTTTTTCAAATTCGTTGATACATAAACGTTTTTATATAATAGAATGATACCAAGAAATCAATATAAAATCTGCATAAAATATAATCAATGTATGCTAAATTAGGTTCAACTTGCGTTTAGAGTAATAGTTCAAGAAACTAAAAAAGTATTTTAGAATGAAAAATTTAGATATATTTTAATTTTTTATGATATCATGGTACTCCCTTTGATGATGATATGATACAATTCACCATAACCGTATACCATATTGCCTTTACAAGGTCAAAGCGACTTATTGTGCTACGTCCTAACAGTGAGGAGATGAGAGGAAGTAGGAAAGGGAGAATAAGGAAAAGGAGGAATAACACAGACCACAAACACACAAGAGAGCCTGACTACACCATTGAAGCCCTAGCACTTCTCAATCAATTCAAACTAATGAATCCGGAAATCCTTAATGTCAACATTCGACAAAGAAAAATGTATTTTAAATCGGTTTAATTTTTTTACTTTCATATGCAATTGCTGGATTCTATATTGTTGAGAGCACTCTCCCTTACGTTAATATTATATACACATTTATATTTATTCGCTTTTATCTTCATTCTATCATCCATTACTTTTGCAGCTGTAATATATGATTATAGAAGCATCGCGTCGCTTTGGAGGAGTTATCAAAAAAGCAATTTCACCAGAAAAGGTAGAAGTGTGAAAGCGATTAGTTATTGGGATGGCTGAAGTAAAAATTAATACAGAACAGGTCACAAAATAAAATCCTATGACCCTTTGGTTGAAATCTGTTTGGAAACACTGATAAAGCTGGTTTCATTAGCAACAATCCTGCCGGTTATGTGGTGTTCAACGTGGCGACCTCAAGGACGATCTTTGTCTTACTATATTCAAGTTGACGTGCAGTCTCCTCGTGGTCCCTCTTGGATTGGATACTAGCACTCCCTAGATGTTAAGTAATGCGTGCAGCAATACCCTTGGCTTTAAATTTGGGTGTTCGTAGAGCTTGGAATCCACCACGAAAACATATCACCCAATTAAAACCAAAACACAAGCCTCTATAAAATCCCTTCTAAAATTGACTACAACGGCAACGTTTAATGGACTATGATTTACGAATTGGTATATGAAACGTCCGTAACCTTCAGGGTGTAGGCGTTTCCGCCCAGCTGGCGGATGTCCTCATGAAATGTAGGACGGAAATGTGATGGATAGGATAAGGATGAAAAAGGCTTCCATCTTGCGATGTATGTTATAGGTGTCGTGTAGATAAGCACGAATTCGAATACGGATTAGTGGTTAATAAGAGACTTCGTCATCTTGCCTCTGAGTTTACGCCTCTAAATCGCAATCCGCATTAGGGCAAAATTTTATAACATTAGCATAATTTGTTCTCACGCCTCTACGAAAGAAAAGCACGATGTAGTTAAAGATGCCTTTTACGCTAATTTCGAAGACGTACTATATATGAAAAGTGCCCGGCATATGACGCCAAAATCGTCCTCGGAGATTATAACGTGATAGCCTCCACGCGACCACTAACTCCAATAGTAGGTGACTGATCAATTTCGTCGCAGCGCATAGAATAGTAGCATGTAGCACCAAGTTTCAACACCTCAACATTCATAAGGTCACTTGGAAGTTCCCCGATCGATAAACATTCAACCAGATTGATCATATTGCGATTGATAGAAGGTACTTTTCCAATGTACTATATGTGCGCACATTCAGAGATCCAAAGATTGACTCGAAGCGCCACCTTACCGCAGCCAAGTTTCGATTGCTCATTAGCGCCTCGAAGTCTTTGCATTCTAGTACATTCCGAAAGCTAGACGTTAAGAAGCTGCGATCACAAAGGACAGCTGAGGCGTTCTCCGCTCAACTTTCGAATAAACTTCTAACCTCAGCGTCATTGGGCCAATATCTTTCACTCCTTGCGCACTCAACGAAATCAATAATACGATAAACAGAGTTGCGAGGCAGCTGCAGTGAAAAACGCCGCTGACAAGAAAACGTTGGAATTGGAAAACTGTATAGAAGAGAAAGCGTGACAGGGGCCTATTTAGACGTAAAAAGAGGGAGCAGGAAAATTCTATCAAAAGGTTAAGCGTATAACCGAGGGTTTTAAGCTTGGAGCGTTTTCCTGCAAAGATGATAATGGAAATCTGGTAACAGATTCGCAGGTGCTGAGGTTGTGGAGGAAAAACTTCTCTACTCTGCTACAAGGCGATAACGACAACAACACCGCTTTTAGAGATGATGTACCCGATTGATGATGACGGTGTGGAGATTTCGCTACTTAGCCATGAAGAGGTCAAAGTCGCGATTACACGTCTTAAAAATAATGAACTGAAGGTCCTAATAGGCTTCCCACTGAAATGTTTAGGACCGGAAATAATGAGTAGGTAGGGCGCATGGACCAGCTTATTTACAAAATATGGGTAGAGGAAAGTATTCCCAACGATTGGAACCACAGTGTTCTCTGTTCTGTGCTGAAAAAGGAAGAAGACGATGTACGCCAATTACAGGGGTATATGTGTGAATGACTGAAGCCACTTGTCAAAACGTTGATTGGACCTTATCAGTGCAGCTTCGGACCCGGCAAGTCCACCATCGACCAGATCTTCACACTGCGCCAAATCCTGGAAAAAACCAACGAAAAACAAGTCGACACACACCATCTGTTTGTCGACTATAAGGCTGCCTTAGATAGCCCCATAAGGGATCGTGTTTTTGCCGCAATGTGTCTAAGCTCGGTATACCTGCGCAGCTGATAAGGCTATACAGAATGACGTTGAGCAATTCCTACAGATCCGTCCTCCGAACCTTTTGATACCGTACGAGGTTTCAGACAAGGCGATCCCTCATCATGTGACCTCTTCAACTTTGTCACGGAGATCGCATCGTAATGCTGCTGCCTTTAGTGTTATTGATCAGGAACCTGCTAAGTTGGATGTGGCATTAAATGAGGGTAAAACGAAGTATATGTTATCTACAAGAAGAGATGTGCTGCGTATTGGATCTCAAATTACGGCCGCTAACTTTACTTTCGATATAGTGAAGGAGTTTATTTATATTTGCTTCGCCAATACCACCAAAATCATGTCAGTCGGGAGACAGAGACCTGCGCCGAGCAAATTTGTCGGCGGCGGCGGCTAAAGTTGAAAAGTTTCGGCGGCGGCTTTAAGTCGGCTGTCAGCCGAAATATGGTAAAGTTTCGGCGGCGCTTTTATTTATTTAAATAATATGCATACAACATTTCCAACATTAATTTAAAGAACAAAAAAGACATGCAAATCCATGTGTGGAACATTAGCCTCACATAATTGGTCATTACAACTTTTCAGTCAGGATTACGACCTAGCTTCCCACACCACTTATGTGTGTGCGTTAATTTTATATGAGTGTTGGGGCCTACAGTTTTAAAATTGACTCCAAATGGTAGATTTTTGAGAGTCTTTTCATGGCAATTTTATTTACTCTCAGAGGTTTTGCCAAAAACTGCAGTAAACTTACTAAATATTCATTGTTAGCAAATCGATTATTAAAAGGACCATGAAATAACTTGTGTTATTTTTAAAACAAATTCTCTTTAGAAGATTGGAATATAGGGATTAAGAAAGAGTTGGGCCAATCTTCTAAAGAAAAATTGTTATTATAATTACTCAAATGTAATTATAATGGGGATTGAGAAAATGAGAGAGAAAAAAGAGAAATGTTAAAAAATGGTTTTAACTTCTTTTAAAGGTGGTTAAGAGTAACTTACCTTTTTGGAGTTGGGTACCCAAAGAACGAAATCCTTTTTTTTCTTTCTAATGAATTTTAGTTTTTATATTTATAATTATAATTTTAATTGTAACCAATCAGTTGGGCGTTGTGAAAAAGAGTGATGTTACTTTACAAGTTTAGTTTAAGGAAACTTCGAGATTTTCCAAAGGATAATTTATATATGTAAAAGGGATGAAGATAAATTTGGAATTTGGAATGTTCAAGTTTTAGATAATGTCAAAATTCATTAAAACAGTAATTTCAATTCACAATAAATTCAAGAATAATAATAGTTTAAATATGTAACTTCAATTCAATTTTTAATTCAATTAATTTTTGAAATTCAGTTTTAAAATTAGGTACAAATTCTTATTTGTACAGCGACTAAAGAAAAAATTAGAACAAAAAGTAAAATTACACAGAAATTACACACGAAGCTAATTACACGCATGCTACACGCAGAATCAAAAATTACACACAATATGTGTAATTGCACATAAGGTGGCAACACTGGTCTGCTGTGATCCGAAATGACATAAATAAAATGGCCCTGGTTGCTCCACTATTTTAAAGGGCCTTAGATCTCTGCAGCACATTTGCATAAGCAGACGTGCGTTAGCAAATTTTTCGGAATCTGCATTTTTAGAACTTCCTGAAAATAAGGATTTTATTTCGCATCCGAATATTAAAATTTTTTTTATTTTACGTCAATACCATGAGCACGTAAATGGTTACAGAGGTTTGATGTCAACGCAGAAACTCCAAACCTGAAATTATTTCGCATTTTATAACACTTACAAAACAATTATCAGAAATAAATATTCAAAATAATATTTTCCAAAAAAATTTGGCTAAAAGCTAATTGAAATTGGAGTTTCAATTACCGTTTTGGGAAATCAGTACCATTGAAAATTGCAAGGTCGTCATCGGAATCAGACGAATTTAACTCATTTAAATTATTGAAATTTGTAGTTCTTTGGTTCTCCATTTCAATTTTTTGTCTTTTAAAAAATTTAACGTAAAGTTAAAAGTGTTACCACATTCACCAAAAACAAGAAAGGGTGTTCAAAATTTCCATATCAAAAAATTAAAAAATTTTCTATTAATATATCACAAAATGAACAAAACAAAACTTCAATAATGTATTTAAGTCAAGTAAAACAAAAATATAAATATCACATTTTATATATAAATGAAGTCGCCGTGGTCTAGTGGGTAGTGTATTGGCTTATTAGACAAAAGGCCCAGGTTCATATCCCAGGTCAGACATCAAAACGAAAAAATAATTCTTCGGCGACTTCCTCTCAGAAAATTTCTGGCAAAGACTCTGAGAGTAAAAATTGCCATGAAAAGCTTCTCAAAAATCTGTCGTTCGGAGTCGACTTTAAGCTGTAGGTCCCGCCACTCATGTATAAAATTAACGCACACAACATAAGTGGTGTGAGAAGTTAGATTGTAATCCTGACTGAAGGGTTGTAATGGCCAATTATGTAATATTTTCATATATTTTAATTTTCTTACATACATAAAACGGCGGCTGAATTCAAACCGAATCGAGCCGAATAAATTTTCGGCGGCGGCGGCTTTTAAATTTTGTCGGCGGCTCGGCTTAGCCGGCTGTCAGCCGATCGGCGCAGGTCTCTGTCGGGAGATCAAGTGCAGGATCACTTGCCTACAGTGCTCTCAATCGAAAATTAAGTAGCAGAGACTTCTCGTGTACGACAAAACTAATTCTCTACAAGACTCTCATGCTCCCCGTGCTTCTTTATGCCGCAGAGGCATTGACCCTATTAAGCACTGATGCTTTGAGAGTATTCGAGCGAAAAGTCCTATGTAAGATTTTCCCTCCAGCACGAGTTGGCGATGATTACCGCATTTGACCCAACAGTGAGTTAATGAGTGCCTCAATAACACAGACATGTTGCAGTGTATTAATATCCAGCGGCAACTATCCAGCGGGTCGGCTATGTCGTTTGAATGGAGCAAGATGCTTCGGCCAGATTGGTATCTGTGAAAGTCGGCAAAAAAGAAGGACCAAATCGGGGACACTCTGTCATCGGTTGGCGTGACCTCAGATCATACGTAGGACTCGAATACTATCAAGGCTGTTAGATCAGAGCTTAGTAGGGTTCATTCCGCTGCCCCATAAATAACCACGGGAAGGATGAGAGTCTTGTAGATTAGAGTGAGCAGAGAATAGTCTTAATAAATCACTAACATAAACGTAAACACCGAAATACAGATTTGTTCGATATTGTATATATATTCTGTTATTCCTACAATACCATGGAACGTTTCACCACCAACTGACCTACCAAACATTAAGGAGGGAAAACATTTCCCCCTCTAATCTATTCTAGGTCTGCTAAATTCAAATCATTATACCTCTAAGCTCTACCTATTATATTCCTCGTTTTTCCTTAGAAAAATTGTTTACTCTATTTTTTCTAAATGAATCTTTTCTACTGTCACTATACAGCAATTATTACACAAATCTTTCATTTGCGCATTTCTGTGCGCATCGTACAAAAAGCTATTTATTGTAATCCATAGTCATCAACAAGTATTTGCTTGCGCGAAACATTGGAAAACACATATGTTACCCTCATTATCTCTTTATCCACTCACACCCATGCTACTACAAATAATAGCAATATCAACTTATAACAGAAACACTTAACCATTCATCAATATGTAAACACACAGATACTTGTGCGAACAATTACGCGTGCACTTCTTTAATTTAGATATCATTTTAATATTCCATTTTTGCTAGTTTTATTTAAATTCCAAATTCCATTAAAAGTTATAAGAATAATTTTAATTGTTGTTCGAGTTAGTGCATAAAGCATCCGTTAACTAACCTTGTCGATCAGCAACTTTTCTATCTGGAATCCTTTGTCAGCCGTATGCCAATAAGGTGGTTCTCAACATCAACATAAGATACCCGGCAGAAGGCTGGCGAGATGTTATAGAGTAGTTAAACAGTCATGATTTTTAACCCAGTAACCAAACTGCACATTTTCAATATCCGATTTCAGAATTGCACCATCGTCTCAGTTTTTCGAAATATACTAATCTAAAAGTGTAAAAATAATGATTTTTGGACGCAATTGCGAATATTACGTCACAAATTAATTTTTTTCTGAAATCCCGTTGCAGCGCCTGAAAGTACTAATCTCACCTGTCATACCCTTTATTGAATTTTTATATTATCTTGTTTTCCCCAGAGAAATCATGGGAAGAATATGAGTACTTTACCATTTTCGTCCAAATGTTGTCGAAACAAGTCTGCCTAGATATGTTTCGTTCAACGGAATCTTCCTTTCGAAAAAAATTTCACAAAAAGATTTTCATGATGGAACAATCTTGAGATCAGATTCGAGTTAAGCGCTTCAAAAGTCTTTAGAAAAGAACGGTTTTTAGTTCTATAATTTGTATTGGTATAATCCGCAACACATACAGCGGGATGTTTAGAACATGGGTGTTTAAGTTTTAAGATGAACATGTTTAAAGTAAAAAAATGCAAAATAAATAAAATTAAATAAAACATTTTGATGATATCAAAACCTGTATCTCTTAATTGAACATTTAATTAGAGCTAAGATTCATTTTGGAGCAATTTTTTAAAACAACGGCAAAACCAATTTTTTTCATTCGTGCTCTATAAACATTATCCAAAATTTCTCCAATTTGTTTATCTGTAAAAAATCGTGACGTGATAAATTGAAGACGTGAAAATAAGTGTAAGATGATTCCATCGTCAGAATAAAATAGTTTTCTGCCGAGTCATTTCTTTATTATTTAAAAAGAAAAAATAGTCACTCGAAACTACATTTTATATTGTAAGTACAAATGAAAGAACAACTGATGCTCAGTTTCCAAATTGTTAGTTGTAATGCTTTTTGTAGCGTTATTCCTATATACCTGAAACTTCTTAAAATTTAAAATATTAATTAGTTTTATCAAATTATACCATTTGGTAATAAATACCTGAAATGTACTTTTCTTTAAAAAAAAAATTATAAGTTTTAGGAATTTTTCTCTTTGAATCTTTTAGTTAATAATGCTATACGACGACGCTTTCATTTGTTTAAAATATTTTTATGCCAAGTGTTGATTGAATTTTTATTATCAGCCAAATCGAAAGCGGTTTTCACAAGAAGGCAGCATTTTTTCTGAATATTAATTTAAAGAAATTAGATTATACAAAAATTTTAAGTCATGCAAGGATCAAAAGTTTTCTCATTATTTGCCTTGTAAATGAATTTCTTTCCAGTGTTGCATTGTAAATTGCAATTATGAAGTCAGCTAGTCTTTTAAAGGGAACAATGTTGCCCGTTCAGTTGAGACGCGAATTTTAAAAAAGTTTCAGATTTATTGACCCACCAATGTAATAACTTCTCACTAGAAACTTAAAAAAAACAATAAGAACATAAATTTTATATGATCTTAAAGTACAAACGTTTAGACGACGGGCTACAGAAAGCTGCTAAGTTTTAGAATACACGCGTTTATGCTAACAAGATTATGTATATTGACAGCAGAGATCAGCAATGAGTATTCAAAACGATGAGTAGATTCGAGTCATACTTATGATTTCTGATACTTATATGCATACTTATTTTAATATCATACTACTCATATTCATACTTAACAATACGCATGATGTTGTTGTCTTTGACATACAGTCAGACAGATAATTACACTTACTGTTTCGGAATGCACAATAATATTGTTGTCACTTTCTAAAGTATTTCGTATTTATACGACTGTAGTCCTAGGATTTTTATCGACAATACCTTTTCTGTACCGGGCTACCGTAGACGACCTGAGGTGTTACTCACTATTGCGATACGAAAAGAAAATGGTACGTAATCGAACAATTGGTTCTTTTTATTACGCTTTCCTTACGCATCTAATGTTTTCCCCGCAAATCTGGCGTCATTTTCAACTTGTTTTGCAAAAGCTTTTGCGTAAGCCATACAGAGTACCAATTTGTACTCTTAACGCATTTAACTTACGCAACGAACTTGCTTTCGTATCGCTATAGAGAGTAACCCGCAGTTTTAGGCGTTCTTATTGAAGATTTGGATTTTGAAAAATTTTGTAAAGTTGTTTACACTGTTAGGCGTGTCACCTAACAGTTTTGGCAATTGAATTCAAAGAATTTCCTTCTTTTCTCAACTTACTATCAATTCACGTATTTTAACACCAAATAGGTTCCGTGTGTAAAAGATAAGTAAATATATAAATATAACAAAATATATTCTCATAACTTTTTGTTTCAGGAGTTTGTGAATATACCTTTCAATTAGATAAATACTAAGTTAGTGACAATCAATGAAAGGTGTCCCCAAATACATTAGTTCCGTATTACGTTTCCCCAATACAACAGTTCATTTCCTTTCAAAACTATTCTATTCTACAAAAATATCATCAATTTCTACCAAAACAGAAAATAAAAATCCACCCTAAAAAGTAACTAACATAAATAAACAAAACATAAATAATCAGACAGGGACAGAAATACTTTTTGGTAATATTTGCTGTCCCTTTCACAGAATTTATGTAAACGTCAAACTTTCGTTTCCATTCTGTACATATTCTGTGCTCATAATATGATTTAATGTTGCATTTACGAACATGTGACAGCTGCAGTGCTGCCAAGCTTTGTATTTATGAACTCGATGATCATAACATGCATTTATGAACAGGCCCTATATTTTATTGATAGAAACGGCTGCTCATAATTAAAATTGTTTATCGTTTTGGTTTTTTTATCAGTTGTTTATTTCTGCTCTGCTTTCAAAGAATTTAAGCAGCCGCCTAGGCACAAACAGCAGCCTTTTCTGTCGAACTGCCGAGTTGCTGTCTGACATCTATATATTTATACATTTATTCAACTTTTTTCTCCAGCAATTGCTGTGATTTTTTTACCAGTTTTTTCTCATCTTGATTGAAATAACTTCTATATAAATTTAAATTTACTCAAATTACCTTTTAAGTGAACAATAATTTTAAAAATGTTTAAATTTCCTTCTAGTTCGCCTCGAAACCCAGGCTGTTTAATATCTTTAAAACATAGTTTATTTTAAATCACTGGTTTCTTATTTAATTTTATTGGATATTTTCCCTGAAATGCAACTCTGCATGTTAATCTTATGTTTCTTTTTGATTTATCTTTTCTTGTCTGTATAACATTTTTCTTATGACTTTAGATAATAAGTTAAGCGTCCTTTTTTGTATTTTACAAGAATTATTCTTAATAAAACTATTGAAACAACAGGTTATGGGCCCAGGAGCTCTTAAGAATAAATAAATAGAAAACAAGTGTAAAAGGATCTGTTAAAGTGGTTGATGATGAGTTCATCAATGTTCCAGATAGACAAGTTAGATGTCGGTAACTACGACACATGGTGGGTGCAGATGAAATGTGTCTTGGTAAATTCCGATTTATGGTCAATAACGAATGGTACACTTATAAAACCAGAACCCGTTAATGAAGCTGAACTATGGAAAACAAAAGATGATAAAGCCCTTGCCATGATCACTCTTTCTGTTAAAACATCGCAAATAAATTATATAAAAAATTGCAGAACAGCCTTGGAAGCGTGGAAAAAACTGGAAGAAGTTCATAAACCAACCGGTCCGTTGCGCAAAGTAACCTTGTATAGGAAGCTGCTAAATCTTCGAAAGGATGAGTCATCCACAATGACTGAATACCTAAATAAATTTACTGAAACTACTGATAAGTTAGCAGAGGTCAGTATGGAAATGGCTGACGAATTGCTCGTAATTATATTGTTGTCCAGTTTACCGAAGGAATATGAGAACTTCGTCATTGCTATAGAGACACGGGATGCGTTACCCAGTTTAAATAGTCTCAAAATTAAATTAATAGAAGAAGGCGACCGCAGAATCCAGCATGACGACAGTGATGAAGCAGTAGTTGTATGTCAACAGCAGGCCTTTGTGGCGCAGTCGAAACCATACTTTAAGATCGATACCAACAACAACAACAATAAAGTAAAAACCCGAAAATTTAAATGCTACAATTGTGGTAAGCGTGGGCATTTTGCGAAAAATTGCAGAAGCGCAATAAGAAATGGTGACGAAACAAGAAAACAACAACAATCTTTTGTTATGCTCGCAGCAAGCAGCGGTACAGCGTTTAATAGAGGCACATGGTGTATTGACAGCGGCGCTACGTGCCATATGTGCTGCAAGCGTCAATCTTTTATGAATTTCGTAGAAACGAATGAAAAAATAATGCTTGCCTGCGACAACCACATAGAAGCACGAGGAAAGGGAGATGTGAGGATAAAAGTTAAAAATGGCGATATCATACTACGAGACGTGTTGTACGTTCCGAATATGGCTGGAAATTTTATATCTGTGGGAAAAGCTGTTGAAAATGGTTATGCCGTGAATTTTAGGAATGATGCTGTTAGAATAATAGACAAAACGGGTAAAGTCATTTTAAGTGCTGAAAATAATATGAACTTGTTTACATTTACAGAGCAAGATAACGCAAATTTTCATTTGGCAAGTGAAGGGGCAGTGCGTTGGCACAATAGGTATGGCCACCTTAATTTTAAAAGCCTTGGTGACTTAATAAGTAAGAAGGCAGTAAATGGTATAAGTGTAAGACGTATTCCAACAGAAGTAAACTGTACATCGTGTATGAAATCGAAAATTGTTACCCAACCGTTTACATCTTCTGACCAACATAGAGCAAATAACTTATTGAATTTGGTGCATAGTGACGTGTGTGGTCCCATGAACAAACCATCGTTAGCTGGGTCACGTTACTTTGTAACTTTCATCGATGATTGCTCTCGACGAACATTCGTGTATTTTATGAAGAACAAAAGCGAAGTTTTCGAGAAGTTTATGATTTTTAAGGCTTTTGTTGAGAAACAGCTAGGTCGAAATATTAAATGCTTAAGAAGTGACAATGGCAAAGAATATGTAAATTCCAAATTCGACAAATTTTTGGAAATGAATGGTATACAAAGGCAGCTAGCGGTTCCGTTTACCCCACAACAGAATGGAATTGCCGAACGAGCAAATAGAATCATAGTCGAAATGGCGAGAACTATGCTAGTTTACTCAGGCGTTGACGAAGTATTGTGGGCAGAGGCTGTAAATACCGCCGTTTACAGTAGAAACCGCTCCATCAGTAAGGTGTTGGTAAATAAGACCCCATACGAAATTTGGCATGGCAGAAAGCCAAATGTTTCACGTTTTCGTATTTTTGGTTCACCGGTCGTGGCTTTAGATAAAACCGAGACAAGAAAGTTTTCTGCAAAGAGGAAAGAGTATGTGTTTGTCGGCTACTCTACTACATCGAAAGCGTATCGATTGTTAGATGTTGAGAGGCAACAGATTGTTGATAAACGAGACGTCATATTCTACGAAAATGCATTCGAATCAAAGGCGTCAGCGGATGTTATTGATTTGACACATTCTCAGAATTGTGCGCTGGAAGAAAAAGCTGATGATAAGGCAGAAAGTGTTTGTGTGTCTGACGAAGTATATGAGTCTACTTCTGAGCCTGATTTTCTTGGTTTTGAATCTGACGACGATAATGTATTGCAACCTGCACAGGCAAATATAGATAAAATTAGAGCGCGAAGCAAACCCAAAATTATTCGTACCGGTAAAGTTGGTATTCCCAAGAAGGTTCACAATGAATTAAATTTTGTTGAAGAAATTTCTATTCCACAAATGTATCAAGATGCAATCTCATGTAAATATTCAAGCAGATGGATAGAAGCAATGAAAAAGGAATACAGTGCCTTACCAGATAACAACACTTGGCAGTTAGTTGACCTTCCACCTGGCAAGAAAGTTATTGGCAGTAAATGGGTGTTTAATATAAAAAGAGATGAAGAAGGAAATATTACACGCTTTAAAGCCCGTTTAGTCGCAAAAGGGTGTAGCCAAGAATTTGGTGTGAACTATACGGAAACATTTTCCCCGGTGCTACGCTATTCCAGTATAAGAATGATATTTGTATTAGCTGCAGAAAAAGGATTACACCTACACCATTTAGATATATCGACTGCTTACTTGAATAGTACATTGGATGAAGAGGTATATTGAAGCAGCCAGATGGGTTTGTAGATGATGGAAATCGAAAACAAGTTCTATGTTTAAAAAGAGCGATATACGGACTGAAGCAATCCGGACGTTCCTGGAATTCAACACTTGATGAAGCAATGCGAAATATGGGATCTAAACCCTGCGATAGCGAACCCTGTATTTATACAAAAAATAAAGATGGCAAATTCAATTTGATTGCTGTATACGTAGATGACTTGTTAATAGCCTGTTCATGTAAAGAAAACTTAAATGAAATCAAGGACATGGTGTCGAAAAAATTCAAGTTGGTGGATAATGGTAAGGTGAAGTTTTTCTTAGGAATGGAAATCGAGTGAGAAGGTGATACTGGGAAAATAAGTGTTGGTCACTCGCAGTATATAAATAAAATCCTAGCAACTTATGGTATGGAAAATTCTAGACCAGCCTCTACTCCTCTCGATCCAGGTTTTCAAGTCGCATGCAAAGATGAAAACACAAGACCTGACATACTGCACTCAGTTTGCAAACTTGCACAGAGAAATCAGGATCCCCATATTGAACACGAAAATGCAGTTAAACATTTGTTGCGATATTTACAAACTACAAAGAATCTAAGACTGCAGTATTCCATTAAAAATGAACCACTTGTGGGTTTCGTTGATGCAGATTGGGCTAGTTGTCCTCAGGACAGAAAATCTTACACCGGTTACACATTTTTCTTAGCTGGTTGTGCTTTTAGTTGGGAGTGTAAGAAACAGTCTAATATAGCGCTTGGCAGCACAGAAGCTGAATTCGTAGCTTTATCAACAGCAGTGAAAGAAGCCATTTATCTGAAGAGACTACTGCGTGCAATTGGATATTTTGATAACGGTTCAATAGTACTTTATGGTGACAACCTTGGTGCACAACAGTTGGCGAAAAATCCCTTATTCCACGGAAGATGCAAACACATAGACGTAAAGTATCAGCACGTGAGAGAAGCTGTCAAGGCCAATGAAATTGAGTTACAATACATTTCTACCGATGAGATGACAGCAGATATTCTGACTAAAAACCTTAGTAAGACTAAACATGAAAAATTTGTTAACTTGTTAGGTCTTAAATAATTTCTGTCTGTTTAATATTGCTTATGAATTTTTATATACATATTTTTTTTGTATATAACATGCAGATTTGAGGGGGCGTGTTGGATATTTTCCCTGAAATGCAACTCTGCATGTTAATCTTATGTTTCTTTTTGATTTATCTTTTCTTGTCTGTATAACATTTTTCTTATGAGTTTAGATAATAAGTTAAGCGTCCTTTTTTGTATTTTACAAGAATTATTCTTAATAAAACTATTGAAACAACAAATTTTATATTTAATTTAACACTGGTTTATTATTTAATTCATTTTTTTTATTGAATTTTATTTATTTCTTCTCTTTGACGTTAATTAGAAAAGCACTATGCGAATTCGTAAATAAAACAGCTTCAACATATTTACCTGCTTGTAACGAAATCCTATTTTGACAAAAAGTAATTTCATGTTTAAGTACTTTCATGCTTAAGACCACTTTACAACAGTGTATTGTTGGACGAAAATACAATAGTATTTTCTTGTTGTTAATGTTAATACAAAATCAGATGATCCACACATTTCTTCATATGTTATTAAAAAGATTTATGGTTTTGTGTTAGCAGGTTATGTTAATGCCAGTAATAAAGAAGAAGAATAAAATACCAAATATTTTCTATCTGACTTGAGTCAGATAATTAGGTCAGTCTTTTCCGTAATATTTTTCATTTTGATGCTTAAAAATCTAATTATGAGTACTGATTCATGATAAACACAATACAGTATAACACTGGTTGTTTACAAAAATAACACAACATGCAACACAAATACACGATACAAAGTCGTGTGAATTAGATTTCTAGGCTTCACTTATTTCTTTAAACATTTTATCACTGTCCTTTGAACTTGCAGTAATCGACGTAGTCTAGTAGGTAGTGTGTGGACTTATTACATTCGAGCTCATCGTTCAAACCATATGTCAGACATTTCAAACAAAACGAATATTTCTTCATCGACTTCCTCTCAGCACTGTTCAGACAAAAAGTCTGAGAGTAAATAAAATTGTCCTGAAAAGTTTCTCAAAAACTCTGACATTCGAAATCGTCTTTAAACAGTAGATCGTGTCACTAATGGATAAAATTAACTTACACTGCTTGGGCGTTGTGAGAAACTTGGGCTTAGTTCTGACTATGTACTTTAAACTTATGCCTTACTATTTGTTGAGAAGTCGCCGTGGTCTAGTAGGTAGTGTGTTGTCTTATTAGACGTAAAAGCCAGGGTTCGAGTCCCAGGCCAGACATCAAAACAAAATACAAAAAGTATTTTTTCGCCGATTTCCTCTCAACAGATTTCTGGCAAAAACTTTGAGAGTAAATAAAATTGCCATGAAAAGTTTCTCATAAAATCTGTCATTCGGAGTCGACTTTAAACTGTAGGTCCCGCTACTCATGTATAAAATGAACACACACAACATAAGTGGTTTGAGAAACTAGGTCAATAATCCTGACTGATGGGTTCTAATGACCAATTATGTATGTACTATTTGTTGTGACTTTAGCTGCAGTAGCAAACGCTAATCGTAATAAGTAGGATTTTAAATATTTTTTAATACCCATAAGAAAGGTTTTGGGTAGACTCGTGCTTTGTTCAACGCTCTTATTTAAATTGGGCATAGTTGATTTTAGATTTATTTATCGAATTCTCACTTAAATAGTTTCTATTATTTTTTGAATAATACTTTCAATACTGGCGGCAATATAGCACGACTCTGTTATCGATTTTTTTTTATTGTTTTTTAATATGCAAATTATTTTTAATTTCGAAAACGGATTTTATTTTTTTGTTACCTAATTTTATTTTACTTGTTTTGTTTTCTGGTTTCTTATTTTTTATTCTTAACTACCCGAATAATTTCAAATACCTCTGTGTACATTAGAGTGTCGCAGTGAGTGTGATATTGTTTGTGAATACTTTTTATGTGTGAAAAATTTAGAAATAGAAGTATAATACATTTGATGGAAAATTTAGATTAGGGTTCTTTTATCTCTTGGCATCATTTGTTTTCATTTTAAAATACAAAAGAAAAAATTTCAAGCATATTTAACACCATTATTTATTGTTATAACAGTGTAAATGGTCCAGAAAAGGATTTATGCGAACTCGGTGGAGTATTAATAATACCGTTTTTGATTTAATAAATATACATCTCTTTCATGATGCTTCAAATTTGGCAGCTTGTGAGGAATTTCCGTCTGTTTACTGCAAGACCAGAAGAAGAGCTTTAGTACATACTTTAGAAAGGTGATATTTAAATCAATAATGCAAAACAATATATAACCCATACATAAAATTCATATACCACAGGTTTCATTTGGATGAAAAGAATGGACTAGCGCCGTTTTTCGTTTTTGGTGATTTTAATTTTAGATGTGACACAGAAGGAGTAATTAAGGTATGCGTATCTATTATATACTATAAAACTAATTTCACGTTACAATTATTATACAGCTGCGTGCAACTAATTCAGGACAGTAGTACTCAATATTTAAATAATATTTATGTTGATAATAATACTATTAAATAAACCGTTAAAATTTGACACTGTTTATTTAATCCAACTCTGTTTCTTAAAATTTCCCAATGGCAACTCTATTCTTACCGTTATTTTTTTCGTTGTGGTATTTTTCATAATTTGTGATATAAATTACTCATGCACTTAATCAAGGACGGTGATAAATTTTTAATATTTTGGGATTCAAGTAAGTTTTAAATATGAAAATATTTGATGGATTACAAACAGTATTTTTCAGAATTTGGTAAACCTTTACGACTTGATAAATAAATCCTGTGATGACAGTACTCGAAAGATTATTGTACAAATGCATCAGGATGGCTGCTCTTACCGAGAAATCGCAACAGTCTTAAAAGTTTCTAAAACAATGGTTTTCCAAGCGGTACAATATTTCAGAAAACATTCGACAACTAAAAAGGTGAAGAAAGAAGAAGCCGAATTACGACAGTTCGTGAAGATATACTGATTGTCCGGGAGTCGAAAAAAACCGCATAAATCACCAAATGAAATTCAGATGGAAGTCTTTGGTGAAAATGGGGTAAAACCATTTGTAGAGACAGTAAAACGTCGATGCGAGAAGCTGGGCTTTTTGGAAGAATTTCCCGAAATATATCATTGTTGTCTGAGCGTAACCGAAAGAAGCGAATATAGTTCGCAAAAAAATGCCGCCATTGGATCGCTGTAGAATGGAAGAGAGTGTTGTTTTCGGACGAAACATAAATTAATAGAGTCTCTCCCGATAGAAAAAAATATGTTCGCCGGCCAAAATTATAAGAATAAAATCCAAGATACACCCGGGCCACATGATAATGACGTCAAACAATAGTTTTTAAACAATTCGGTCACTGTACTTGTACCAATTGAGAACTTATGGCAAATTTTAAAAACCAAAGTAAACTCATTAAAGTTCAGCAATTTTGATGATCTCTTCGCGAGACAAAAAAAGCTTGCGAGACAAAAAAAGCTTGCGAGGCCATTCCAACCAGTGTATGCGAAAATCTGGTTACCTCGATGCCTCGCAAATGCCAAGCTATTATCGACAACAATGGTTTTGAAACAAAAAAATTTTTTTTTCTAATAAATACATGTTTTCATAAAGTTTACGGTGCGTCCTTAATTATATGCACGAATGAAATCAATATTCTTTAAAATATGGCTCACAGCTTTACAAATAATAATTTATTTGACTCAAAGACACTAAGGGCGAGTTTTTGAATGCAAGTTTAAACTCGAGATTAAATTAATCTCCAGTTAACCATCGTTTTCAGTTTTTTGAATTTACTTAATCTTAAGTTTACGGTTAATCAGTGAGAAGTAGTTGACAAATTTTATTTAATAAAATTGTTGTTAAGTGAGAGAAACCCGAATAAGAATTATATAAAACACAAATTGACAATTAATTTATTTATTATATTCTAAAAATTATTTTTTTACTTCAAGATCAATAGTATTCAGCTTTTATTTGTTTTTGGTTGTTTGTTTTTCTTATATACAAAAGCAAATTGTTGTGAAACACTATGCAATTTTTGCATATAATTGTGGCAGCCCTACAAAGATTAAACTATCATTCAAAAACTGAAAATTAAGTTAACGAAAGATTAACTTTTTTTTTTTTAAACCAGCACTCAGGGGAATTACCTTAATCTCGAGTTTAAACTTGCATTCAAAAATTCGCTCTAAGAGCTTAATTAACTAAACTTGAACTACAACCATTTGTATTTTTGGCTTCAAGCTCACATGTGAGCTTCGTGTTCTTAATTAGTTGCACGTAACTGTACATAGTTATATTGTACTGAACGTTTAGATAATCAATCGTTATATTGCAAGATGGTGGTTATAACAGTTAGAAAATTATCAATGAGCGGTGAAAGTGGGCTGCCGATTGATGGATATTGACCACACGATTGGTGTCCTATTTGCTTTGCCTAATTAGATATTTGTGATTGCAAAGTATCCGCCCAGTCTTCACTTTTATCCTCATTTAATACTGATAATTTTAATCACCTTTACCTTCATAAGGTAAAGAGAACAACAGCAGGATCGTTATTGTACTCAGACATGTGATAAACAAAACTTGATTTTGACTAGATATAACTTGTCAGTAAATCCTGAGAGCTATTTGTTCCAGGTCTCCTAGTGCAATACAATGGCAGAAAAGAAGTTCTGTGGTTTCTTTTTGTTCTCGTCATTATACAAAAAACAGAAACCAAAAATAAAAAATTTTAGCAATTATTATCGATTCTTTTTGATCATTTTTAATAATAGTGTATTTATAGGTATTACAATTTTTTCTTTAAAATTTTCACAATCGGTAAACACTAATTAAAGCACACAACTGAAAAGGACTGAATACAAAAATTGCAATATAATTAATTAACCTTTAATGCCCGAATTTTTTTGGCTAGAGTTAAAATATTTTTAAGGAATAAAATATTTTTCGTCATGACAAAAATATGAAGTAATATTAAATTCAGAGTCTAACGTATTTCGGTTTTAACGTTATAACACGTTGCCTACATTGGGCAGTAGTGGAAAATTTTTAATTAAAGACTTATTTTTATATATTCGTCATTTTTAAATTATTTTCATTCTAATTTATTATGATAGAAAAGAAAACAGTTTTTTGTGGACTTAAGCACAAATGTACGTCACACTTAGTACATTTGGATCTTGGAATTCCGGTTTTGCGTAGTCTGCATCGTCTTTTGCTCCCCATTCTATCCAATGACTTTTGTCATCAAAACGTACATATTTTCTTCTTCCCCGCTGTCACCACCATCATCATCTTCAGACTCAAATCAGTCAAATTCCACAATTCTTTGTATTTCTTTTTGAGACATTCCTTTTAAACTCATACCTAATGCAGAAAAAGTTTAATGTAAATTTTATACATTATGGACCAATATTGCCAATAGGCAACTCCTATAAAAGTTTAAAAAATACTAGAATAAAAATAAAAACATATTTTCTACTTTTTTTTGTTTATAATATTTCTCTTACCTGCCTTTTAATTATTCATACCACAGATATAAACAGATCGTTGACGTTTAACTCTTCACTTGGAAAGAGACAGTAATATTTAACCAAAAGGTATTTTTGTCCCTCTCCGACTGCCTGTCTGTTTTGTTTATGTTTCTATAGTTTTCTGGGTTAATTTTTATTATTCTATTTTGGTAGAAATTTATCATATTTTTGTAGAATATTAGAATAATTTTGGAAGGAGATGAATCGTTTTATTAGAAAAACGAAATTCGGAATTAAAGTATTTTTTATGAAACCTTTCATCGGTCGTCACTAACTTAGTATTTTTAACCAATTTAGAAGTATATTCACAAATTCCTGAAACAAAAAGTTATGAGTATATATTTTGTTATATTTTTACATACCTTTACATATATTTTCAATGTGAAAGGATGTTGCTAGGAGTTCGATTAATAATGAAAAAATTACGAAATTTTAACTTTTTCATTCCAGAAATTAATAAATACTGGTAATATACATAAAGTTCTACAAGAAAATATTTTTATAAGCAATATGTCTTATTTGATAGTAGATCTTGATATATTTAGTTCTTGCTTTCCTTTTGCACAAGAAATTATAATCATTGCGACCAAAAACAACATACAAATCGATTAATAATTAAATATTTACATATTTTTAACATTTTCATTGAAGAAATTAAAAAATATTCTAAATTTTCCCTTTTTAACTCAAAATAAATGTTTGTTTACATTTAATTTTTCCACTTTATCCGCCAGTTTTCACTCTGTATATCTGTTGGTTCTAACACATTTGTTTCGCAAAAACTTTTAACATCTTTTTTCTCCCTCTATGGGGAGGGTTAAAACTGCTGATTTTAGCGTTTTCAGACGTCATAATTGTCGCTACTGGTTATACTGTGATTCATACATATGAAAAAAAAAATTCAAAAATTGTTTGTTATTTTTTAAGTTTGAAAAATTTATATTTTTTCAATTTGGCATTGGCACGTGCATACGCAAATTCAAACAGTGATAAATTCAGTAGTGATAATTCATTCATTTTTTTAGAGTACGGCTTTTCTATCAACCTTGTTTGCAAAAAAGAAATCTTATACAAAAATTTAATATAACGGAATTTATGAGCAAATATAGGGTTAACAAAAATGTACATTTTATAAAACCATAAAAAGATTATACCATTACGTACATTTTAACAAAGCCAGAATCAACCTTGCACGACTATAAACAAACAATACAACCTAACAATAACAAAAATGCATAAGAACAAAGTAGAAAGCAAAAACAAGAACAGCTCTATATAAATATACCGAAGTTTCCCGATATGAAAAATCCGTATAAATAGAGGCAAGGGCGAATATGTCAGACAAGTCAGTGTATTATTATTAAAGAGTTATAATAATAATTATTTAAAATTTAAAAACCAAGTAATAAGTTGAAAGTGCAATGTTATCAATTAAGTGTGTTCTAATTTAAATAAAAAAAAGCTGTTTGTAAGAGTAGGTTGCGGTGTCGAAGAATGGTGGTTATATACAACTTCTACTACACATTTGCCCTTCACTGCATTTACTAGGAAGTATGCTATTGTCAGCGGTAAAACAGAGGTCAAGGTGAAGATAGCCAAAGTTACAGTAAAACACATTTATTCTTCCCAATATTATTGATAAGGTTTGGTTCGGTTGCCACAGCATTTGCAGTGGTACGCCTTCAGTTAGAACAGAAATTAAATGTAAGAGTTATGTCCCTAAGTAAGAACTTATCCAGAATTTCCTTCCAGTTATTACCATATTCGGTAATAGTAAACTTTTTTGACCTCGCCACTTAAATTCATTCAGCAGAGCAGAATGGCCCAACAAAGACTCAGTCTCACAAGGCTTCTAGTACTCCTCATTCATTCCTTAACATATTCTTTACTTGGTAAGTGAAGAATGACATCTGAAATCGCCAATTTCCGTACGACAGTGATTGTTTTCAGTGAAATTTCATGTAATTTTTAAATAATAGCACTCAATTTTCTAATTTTAGAATTGTTCTTCTTTTTAATAATATAAGTATTTTGAACTGTTTTTTATTATGATTTTATGTTGTATTGGCATCACTTATTTGCCTTTAGCTGTTCACAAAGGTTAAGTTAGGTTAGAGGACGTGCACCTGTCGGTCAAGACAAGCACAGCACTCGGAGGTCGAAATTGACCCATTGTACATTGTCCTTAGTGGAGGAAGGAAAAGGAGGATATAGGAAAGTAGGGAAGGGGAGGGAGAATGGGAAACGGAGGAATGAAAAACAACAGACACAAAACAATAGAGGTTGAGAGTGCGACTACACTTATGAAACCCTAGCACCTTTCAACCAGCCCAAGCTGCTAATGAAGAACTCAAGTTCTCAAAGAAGGGCCTGCCAAGGGTCCTCAACCTCAACCTACCAAGGGGTGGGCAGTTGCAGAGGAGATGTTTGACAGTCTCCAACTCCTCCTCATCGCAACATACCCTGCACTAGTCCGGCTGGGATCTGTTCCAGATCCCCGTCAGCGACCTAATCTCGCAGTGCCCCGTGATAAAACCGACAACCAACCTTAAGCAGGCCTTAACCAAGCCTCTTGCCGTCCACAGCAGACCATAGACGCCTAGAAACAGAACAACCCGATCCGTTCCCCCAACGTCTCTGCTCTTCCCTCCTGACCCATCCATCGATGAGGCCATAGAGGTGACAGACCGAGGGGTCAGGACCAACCGTCAAATCGCCACCTGAAAGCGAACCTAACCTAGCGAAGGCATCCGCCGTCTCATTGCCCAGTATTCCGATGTGACCCGGAACCCAGCATAGACGGATACGGTCCGGTCCAAAACTCCTCAACGACTCTTTGCACTCGCGAACGAGCCGTGATTTGCACCAGACCGACGAAATGGCTCCAAAGGCAGCCTGACTGTCAACGAAGATCGTGTAAGATTCCGAATCCGAAGATGGGCCACCAGCTATGGCCTCAATAGCCTTCAGTATTGCAAAAATCTCCGCCTGAAAAACGCTGCAGTCATCATTCAACCTGAAGTGAAGTTCAAGACCGACTTCCTTACAGAAAACCCCAGCACCTGTACATCCACTTAACTTAGACCCATCCACTCCATTGTGCCCTATCCGGTATGAGTATACTCAAACCAGGTTCCTATAACCTCAGGCACAATATAATCAGTGGCTTTTTCTGAAAGTCCGTACCTTCCGTCAGGAAAGACGGTATTCAGAACTCTGGAGTGACCTATCGAGCGCTGTTTCCAACAACCCGATTCCCTCAGGCGTATGGCACTACGTGCTGCACACCGCTTGACTTATATGTCAAGCTCCCTACCAGCTGATCTTGGCCACAGAACATGCACAGAAGGGAAAA
This sequence comes from Sarcophaga peregrina, assembly GCA_014635995.1. Taxonomy (NCBI): domain Eukaryota; kingdom Metazoa; phylum Arthropoda; class Insecta; order Diptera; family Sarcophagidae; genus Sarcophaga; species Sarcophaga peregrina. The sequence continues at coordinate 88,693,044 of CM025789.1, forward strand.
CTTTGACGTTTGACAACCTCACTTAGCATAATTTTACATAATTTTTTAGAGGGAGACAAAAAATGTATTATACGTTTTGCAAAGCAAATGTGTTAGAAGCAACAGATATACAGAGTGAAAACTGGTGGATAAAGTTGAAAAATTAAATGTAAACAAACATTGATTTTGAGTTAAAAAAGGGAAAATTTTGAATATTTTTTAATTTCTTCAATGAAAAGTTTAAAGATTCTTAAATATTTAATTATTAATCGAAATGTATGCAGTTTTTGGTCGTAATGAATATAGTTTCTTGCGCAAACGGTATGTAAGAAACTAAATAAATCAAGATCAAATAAGTCCTATTACTCATAAAATTTTTTTCTTGCTGAACTTTGTGTATATTACTAGTATTTATTAATTTCTTGAATGACAAAGTTAAAATTCGGTAATTTTTTTACTATTAATCGAACTCTTAGCATCTTCTCTTAACAATGAAACAAGTTCCGTGTGTAAAAGATAAGTAGAAATAAAAATATAACTAAATATATGCTCATAACTTTTTCATTCAGGAGTTTGTGAATATACCTCTCAATTGGTTAAATACTAAGTTTGTGACAATCGCTGAAATGTGTCACCAAATACATTAGTTCCGTATTACGTTTCCTCAATACAACAGTTCATTTCCTTTCACAAATAGTCTATTATTTTACAAAAATATCATAAATTTCTACCAAATTAGAAAATAAAAACCCACCCTAAAAATTAACTAACATAAATAAACAAAACATAAATAATCAGACAGGGACAGAAATACTTTTTGGTAATATTTGCTGTCCCTTTCACCAAAATTATGTGAACGTCAAAATTCCGTTTCCATTCTGTACGTCTTCTGTGATCTTGGCAACCTAAAGGTTTCAATCTTGTACCTACGCGAGAACAAAACGTGGTCCGTCTTATTTGGATTTATCCCCAGACCACACTTTGTCGCCCAAGATGATAAAATTCCAAGAGCAGACTCCATCAGTTCCCCCAGCGTTGGCAAAAATTTACCACCCACAAGGATAGCCACATCGTCGGCATATGCCACAACCCTAAAGCCCCTACTTTCGAGGAGCCTCAGACCAACACTTGCAACCAAGAGCCACAAAAGAGGGGATAGGACACCCCCCTGTGGTGTACCCCTGGTAGCACGCTTGATGACAGAACATCCACCCAGATTTGATCGGATTAGTCTGTTACCCAACATGTGGGTGATAAACCGCACCAGAAAATCTGGGACATGTATATCCCTTAGTGAATTCTCAATAGAAGAAGTGGTAACGTTATTGAAGGCCCCCTCTATATCAAGGAAGGCCGACAGTGTGTACTCACCCATAGCCATATTCGCCTCAACAAAACCAGTCACTTCATGAAGAGCGCTCTCAACAGACTTACCCTTAATGTAAGCATGTTGCGACCCACTCAACAGAGACCAGTCAATGTTTAACCTTAAATATAGATCGATAAGTCTCTCCAAAGCTTTCAAGAGAAAGGTCTATAATCCTTAGGGCCGATGTGACTGGGTTTACCAGCTTTCGGTATAAACACCACGAGCACATCTTTCCAACCCTCAGGTATATCACGCCACCGGAGACAGTCTCTATACACGTCCACCAGATATTCGTATGATATATCACCAACATGCTGAAGCAGAGCCGGAAAGACACCATCCGGACCAGGCAACTTGAACGGCTCAAAGCTACTAATGGCCCATTTGACCTTATCCCTGGTAACGATATCTTCCAAAACCGGCGTAATTCCAGCATCACAGAAGGGATCAGCTACACCCAACGGATAGCTTCCTGGATTCTCACAATCGGGAAAATGAGTACTCAATAGAACCTCTAGGGTTTCTTTTCTCGACGATGTCCACATGCCATCGTTCTTTTGGACGAAGCCTAGGACTTTGGGGTCCTTCGACAACATCCTACTGAAACGAGCCACATCAGTAACATCCTCGATACTAGTGCAGAAACTCATCCAGGTGGTTCTCTTTTGAGCGTTTTATTGCTCCCTTATATTCATTAAAACTGGATCTATATGCAGATCAGTCCACATCCCTGCCCGACCTCTTAGCCTTACTAAAGAGTCTCCTGGTACAACAGCGGAGCCTCTGGAGTTCCGCATTCCACCAGGCAGGCTGGCTCCTCTTACCCGGGTAAGTGAGAGGGCAAGCATCTCTATAACAACACAACAAAATATCCGTCAAAGATCCAACTCGATCATTGATGCCAGGAGTGGAGCATCCCCTAAGCGCTCTAAGCTCCCCCTCCACAGCCCTTTCATACCTGATCCAGTCGGTTCTTTTTGGATTTCTAAAAGGTCTGTTAAGGCCCCCAGATAGATTAATACTGAAGGATATCAGTTGGTGATCAGAAAAAGAACACTCATCTGAAACCCTCCAGTCCCTAATCATAGACCTATCGATGTTTGTGAGCGTAATGTCAATTACCGTCTCTCTAACACGGTTTCTAAACGTTGGCGTGTTACCAGCGTTACAAATGCTTAGCCTATTAAGAATAATAAAATTCAAAATAGACTCACCCCTAGTATTTATGTCAGCACTGCCCCATTGGGTGTGATGAGCATTGGCATCACAACCCAAGATAAGGTGACATCTTTTCCTCTTCACATGCTCCACCAGTAGTTCAATTAAATCACCAGGAGGGGATGCAACCTTATACGGCATGCACACAGATGCCAGCATCAAATCGATCCCATGGTCATCTCTGTAGGCCACAGTTGTTACGTCAATTGAACAAAAGGAAGGAGTGATTAACAAGTCCAAACCACTTCTAGCTAAACTACAGGTCCTTACCTTATCACTTATTCCAGGAACAAGTAACCTATAGTCAGGATCGCTCAAACCCAGAATCCTATCCCTAAGGATCCAGGGTTCCTGGATAAGAGCGATATCAGCTTCAAGGCGGCGCAGGGTGGTTAACAAGTTGTGTGAGGCGGCTTCGCAGTGATGCAAATTAATCTGCACCACTTTTAGCCTCCTAACGGAATTTCAGACGTGCCAACCTACATAACACTAAACCACCCCTTGCCCTTAGCCACTGAAGGGAATCCTGATCAATAGCGATCCTAAGATCGCAGCCTTTCCTACCATTACCAGTCAGGGAGTTGACAACTACCCATGAGCTGGTGTTCAATCCACCATTCTGCTTTCCAATAAGTTTTGATATGACATTCACCCGCCTAAAGGTAGGCGGGACCCATACCTTCACTATTGGACGTAGACCACCTCCAAGCGAGCACCAGGCCAGAGTTCACCAAGGCGCTTCACTGATTTCACAAGGAACTTTACAGTTCCCCCGTTTTCACAGTTCACTACCTTGATGCCCTTGGACCAACCTATAGAAGATATGCGGGCATTCATGCCATTACAACTCTCCTCCAACATGAATTCAATAAACCTTTCTTCAACTAGATTCCACCTTTCAGGAGAGATTTTGCCATCCAAATCCGACCTGTCGATGAAAGCCAGCTGAAGGGAAGGGTTAGTTCCTAGGTCACCTTGCTTGGAGCTGGAGGAAGGCTCATCATCGGATCTGCCTCTCTTCATGCGATTCCTCTTACGAGAAACCTGCAAAGAAGACATATCCACCGAAAAGTGCCCCTCCACCTCCTTCGCCCCCAACCTTACATCCTTCTTCTGTGATAAAGGATTAGCAATATTTACTACCCCCTTTCCTTTATCCATAGTAGAAGGAACACCATCACCCTTTCTCTTCTCCGGAGGTTTAAAAACCCTGGTGTTTTCCTTTGCTCCAGTTGGGAGTAAGGGTGTTGAACCTTCATGCCCCTTGCTTGCGGCTTGAGAGGTAGGTGCAATTGGCATCCATCCTTCTTTCCATCCTTCTTTCCAGAGTCAGCGCCTCGTGAGAGGCCACTGCCCGGGTATTTGGACTCATACCGCGAAACAGTGCCTCTGTGAAGAGTCAGCATCCTCTGCTCCTTGACAGAGAGGGAATCAACACCACAGCTTGCGAATCTCCTCAAGACCGTGCAAGCCCTGCGATACGACTTCCTCTCAGTGTACATAGCGGAGCGTTTCCGCCCCGTTTTTCGCCCCTTGTGAGACGAATCACCTCCTCCCACGCAATGCAAATCCGATGGATTGGTGGAATTCGAAGCATCACGTCCGACAAGAGGGTTCCTTAAAGGGAAAAACAACACCTCATTGCTCCCAGTAGCAAATTGGACCCCAGTGAAGGGGAGCCTTTCGATAACTGTATTGTCACCGTCTTCATCCGATAGTGGGGAGACAGGGTCTGACTCCACGCACATATCTTCCGTCGAATTGGGGATTGATCTCCTCTACAGTCATGATCCTCATGCCAGCTGGGGCGAAATTCCTGACGATTTCGTTGTTGTTATCAACGAAATCCATAATCCATACAGGTCCCACGAGTGAGGGGGAAAGGAGGTCAATCATGCCATAGCCCCCGCTAGCATGACAAGGATTAGGAAAACCTAATACTCACTGAGGCGCCCAGGTATCAGTGAGGCTCCGTTATAATACAGTCAGATTAGACCCCCGACTGCAAACCATCCGATAAGCACGGGTCGCTTAACACTTCGGATTAGGGGTATAAGAAATATACGTGATCCGACGGCTCGAAAAGAGCAAATACGACGTCAATCCGAAGCAAAGTCTTCCCACGATATTAGGGTAACCTTTAGTCATGCACTCCAATCCACTCTGGGTCACAGAGTGAATCGAAGTACACTTAAGCCCCCACATCGCGACAAGATTGTTACCCAGGTGGAGGTAAAGCTGTTCACAAAAATATAAAATAATTTAATTTCTGCAGAAACTGTTTAGTGTGTTGTCTTGGATTTTTCTGTTCTGCTTTCAATATAATCGTTTTCATATCAGCGTGTATATTCTAAACTTGGCAGCTTTCTGTTATCAGTTATTTAAAGAGAATTCCACATAATGTAAATTCTGTTTTTTGTTGGTTTTTAATATTGATATATTGTTAACACTGTTAAACTGATGTCACGTAAAAATGTAAGAAAATTCTTTAAGTCTCAGTTATGCTACCGTAACGGAATGTAACAGCAGCGTAATGTAGCGTGTACGGAACGTAAAAAGTAAGTGCAGTTGTAGATCCTAAAAACATGTCATATATTTTTATGTAGACATAACAAAGAAGAAAAAAAGAAATAAAAATTGCAAAAGCTAAAAGATATAAATTCAGATTTGGATATAGAAAACATGGTTTTGGGTTTGAGTTTTTATTCTATTATTTTTATTATTGTTTTTTAAACAAATTTAATATTAATTCCAAATTTTAAAATCTTTGTTTTCACTCCTTTTATCACTTTCAACATGGGGTCTATAGTGTTTTTGGATTCATTTCAACGATTTTATAGTTATTTCAAGATATATATTTATTAAAAGTTTCATATACTGTTTCTGTAACCCAAAAAATTTTACTTACACACAAACAAAATCACTCAATTTAGTTTGTGTTTGTTGGTTCAAGAAAATACATAATTGAGTGCTTTTGATTGTATTTTCCATATAAATAGACGCAAGTGAAATCGTTTATCCTACAGAAACAGGTCCTATATTTCGGAAACCGAATTTGTACGAATGTTAAAACATTTTTATCTTCTCTAGTAAAAGTAAAATGCAAACTGAAATGCTTTTCGAACGCTTTAATTAAAATAAATAAAAAATAATAAACTGAAGTCTGTAATTATGAATGTATGATCAATAATTCTGCATCGTTTTGGAATTGGTTCGAAATCACTTTTTTCATTATATTTATCATATGTAGGGGACTAGATCAACGAATTTTTTAAAAGTTTAATTGTTTCTTCTGAATAAGAACTATTAATGTGACAGTTATAAAAAGGAGTAATTCCTTTAAATCATAAGAATCATTGAGTTTTGAAGGCTTTAATTGGCATAGGTAAAGCATTCTGATGCTAATCAATTGGCTTTCCAATTGGAAAAATACTTGAACGATTGATTTTCACAAGCTATTCGGCATAATGGTCTAATAGTATTAGGTGTCAGGCTCAAACTACAGCGTACATTCACAAGAGTTTCCCATATAAAAAGCAAATCGTTTATAAATAATGTGAATAGTATTGGACCAAGATGGCTTCCCTGAGGCACTCCGGAGGGAACATCGATGACTTTAGATAGAGCTTTTTCAAATTTCACTTGCTGAGTTCTACTAGAAAGATAAGATTTCAGCCAACCTACTGCATTATTACCTTAACCCATGCAAGATAGTTTATAAAGCAAACGATCATTGTTGACTTTATCAAATGCCTTACTGAAGTCTGTATAGATAACATCAATTTGTTGCCTATTGAAGAACCCTTCATTTACTTTAGTTGTCAATTCTAAGATATTATACCATGTTCTAGAAAACGAAGCGATTTTCTGGCGTTTTGCATTGTTTGTTAAGGGTTTTATTTTTTGCTTTAATAAATTGCAAATATTAATATCAAAAGCTTAAAAAGAAATAACCAAATAATTAATTGTAAAATTAACACCACTAGCATTCAATTTTTTTCGAAAATCAATCTGATAAGCTGTTAGCATAAATCGCCAGTTGATAAGTAAACAAATGATACAGATAATAAACAAATCCAAAGCAAATTTTTATATTCTATATTTTTAATAGAAATCGTCAAAAAATGCTAAAAGGTTCATTAAAATAAAAAGAAAACATATTAAATTTAAATTGTGTATATTTTTATTGTTAATTTAAGGTACAGTTTAAATAAAAAAGACCAGATCGCTTCAGCACCTGGTCAGCATACACTATTTCAATTTTAATTTAACAAAAAGATCTAATAGGCCATTTACACTACAGCGAAATCTAGTACTTATGAGATTTCGAGCCAAATCTAGTTGATTTTAACAAGATTTCCCATACAAAACAAAATCTACTTATTTAGTAGATTTCGGCAAAATCTACTCAAAATCTAGTAGAAATTGGAATGCAACTATGTGTTTCGCAAAATAGTACTTAAAAATACAACGCTGCGTAGGAAAAAAATGACATTTCAATTCAAAATATAAATAAACAAAATAGAAACAAATTAACCCTCCTGTATTAATGGGTCAAAATTACTCAACTTTTGTACAATTATAATTTTAGTGAATGCTATTACAATTTAAAACATAATCTTTGTAGGGCTTTTTACAAAGCATATGTAAAAAAACTTACGCAAATGGTACTTTTGGGTCAAAATTGCTCCATGCAACATAATCAATTTCCGCATGTGTTACGAGCTTAGTAACAATTTTGTGTGTCTTGACAACTTCATAACTAGCAACAAACCCAAAAAAGAGAATAAGTAGTGTAAATATATTATTCGTTGATGTGTTTTTGAAGTTGTTACTTTTGTCCAAATCGTTCTAAAAGAACCAAATATGCAAATAAATGTACCGAAAGTCAAAAATGTATTTGCAGAAAGCATTCTCAGACCAATGTTGTATGTAATGAATGTAAAAAAATAAAATGTGTTAATTTTTGAAATACAGGATAAGGGTTAAAAATAAACAAAATAAGGAACATCTTCCTCCCAGTATGATTTGTGACGAACCTGCGGATTAATATTTTTATTATTACCTATATTGCATATGCTTACATCTACCCATTACATTCTCCTATTTAACAATTGTGTGTAGTAATACATTTGCAATATTTTTTGAAATCTATGTCCTATATTTTTAATTTTTTTTTTGGTATTAAACTAAATTTGGAAATATTGTTTTCTTTAAAATTTCAGTCAGCTGTTTTTGTTATTAAAATGAAATGTCAAATAAATGCAGTGTAAACGCTCTAGATTTTGAGCAAGATTTGAAATCTAATCTACTAGATTTCGCTGTAGTGTAAATGGGCTATAAATGAAATTAGTTGTTGTAATTTCTAAATTACTTGTAATCATAATCGATCAGTAATTAAAAAAATAGGACTCTTTCTAAAAATAATGTAATTGATTACTAATTGTAATCGTAATTTAACAGGTATAGTTAATATTGATCAAAAATAATTAGATTACTTTTGATACCTTTTCAATAATCCAGACTATTTTTTATAATAGAAAACTCAATTAGTTGCAAAAGTAGTTAATGTTTATGTCAAAACATTGTAAAGAAATCATACAGGAGGCAGCAGGAAATAAAGAAATTAGTATTTTGCATAATTCGTTCTCTAAAAAATGAAGCAAAAGAAATGAAAGATTCTGAAGGATCAAAGAGTTAAAAATAATTGCTTAAAAAGTGGTATAAAACCTAAATACAGAACAAAAGTTGTTGATAAGCTATTGGAAGTTTCAAAATAATATTGTTTGAAAGAGAAGAATAATTTTAACGGAAACGATAAATAATATATAATAAATAATATATAATAAATAATATATAATAAATAATATATAATAAATAATATATAATAAATAATATATAATAAATAATATATAATATAAATAATATAATGTTTACATCCTGAAAGTCTATTTCGAATTATTACAAGTGCAATACAAAAGTTCAGATTTCGTTTTGTTGGATATGTCTGACATGTGGTTTGAATCACAGCATAATCAGTATAGAAAGCAGTGACATTTGAAAAAGGCTCTTAATATAAAAGCATAGGCCAAACTAGAGGGAGAAAAAAAATGTTAAAAGTTTTTGTGAAGCAAGTGCAACAGATATACATGTTGAAAACCGGCGGATAAAGTGGAAAAATTAAATGTAAATAAACATTTATTTTGTGTTAAAAAAGGGAAAATTTGGGATATTTTTTAATTTCTTCAATGAAAATTTTAAAAATTCGTAAATATTTAATTATTAATTGAAATTTGTATAGTTTTTGGTCGTAATGAATATAGTTTCTTCTGCAAAAGGTGTGTAAGAAACTAAATATATCAAAATCAAATAAGTCGTATTGCTCATAAAACTTTTTTCTCGTAGATCTTTGTGTATATTACAAGTATTTATTAATTTCTTGAATGAAAAAGTTGAAATTCCGTAATTTTTTATTATTGATCGAACTCTTAGTAATTTCTCTTCACAATGAAACAAATTTCAAGTGTAAAAGAGAAATATAACAAAATATATTCTCATAACTTTTTGTTTCAAGAGTTTATGAATATACCTCTCAATTGGTTAAATACTAAGTTAGTGACGATCAATGAATGGTGACACCAAATACGCTAGTTCCGTATTACGTTTCCCCAATAAAACAGATCATCTGCTTTGAAAACTTTTCTGTTATTCTACAAAAATATCATAAATTTCTACCAAAATAGAAAATAAAAACCCACCCTAAAAATTAACAAACATAAATAAACAAAACAGAGAAAATTAGACAGAGACAGAAATACTTTTTGGTAATATTTGTTGTCTCTTTCAAGTTTGGCCTATGCTCCTGTCAAATTCGATTCGTTTCTGTGGTCTGAATCGTGGCCTCACGTTTAATAAGCCAACACACCACATACTAGACTACGGCGACTTTAAAAGCGTTTTCTCTCCCTCTACCATCAGTGTTAAACATAAATATTTTTAAAAATAAATCTACAATTTTTAAAGCTTAAAAAGTAAAACAAAAATTAAAATATTTCGAATTTGAATTGCATAAACTAAAGCAGCTCAATTAAAATTTTTTATAATTTTATACGTATTTTATTAATGTGTTTTGGAAACAAGAAGTACGTATATGAAATGTGTTCCAATGCTTCTTTTACTTGGAGGAAAAATTTATATACAGGTATCCCTACGGTACTTCTATAACGCTTTTTCGATATAACGCGATTTAAAAAAAACAGTTTCTATACAACGCGAGATTTCGAGATTTTTTATAACACGCCTTATTAGTAGGACCTTATTATGAAATTAAAAAACAGTTAGAAAAAAAAGCAACCAAAGGTTATTAACTGATTTCACAATCTCACAATCACTGAAGGAACGTCCAACAAAATATTTTTTTTGACGAAAACTTATCCGATGAAATTTCTTATGATGAAGTGATACAGACTCTTGAATATTTATGTTTTCCGATTGTTTTTTTTTCATTATGTTTTTTAATATTTTTTAAATAAAGTATGAATATGGATTTTGAGTTGTAACGTACATCCATCTTTAATTTAGTACCGATTTTATTTTGGAAAAAGTTTATTGGAACATAACCCTTAAATTTATATGAAAGCTAAGTCTTCTATAACGCGAATTACATGACACGGAATTTTCCTGGAACGTAACCATAGCGTTATACGAGGGACAACTGTATATGTGTATGAAAATTTAAAATATTTTATTTATTTAACCTTAAAGATTAACAAGCTCTCTTTAAAATTCTAAGGTTTAGTTTTTACAATGTTACTTTGGAAATAGCAAAAAAATATGAGGTGAATTGCTTAAGTTTATGCCATAGGGGGGGTATATGTGTATTTTACTCACTATTATATTGCCAAAAGGCATAGCGTACATTTAACAATTACCTTATTTATTATTTAGGAATTAACAGAAAATCTTACTGCACATCGTATTCACAGCATGAGAAATGATTGTACAAAGGTTCATTATCGAAATGCAGGTGGTGATAATATTTTAACCGTGGGGAAAAAAGAGTTTAATCATGCAGATCATCAGTTAAAATTTAAGGAGCCGTGGGTAAAAACATAATGCTTTATACTAAATTTTATACAAGTTAATACGCCCTTTTTGGTTTCTTCCAGTTAAAAAAATTTGATCGTGAACTTGAACCTTTAAAGGAATTTTTGATTGAATTTCCAATTAACTTTGCACCTTCTTACCCTTATGAAGAAGATCCGGAAATGCCAACAGATTATATGTCTACACGTTGTCCATCTTGGTGTGATCGCATTTTGATGAGTATTCAAGCTAGCGAAATTATACATGAATCAGATTCTCCAAACGTATACGGAATAATAGGTGAAGAAGTTTGCATGGGCGATCATAAGGTACTTTTTCATAATAAAGTTGAGCAAAATGCAAATCATTATAATGGATAAATATTTTTTAAATTCAATTCGTAAAATTTTTCCTTTCTTTTTCATCTGCGGCAATTTTAGCCGGTTTATTTAAATATACGTTTAAAATCCAATCAAGGTACTTATAGATGTTGTAGTTGCTATTTACTGAAAGCAAATAACAACAAATCAACATCACAACAAGTACCAGCAGTAGCTATCGTTTCTGGTTGTAAAATATTCTGTCCCTATAAAAGCAATGCGTATAACGAAATACTATCGGAATGTAAAAATTTGAATAGTCATATAAACTCGGATGCTAAAGATGCCAAAAGTAAACATGAATGTCAAGGGTCAGAATTAATGAAGCAAAATAGTGAAACAAATAAAACCTTATCGGAAACAATTACCTGCATTCCCTTTAGTCAAAATAGCGACAGTTCTGATGAAGTAAATGCAAATAAATGGCCCCCTGTTAGTATTAATATTATAGATTCTGATAACATTCATGTTTGTATGTGTTCACAAATGTTAAATGAAAATAAAGTCAACGATAATTCGGTTGAAGGAAGTATCTGTCCCGAATGCCAAAATATTATAAAAAATCAATCTATTGGGCCAAGATATCGGCTTATATCGAAACGATTAATGCTTTCCAATAATATTATAGTCAATCGCATTGACACTCACCATCTTAGTACAAATTTTGAAGTTCCACTTAAACGACAGGACCCATATACACCTGAAAGCGCTGAGTCTCATTCTCCATATCCAGAGCTAAGCAGTTCAACTACTACTTCAAGCAACAGTCGAAGTCCAGCAAATGACTGTCGCCAATTTTTAACTCCAGATGTAAACGAATCAATAAGTTATACACATAATGTATCAAATTTAGCTATTGATAATAACATGGGGTACTTAATTACTAGTAAAGAAATGGAAGCATCCAATAAATATGCCAACGACAGCAATAAGCAGAAAAGGGGAGTAATATCACCAGTGCAGCTAAAATCGAGATTAGAAGACTTGCAAAGAAAATCCTCGCGGAATTTGAAATTAAAAAATGAGGGTGATAGTGAAACTGCTGGATATAGTGATGTTGAGGATGTTGATGAAATTTGCCAGTCCACAAACTCATCTGTGCGGCAGTATCCGAGCACTTGCTTGCCCAAATGTTGTAACATTCATTAATAGTTGTGTTAACTATTTACGAATTATTATAATTATGGAGATTGATTTCGGTTTAATTTTTGACCTGAAAATATGTAATCACTCATTTTTTAATACAATCTGCAAGTATAAATACATATAAACTTTAAAAATATTAAATATGTATTTATATCCACATAATTAAACAGGAAATCGATCTCAAAAAAATAATTTAACTCTATTTTTATTTTAATTTGCATTTTAAACATTTTAGTTATTTATTTTACTTAATTTTATTGCTGGTCAATTTTTTATTTTATGCAAAAAAGCCATTTACCTCAATTTTTTATTTGGTATTGCTGGTCAAAGGGGCTACAATTGTTTATTTATTTAGATATTTGCTGAATAGTTTACACATATGTAGCTAGTAAATATGTATATGTACAATGTATTTTCAAATTCTAGAATCATTTTTTGTAATACATATAATATAACGTTGAGATAAGTTCAATGCAACTTTAACTGTAATATTGTTTATGTGCTTAATACTAAGATATTTTTAATGTCAATCCAGTCTTTATATAGGTTTTTAGTCTCAAATTAAAGATTTTTGCACACAAATTTAATTTTTTTAAATCAAATTAAATTTTCTTCAAAACAAATTAAATTTTATTAGAATGAAATTAAATTATTTTCAACACAACTTAAACTTTTTGTGTGTCATATTAAATATATTTAATTTAAAATTAATTTTTTTTTTTTAATTTTTAATGAACTTATTTTAACTTCAAATTCATTTTTTAGTTAAAAATATATAAAACCTTTTACCTTAAATTAAGATTATAAATAGTAATATAGTTATAAATTTAATATAAAATATTCATTGTAACTGTTCTACAGATGCACCTAATGATAATGACATGGTCATATCAATATAGTAATAATTACAATCAGACGGTGTTACCGATACGATGGAGTTTTTAATTACAGTTACCAAGTCCATATTAATATCAGGATCAGCTAGCAAATTGCGTGCACGCAGTTTAGCTTTTGAGAATACTTTTTCTATTGAGTTTAGTACGGGGGAGGGGAGTATGGAGGAAGAAAAACTAATGTATGCCCAAACTTGGCAATTTTATCTATCACTATTTGTGTTTTATGAATTTGTGCTTTATCTACTATTAGCCAAGCATGTTGATGTTGGATTCACTTAACTTGTGAAATAATTCTTCAAGAAAACTAAAATATTAGTATTAACACAGGAATTGGAAATTATTTTTTTATGTAAACGCCTGTGAAGGTGGTAGTTGAATCCAGATTCGTCAATGAATATTATTTTCTCTCTTACTTCTGGGGCGTTTTGCGAAAAATGTAATGCATACGGTTTATGCCGTTGGATTGTAACATCGCAATTTAAGCGATCTATGTTAATCACAAAGATTAAGATATTCCCTCATTTAAAATAATAAAAAATTAATTTGAAATGATATAAATTGAAATTGAAAAGAAATAAATTTAAATATAAATGAAAAAAAAAAATAATTTCAAATAAAAAACAATGAATCTTGTTTTAGAAATTAATTAATTTGTGTTAAAAATAATTGAATTTGTTTCGAATAAAATTTAATTTAATTTGGAAAACATTTAATATTAGTTGAAAAATCGTGAATTTGAGATTAAAAACCTACGCATTTTTTATTTTATTTGACACGAATCTCCAATGTTACCTCTTTCACTACAGTTCATTTAAATGTGAAAATTGTTTATATCTAACCGCATACTATTTTTTTTTTTGTTTGTTAATTTTATTGTAATCTACAATTGTTTCTTTAATAAAGAAATATTTTTAATTTAAAGATAAATGAGAGTCAACAAGTTAAATAAATATTTTATTTATTTAGTAAAAAAAAATGTCATTCTGTAATAATTGATTTAAATTGATACAAACTTATATTATTTAAAAATGTTACTTAATGTACAAAATACAACTTCTGATGTTTATATAAATTGTTGGCTATCTTTTGTATTGCTTTTTATTATTATTTTTCATAACATTAAGAGTTTGTGCATATAACTCTTTTGTTTCCAAAAATTTACCTTTTTTAATTATGTGTGTCTTTAATTGTATATAGATATAAGTTACATATATTTTAAAGTTTATCAGAATATGTGTATATATTTCAGGATTGGATAAATATGTTGCTTATTTACCGAATAAACTGCAAATGCTTGTAAGTGAAACATTGGGAGACGAAGTAGTTTGGAAAGAACAGTGCCAAGCAGATGGTTCTGCTCAGCAAGAAAATTTGTTTTCCAATAATGCAAAAGCTCGTTACATTCAAATACAATCATTAGATAATGACGCCAGTATTATCTGCAGCAATTCGTACAGTAACGACTACAGAAGGCTTAATCTAGGAGTCTTGTCAGAGAATGACGTGCGTGATGATAGTCAAAAGACTTTAAATAACATTTCAAGTAGTCAAACGTCTTCTATTCTAAAGGAAACAACTGTTTAAAATACACAAACGCGAAACAATTATTAATAGTATGTTTTATGTTATATACATATGTATGTATGGCTTCTATGTTAAAGGTAACAACTGTTGAGTAATAATATAAAAACACAAAACAAATATTAATAGAGTGTTTTATGTTATAGTATGTATGTACAAATATTGTTTATAATATAAAATCAGTAGTACCTTTGTCATCTTTACCTTCTATTTGCTGTTAAAAATAACAAAAAAAAAACATGTTTTACTGTTATTAAAGTAAATATGTACAATAAATAAAAAATAATAAGTGAAAAAATAATGGAAAATTTAATTCAATAATGGTAGGTTTGTTGTTAGATGTAGTAAAGAATATGGATATAAAGAATGCGCATTATGTAGAAGTAAAATTTCCTATGGCGAGTGGTAATATTACGACCTGCTCTCATCAAAATCTTTTTAACATTACAACCCGCTCTCACCAATTTTCAACATTACGACTCGCTCTCATCAAAATCTTTTTGATAAATTGATTTAAAAATTCTACGATTGTTTAGTTAGTTTGTTACAATTTCATTTATTTTTTAGTAGGAAAATAAAATTTATTTCAGTAAGATTTAAACTTGGGAGTATTATTTATTTTTAGATCTAAAAACAAAAATAAAAAAGTAAGAAAATAGTTAGAATTAGAGTCGCCGTGGTCTGGAATAAATACTTTTATTCCTTCCAAAAAGATTTTGATTAAATAAAGAGATAAATCTTGGTTTAATCAGACTTGCAGACTAGCGGTCAGATCCAGAGAGGAAGCATTCAGCAGCGAAAAGGCTTTATACGAGCAGCGTCTTCTTACTAAAGTTCTTTCTTTCCCTCGGGGGGGAAGAGCTTTTGGTCGTTTGTTAAGAGTTTACGGAATAATACTAGTTCGATTCCAACTCTTATAATGAATGACAAAGCATTTGCTGACCCGATTGAGAAGGCGAACCTTTTGGCTAGATTGCTTGCAGGTAACTCTCACCTACCGGCGAGCACTCAAACTCTACCCGAACTCGAAAGAGTATCAGTTACTATGCCTAGTACATTCTTTCGAGCCAGGGCAGTTAGGAGGGTTCTTGCGGCTCTCAACGCGAACAAGTCTTCTGGGCCGGATGGTATACCAGCACTGGTCCTGAAACAGTGCTCTTCGACGTTGGCCCGTCCATTAGTTGAGCTTTTCTGTTTGTCGTATCGTGCAGGTATTTTTTCCTTCATGTTGGAAGCTTGCTAATGTTACGCCAATCCCTAAGAAGGGTGAGGCTAATAACCCTGAAAACTACCGCCCAATAGCTGTTTGTTCTGCTCTTTCAAAGGTGATGAGAGCATGATTAATCACCACCTTGTGAGGTATTTGGAGTCCAACGGTTTGCTAAATGATCGTCAGTACGGTTTCCGTAAAGGACGCTCTACTGATGACCTTTTGGCTTTACTCTCTGAAAGGTGGATTGGTTCCATTCACCGCTCTGGTGAGGCCAAGGTTGTTGCTCTGGATATCTGAAAAGCGTTTGATAGGGTCTGGCATGAGGCTCTGGTATCGAAGTTAATTGCTTTTGGTGTCGGTAGTCACTTCTCTCAATTTATATCGAGCTTTCTAACTCTATTGATTCGTTGGAGCATCGTCGCAATGTGGCGTGTGTTTCACTGTTCTATCGGTACTATAATGGGAGGTGTTCTCGAGAGATACGGGGCTTGGTTCCCGATAACCACATATTTTTACGTGGTACTCGAGCTTCTCACAGAGCACATCCTTTTGTGGTTGATTGTTCACTGAACCGCACAATGCATTACAGGGAGAATTCATTTTTTGCCCGCACTGCTCGCTTGTGGAATGATCTTCCTGCGAGAGTTTTTCCCGTCAATTACGATATTGGTGAATTTGAATCGAATGTCCATAAACACTACTCCCTCTTTCCTCCTTCCTATAACCTATTTTCCTAAACCTGCACAATGCACTGCATGAATAGGGGCCATCCCCTGAGTGTTGGTTTAAAAAAAAAAAAAAAAATAATATGAACGGGCAAACTTGAAAAAATATGAAAAAAAATCAAATTTCCCAAGTTTATCTCATCAAATCTCATAGCATATTAAGGCGAATAATAGATATACAGGTATTTCCCGACTTACGACCGAAATTTGTTCCTGGCCATCGGTCGTAAATCGAATTTGATACAAAAAAAATTTTGACTTGACTTTGAGGGTCAAGAGAAATGAAATTACCAAAAAAAAAAAAATGGTCGTAAGTGCGAATAGTCGTAAGTCGGGGACTACCTTTATGTACATCGTTTTAACGGCCCATCTCTCTTCTTTCTAACAAGTTTTAAATTTTGACCACCATCTCAGCAATGTTTGTGCGTAAAGTCCCAAAAAAAAAACATTTTTGTCAAATAAAACAACTTTGGAGGGTTCGAAAAAAATTAAATTCAAATTTTGGTAGGTTTGGAATAATTTTGGCAGATTTTGGAAAGAATATTGGTAAGGAAAAATTTTTCTTTGTGGCAACACTGATTACGACCCACTCTCACCAAAATCTGTTTAGCATTACGACCAGTGTTGTCACCTTGCGTGTAATTAACTTCGTGTGTAATTTTACTTTGAGTTCTACCTTTTTCTTTAGTCGTTAATTTTTAACAGTCAATTTGTTAACACTAATTGTTTTGTAAATTTACTGCAATTTCTAACACCGGGCTGCCAAAATAAACACCTGCACCCTTCCCTTTTAAATTTAAATACATGTAAGGCTAATGTTTAATCACCGTAGTCTAGTGGTTCAAAAAGCAGATCAGACATCAAAACGAAAATATGAAAAAATCCTTAGGCGACTTCCTTTTAGCAGATATCTGAGAGTAAATCAAATTGTCATGAAATGATTCTCAAAAATCTGTTGTTCATAGTCGACTTTATAAAAGATTAGCGCACGCAACATAAGTGGTGTGAAAAGCTTGGTTGTTATCTTGACTGAAGGATTGTAATGACCAATTATGTAAGGCTAATGTTCCATATATGCACTTACATATCTTTTTTATGCTTTAAATAAAAGTTGGAAATGTTATATGTATATAGTTTTAAGTATATATACTTACATGGAAATATATGAAGATGTTGCACTGCCATACATTGTATTGCCAGTGCCAAATTTGTCGATGGTTGTACGGCTACTGCCACTTATTGTACTCAGAAAAGTTATACACAGAGAACGTATTGTTCTCTTCTCTAAGCAGTTTATTCTCATATGCGTGAATAATTGTGTGCACGTACAGTGGCGAGCAGAAGTGAGTGCATGTTCACCATGAGGAATGCGGCACACCAACACATCTTGATCCATGTACACGTAAATTCTGTGTAAATTGTCAATTGGAAACTCATCCATCAAGTGACCCAAATTGTTCAACATACTGGAAGCACAGATGTGTTAGTCATTTTCGAAATTGAAGAGGACGTACATATCGTGAAGCTTTGGGGATCCATAATGACAATCCCCTTAAGCATTTACCTAGAAAAACAAAAATGTAAATTATCAACCAACAACTGCATCTACTTCAATAACAATAACCGCTACATCTACAACAACCAATGCACCGTTAACAACGGCTACTACATCAACAACAATAAGTTTAAGAAAATTTCCTGAAAAAATTTCAACAGTCAACACAATTACAGAAGAAAAATTAAAATGAACGTTCTATTAAATAATTCCAGTTCAAACTCAGAAATTTCCCCCACATCTCAAATTTACAAAAATTTTCCAGAAATAAATGTTATTACAGCTCCTACCACATTAAAAAAAAAAAAAAAACAAGGTAAAGGATAAAAATTAATCATTGCTTATGAATATAGGACTTAACATAAATATCATTCAGTCAAAGATTTCTTAATCATAAATATGCACTTGAACTCCTCGTTGCCACACATAAACCAACTATATATAATAGCTTTACAGGAGACATATGTTGTAGACACGAACAAACTAAAACTAAACTGCAAACTGTAAAAACTAAAAAGCAAAAGAAATGTTCGGCCCCGATTATTGATTACAACAGTTGTAAATTTAATGTTGTATTTTTTAAATTGCGATTATGATTTACAGCAGTTGTTTTTAAGGGTTGTCAAAATCGTCAAAAACTTACAACAACTCATTAGCTGTTGTATTTTTGCCGCGGTAGGTTTAAAAAAGAAAATGCAGAAACATTTGTAAGTATATGTAACAATGTAACAGTTTTGCTGTTATATTTATATATTTTAATTTTAAGCACTTTTGAAATTAATTTATTGCAATAATTATAATAACAAATTTTATTTAACCCAGATATGCCCAATGACCTATATATAGTACACCAATACATTCTTGTTTATTTGATACATCACCTTTTATCAAAGTACCGTTTTTTGTCGATTTACTCAGTACTCATCAATACCTCGTAGGAGATTATGTGATCGCTTTATTTAGTTATTGAATATTTTATACCGTGATAGTGATATTCTCATAATGACTGAACATGGGGCCACGTTTGTACGATAAGTAAAATTTTGTACACTTACAAGCAAGTAATTTCATAGGAAAAGCAAACAAGATATGGAGCCTACCGTCAAGAAACCCTATTTAGATGTCGAAAATAAGACATAGGATTACATGTAACATGTTTTGTGTCGTATCACACCCAATAAGTCATCTGCCCAAGGTGCTTCAAAAACCACTTTTTTCCAAACGTCTTTAAAAATATATAAATTCACTGTTTTTATTTTTCATTTGCTTCCAAAATAATAAAAAAATACGTTTAAAATGAGCATGATCAAGCAATGGACACATCTGGGTTAAAAATGTAAACATTAATAAAATTAGCCTTTATTTTTAATTTTCATGTTTTAATAAAAGTTAAAATATTTTATTAAATAGGCTTTTTGTTCTTTTTACTGCTCTTTTAAACTTTACTATGCACATAAATTTTTTTTAATGTAATAATTTAAGCTTTCAATTGACATTGAATTTTATACACTGCTAATATTGAAGCACAGAATATGCATGTATTCTATGTATTGAAGAACAACCCTGTGACATATACAACATTTAGATGTTGTAATCCATAATCAAGAAATAAATAAATGTTGTGTTGTCTCTTTTACAACTGGAAATTACTGTAACAACATGCTTTCAAAATATTATTTCGATTGTAAATCAATCATGATATCATTTATGTTTTATAATTAACAGATGTGTGATCATAAAATGAGAATTAGGTATTTATCATCTTATTTTAAAGGATCTGTTCATGACTGTGTGAATCATAAGTGACTTAAAGTAGTATTTAATATTGTAATAGCGAAAGAAATACTTAGCTAAAAGGTAAAAAAAAATATAAATGAATGAACAATATTATTTTTTAGGTAATACAGGTTACCCGTTAGAAAAGTTTGTGATAACACCATTTAGATCATTTTTTTGGTACTACTATCAAAGGACTCGAATACCTAGAACTACTTTTTTTAATTACTCCTTGTTCTTCCATTTCTTTGATTTGTATCTATGTAAATTAGAGTTTATCTGTTCGTTAGTTGTCGTCCTTATTTCATAATTTATGTTCATTGTGCTAGTCAATTGGTCTCCCTCCTTAAAAAATTAATTTTTAAATCTTCCCAAAATGTTCGTTATTTCCCTACGTTCTTCTTCATTTAAATGGTCCAATTGAATCCTATCCCAATCGACTCAATTTTCTCTAATACGCAAATTTCAATATTTTTATAAGGATTTTCTAAAAATTTGCTTCCCATTAATATCAAATTTATTTTAGTATGAAAACGGTTCAATACGTCAGTCCCAATTATAAAACGGTACTTTCGGCCCTTAAGTTCACTAATTTTCCATTTAATTTTTGAGTGAATTGGCAAATTAAATACATTGAGTGCATTAGTCAGCATCTCGTATCTAATTGCATCTTTCCCTGTTATTCTGCTAAAATTAATTGGTTCTTTTAATAAAATTTTTTAAAAATAATTTATATTTCTATCTATTAAATTTATTCTTGCTCCCGTATCTATTAATGCAATGTACTTTTTCCATCAATCGTAATTTCTGGGTAGTAGACAATCCGATTCAGATCCTGGCTTTGTCGGAGTTGACCTACGTTACATTGATATATGTTTGGCTCATTGACCCGTTTTGGTTTTGCCAAGGTTACGTCAAGCGATATTGGCTCAATTTTTGCCTCGGGTTAGCTACCTGGGCGGATCTTTGGAAATTACCTCGATTATGAAAACTATTATTAGAATTATTATGGTTTATTTCCATATTATCTATTTCCATTTATTCGGTCTTGCCTAGGTTGATTCAAGCGATACTGGCCGGAATTTGACCAATTCTTTCCAATTGTAAATATGATATAATTTTTTGTTGTTTACATAAAATATTTATCCCGTTGTTCGATTTCGCGTTTTCAATTACCGTTTTCGTATAAAATACAGAAATCTCTTTTTTGTATATGTGAAAAAAATACATATAAATAAAATATATATAAATATTTGGAAGTTCATCCTGTGAAAAAGAACATAATTACAAAAGTGCAAGTGATCTCATCTCTCATAACCTCTGTGTAAATGGTTCGTTCGTGACTATCATATCACACGGACGTTAAGCGGTGATCGATTTTCGTTTATGATTTCTTTTTCCTTCGATGTGTATTCTTTTATTTTCATCAAATATATCACGGTTATTTATCACATTAATCGCGTTTATTTATTTCTTCATAAAAATTTATAAGAGAAAAGACTCTTAAAAAACAAATTTGTTTTATATATATTTCGTGTGTTTTATATGAGTGAATTAAACAAGCAAAGCACAGAAGTTAATAATGTAATCGATATATCCAAAAACAATTACGTATATTCCAGAAAAAGAAAGATCAGTGTTCAAAGTGATGAAATGTCGAAGCAAGTAAAAAACAATTATTGGGCTATACTTGACAATGATAAAAATTGTGATGAAGAGTGCTTAAAGATATATGAAAAACATGTAAACAATCAAGAATTACCAACAACCTCCACTCGAGCTGCTTCTATGAGAACATCTAAAGAGAACAGCGCAAATAAAGAAAAAGAACAAGTAACAAATATAACTTACAGTAAAACACAAAACAATAATACAAAAGTTCCACCTATTAATATTTTTGGTGTGGAACCTAATGAACTAATTAAATTTATTAGAGATGGATTAAAAATAAAAGATTTCAAAATAAAAGATTTTAATAATAAAAAAATATCATTATTTTTGTCATCATTAGACGATTTTTTTAGAGTTAAAGCTTATTTGGAGAAAAGCAAAACTAAATTTTTTACATACACTCCAAAGGACACTAAAACAAAGACATATTTACTCAGAGGTCTAAGTGCAGACACTAATTTGAACGATATTTTTAATGAATTGTGTAAATTCCAAAACGAAAATTTGAAATTTATAAAGGTTAGCCCCTTTACGACAAAAAAAGCAACAGCTGAGGGATATAAGCTACCTCTTTATTTAGTACAAATTACTAATGAAAGCAAACTTAACGAGCTTAAATCTATTAAAGCGCTATTATATCGATGTGTCAGCTGGGAAGCCCTAAGGAAGCCTGAAATTTCTCAATGTAGAAACTGCCAAGGCTTTTTTCATAGCGCTTCTAATTGTTTCCTCCCTCATAGATGTGTAAAATGTAGTGAATTGCATGAAGTTGGAAAATGTTCGCTTCCAAAAACTACTCCCAATGAAAAAGAAAAATTATTTTGTGTATTGTGCAAGAAATATGGCCATCCGGCGTCATATAAGGGCTGTGAGAAATATAAAGAGCTACAACAAAAGATACGTTCCAGAAGACAAAACTTAACTCAGATGCATTCAAATTATACTCCAAATAAAATAAGCAAACATCTTAACTTCGCTGATGTGGTAAAAAATAATAACGTGCAAGATCAAAACAGTTTTAACTCAATTCAAAATGTATTGGAACAACTAAATCAATCCATTCAAAACATATCCAGCCAAATTGTAAACCTCAATAAACAATTACAATTACAAGTAGCTAGAATTGATACTATTTTCTCTATTTTAGAAGCTTAAAACTATAATATGTTAGAAACAATTAAAAAACATTTAAACATAATTGAAATCAATGTTAATTCTATTATTAAGTTAAGTAGAAGGTACGATTTAAGTTGTTTTTTAAGTAAATATAATCCGGATCTCTTGTTAATAAACGAAACGAAATTAAATTTTAGACATAAGGTAAACTTCCAAAACTACTGTATGATAAGAAACGACAGAAAGAATGCTAAAGCAGGTGGTGGTACTGCAATTTTGATAAAGAACAATATAAAACACATAAATTACACCAACTATATTACCAAGTCTTTCAAACATCTTGAAATGTGTGTAATTAAAATCCCATTGTTAGCTGACCAAATGTTATTTGTAATTTCAGCTTACTATCCATCGGGTAACAATTGTAATCTATTTAAATCAGATTTGTTACAACTTTTTCGAACTTTAAATTTACAGAATCCGAACCATTTTTATATTCTCGCAGGGGATTTGAATTGTAAACATAAGGACTGGGGTAACATATCAAGTAATACAAAAGGTAACAAACTTAAAGAATTTCTTTCAGATTATGAGATAATGTTTAGGTGCTCTTTATATGCATCGGCCTCGCCTTCATATCCCCGTTGTGGTTCTTTTCTAGATATATGTATAGCTGATTCCCGTCTAAATATTTATAAAATAAATAATTCAATAAATTGTCTGGAAACCCTCGATTATGATAGCGATCATAATGCACTACAGATAATAGTTTTAGGTGTAGAGAATGGTAATGTTTTTGAGCTTTACGAAGAAACACATTCTTTAAAACTGAATTACAGAAAGACTAATTGGAATAAATTCAAAAATAATATAATAAGAAAATTAGACAGTAGTGAATTAATTCCGAACAACAGAAATCTGACAAACTCCGAAATAGATTTTTATTTACTTAGATTGCAAGATTTTATTATTGACTCAATAGAAAAGGTTGTCCCAAAGTTTGCAAATACGAATCGTAATATACTTGATAAAGTTATGAATCCAATTATAAAGAAACTGCAGCATGAAAAAAGTAAAATAGTTACTATCATCAAGAAATGTAACCGATTGGAATACAGTTTACCGCAATCGGCAATAAACTTATTGAAAGCTAAATTAAAACTTATAAGAAAACTTATTAATGATAATAATAAAAAAAATTGGAAATCATTGATCGTAAAAATCCTGTAAATATGTTTAACGAAGTAAAAAAACTCTTTAAAGCTAAAGAATCTTCTAGTATCAATATTATTAAAATCTCCCAGGATAACGAAATATTACTAAGAAATGCGGGAATCAATCCCGATAATTTGGAAAGGGAAACTGATAGTAATAACTTTATAATAAATGATGTTGATCAAAAATTAAATACGATTGGCACTTTTCTTGAATCAATTCACTCGTTTAAAGAATTTGATTATGAAAATCAACTACACACTGAAATTTTTAATTGTTACTCAAAATTTTTGGAAAGTAAAATTGATTATGAGAGCAATAGATCGACTATTACAACATTTAGTGTATTAAAAAAGGCCAATGATTTGAGAGAACTTTATTTTACATCTAAAGACATACTTGTTTACACCTTCAGGAGTTTAAAAAAGAAACTATCCGCAGGCACAGATAACATTCCAAATATTATTTTGAAGAATCTGCCTGAGAAAATTATTCTTGAGTATGTTACCCTTTTCAACAATATGCTTAACAATTCTTATTTTCCTAGAGCTTGGAAAACAGCAAAAGTTATTGTTTTACCTAAAAAGGGTAAAGACCCCTCTAACCCGAAGAATTTAAGGGCAATTAGCTTACTGCCTAATATCAGTAAAGTTTTTGAGACTTGTATTAACAATAATCTTGTGGAATTTTGCAGAAACAAAAGCCTAATAAATGACCGACAATTTGGTTTCAAACATAGACACTCAACAACGCATGCGATTCACTTACTCCTGTCAAACATTCATTGGAATTTCAATAAGTCCATGTGTACTGGGGCCTGTCTCATAGATTTTGAAAAAGCTTTTGACAGTATTTGGATTCCTGGTTTAATCTACAAGCTAATAAACTACAAATGTCCAAAATATCTTCTAATTTTAGTGCATAATATGATACAGAACAAAACTTTCTATGTCTGTGATAAAGACAAAACAAGTTCCAAAAAATTTAATATTATTAATGGATTACAACAAGGCACTGTAAATTCCCCAATTCTGTTTAATATATTTATAAATGATTTATTATACAAAATGGATAACATAATTGCGTTTGCGGATGATGTAATAATATACCACCCCGATAATACCATCGAAAAAATTAATGAGAATCTTCAAAATATGTTTCAAATTGTTGAAAAGTACGCAGCAGACTGGCAAATGAAAATAAATACTGACAAATGTGAAACCATACTTTTTCGCCCTCCGGTAGGAAAATGCAATGGCAATATTAGAAAGAATTGGAAATCGTTTGGTATTAAAGCAAATAACAGTATAGGTATCCCAAACAAAGAATTAGTGAAATATTTAGGTATTAATTTAGATAAATTTTTATATTTTAATTCACACATTAACATCCAGTTTAAAAAAGCTAGGAATGCTTTCTTTGGGTACAAAAAGCTTTTTTTCTCTAAATATATAAAACCTGAAGTAAAAACAATCATGTATCAAACCCTAATACGTCCAATTCTCACTTACGGTTGCCAAATATGGTTCAATATATCGCCATCATATATGGAAAAGTTAAGAGTCTTTGAAAGAAAATGCCTGAGGAGTTGTACATACCTCTTTCGGACGCCTAACAGTAACTACATTAAATTCTTTTCTAACAAAAAACTATATCATAAGGCTAAAGTTAGTCGAATTGACAATTTTGTCATTCATTTAATAAGAAATCACGTCATCAAATGTCTTAAATGCTATGATAATAACTTGATTCTGGCACCCTATTATACTGATCACGAGTATATAAAAAAATGTTTACAATCTGGATTTGTACCACCTGAGGCATTTCTTTACCTCGATAGTAATGGTTTTATGCAAAACGAAGCTGGAATTCCAATTTTTTATCATATATATAGACGGGCGACTAATAAAGCTATAAGTTGTAACCAACTCACAACAGACAACAGTAGATTTGGAAGTTGTATTTTCTCTAGGGATAAAAACATAAATCTAAACTCAAACGTTAAAAAATACTGGTGGCTTATGAAATAGCTATATTAGAAATTTTTTTTTTTTTTTTTTTGTTTTTATCCCTTGACCTCTTTTTATCCTTTGTATTATCAATGTAAGTTTTTTAATATTTTTACTTACATTATTAAATATAATTTTTTATAAATTTATTTATATGATTAAATCTAACATGTATTATTAAAATTATAGAATATATTGCTATTACATATACTTGAGATCCCGTTTTTGAGACAGTGTATAGTAGAAGATTTAAATTTACTATTTGTTTATTTTTAGTTTAAGCATATCAAATTTGTTTAAATAAACGCTAAAAAAAAAAAAAAAAAAAAAAAAACCTCTGTGTAAATCAAACATATAGTGTCCCAGTGGTAAAAATACCCATTATGTAGTCGCTTATCTAAGCGATATTTCGTGGCTGTCAGTGGTGATACTTTCGCTTAGTTTTCCACTTAGATTTAACATAAATGTGTCATAGGCTTCCACATCGGTGTGGTCTCGCTTAGAATGTAAGCCACAATATCATTAGGCTCTATTAACGTTTCACTTACATAATAAGAGGAGTTATAAGCGATGGATATGAGATGCCTATATAGACTTGCGAATTAGAAAGTATTGTATGTAGATTACAGTCCTACTTGCATTTGTAAGTTAAAATACCAGCAAATAGAATTTTTTATTAAAAGAAAAATGTTTTTTTATTAATAAATTAAATAAATAAGAACTATAAAATATCGTTAATAATATAATTCAGTACAAATTCACATTCAAAAATTACTTATGAAAAAATGAAAAATCTGAAAAATACACAGTTTTTAATTAATTTTTAAAAAATTCTAATTTTGTTTTTTTTCTATCTCGATTTTTTCGAAAAAAAATCTATTTTTATATATTTTAAAGTAGTGCTGCATTTCTTTTTTAAATATTTGAAGAGTATAAGAGTATTTAAAAGGGAAAGTGTAAAATAAACTTACCATATATTGCGCCATGCAGTGACTTCAATTCTTTGAATCCCCTTTTACCAATCCATCATAATTTAATGATAAATATACATGTCGCCTAATGGCTCATAAGTTCATTAATTTGATTTATTTATTTAATTTGAATTAATTGTAAATTTAAATATTGTTTGTGAGTACCTTAATGTTTATTGAAATGGTCTGATTTACCAATTGTATGATTAGTGTTGTCGTTGGGTTAATTGTCCGTTAGGATTTTTATATTGTTTGCATTCCTTTTTATTGTTATTTGTTTACGAACTAATAATAATAAGGATATTGTTTACGAACTAAACGCATCCTTTGTCCCTATAATATACTGCAGTTTATTTATTTGGAAATGAACTGTTATAAAAGTACATAAAGAAACAGAAATTGTAGGCTCAGTAACTACTGACTCTAATTAGAAAATTTAGTTTGTTGGGGATAAAGACTGTGGTAAGTTCTTATACCTTTTATCTTTTTATAAGTTTATTTGTAATAATTTAATATTTTTATTAGAAATAAACGGTGGCTCAAATAAATTGTTCATAAAAAAAACAAATTGTGGTTGGTTTATTTGGGACCAGTTAAATTCGCTATCCTCAACATATAATAATATATATAATTTAAATTTGTGTGGTTCCTTTTTATTTAATTTTTAATTTAATTTAATCTAAATTTTATGTACCCCAAGCCTGCCGAAATAAATTAGTTTTGTGAAATATTTGGATTTTGTTGCTGATAACTATTTGTGAATTTGTGTGTCCTTTGAAAACATTTGTGTTTCATAATGCAACGGTCGCCACATAGCAAAAGTTCTCGTTTACAGACACCAACAAGCCAAAATGCAAAAAGTTCCATGCCAACCGGAACAGAGAATTCATCACAAGTTTCTCAAATGCCGTCGGCACTAAATGTAAGCTCTGTTGCCCCCGGAACGGCAATAACTGTAACTTGTACCTCCATTAGAGCCCCTTGTGAAACGACACCTGCTGTAACGATGCAAAAAGTTTTTAGTTCAGTAAATGAAGAGCCCCTTAGCCTGCCGACGTTAGTGCCCGGTCCTAGTGTGAGAACCCAGCCACCACAAGCTACATCTGATACGGAGAACCTGCAACGACAGATTGTTATTCTGCAAACCCAGTTGGCAAACGCTCAACGTGCTTTAAGAGCAAATCAAAATTTAAATGTGCCAAGTGTTATTGGGCAAAATGCACCAGTCATCCAAAGCATTAGCAGTGGGCCTGAAGTCATGGTTGATCGCCGAAATCCAACGCCATATTCCTACGTTAGTCAGTCAGACCAGTTAATGACATCTCAGTCTCTTTTTATTTCCCCTGCTACAGTGCCCATGCCAGTACAACGCAAACTTTATGATCTGCCCGAATTTTGTGATACTCCCGAGGACTGGCCAATGTTCTTGTCCGCCCTTGAACATTCGATAGCCGCATATTCGTATAAAAATTTTGAAAATTGTTTGAGACTGCAAAACGCTCTGAAAGCTGAGGCCATAGAGTCTGTGAAGTCGTTGCTCATCCACCCAAATAATGTGCCAACAATTATAGAGCAATTAAAGCTGCAATATGGTCGCCCAGAGCTGCTTATTCGATGCCAATTGCAACAGATGAAGGAAGTTCAGCCTATACCTGAAAACGCGATCGATAAATCTGCCAATGGTCATCAACATTTGTCGAACCCAACTTTGATGGAGGAGTTAGTCCAGAAACTTCCAATGAGTAAATGTTTGGATTGGGCCCAGTTTACCTCAACTTTAGCTCAGTTGCCTGCTATTTTGGACTTTAGTACCTGGCTCCAACGTGTTGCAAATTTGGTAAGAAGTGTGCAAATAAGTAGTTCAAGTGGCAGTTAAAATGTTTTTATTGTATTGGTTGGCCCACATAAAATTTGTGACTGTAAAAAATTTTTAGAATTGAGTGTGCCTAATAGATGGAGTGAAGTGAAGAGATTGAAATTGTGCTTTTCGTGTCTCAGTGGTGGCCATTCAAATAAAGATTGTCGTCGGCGCAAACAGTGTCCCATGGAAAAGTGCCAAAGAAATCACAATAAATTATTGCACGAAATTAAGCCTAACGTACTAAGTCAAAGACCTGAAAATGTGTCCCCTACAGAAAGTGTGTCAACAGTCGAGCCAGTGCTTAGTTGTGTTTCCTGTGCTTGTGAAAAGAGTGATTTGCTATTCAGAGTGCTCCCAGTGGTTCTCTATGGACCAAATTGCGCTGTTGAAACTTATGCGCTACTAGATAAAGGTTCTTCAGTCACGATGGTGGATAGCTCTTTAGTGAGACAGCTTGAATTGGAAAGTCGACAAAGTAAATTGAATTTGAGTTGGTATGGTACAAGAACCAGTGGTCGATCTTCATATGAGCGGTGCTTTTAAGAAGAGGAAATATTCTTTGAAAAATGTGTATGGTGTCTCGAACTTGAAATTGCCTAGTCAGACTTTTAATGCAGATTTAATAAAGAATCGTGTTGTGCCTCTAAGCTCATATAAATGTGTGGCTCCAAAGGTACTAATTGGTTTAGACCATTGCCATTTAGGATTGCCCGATGAAATAGTTCCCTTGGAAGATGCTGATCCATATGCTGCCAATACGCCTCTTGGATGGATTGTTTTTGGAAACGTGAAAGAAGGTCGCCCTGGAAAACAAAGTTGTTGTTGACAACACAGTTGGATAACTTGAATAATTTGGTGGCAAGTTATTTTGAAACGGAAAATTTTGGCGTTAAGGCTCTACCGGTGATTGAGTCAAAAGATGATTTGCGAGCACGAGAGATATTGAGAGATTCGCCGAAAAGGGTTGCCGGAAGATGTGAATCCAGACTACTATGGTGTAATGATGACATAGTCCTGCCGGATAGCTATTCTACGGGCCTCAATCGATTTTTTGGACTGGAGAGAAAAATGAAAAATAATCCTGATTTTGGTATGGCCTATAAAAAATAATGAGTGAATATTTGAAAAAGAACTATGTACGCAAATTATCATTGAGTGAAGTTGATACAGTTCATCCGAGAACGTGGTACTTGCCCCACTTTGATGTTGCGAACCGTAATAAACCAGGTAAAATTCGTTTGAATTCGAAGTTGTTAAAAGGCCCTCAGCAGTACAAAACGTTGCCATCAGTTTTGTTAAATTTCAGAGTCGGTTCCCTAGCTATGTGTGGAGACATAAAGGAAATGTTTCATCAAGTTGTTGTTGCTGATGAAGACAGATGTTCGCAGAGGTTTTTGAGGCGAGATGATGGTAATGGTCCACCGGAAGTGTATGAAAAGCTTGTGATGACATTTGGAGCTGCCTGTTCGCCCTGTATTGCCCATTACGTGAAGGAAACAAATGCAATGGAATAAGAGATCATTTCCCTAGAGCCGTGAAGTCAATTCTGGATCATCATTACTTAGATAACTTTGTAGATAGTTTTGATAGCCCGTCAAAAGGTGGTTTTGAAATGCAGAATTTTACATCGAATTCATCAGAGGTGGTCGTGGCTCTAGAAGGCAGTTTAAATCATCAGATCAGTTTCTCAGGTGGCTTAAATGAGTTAGACGGTTCAACTGAAAAGGTACTTGGCATGTTATGGGATCCAAAAGACGACGCGTTCAAATTTGTTTTGAAATTCCATTGCGTGAATTTTGACGTCATCAGTGGTAAAAGGTGTCCCACAAAGCGTGAGTTGTTATGTGTCGTAATGTCCATTTTTGACCCAATTGGTTTTTTGTGGCATTTTATGATAACTGCCAAACTTTTGATGAGAGAAGTCTGGAGACATAGTGTGTTTTGGGACGAGATGTTACCCGCGCCATTACAAGTGATGTGGAATAATTAGCGCCAAGAACTAAGAAACGTTGTCCATGTAAAGGTTCCACGATTTTATTTTGGAAATGGTTTGCCCTTGGAGTTAAAGTTGCATGTTTTTGTTGATGTCAGTGGAGATGCTTTCGGTGCAGTGGCCTATTGGAGGTATACAACAGCTGGTGGACGAATAGAAGTGTCGTTTATATCTGCCAAGTCGAAATGAGCCCCATTGAAATATATGACCATTCCCAGATTAGAACTATAAGCCGCCGTTTTGGGGATCTGATTAATGGACACTATAATGAAGGAACATAAGTTTAAAGTTTCTCGCCGAATCTGTTGGAGTGATTCTACAACCGTCATCAGTTGGATTGGTTCTGAAAGTAGAAGATATAAACCGTTTGTTGCCCATCGAATTGCCGAAATACTTGATTCGACACGCCCAACTGATTGGAGATGGTTGCCTACAGATCTCAATGTTGCCGCTGATATTACGAGAGCTAAAAATTAAGTTGATTTTTCCATTGAAACACGTTGGTTCCAAGGGCCACAATTTTTATATGAAACCGAAGCTGATTGGCCGAATAAGAATTCTGAGTAACCTGAAGATTTATATGAAGAAGAACTGCGCCCCAAATTTGTCATGCTGGTTAGTACAAATTTAGTTATTGATTTCAATCGTTTTTCTTCATTTTAAACGAACGATGCCGAAAAGATGATAAATATAAAGGTACGAAATGCCTGTGTGCTGAAGAGTTAGGAGTTGCTGAAACTAATCTGTGTCGTCTGTCCGAAGAAGAGTGTTTCGCCCTTGAAATAAACATTTTAAAATATGGTGGTTCTTTAAAAAAGGAAAACGAGTTATTTTCGCTTTTGCCTTATTTTTATGAAAATAATTTACTTCGAGTGAGCGGTCGTATTGATGCTGCGAGTTGGTTGCCTTTAGATGCCAGGCACCCTATTATTTTGTCACCCTGTCACCGCTTTTCACAACTATTTGTTGCCCATGAGACATCAAAATTTTGAGGCTACCATAGGCGAAATAAGGAAAAGGTCCTGGATTCCACGACTACGAAAGCTGTTGAGTAAGACCACATCAAATTGCAACATTCGTAAGATTCGTCGTGCCGTTCCAGTGGCTCCATTTATGGGATCACTTCCAAGAGAAAAACTAACACCATAAGTCCGTCCATTTACTAATACTGGTGTGGACTATTTTGGCCCAATAAATGTAACTATTGATAGACGTCATGAAAAACGTTGGGTTGCACTGTTTACGTGTCTCACAGTTAGAGCAATACATCTAGAAGTGACTTATGATCTTTCGATTGATGCGTATATTTTGTGTATACGGAATTTTATAAATCGTCGCGGGACCTCGTTGAAAATTCGAAGAGACAACGGAAAGAATTTTGGTGGAGTTAACCAGGAGGACCAGCGATTTGACGAAGTTTTCGATCTGGTTAAAATTGAAGATGAGTTGTCCACAAAGGGCGTTGAATGGAAGTTTAATTGTCCACATAATTCGGCAGAAGGTGGTATATGGGAGCGAATGGTTCAATGAGTTAAAAGGGTTTTAAGAGTAACTTTAAAAGAAGTAGCCTCAAAAGAGCACACGTTACAAAGTTTTTTAATTGAAGCCGAAAACATCGTAAATTCTCGCCCATTGACGCCAAATCATTTCTTGTTGGGTTCTGCAAATACGGCTCAAACACCCGAAGGTATTGAAATTACAAAGCCAGTGGTATTGAAAAAGCAGTGGCGTATTGCTCGACAGTTAAGAGATTATTTCTGGAAAAGATGGATCGTGGAATATTTGCCCACACTTACAAGGCGGTCCAAATGGTGTGAATACACCAAGCCAGTGGCTCCGGGTGATCTCGTACTAATTTGTGATCCAGCTCCCGTCGAGAGTGGAAGAGAGGTTGTGTCATAAGTGTGTTTCCTGGCAGTGATGATGTAATACGAAGAGCAGATGTTCAAACAAGTAGTGTAACACTTAAACGCCCAGTTTTCAAACTATCAGTTCTTGATTTGGATGGTGAATCGTTGCCGATCCACGGAATTGGGAATGTCGCCAAATGACTCATAAGTTCATTATTTTGATTTATTTATTTAATTTGAATTAATTGTTAATTTAAATATTGTTTGTGAGCTACCTTAATGTTTATTGAAATGGTCTGATTTACCAATTGTATGATTAGTGTTGTCGTTGGGTTAATTGTCCGTTAGGATTTTTATATTGTTTGCATTCCTTTTTATCGTTATTTGTTTACGAACTAATAAGGATATTGTTTACGAACTAAACGCATCCTTTGTCCCTATAATATACTGCAGTTTATTTATTTGGAAATGAACTGTTGTAAAAGTACATAAAGAAACAGAAATTGTAGGCTCAGTAACTACTGACCCTAATTAGAAAATTTAGTTTATTGGGGATAAAGACTGCTGTAAGTTCTTTTATTTCTTTTAAAAGTTATTTGTAATAAGTTAATATTGTTACGCAAAAATAGTTGAAACGACCTAATATCGTTTCACAATAATAAAGATAATCAAAAGCTATAAATACAAAGACAATGCGTACACAAATACACACTAACACATACATCGAACTTAGTATAAGTAAACTAGCAACAACAAGCATGAGAGTAAAAGAGACGGACATATTAGCGAACGCAACAACAACCAAAGAGAACATAGTACATAAACATCGATGAAGTAGCTATAGAACTCCCGAGACGGCGCGAACACGAATCTTCGAGAACCATCATCAGACTGAAGGCGTTCGCATATAAAAGGGCAAGACAAGACTCACGGTATATTTATAGACGGTAGCCGTAACTGAACAGCTGCTGAGGTTTAAAATGTCAAAATGTTGTTTTTTTAGTGTTTGTTGTAGCCATTTTTATAAATTTTTTAACATTTTTCTTTCTATTGTTATTCGTCAGTCAGTGATTAATACACTTGGTCAGCTGTTTTTGACAGTAGGCATACTCTTTACAAAAACAAAATCCCTGTTGTTTTTGCATTGTTGTATTTATTGTACAGACGCTCCTACCTCTTATATAAATATGCCTTGACAAGACTGTTGCTTATAAAAAGGTTATAAGCAGAGAAGAGTATCGAAGGAGCACATACTGTTATAGTTATTGTTGTGTATTTTGTATAAGTTTGGACAGTGGCACATAAAAATAGAGTAAATAATAAAGAGTTTCATTAAAATAAACACAGATTTGTTTTTACTTGGTCTACAATAAACGAACTCATACATAAACGTTTTTAAAAAGGTAAAAACGTAACAAAATTTTTTATTAGAAATAAACGGTGGTTCAAATAAATTCTTCATAATTAAAACAAATTTTGGTTCGCTTATTAGGGACTAGTTAAATTCGCTATCCTCAACATATAGGCTCAGGTCGCAGCCAGCGACAATACATCTTTATAGAATAATCTATCAAAAAAAAATTTCTAAGCCCCCTGGATTCAAAATGGTTTTTATTTTTGGAATTTGATTTTAAGAACTTACATATGATTCTGGATCTGCAGAAATTAGGCTGTTTACTCTATCTCGGTCTTCAACATTTAAAATAGGAAAATCGAAATCTTTTTGTAGTGGTAGTAGTAATTAACATTATTTAAAAATTTTATTGTATTAGTACTTAAAATACAAAACATTCTAACTCTTTACAAATGTTAATAACAATATTTAAAAAATTAACCATAAATTTTTAGGTTTAAATTTACTTGATCCTTTTCCAATTTATCAATCAAAGAATCAGGCAATTCAAGATCTTCTTTGTTACACCTAAATCTATTAAATGCATCACATCAAGTGGAAATTGAGTGATCATCTTAACGTTAAGTTTCTCAAAAACGGTTTTTTCATTCTTCATATTCCGAATTTTTCCGGGTATAAAAGGCCTTATCTTTACGTTTAGCTCCAACACTATCACTATAAACAGAAATATTGGAAATTCGTCTGCCTGTTTGGACACATTTTGAGCAACATTTGAAGGCATTATGACCCACAGTACCGCAAAGAAATGTATACGCCGGCGAGTCACATACAATTGACCGTATTTTAATTTTCACTGTTTTATCAATTACAACAAATCCATTTTCTTGAAGGTCTGACATTTCAGTAAAAAATCGTGCAAATATTGATTCACATTTTGTGGTTTCTTATCTCCTAAATATGAACCCATTAAAAACACTTGAAACCTTGGAAAATTGTATATAAAACCTAAAATGGGACACAAGCCTTTCTTGGAGCTTTTAAAAAGAGGTAAACCGTCAATATCGATGTCTAAAAACAATTCATTATAATACATAATTTCAGTTTTTTGAACTACAAATATTGTTTTACACCCAAATGGAAATATCGTCCTGGATTAACACTTCGCACCATAATTTCATTTTTTTAATCAAACTGTTGGTTAAAGTGGGTACATAAATATTTACAAATTTAAAAATTTTCAATAAATCATCATCATCATCGACGACTTCAATAATATTTTCTACATTATTGTTGTTAACATTTAAATTAATATCAAAGTTGTCTTTATTTATAAACTTCTTCTTTTTTTCTTTTTCAGCCAATCGCTTTCAATTTCGAGACGAAAAACCTTCCATTTTTTAATAATTTGACCTTTTATTAAATCACTCCACTTATGAACTTGATAAAATCAACTTTAAACTGAAAAGAAACATAAATTTTGTTTCTCATTTATTTCACGTAAACAAAAACAAACGGGTCTTTATTATTCTTCTTTAAATATGAACAAAATATAACATAAGAATAACAACTAAATCTCTGCTTAAATCGTAAGCGAAGATGCAATTAGTGTAGATAATATGTTCGATTACGCATAGATTATACTCTAAGTACTTGGAGCGCTCGCATAGAATATCATACTCACATCATCGCATATTGTCTAAGTACTTAGTTTTATTTACCGCTAGGATATTAATACATCACTCTCTTAGGGCCATTATTATAACTTACCTTTAACTAAAGGAAGGATTTTAACGGAAAGATAAATTGTTTTTCATTATTACGAGTACCCAATAAGATTGAAGTGAGCGTTAAGCTGAAGGGAAGAGCATCCTACCTTTAACATTTAAAGGTCACTTTATGTTTAAACTTGCTATATCATATACTATTTTCATGACAATTTCAAATTTAAACAAAATGAGCACATACAACAACCACTGCGTTAAAAACATACTTCTTTAATTGAGCAGTTTTATCGACATTGCTCCGACACTGCCATATTTTTAAAAAAGTTAATTTTGTTTTATCTGTAAGTTGTAATAACCAAAATAAGTTAAAGGTAACTTCGCCGTTCACTTTAGCTAAAGGTACCTTAGCTAACGCCACCTTTAACGGTAGGTTGTAATAATGGCCCTTAGTCATACATAAGAGAAGTGTGTTTGATTTACTAAATTCCCGTTTGAGAATTCAATTGCAATTTCCCTTGATTTATAACAAATCTCTTTGTTACAAAATTCCAAGAAGAGAATAGCGGAATACTTAAATTTAAAACAACAAAAAAGAAGCGAACAAGGAATATACACAAGGACAAAACACCATATAGAGAATTAAAGGAATCAACCAAAAATTTTAAATATTTATAATAAATAAATATGTTAGTAAAATACATAAATATTCATCCCACTTATCTTTGTTTTAAATTCCAAAAACAAATTTAAAAAATATATGAATGATTTATTACCCTTACACCTCTGCCTTCCACTTTAGATAAAACATACAGTCCATTATGAAGATAACAAACATACATTACAAAATAACCCTTGAAGGCCCACACAAATATATTGCAAAATTAAATTAAGTTTTAATAATAAATTATTTTTGAAAATTTTTATCAATATATTTAAAACTCAATAATGAAAGAAAAATATTTGAAAATATTTTTAAAATTTTATAATAAAAACAATTCATAAAAATTTGGAAAAATTTTTTTTATTACAAATCTAAAATAATTTAATCTCAATACAATTAGTTAATTAATATGCGAAATGCATAGTGAAATGAATTAACTTTCACGTCCCATTCCCAAATTCACACTGCAGTTTTATTCGAAATTCACATGGCAATTTTTTAACATCTCCAATTCAATTCTATATTCTATTTTTTAACTTTTTAAACTAGATAACAGGTATGTAGTGCTATTCCCATATAGCCCCTAACCTCAATTCATAGAATATAGAAAAGAATTTTTTATACTTCAAATTAGCAGTTAGAGTTTTTTTAACTTTTTTTTACACTAGATAACAGGTATCTAGTACTACTCCCCAGTAGCCCAAATCCCCTAAGTGTTAACTTCTCCTGGATGACAATATCCAGTACTACCCGCTAATATATTCGTATTATCATTAAATTTGGTGAATATCAGTTCTAGCTCTACTTCACAAATATATATTTTGTTAGCAGTTCTAACTCTACTTATCAGTAACCCAATCTCTCAAATTCTAAACGGTATCACATATACGAATATAATATTTAAACCCCTACACATTTTGTTTGTATCATTTAAATTTTCACTTCTCTATTAACAAAACGCCCACCTCATCTCTTAGCGAACTAAACGGCTCTCCAAGGGAGAGTTTTATATTCATTGCGATCAGTTGATCCAATTTTGCCAACGATTCCGACAACTTCTCACAGACAAACAATCAGAATTTGTTCTGGAAGCCAAGTCTCGATATGGACAAAACTCGATAGTGCCTATGAAAAAGTAATGTTGTTGACCTTTAAGCTGTCCCATAGTGCCCAATATGCTTTTGTAATAGGATCTTCTGCGGATATCTCATTTCTTGTAGGTCTTTTGTCCTCCTCCTTGGTTGCTATTATCTTCGCCAATATTGGGGTCACTCCTTTGTGCTTGGGACCAGTCTTCGTTGGCATCATTCACGGATATCGACGATAGATTCCTTTTTCTCAGCTTTCACGCAATGTTTACACTCCAAATTACAAGGTCGACGTGAAAGAAAATCAGCATTCCCATGTTTTATGCTTCTTCTGTGTTCAATGCTGAAGTCGTAAGTCTGGAGGCGCTCCATCCAACGTGCTAACTGTCCTTCAGGGTTCTTAAATTGCAGCAGCCATCTCAAAGCAGAATGATCAGTCCTTAGCAGGAAACGTTGACCATACAGGTACTTATGATGATGTTTTATGCACTCCAGCACTGCAAGTAGCTCCCGTCGAGTCACACAATTGTTTCGTTCAGGCTTTGACAGTGTGCGAATATAGTAGCCTACAACTTTCTCTGTCCCATTGATCACTTGGGAAAGTACATATATCCGCTAGCGTCACTGTCTAAGATGAATTTCTCTCCTGGGACTAGATACGCCAAAACTGATGCAGCACACAATAGATCTTTTAGTGTCTGGAACGCCTTTTCTTGTAACTCACCCCATTGATACGTTTTCGATTTCTTGGTGAGCTCATGCAAGCTTTTTGGCTTTATTTCTGTCTGGAGCTGCTAAGCCTGCTACCCAGTTCTCCACACTTACACTAAATTCCTCTCGGTCCTTGGTTGACATTTCGGCAGTTTGTGACGATTGTTCTCTGTTTATTACCGCCTCTACAGATGACTTTTTCATTGCCTGATAGATTCAGCACTCTCACCGGGACTATTCTCTGCTCTATTGATTTGACGACGGTCTTTGCAGTTATTAAATCCGTCTGTATTTCGGCTGGTTCCACGACCCACAAGCGGTTTTCCTCACAATCTCCCTCCATACGCGCCCATATCAAGGATTCACTCTGAGGTGATAGTTTGAGTGATTAGACTGCAACTATCCTTCTGACGCGCACTTGATGCTTATATCCGACGTCGAGAGGTATCTCCACATTTCGCCAACTCATTATCTGTTGTCCTATATTTAAATTGATACCATGAGCTATCATAAAGTCGGCATCAATGATAACCTCGTCCACAATATCAGCAACAATAAAGACCTGACTTACACTAATGTTGCCTATCGTTACCTTTGCCTCTATTTTCCCGTGAACGGTGGCAGACTCTCCAGTAGCTGTCCGAAGCTTTACAGTGCTAAGTGCCTCACACTTCCCCTTCACGACATCTGGTCTGATGATAGACTGCGTAGCACCGGTGTCTATAGTGAGGATGTGTCGTCTGCTGTTTATATACCCCCACGCCGTAAGATTGTTGTTGTTCTGTTGCATCACTGATATTGAGATTGTGGGGCCCTCGCTTGTGGGAGCCAACACTTGCCCCTCAGTGCTACCTCGTTTTAGTTTAACGGGGACTCTTGTGAAGATGGTTGGGAGTATAGTGACATCACTTATATATTATAGTCACTGTTAGTCTAAGTAGTTTATTCGTTAAGTTAGTTTTATTCGTTAAGTTTTAGGTATATAAATAGAAATCAAATATTAATAAAAGTAGTTCAATTGTGACAATAAAACTTCTAATTTATTACATGGCGATCCTGCCAAAATAAAAACTTTGGGAAAAAACAGGATTACAAAATTTAAAAAGGACTAAAAAAAACAGAAAAAAGGACATTAATAAAAAAAGGATATTCTAAACAAAATATTTTGAAAAAAAAGAACATTTAAAAAAAAAATGCGAAAAAAAAGAAAAGTATTTTTTAAAAAAAAGGACATGTGAAAAAAAAAGAAAAATATTTTTAAAAAAAAGGACATGTGAAAAAAAAGAAAAATATTTTTTTAAAAAAAAGGACGTGAAAAAAAGACAAATATTTAAAAAAAGCAATTATTTTTGCATTTTGCACTTTTGCGAAAGGATTAAAATCGTATGCGGTAAAATTTAGAAGAGGTACAAACCAAAACTCCAAGAAATAAATTCAAAGCGTTCCCTATTTTGGATTATTAGTGTAAAAGAAAACAATTAGTTTGTTTTTTTGTAAAAAAAAGAACAATCAGAAAAAAAATTTTTAAAAAAATAGACACAAGTCTTAAAAAATATAATACTGAAGATAAAATAACAACATTTCGTTTTCTATATGAACTATAAAATAGAGACAAATGTATTAATAAAAATATTCGAAGTTTCGAAAAAATTTGAAAAAAAGTGAAAGGAGACGACTATAAAAAAATAAAAAGAAGAGAATTACTAAATTTTAAAAAAAGAAGTATGAATAAAATATGTGTGTAAATATAAACTACAAAAGAAAAAAAAAACAATGTGTAATTATTGTTAGAGGGAAAATTTTCTAATAAAAAAGAAATAGAAAACTTTTGAAAAACAAAGTCGAATCATTCAGACCATGACCCAACAATGTCAACCCTGTCAATTGGTAAATAAAATATATATAAAAAGGAAAGTTATAATAAACTTGATAAAAAAAATGAAGAATAAAGTATAAAATGACAATGTGATGTGATATAGACTTAAAAATAAACAAAATGAAAATGATTTAAGCAAAACAAACAATATAAAGAAAAAAAACTGAAATGAATTTTCAAAAAAAAAAAAAAAAAATAAGGAATAAGGAATGAATAGACGAATTAAAGAATAATGATAATGATCAAGTACTATTTATTACCCGATCTACGTCAAAAGGACAAAATAATGGAAAAATTAAATTAACCAATCTTTCAATAAAAAAAAAAAATTCAAGATAAATTTTCTCAGGAATTCAGTAAGAATATTCCAAAAATTAGAACCGAAATAATTGATCAGAATAATTATAAAAAACTATGTATAAATATTTATAAAAAATTTAAAAAAAACTGCTATCTGTTGAATTCGAAATTGTTAACGAAACAGTTAGTTTAGACAATATGCTTTCGAGGTTACAAACTGAAGCTGACAATGGAAAAATTTATAGAGTAGTATGACCAAAAAATGATGTAATTTTTACAATTTTCCCAATACAGGAATTTAAAAACCATGGTGTAAAGATATTGAACCGTTTGAAATAATAACAGAAGAAGATAAAAAACAGAAATTTATGGAAATTTACCAAAATATAGAATCAATTGACAATTATAAAACAAAAATTAAACACAAATAATATGGTTGATATTAGCAAGAATTTTAATAGAAAAATAAAAAATAAAAGTTTTTATGACAAACATTCTAACCTATTGAATTAAAATTGATGATAATGTTTTGTTGAAAACAGAACCTTTTGATAAATTTAACAATATTTATGATGGTCCTATTTTGTAAAAAATATAAATGATGTTAATATTACAATTTGTAACAATAAAATAAATGAGAAAAAACTGTTCATAAGAACAGATTGCGAAAAATGTAAAAAAAATTTTAAAAATGTATATTAATTAAATTTAAAAATAATTTATAATTTTATTTTTTTTTTTCTAAAAGAGAAGGAAACTGTAAATGTATGGATTTAAATTTTGTTTTAAAAAATATAAATTAATCTAATAATTGTACTTACTTTAGTTTTAAAAAATGTAGCGAACTATATAACTTTTTATATTATTTTATATATTTATATTATATATTATTTCACATATGTCACATATTTCAAATTAAATTTAAATATTATTTTTATTTACAAAAGTGATACCAATTAATTTGTAATTACTTTTCATAATTGTTAATTTTTGTATACATAACACATATAACTCTGGGTGATGGAATTATATCACATGTAAACTTGATTATCACCTATTCCCTTTTATGCTTTGTCCTTTTGAAACTAAGCTTACTTAATGTTAAGTGAAATTTGATTTTAATAAATTATTACTTGGCCAGCACTCAAGCTGTTAACATCTATTATAAAAAATAAAACAGCTTATCCCTTGCGGACTCTTTAAGACCCTAGGTGAAGTTGTTTGGTTGAGGACTTAAGCTGACCTTTCGGACTCTTACGGCCCAGCCTATAAAAGTACATAACCTTAAAATTAAACTTAGCACCTCGCTACATTGGCGCCCAACGTTAATTAAATTTAGCAGAATAAAATAAAATTTTATCTGAACACCACACACGTGTCGTTATACCAGATATCATAAGCTTACATTTTGCTAAGCATCATCTTGCTGTAGTTACTATTTCATACACGGCTGCACGAGATCACGTTTAATAATCTAACAAATTTCTGAAAGTTAAAAAAGAAAATGCCGAGAAAAAAGTCAAATTCGCAAAAAACAAACAACTCAATGAAACATCAAAGTGATCCTTTATTGGCTAGTAGTCCTAGTGCTTCTGTTTCATCTATACCAAATACGTACCCAAATGTTTTACAGAATCCTCAGTTTGTTAGCCTTACGCAAAGTCAGTTTTCAGACCTTTTAGGAAATATATCTGCTAGAAGAGAAAGCAATACAACTTTTAGTTCTTGTAGCGCAAGATTTAATGGTGATCGTAACACTACTAAGGTAGACGACTTTATCGCCACTATTCTTGTTTTTAAAGAAGCTGAAAATGTATCGGACTCAGTCGCTCTTTTAAGTTTGCCTCTTCTTCTGGAAGGATATGCATCAACCTGGTGGCAGGGAGTTAAGAACGAAGCCAAAACTTTTAATAATGCTGTAGAGCTTTTAAGAAATGCCTTTTCCCCTCCAAAACCTGATTGGAGAATTTTTTCGGAAATCTTTCAGGATAAACAAAAGCTGAATGAATCAACGGATGCGTTTATTTGTAGAAAGAGAAGTTTGTTTGCACAGCTAAAGAATAAAATTCTTGAAAAGACTACAATAAATATGATTTTTTCGCAGATAAATGTTCACATAAGAGAAAGGATTAATAGAGAAAATATAGAATCTTTCCAAGATTTGCTCCGTGAAGCAAGGGAAATTGAGTTAACTTTTCATGAAAATAATGAATCTTTGAGAAATAAAGAACATAACGAAAAATCAAATATTCGATGCACATTTTGCCGAAAAAAAAACCATTCCTCTGATGTTTGTTATAAAAGAATTGAACAGGAAGCAAAAGGTAAAATAGAAGAAGTTAAATTGAATTGTTATGGATGTGGGGCCTCTGGATATTACAGATCCAATTGCCCAACGTGCAATAACAAAACAAATCTAAATGCAGAGGGTCCAAAGAAAATAGATTTTAATAGTATCCACAAGACAATAGTTGGTAGAAATGTCCCAACGGTTAATATAAACGTGAATGGTTTAGATGGAATTGCATATATGGATACAGCTGCTAGAACAAGCGTTGCAGGATATTATCTTTTCCAAAAACTTAAGGAAAAGGGACTTGTTTTTCAAGAAGTTATGGCAGAAATAACTTTAGCAGATGGGAGTGTATCCAAAAACAAAGTACTGTCAACAATTGCAAATATAATTATTGGAAATCGTCTTAAACGTATAAGATTCATTTGTTTGCCTAAGGAACGAGATAATAGCACTTTATTGGGAATAGATTTTTTGGAGCAAATTGGAATCGTGATGGATTTAGCGCAAAGAACTTGGTACTTCAAAGATGAACCACAAAATATTTTCGAATTTAAAAATCAACCATCAAAAATAATAGACAAAGTGTCCATAGCCCAGACTACTATCATTGAATCTCCCAGTACACGAAAACCCAGAAAGGCCATAGATGATTTTTTAGATTGGTTTGTAGAAATTAATAAAACTCCAAACAGGACTTCTCCAATGAAAAACACATTCTCTCCAGAAGGTATTAATAAAATATTTACAAACTGCTTACCGGAAACATATGAAAACCCAGTAGCATCAGATTTGTTTCCACCGCTAAAGAAAGTAAAATCTAACGAGGAATCGCCAACAATCCCTTATTTTGAACTAAATGCTATAGATTTCTAGCTTAGAAATAATGAAGCCCCAAATTTGTCACAAGAACAGAGAGAAAAACTAAATAATCTTTTAGAATCAAATAATGAAATTTTTGATAATATTCCAGAACCAATACGTGGTTTTGAACACACCATTAACACAGGAAATCATAAACCGATAGCAGTTGCTCCTTATCGCCGGTCTCCAGCCATGAGAATAAAACTTCGTCAAGAGCTAGACGATATGCTTGAAAAAAAGATAATCGAAGAAACGGAGTCCCCATGGGCTTTTCCAGTTGTTTTAATTCCCAAAAACGAAGGTAACATTAGTTTGTGTGTAGACTACAGACGTCTCAATGCCATAACTGTAACAGATACTTATCCATTGCCAAGAATAGACGATGTGCTACACGCGGCTAAAACTACACCTTTTATGACTACCTTAGATTTAAAATCAGGATATTGGCAGATACAAGTTGCTGAAAAAG
This sequence comes from Sarcophaga peregrina, assembly GCA_014635995.1. Lineage (NCBI taxonomy): Eukaryota > Metazoa > Arthropoda > Insecta > Diptera > Sarcophagidae > Sarcophaga > Sarcophaga peregrina. The sequence goes on from CM025789.1 coordinate 88,736,993, forward strand.
ATAAACCAAAAACGGCGTTTATTTTCGTTTCGTTTGGTATTTTCGTTTTTAATCGTATGCCTTTCGGTTTAAAAATGCGCCAGCAACTTTCCAACGTATTATTGATAAATTCCGATTGAGCTTGCCTCAAGTCCTTATAATTGCATATTTAGACGTTTGTTCAAAAAATTTTGAAACGCATTTAGTTGACCTTAAACTTGTATTTGAAAAGTTAAAAACCCTTGGATTTCATTTAAATAGAGAAAAATGCTTCTTTTGTAAACCTGAAGTTAAATACTTAGGACACATTTTAACACAAAGTAGACTTAAGGTTGATCCTGAAAAGACAGAAGCAATTCTCAAACGACCGGAACCAAAAAATTTAAAGCAACTAATGAGCTTCCTGCAAACTTGTTCTTGGTTCCGTCGTTTTATTCCGAATTTTGCAGAAATTTCTAAGCCTTTGTCTAATTTAACCAAGAAAAATGCAACTTGGAAGTGGTCAAAAAAGGAACAATTGGCATTCGATAGCTTAAAAAAGTTACTAACCTCACCACCTATTCTACAACAAGTAAAAGAGAATGGAAAATTCAGTATAAGAACCGATGCTAGTAATTATGCCTTAGGAGCTGTTTTGCTGCAGGGGGAGAACTATGAGGAAAAACCAATTGAATATGCAAGTCGATTATTACTTCCTTCTGAGTGTAACTATTCTACTACTGAAAGAGAAGCCTTGGCAGTGGTATGGGCAATACAAAAATTTAGAGGATATATTGAAGGCGCAGAAATAAATGTGCTTACTGATCATCAACCACTTAGATGGTTATTCACACTACAGTCACCCACAGGAAGACTAGCGCGTTGGTCTTTATTGCTCCAAAGCTACAATCTGCACTTTTCGTATACTCCTGGCAAACAAAACGTCATTGCTGACACTTTACCCAGACCACCATGCTCGAATAATGATTGTATAGAAGAGTGTACATGTTATCACATAGATATCCCTAAGAAAGGTTCTGAAGATTTTCGTAGGGCGCAGCTTGAGGATGAAGAAATAAGTAAAATAATAAAATCATTTGAAAACGATGATGGAAACATAACCCGATATATCAATAGAGGATATATTATGATTGACGGAATTTTGTATTGATGTTGCTCGGAAAAAGATTCGGAAAACGGCCAAATTCTTTTACCGAAATCTCTCCGAAAAGATATCTTATTTAAATTTCATGATGATAAAACGGCCGGACACTATGGTATAGACAAAACAATAAGTCGTATCACGAGACTATTTTATTGGCCTGGGATAAGAAGTGACATTGAAAAGTATGTTAAGTCTTGTAGTGAATGCAGAAAATATAAACCATTCAATTTGAAACCAATTGGACTGCTACAGACAGTAAGCAAAAATAAACGCTTCGAAATAATTGAGGTAGATTTGTTTGGGTCCTTGCCAAAAACAAAAGATGGTTACCAATGGGTCTTAATAGTTGAAGACTTATGCAGTCGCTGGATTGAACTGTTTCCACTAAGAGAAGCTTCTGCTGAAAACTACGCAAAAACCTTACTAAATGAAGTATTCCTTAGATATGGCATTCCTAGAAAAATTCATACAGACAATGGTGTTCAATTTATATCCGCAATAATGCATTATTTAACATTTTGTTTGGGTATACAGCAATCGTTTACTCCGATATACCATCCAGAATCAAATCCTGTTGAAAGGAAAAACAGATATTTAAAAACACAACTGTCGATTTACGTAAAGACAGAGCACACTAAATAGAATTTAGTGCTGCCATCAGTAAGGTTCGCTATGAATACGGCCTAATGTGATAGCACCGGATATACACCCGCATACCTTACGTTTGGAAGAGAGATGAGAACGCCAACAGAGATAACATATGATTTTAAGGCAATTGTAACAGCCGAATATTTCATACCGCAAATCACGTCTAGCAAGCATTTTAAAATTAGCCAATGAAGGTCAAGAGCAAATGCAAGATTTAAACCGCAAAATTTACTCCTCGTCGTGATGGACCATATATCGTAATAGCTATAAAAGGAGCATCATGCTACACAATAGTTAAAGAAGAGAACCCTGAAACACCAATAGCGACACATCATGTATCAGCACTGATCCCGTATGAAGGCACATCTAGTAGACCTATTTATCCTTTGGGGAAATAGGTCGTCCTAAAAATAACGAAATCAACACTACAAACAATATCTGTTACCAAATGCCAGACAATGATGATCCAGTAGAAACAAATACACAACGTAGAAGATCAGCACGTTTACAAAATAAGCAGACTAGTTATTGAAAGAAGATGTTAAGGTCTTGTTGCACAATCGGGACGATATAATGCAACAGAGGTGGAGGTTGTAGCGGACTATATAACTTTTTATATTTATATTATTTTATATATTTATCTTATACTATATATATTTTTTCACATATTTCAAATTAAATTTAAATATTATTTTTATTTGCAAAAGTGATACCAATTAATTTGTAATTACTTTTCATAATTGTTAACTTTTGTATACATAATACATATAACTCTGGGTGATGGAATTATATCACATGTAAACTTGATTATCACCTATTCCCTTTTATGCTTTGTCCTTTTGAAACTAAGCTTACTTAATGTTAAGTGAAATTTGATTTTAATAAATTATTACTTGGCCAGCATTCAAGCTGGTAACATCTATTATAAAAAATAAAACAGCTTATCCCTTGCGGACTCTTTAAGACCCTTGGTGAAGTTGTTTGGTTGAGGACTTAAGCTGACCTTTGGGACTCTTAAGGCCCAGCCTATAAAAGTACATAACCTTAAAATTAAACTTAGCACCTCGCTACAAAAATATAAATTAATCTAATAATTGTATTTAATCTTAAGTATAGTTTTAAATTTAGTAATAAGATAGTTTTAAAAATATATAATTATAAATTATTTTTTTTTATGAAAAGGGAGGTATAGTGCCATCACTTATATATTATAGTCACTGTTAGTCTATGTAGTTTATTCGTTAAGTTAGTTTTATTCGTTAAGTTTTAGGTATATAAATAGAAATAAAATATTAATAAAAGTAGTTCAATTGTGACAAAAAAACATAAAGCTTCTAATTTATTACAGGGGTTCGCCCGTTTATTATTCCTTGGTGGTGAGACGGATCAGCATCTTTTACGTGGCGCTTTGCAGTTTCTTTGGAAATGACTGCTCTTTCCGCAGTTGAAGCATTTAAGTTTAGCCTTTTGCCCGTTTTCTTCCAAGGCTAGCTTCACCATCTCCTTAACTTTAGCTAAAAGGCATTCATCTTCCTCCACTACTTTCATTTTTCGTACTTTGCTAACTGGTGGTCCCGAAATTGCGCGAGCGGTCTCTTGAGCTAGTGCGAATGCCACGGTCTCTGCAAAAGTTGTCTTCTGCGTAGAACATACCGCTAGTTTAATATCAGGGTCGCGTAAACCATTCACAAACGCCTCGGACTTAATGTTGTTTATCAGCTGGTGGTTTTCTCCAGGGTATGTAAGCTGCACCTGCCTCTCAACCTCCATTGCAAAGGCTTGTAATGACTCGTTTGTCTTTTGCGCCCGGCATCTTAACTCCATTCGATACAGTTTTCGTTTATGCTCGGCGCCAAATTTACTCTTTAACGCCACCATTAAGTCTTTATAGTTATTTTTGCAGCTGGCTGGCATATTTTCTAGGATCTGAGCTGCGACATCTTTTAACGACAAAATTAGTTTCAAGACCTTCTCACCATTACCCCATCCGTTTCTGCTGGCTACTAATTAAAATTGGAATTTGAACGCGGATAGGAGTGAGTTACCATCAAAGCAAGGCGGTCTTATCCAGCTGGTACTTTCTGACACGACTGGTTCTGGTCGCTGGCTCTGTAGGTTAATTATCTTTTCCTCCATCATTACGAGTTTTCCGTCGACGGTCCTTCCCAAATCGTTTACTTTTGTGTCAACGGTCTTTTCCAAATCTGCCACCTTTTCCTCGATACTGGTAATTTCTTTGCTGAATGACTCGCGAATTTCCTGCAGCTTCTCTGTTGTCGCTTCAAACAGCTTTTGGTTTGCTGCATGCATTTTTCTTATCATTTCTTCGGATTTGATGTCGATGCCCTGAAGCTGAATTTGTTCTCTTAACCGCCTCTGCAGTTCATTCTTTGTGCCCGCTGTTGGCAGTTCTAGTTTAGCCAACTCCCGTTTAAGTCATTCCACTCTTAATTCGCAGATCTTCATTTTATTTATTTATTTATTAATTTTTTTTTTACTTTTGGATTTTGCAATCCCACTTCTGACACCAATTGTTACGTTCTTGCCTTTTTAAAAACGTTTTTATATGAGTTCGTTAATTGCAAACCAAGTAAAAACAAATATGTGTTTTATTTCAATGAAACTCTCTTTATTATTCACACTTCTTTTATATGCCACTGTTCAAACTTAACCGATACAACGTACACAATAGTAACTACAACAACTTATTGTTTGTTCGATATTATTCACACACTATTCGCTATACTGTTCACAGCGGATATCTTCGAACCACGACTTTTACTTCATACGCAACTGCACGCAAGGCTGACTGATTGTCTGCTTTCTCTTGCCCTTTTATATGCGAACGCCTTCAGTCTGATGATGGTTCTCGAAGTAGAAGATTCGTGTTCGCGCCTTCTCGGGAGTTCTATAGCTACTTCATCGATGTTTATGTACTATGTTCTCTTTGGTTGTTGTTGCGTTCGCTTATTTGCCCGTCTCTTTTTCTCTCATGCTTGTTGCAGCAGGTTTACTTGTAATAAGTTCGATGTATGTGTTAGTGTGTATTCCCTGTAGTAAATAAAGTAGTCGGTTGACAAAAACGCAAATTATAAGTTAACTATTTTGTAATTGGTAGGATAATGGCACCACTTTCCCTAATTGCTGACCTAATTGAAATTAAAATCCCAGCCCAACTGAATTCAAACGCTACAGGAGCCTACGCTAGTACGTTCGTATACTCCAACACGAAAGCTATCCATTTGGAACTATGCTCTGCCGCTTTCTCCCAATCCAAAACCGCATTCTCTCATTTCGTTGAGAGGCGTGGACTACCCCAAAGGGTAGTAATTAATAATGATCGTAATTTTCTCAAAGCACTCGAACGTGAACTGAATGTGTTGGTGAAGTCAGCAGCCCAGGATATGGCTCGGAAATACATCACATATGAATGGAAATATATTGCCCCTCGTGCTCCATCCGACAGGAATGTGCGTACGGCGAATACTCCCATGTCGTTATGTTAACTCACCTTCAAATTCTCTATACTATTTGTTTTATTTTTTCTCAAACTAATAATATTTCTCAACTTTAACTCAATCTCACACAAATTTCAGCTTTCTCTCTCAACCTTCACTAACATTCATAATTTCTCCCTTAGAACTAATCGCAAAGTAATAATCATCCGTCGGAACCCCAATAGACGTCGCGTAGGCAAGGATCGTCACCCAAGATTTCGACCAGATCCGGAGATTTACGAATGTAAATTATGCCTGAAATTTCATGCATTAAAGTTTTGCCATCGATTCTTAAAATTCCATAAAATGCAGGCAACCGTTGATAAGCATCGCTACTGTCAAAACTGTCTGGCTAGGACCCACGACCTACGAGGCTGTACCTCAATGGATATGTGCAAAATATACGATACGTTCCACTACACATTGCTTCATCCAACCCCTGAAAATACCAAAAGAAATGAAGCAGTTCAACGAAAAGCGTTTGAAAAGAGTAAAAAAAATGAAGCAGTTCAACGAAAAACGTTGGTAAAGAGGAAAAGAAATAAAGCAATTCAATGAAAGACGTCAACAAATAAAGCATCATCATCGACTTTGCCCACAACTCCAGATGCCAATATAATTGCACAAGACATAAAGTCATTGGCACAAGTATTGTGTACCACATCTCCGGGCGAGAGGGCATCTTGCGTTCAACTCCAGCCCCGGCGATATGTTCAAACGAGGTTTGAACACATAAAACCCTATAGGCATTCCAAATATAATAACAGCACTTCCATCCATTAAAAGAATGTCTCCAACATTCCAGTAAACAATGCAAAGGGAATGCCTGTGCAATTTACTGCTAATCCCAATTGTTTAGGAAGAGCAGATGTCAGATGGAAGACGAAAATACAATCAGCAATCACTTCATTTCTTACTTTCAAGAACTTCACCTCTTACTTTCCAACAAACAAAAGTGTTCTTCAAGTGCTCGTGTAAATAAATAAATATATAAAAAGAATATACCAAAGAAAATCTACATTCAACTCTATAACAAATTAAAACAAATTATATTTTCCCAAAATGTTAAATTATTAATGTTTACCTAGTGTTATATTAAATTAATATTTTACTTACTTAAATTTCTAACGGATTATACTTACCTGGATCACCTATATTAAAATTATACTTACCTGTATTACCTATCTGAAATTATACTCACCTAAATTGTGCCCATAGTGAAACATTGATATTATACAAATACATAGATTATAATTGTACAATTGGAGAAAAAACCCAGAAAGAGATTTAAAGGAGATTTATAAACAAATTTTAAACATTTATTTTAATTATAATTTGTCCTTTGATTATAATTGTTTCTATTCTGTGTCCGATTTTGTGTAAATGTTACGTCTTCTTTAGCCCTAAATTTTCTGTATTCCGGTCTAATACAACTATCATCGAATCTTTGAATAGTCAAAATTTTCAATATGTCCTTAATGTTCGTTTTTCATAAATTTTGTCCAACTATATTCCCTGTGTCATTTCCTTTACAGTATTTACCCGTAAACTATCCATATTCGAGAGGTCTTTGTAGTGGTTATTCCTGTAGTAAACAGTCAGTTCATCCGCTTTATATTTTGAACTTCAACAATTAATTTGCTTACCGAATTTACTCTTAAGTTGGCTATCATTTTGTAGATTTGGTGCGGTTCAACACTCGACCTGTACCTTAGTTTTAGTGTTTCCTTAATCAGCTGACAATTATCTGGTTCCGGAACATTTATTATAGCATCCTTGGCCTGACCTTGAATTGTTCGGTAAAAGATGGTTCTTACTGCCTTTTGCTTTCGTGTCTTCATTCTATTTTCCCTTAAGCTTCTATCCTGGCCTTGCTGCTCTTGTAATTCGATATACGATTGGCTCATGCTTTCTAGTTGTTGCAGTAGTCTGGACAGCTCCTCCACTAGGTTCACAGGGGGCATTTTCTCTTGTTTCTGTTCCATTCTTCTCTGATCAAAAGCCTTTTGTAGTTGGCTAGTCGTTGTATCGGCTAGCTCCATGTTGACTGACAGTCACTTTACTAGAGTTGTTTTTCGATTTTTTTTTTCGTTTTCCTTTAATGTTCACCGTGGTATCGATTTCAGAATTTTATTGTTTTCACTTTTATTGTTGATTTTATTCTTTATTAAATGTTCAATGCACGGTTTTTGATGTTTACTTCACTGTGGTGTCGATTTTAGAATTTGATCGTTTTCACTGTTACTTTTAGTGTTAGATTTTATTCTTAATTAAATGTTCACTGCACTGCGATTTTTGATTTGTATATTCGTTCGTCTCACAGAATTCACGATTTTACATGAATCCTACCGACTGCGCCAATTTATATTTATATTTATTCGTGGGGAAAACGTTTTTAAAAAATTCAACGACAAGACTTTTCACTTGTGGAGGTCAGATCAGACTGACTTTTCTTGATTTTTATTTTTATAAAACCAGCACTCAGGGGATGGTCCCTACTCATGCAGTGCATTGTGCAGGTTTTTAGCCAATTTTATTTACTCTCAGAGTTTTTGCCAGAAATCTGCTGAGAAGAAATCGCCGAAAAAATACTTTTTGTTTTTTATTTTGATGCCTGGCCTGGGACTAGAATTTTAATTTTATTTAATACAATTTCCAATTAATGAACTCAATTACAATTTTTTACTTGTTTAATTTACATTTTGTCTTACCTAACACTTTTATTTAATATTTTTAAAATTGTTGATTTTTTAATTTTGGTACGGTAAATGGCCTTTTTAGAAAATGCAAGTAATCAAATTTTATATAAAAACAAATATTGTAAAATAAATTTTTGGAAATATTGATATGCATTGGTATTTATTTTTCCTTGTTTGTAAATGATCTCGAAATCATAATACATGAGATCTAATCTAATTCTTGTTAATCTTGATGAAGGGTTTTTTGTGGGTAAACAATAATACTAGTGGTCTGTGATCTACCGTACAAGTATGGTCGAAAATGAGTAATTCCCCAAATAATGGCAAATAATTCTTTCTCTATTGCGGGTTTGTTAATTTCATGTTTATTTAGAGACCGACTTGCATACGAGATTGGTAAGTCGCTATTTATTTCATCTTGTGAAAGAATTGCTCCTAACGCGTAATCCGATGCGTCAGTGGTAAGGATAAATTTCTTTTCGAAATCGGAGTATTGTAATACTGGGGGTTCGTTACCATAGATTTTATTATTTCAAAAGACTTTCATCAATAACTCATTCAATCGTTTAGCTATTTGAGCAAAATTTTTAACAATAATTGGAAAAAGCTACAAGTCTTCTTGTGTCGTCTGCATTCTATGGAATTGGGTAAGTTTCAAGTGCCTTACACTTATTTGGGTCTGTCGTTATTCATCATAAGATCATAAGATGTCCTAAATAAACTACTTCCGGTTTCAAGAAATTTCATTTACTTGGATTTAATTTGAAAATTGTGTGTTAAGTTATCATTATGGTGCTGCAAGGAATATCCAAAAACAATTATATCGTCTACGTATAAAAAACATTTGAATCTAGGCCGGTTATTGCTATTGTTAGCATTCTTTGAAAACTATTAGAAGATATTTTTAAACCAAAAGGGAGTCTTTAAAATTGATAATGTCCATTATTTGTGGAAAATGCAGTTGGTGGTCTTGATGTTGTTTCTAATTCTATTTGGTGGAAAGAGCTTGTCATATCTAACGTTAAAAAATATTTCGCTCTTCCTATCCTATCCAATACATCATCTAAATGTGTTAACAGAAATTTGTCATTAACTAACTTCTTATTTGATTGACGATAGTCGACAACTAGTCTCCATTTCTTCTCATCACCGTCACTTTTCTTTGGGACTAAGAGTAATGCAGAATTATAAGGACTAACAGATGGTTCAATTAAATCTCCCTCCAAGTGAAATATATCTTGGAATTCTCTGCATGTCTTTTCTATGGTTTGTCTAGCTATAAAGTAATATCCTTAGTTAGTAATTTCCTTAGATTTTCCCATCTAACTTTTTGTTTATCATTCCTTTTTCCCTTATATAATATTGTAATTAGATAAGGGATTGTTTTGCAAATCCAATTACGATATTGTGACCTCCTCGATTGGTACATTCAAAATTCTAATGTGTTTCGTTCCATATTTCAGAATTATTGTGTTACTAAGTCGCCGTGGTCTAGTAGGCAGTGTGTTGGCTTATTAGACGTAAAAGCCAGGGTTTGAGTCCCAGGCCAGACTTCAAAACAAAATACAAAAAGTACTTATTCGGCGATTTCCTCTCAGCAGATGTCTGGCAAAAATTCTGAGAGTAAATAAAACTGCCATGAAAAGTTTCTCATAAAATCTGGCGTTCGGAGTCGACTTTAAACTTTAGGTCCCACTACTCATGTATAAAATGAACACACACAACATAAGTGGTGTGAGAAACTAGGTCAATAATCCTGACTGATGGGTTCTAATGACCAATTATGTATGTTATTTATGTATTACTAATAAAAACATTCTCACCGATTTGTTTTACGCTTACAACGCCGTCCTCTGCTAGCTGTATATTTATTGCCTGTATTATTTCTGTTCTAGGTGGTATTGTAAATTTATTAATATCTGCCCTTTACCTTTAAGAAAACGTATTCAATCTCATTTACTATGATGGCTAAAGTGTACTAGTCTATTTTTGCCAAATATTCAGTAAGAAAATCTCTACCTTGAATACCGTCTGTCGCTATAGGAAATCCCTTTTTTGCTATTTGATACTCAAAGTTTATTTTATCTTCTGGAAATATAAGTCTCAATATTGCGGTTCCCATTGTTTCTATTGCTTTATTCTCAATACCCGTAATTCTGCAAGCATTATGTTCTTTTATTTCTTTACTTCCTATAAAAACTTCTTTATATATTGAAATATCTGCACCCGTGTCTATCAAAAATTTCACGAAATTTTCTTCATCAGTCTTAAATGTCACAAAATGTGGTGCATCCATATGTGAATTGTAAGTTTTCAAAGTATATTCTTTTTCATATTTTAGATCCCCTACATCTTCGGTGAAATCTACTGTTGAGATTTGCAGTGGTCTATCTCGTTTCCCTGCTCCTGAATGATATATATTGTGTCCCTATTTTGGTTACCTAATTCCGCAATCTGTAATTCATTCAGACTTGCTACGAGAGATTCAATTTTTGTTGACGAATTGTACCATTGAACTATTATCTTGTACCTGTTTACTGATTTAGTATGCCTTTTTTATATATCCTTTATAATATTCACGAATTTTTCCTACAACTCATACAACTAACAGGCTCAAAATTATTTGTTGCATGTGATCTTGGGTCACTGTCAGCACTCCTCTGTTGTTTTCGTTCACAATAATGGTTTCCTTAGAAAACCATCCACCCATTTTGAAAAGAAATCTTATTAGTAGTTTTTTCTTATATTGCGTTTCGTTCAAAATTTTTGATTTTTCAACTTTGTTGCCGGTAAGCCTCTGTAACAAGTTTTCGCTTTATGTGTGCTTTTCGCCGCTTTTCTTTTGTTTTACTTCCTTTTTCGGACTTTCTTTTCTTGATGCCTTTGACTTATGAAGGCGTTTAAGGAATTCTTCTAAACTTATCTTCTTTTTACTTGGACTGTATTTAGAGGCCTCTAGAGTGGGGACTACCTGTTGAGGCACGTATTCATCTACGAGCAACCGCTCATATTTCTTAAACAGAAAGTCGATGTGTTGCCTTGTAATTTTTGTTCTTCTATTTTCATAACTTTAAAAAGGAATTTAATTCTAGCACCTAATTTTGCATGTCAGTTGGCAGGATCGCCATGTAATGTAAGTATTGTTCTTACTACGAATCTATGCCCTATAGAATTCTAGTTTCTTTGAAAAGCCTTAGAATTTTAGAAGGCTTTATTTTATGGCAAAGCTAATGCCGAAGTTAGCGAAAAATAAAACAACTCGTTTAAAAACAAAATTATTTCTAATTTTATTTACAAAATTTCACTGCTTATATACTATTTCTTATTCTATGTTTTCTTACAATAATCTTAAACTATTTCCCCACTTATTCTATATTTTCTTTTTCCCCTACTTATTTTAATTTTAACTACATATTCAAATTACATTAGTCAATGCAGTTATAGTGACCCATTTCAATTAATACCGGTCATTTGAAGTTGTATATCATAATTATTTGTTTTGAATTTTATTTTCTTGTTTACGTTTACGTTTTGGTTATTATTTATTATTAGTTATAAATGACTTCGTTTAGATATTTTTTTTAATCATCAATTAAATCATTGTTACTTTTTTACATATAAAAGTAACTAATGTGTGTAAGGCTAATGTCAACTAATTAAAACTCGCGTTGTCCATCTGTTAAACGGTAAGTCGCCGTAGTCTAGTAGGTAGTGTGTTGGTTAATCAGATGTAAAACCAGGGATCCACCCCAGGCCAGTCATCAAAACACAATATCAAAAATATTTTCACTGTATGTTAGATGACAAAAACACAACAAATTTTCAAATTTGTTACTAGCAAAATTGAGCCGTTTTATTGTCAAATCTACTCCACTATATTCTAACATCCACGAATTTCTCTAAATAGGGAATACATTTACGAACCGACTCATCAATATTCCTCGGCTGGCTATCAAAACGCAAACAGAATTGCTCAAATTCATCGCTTAACTCTAGATGCGAGATGGCAACGTGTGCAAACACCCGATAATTCAGCAGATCGTGGTTGTAAACCGCAAGATTTCGTTCAAAATTACCCTTGTCTAACAAACAAGACATATCTAACAAAAGTGCTCTCAAAACCCTAAACCCATTCCTTGACGAGAAATCACTTCTTAAAATAAATGGCAGATTATCTCTATCTTCCCTACCATATGATGGACGCTATCCCTTTATATTACTTTGCAACTCTCGGTTTTGTAAGCTTTATCTGAACCATTTACATTACTTTCTGTTTTATGCTGAATGCAGTCAAATGTCTCGGATGATACAAATGGAATTCTGTATCTTCTGTCTCAAGCTCCGAGTGGAAAAAGATTACGACATTGTAAAACTTGTATTATTCATAGGCAAAAGCCTTGTTCTCAAATAAAGGCACCACTTCTCCGAGAGAGATGTATTCTTCCACCTCCATTTCAAGTCAGGGATTGACTTTGCTGGCCCATTTGACGTTAAAGTCTCAGCCTTACGAAATTTGAAAACCAAAAAACCTTATGTTACTTATTTGATTTAGCACGAAAGCTACTAATCAGCATCCAGCCCAATATATAGCTCGGAAATAAATAACATATGGTTTTGAATGGAAATTTATTCCTCCTCATGCTCCACACATGGGTGGCTCATATGAAACTGCCGTAACAAGCTTCAAATTTCATTTGGTACTTAAAGACTTACCTTTGAAGAATTTTCACCTATTCTAACTCGAATAGAAGGAATTCTCGCCCGTTTTCTGCATTATCCGAAAACACATCAGATTTAGCAGCATCTGATTAACAGATGGGAAAAGATTAAAGCACTTCACCACCAATTCTCAACTCGGTAAAAGGAAGGTTATTCACTTCAGATATAAATAGAGATTCTCCGTTCCAAATATACATGTATGGGATCTCGTAGTTATAATGGGTGATTTACAACCTCCCTACGAATGGCTATTGGGAAGGATTGAAAATACCCACCCAGAATCAGATAAGAATGTGCGTACTGCTGATATTCGTACATCTTCGGGAATTATTACTAGACCTATAGTTAAACTATGTCGTCTTCCATTTTTAAATGATGAAAACTCTAATAAAAAAAAAAAAAAAATTCTAAAGCAACTCCAAATTCCTTTTTATCTCATACTCTTAATGTTTCCTAATATGACTCAATTTCGTATTCCTTTCAGCTTGTCTATCACTCAACATTCACTAAAATTTATAATTTCTCCCTTACACGCGATCACGGCAAGCATCCGGGTATTTATCAGTATAAGACAGCCGTTTTTTAAAGCCAATATTGAATCCATTTAGCCGCTTTACACCCGTAAGTGCGTACTAGCAAGTAGCAAATATATTGTTACGCGTAGCGAAACGACCTAATATCGTTCAACATTAACGATAAACAAAAGCTAAAAATACAAAGACAATGAGGCAATGCGTACACAATGTAAGCGAACGCAACAACAAACAATGTAGTCGCAATGGGATTCTCGAGAATGCAAAACCACGAACATTCTGCTTCGAGAACCATCATCAGACTGAAGACGTTCGCATATAAAAGGGCAAGACAAAACAGGCAGTCAGTGAGTCAGAGTGAATTCAGTCAGCCTTGCGTGCATTTGCGTATGAACTAATGAAACGCGGTGTGAAGAGAAGTTGCGTCCGTAGTAAAGTCTACCGAAGAGTTGTTAGTGTTTACGCGAGCAGAAGTGTTGTGCTTAGAAAAAGGTTGTAACCAGAGAATAACGAACAAGTACTGTTGGTTATAAAAAGGTTATAAGTAGAGAAGAGTATCGAACGAACACATACTGTTATAGTTATTGTTGTGTACTTTGTATAAGTGTGGACAGTGGCACATAAAAGTAGTGTGAATAATAAAGAGAGTTTCATTGAAATAAAACACATATTTGTTTTTACTTGGTTTGCAATCATCGAACTCATATATAAACGTTTTTAAAAAGGCAAAAACGTAACAATATATTATTTTGGAAAATGTTAAAAAAATTTTCGAAAGTGTAAGTTCCATGGTATAAGAAATATAGAAGGTACCCTACAAGAAATAAATAACCGAAACTAATACATACAAGGCCACAATGTAACCAGTGACGTCAATTATGACGTTTGAAAAACGCTAAAATCAGTAGTTTTAACCCTCCCCGTAAAAGGAGAAAAAAGATGTTAAAAGTTTTAGCGAAACAAATGTGTTAGAAGTAACAAATATACAGAGTGAAAACTGGCGGATAAAGTGAAAAATTTAAATGTAAACAAACATTTATTTTGAGTTAAAAAAGGGCAAATTTGGAGTATTTTGTAATTTCTTCAATGAAAATATTAAAAATATGTAAATAGTTAATTATTAATCGATTTGTATGTTGTTTTTGGTCACAATGGATATAGTTTCTTGTGCAAAAGGAAAGTAAGAAGCTAAATATATCAAGATCAAATAAGAGATACTGCTTATAAAAATTTTTTCTTGTAGAACTTTATGTATATTACCAGTATTTATTAATTTCTTGAATGAAAAAGTTAAAATTCCGTAATTTTTTCATTATTAATCGAACTCTTAGCAATTTCCCTTCACATTGAGAAAAGTTCCGTGTGCAGAAAGTTTGTAAAAATAAAATTATAACAAAATATATACTCATAACTTTTTGTGTTAGGAATTTGCGAATATACCTCTAAATTGGTTAAATACTAAGTTAGTGACGACCGATGAAAGGTGTCATAAAAAATACATTAATTCCGAATTACGTTTTCCAAATAAAACGGTTATCTCCTTCCAAAATTATTCTAATATTCTACAAAAATATCATAAATTTCTACTAAAATAGAATAATATAAATCCACCCCGAAGTCTAAAAAACATAAACAAAACAGTCAGGCAGCCAGAGAAGGACAGAAATACTTTTTGATTATATCTGCTGTCTCTTTCTAACTGGAGGGTTAAACGTCAAAAGCCCCGTGACGTATCTGTATATCTGTGTACAAGGCTTACTTACTACTAAACATGTAATTTTTATTTGACTTTTTATGTTTTAGGGTTGTATTTCTTAATACATCAAAAGCACATCAATATTGACTGTCAAATGTAAGTTGTGAATTTTAAAATTTCAGTCGTAGTAGGCTTTGAAAACAAAAATTTATAGCGTCTTATGACGAAAATTTTAATTGTGTTCTTTATGTTAAAAAAATATTATACTGTGAAAAAAAATAAGACGTGAAACCAAAAAGTTAAGTATTGTTATTATTTTACTGCATAAACTTTAATATGCCTAAAAGTATTTTTTTTTTTTATTAGCATCCCCTCATCTTTGCCAACTATCAAGAAATACCTCACCAGCACATATAAGGTAGATGCCCAAAAATTGGCTCCATTCATTAAGAAATATTTAAAGAGTGCTGTTTTCAGTGGAAAATTAATCCAAACTAAAGGTAAGGGTGCTTCTCGTTCATTCAATTGTTAGCAACCCAAAGCAAAAAAACTCACTGCTGAAAAGAAAAAGGCTGCTCCTGACAAAAAGAAGAATGTTGCTAGTGCCGCTAAAACGCAGCTCCTGGTCAAAATCTATCTGCCGCCAAAAAGACTGCTAAGAAGAAGAAAACGGAAAAGCCTAAGGTAAAGACTGTAAAGAAGACTGGTACTGTTAAAGCTATTCCAGCCAAAAAGGCCACAGCAACTAAGCCTAAATCTCCTAAGGCCAAGAGTGCAGCCGCTGCAAAGCCCAAAAAAGCCGCTCCAGCCAAGAAAGCAGCTGCCAAGAAGTTAATTAATTTAGATTTAATATAATTCTTTATAAAATAAATTATATTTTTTTTTAATAAAAAATATTTCAAAACAAAAAAACATTTTTCTTTCGCAATTTACTCATCATTTGACTAGTTAAATGACTAGTTGTTTGACTAATAAAATGACTAGTAAAATGGGAGGAATGGAATGCATGCAAACAAGGTAAAGTTTCTGACTGTGGCCAACATGGCGACCACCAAAACGATCCTTGTCTTGCTGTATTCAAGTTGACACGCAGCCTCCTCGCGGCCCCTCCTGGACGGCATTCTAGCACCTGCTAGATGTTAACTAATGCGTGCAGCGAAGTCCAATCCCCTGGACGTTAAATTTTGGGTTGTGCGTAGGGCTTGGAACCCACCACGTAAAAATTTCACTCCAATGAAAACTAATATACAGAATTCCAAAAAGATCCCCTTTAAAGTTGACAACCACGGCAAATGTTCAAAGGACAATGATTTAAGAATAGCCACTTGGAACGTCCGCACCCTTCACAGGGTGGGCGCTTCCGCCCAGAAATGTAGGACTGACATCACTGCCATACAGGAAATGCGATGGATAGGGCAAGGATGCAAAAGGCTAGCATCTTGTGATATATATTACAGCTGCCATGTTGATAAGCATGAATTTGGATGCGGATTTGTGGTTAATAAGAGACTCCGCCACCTTGTCTCTGGGTTCACACCTGTGAACGAAAGAATAGCCACAATCCGCATCAGGGCAAAATTCTACAACATCAGCCTGATCTGTGCTCACGCCCCGACGGAAGATAAGGACGATGTGGTTAAGGATGCCTTCTACGCTAAACTCGAGGACGTATATGATAAGTGTCCGGCCCATGACGCAAAAATTGTCCTCGGGGATTTTAATGCAAAGGTCGGGCGGGAAGGTATCTTTGGCCCCACTGTCGGACAATTCAGCCTCCACGCGAACACTACCTCCAATGGTATGAGGCTGATCGATTTCGCCGCGGCGCCTAACATGGTAGTATGTAGCACCAGTACCGTTTTCGGTGCACGCTAAACCTCATTTCTACGCCAAGCTGAACTTTTTAATTTAAAATGTTTATATCGAAAATTTAATTATTAGTAGTAGTATTTTATGTAACGTAATGATGTTTAGAGTAATTTTAGAGTGATGTACCGATAACGGTACATGTGGCGTGGTAATTAGTTATCGGACCACTTTTGAACTTTTATTGAATACGACTGTTGTATTTGCATCAATTTTATATAATACAAGAAACAATAGTCAAATAATCCACTTTTTAAAATATTGAAAGTTCTGATTTCATATTTATGTAAGACAAATAGTGATGTATTTTATGAAGAAGATGACCATGTCCTACCTTCTAGAGTTACACCATGAGTTACAAAACTGTAATGGTAGACCAATAAAAAGGATGCAGACATTCCATGGTATGCAGAATGTATTAAAAATTGTAATCGTGTAATTGAACTTGAGTAAAATATATATTCTTTTTTGTACATTACCCTTATGTCCCTTATTCTATATGAAATAAATTAAATTTTTTATTGTTATTTTGTGCATTTTGCCCTTTGAACAGTAATAATTTCGAAAATAACATAAATTTTTTCAAAAATAAAAAATGAACATGTATTTTTATAGATTTATAAAAGTAGTTATCGTGTACCGAAAATGGTACACGTGGCCTAGAAATGACACCTTCTCATAAACAGCTTGGCAGGGAACGTGTTAAAATAAGTTTTTTGAAGTTTCATTTTCTCACAAACTATGCATGTAGCGTTGCCATATTTATAATTTTGTTGTATATTCCCATAAATTATTTATGACAAATGTGTAATTTATAATTTAAATGCTCCAAATTTTTAAAAAATCGGCATTAGGCTTATGTAAACCTCCCTCGGGCAATAAATTTGATTCCAATTTAAGCAGAAATACTTTAATATAAAATTTTTTCGAAATATTTTTCAATTGAATTGAAATATTTTCATAGAAAATGTGGGAAATTTAAAATTTACATGGTATCATTATTTTAACGAAAACGTCATAATCCTTAAGCATGTCAGATGGTGAATTTCAAAAAATAATAGAGAGAATGAAACTACCTTCTATATTTCTTTTATACCATGGTAAGTTCATTGTTAAAAATGTCGTGGAGACTTAACAACAAAAAATTACGTTAGTGATCAGGTGTTGTGCCATTTCTTCTCGTTATCTCGTCATTGGCTTCAGCGATTGAAATTCATATACCATAAAATAGATAAGCTCTATAAAAAAATTACCATTTTAAAATTTGACCTTATTAATTTGTCGCTGTCTTGAATGGGTGACAAAATGGGTTCTTATATTTAGCAATACTGGCAACTCCTCTGAAGCATTCCCAGTCTTTTTCCTAAGAAGAGACATATCATTTCGCTTGACAACTTTAACAATTGTGTTTGATTTTTTTCTTCGCTACCCTTGATGTACTTTTTCTATTAATATAAAATTTTTTCGAAATATTTTTCAATTGAATTGAAATATTTTCATAGAAAATGTGGGAAATTTAAAATTTACATGGTATCATTATTTTAACGAAAACGTCATAATCCTTAAGCATGTCAGATGGTGAATTTCAAAAAATAAAGAGAGAATGAAACTACCTTCTATATTTCTTATACCATGGTAAGTTCATTTTAAAAATGTCGTGGATGACTTAACAACAAAAAAATTACGTTAGTGGTCAGATTGTTGTGCCATTTCTCTCGTTATCTCGTCATTGGCTTCAGAGATTGAAATTCATATCCCATAAAATAGGATAAGCTCTATAAAAAATTTACCATTTTTAAAATTTGACTTATTTAATTTTGTTCGCTGTCTTGAATTGGGTGACAAAATGGGTTCTTATATTTAGCAATACTGGCACACTCCTCTGAAGCATTTCCCAGTCTTTTTGCCTAAGAAGGTTAAACGCGACACTGAATCATTTCGTCCATTGATCCCATATTTTTAACTTTTAAACAATCTAAGTCGCAAACTTCTCTTTTTCCGCTTGTATTTTTTTCTTCATTGCATCTTACCCTTGATGTTTGTAGCCGTTGTTGTTTTAAATATCCATACTCCTGATCCATTAATTTCCGTTTTTTTTTTAGTCTTGCATTTACGAGCAAAATGTCCTATTAAGACACATTTGTTACATTTCGAGTTTCTAGCTGGACAGTCCATGAACGTCCTTTCCTGCCGCAACTTCCGCCTTTGTAGTGCATTTGATCCCCTCAAATTTTTTATAAACGCGACAAACTGTTTCACCTTCAATCTTTGATGTCATGACCCGTGATTGTTTATTGATCTGTTCGTCAATTTGACAAGCTGAATTGACATCGTCCAAACTTAGCTCTTTTTCCAACTGCTTTTTGTTTAGCTCGATTGGTGCCCAGACATCTATTATTTTATCCTTTAAGGATACTTCATTTGGGGTGGACCCAAAATCGCATTTTGACCCTTGATGTCTAAGACGAGGTAGAAACTTATTGAAGTCTTCGCACTTCTAAGACTCCGAAATAATTGCCTTTCAAAAATGGAATTGCGTTTTGGTGAAAAATATTAATTTAATATGTCAACCAATATTCCAAATACATCATTATTTTGCTTTTCATCGTATTCTACTAAGACCCCTGAAATGTTACACGTTACCTCCTGGAGGTGAGGGCCATCCAAGTGAAGTAGTTTATTTTTCTTTTTCACCACATTTGTTATATCTTCCGATTGAAGGTATGCGGAGAGAGATCGAAACCATCTTTCCCACTCATTTCGTAATAAGGTTCTTTCAATGTTTTCACAAAGAAATGGTCCTCCCCTAAGGACAATGTACAATGGGTCAATTTCGACCTCCGAGCTCTGTGCTTGTCTTGACCGACAGGTGCACGTCCTCTAACCTAATGGTCTTATTTCCGTCATATTGGTGCACAATTTAATGTGTTTTAGCTGACCTTTAAAAGACATTTTATAATACCCGAAAACAAAAATCAATGCACTTACCCTATTATTCCAATTAAATGGAAAACTGGTACACAACCTTATATGCCGCTTCAATTCACAATTTAATGCGTATCTGCAACTCACAATTTAATGTGTTCTGGCGGCTGACACTATGCTCCAATTAAATGGACAATTATTTCACAATTCAATAAATCTTCTGAAATTACAATTTAATGTGTTACTCTTATATACGATTTAACATATGTATATCATCAGGTCACAACTCCCTCTTACTTAATGAGGACTATGTACTTAAGAGCCCTTCTCTCAATCACACAATGGAAATTAACTGCAACCAAGCAATTAAATATTAAGAAAATTTCTTTGTAGAATTTTCTGTAATTTTTTTTTAAATCAACCAACAAATAAATGAAACACTCGACATCTCCAAAAAGGTCTAACACCATCCTCGTCGCCAATGTGACAACCTATCACTTTGGTATTTTCTGAATCAAAAGTATTTTTTATATTTATTCACTCGGGTTTTATTAAAAAATAGGCAACTTCACTCCATCGACAATAAAACTAACTGAATGATACGAAATATATCATGGTCAAGGTAGATTTATATAACAGGTAGGAACGTCTGTACAACAAATACAACAATGCAAAAACAACAGGGATTTTATTTTTGTTAAAGAGTATGCCTAATGTCAAAAACAGCTGACCAAGTGTATTCATCACTGACTGACGAATAACAATAGAAAGAAAAATGTTAAAAAATTTATAAAAATGGTTACGACAAACACTAAAAAACAACAACATTTTGACATTTTAAACCTCATCAGCTGTTCACTTGAGGCTACCGTTTATAAATCTACCGTGATCATGGTATAAGAAATAAAGCACAGAACATGCACAGAATGAAAACGAAAGTTTGACGTTTACATAATTTTTGTGAAAGGGACAGCAAATATTACCAAAAAGTATTTCTGTCCCTGTCTGATTATTTATGTTTTGTCTATTTATGTTAGTTAATTTTTAGGGTGGGTTTTTATTTTTTAATTTGGTAGAAATTTATGATATTTTTGTAAAATAATAGACTATTTATGAAAGGAAATGAACTGTTGTATTGGGGAAACGTAATACGGAACTAATGTATTTGGTGACACCTTTTAGCGACTGTCACTAACTTAGTTTTTAATCAATTGAGAGGTATATTCACAAACTCCTGAATCAAAAAGTTATGAGCATATATTTAGTTATATTTTTATTTCTACTTATCTTTTACACACGGAACTTGTTTCATTGTTAAGAGAAGATGCTAAGAGTTCGATTAATAATAAAAAAATTTCCGAATTTTAACTTTTTCTTTCAAGAAATTAATAAATACTAGTAATATACACAAAGTTCTGCAAGAAAAAAATTTTATGAGTAATAGGACTTAATTGATCTTGATATATTTAGTTTCTTACTTACCTTTTGCACAAGAAACTATATTCATTACGACTACATACGTTTCGATTAATAATTAAATATTTAGGAATCTTTAAACTCTTCATTGAAGAAATTAAAAAATATTCAAAATTTTCCCTTTTTTAACACAAAATCAATGTTTGTTTACATTTAATTTTTCAACTTTATCCACCAGTTTTCACTCTGTATATCTGTTGCTTCTAACACATTTGCTTTGCAAAACGTATAATACATTTTTGTCTCCCTCTAAAAAATTATGTAAAATTATGCTAAGTGAGGTTGTCAAACGTCCCTTCTGTGTATATTCTGTGAAATATAGCAGGTAGTTTCATTCTCTCTTTATTTTTTTAAATTCACCATCTGACATGCTTAAGGATTATGACGTTTTCGTTAAAATAATGCTACCATATAAATTTTAAATTTCCCACATTTTTTATGAAAATAATAAATTCAATTCAATTGAAAAATATTTTGAAAAAATTGTATATTAAAGTATTTCTGCTTAAATTGGAATCAAAGGTAATTATGCATTAAAAATTGTCCGAGGAAGGTTTACATAAGCCTAATGCCGATTTTTTAAAAATTTGGAACAAATAAATTCTAAATTACACATTTGTCATAAATAATTTATTGGGAATATACAAGAAAATTATAAATATGGCAACGCTACATACATAGTTTGTGGGAAAATGAAACTTCAGAAAACATTATTTCAAAAAATAAAGAGAGAATGAAACTACCTTCTATATTTCTTACACCATGGATATATGACGCCTTTTGCACGTTGAAATTTGTTTCGAAACAAATTTCAACACTCTTGAGTTTGTGGGAGAGAGCGGAAAAACGAGGGGGGGAGTGATTTTAGAATTTCATTTACTCAGAAATTTGCTTTGTTCTTATTCGTAAATACACAGAGTTGTATTTGATTTCACATTTTCTTTTATTTTTTGTTCCACATAGAAAAGCTAACATCTTGACCGCCGCGGCAACTTTCAGAAAACTGGCCAATAACGACAATTTGATTTTTCACATTATATTACTAAAAACTATTTTTAGATCGTAGATATCATCAAAAGGCAAAAATAATGTTTTTTTGGAGAAAAAGTGGGTAAAAGATGACTCGTAGTTAATTAACGGTGTTAATATAAAGCTCCCTTATTTAAAATATCATTAGTCCTTGTTGATTTTGAGTTTGTAGCGCCAAACAATTAATTAAAAAAGGTTGAAAAAATAAAAAATATTAAAAAGAATATAATTTAAATAAGGTAAATATATTAAAAAATATTAACACATAAATATATAATATATTATAATGTAATAACAAATATAATATTCATATAATGTTCATGTCTTGTGTTTGAAACTAAATCACAATGCCAAACAAAGTTACAACTGTTAAAAACAGCAGAACGATTCGATAAAAGAAAACAAAATTTCTGAAATTAATTTTTTACGTCCAAAAGCGAAAGAAATTTTAAAAGAAAATGCAAATAAGTTTCTCACATTTGTTTAGAAACAAATTTCAACGTGCAAAAGCCGTCTATATGTATGTTCAAAAGAATACTACGATATGTTGATAATATACTAAAAGAATGCTACGATAATTTCATAAATTATTTCTAAGTGTTCTTCGATACTGCTCTCCACATTGAGTATTCATTCAATTACGTTCTTATGTTCTTTTTGCTGAATTGTATGTTTTTTAACAAAATCTGATAACCAAAATTTTTTATTAATAATTTAACTATTTTCAGTTATTTTCGGTTTTATTTTGAAATATGTAGCAAATAAAAAATCGCAAAACAGAAAATCATTTTGCCAACACTAGGAAACGTTTTTTAATTAGTTTACCAAGGCTGAAGTAAAAATGTAATGTGGACATAATCTATTCAATTAGTTTTTTAGCTTTAAAATATCTGCGCAAGTAGAGCACCTGCCATGTGGCCAATCCTAAAAGACAGCACATACTGAAAATACTAAAGAACAGAACGCGACTATTTGTTTTTTCTAGAAAGAAAAGAAAATAATCTATATTAAATTTACTTATTAAATGTTTGACTAATGATAACTTGCCATTTGTGTCCCGCATTTCTTCTTCTCGTTTACGCATTAAAGCAAAGTCCCTGACAATGGAGTCTGACAAATCTTCTAATCGTTTTAAGTCTACCTCCAACGGTTTGATCTTAGAAGCTTCAGCAATCTGAAAACATATCGCTTTTATGTTAGATAAATAATTTTAATAAAATCTGATGTACTTACACCCTCATAGTTCTTAGTTTCCACACCTTTCTTAGTGACTAGTGAAACTTCTTGTGCTATACCTCTTTGGTCTAGATTGATGCGAATATGTAGAATTTAAAGGGAACTGTATTGGAATAGTATAACAAATAATACTTACGTGGTGGCACTTTAGATATGAAACAAATTTCATAAGTATCATATACTTCGGACATAAAGCTGAATTTGCCCTTTGTTATGTGTTCTTTTTGTGACAGAATGTGTCCTTTTGTATCTCGAGCCTATAAATTTTCAGGGAAAGTTACATTTTTATACTCCGCAGGAATATACATATGGAAACTCACAATATAATCAATAACTTGGCCGGGAACATCCGATACTTCATATTCACCCATAACTAGCTGATTGGCTTGTATATCCTCCTTCAAACATTTTTGCGTATTTGGAGTCAGGTGGAACATTACACAAGTGGCATGACTGATTAAAGTACAAAGAAAAATTAAATATACAGCTCTGGTTTTCATTTTACTTGATATTGATTTCAGCCGTCACAATAAAAAAAAAATAAATGTAAAACTGCAAAAGAGATGAGGTGGCCGAACGCCTTTCGCTATTTCTTATTAGTTTCAGTACTGACATCGTCGACGACTAGGCGAACATACATAGTTAGAAGGCAATTTTAATTTACCAAACAAAATCAGCCGCTGTTTGGAAAACATAATGTATACTTTATGTTACATTAAGACTGTAGTTTCAGGTCTGATAACTCCAGAAATTTTTTTTCAAATATTATTAATCAAAATTCAAAGAAATTTTCTTTGTATTCGTTAAGACAACAACAACAAATTATAGTGATAATAAACCAGTTCACATACATCAAGTGTTTGTTGAACGCAAATTGAAAAATATATTTATGCGTTCAAAACTGAATGACAGAAAATTATCGTGAAACCCCCGGGTCATGGCAGAGTCACACACTGCATTTTGAATTTTTCAACTGAAAGCAAGGCATCATCATCCAATCTAATTGATCTATCCGAAAGTAATTATTTTTTAAAGAGAAACATTATTTTGTATCTGAATATTAATTGAATTAAATATTAATTATAGTATATGTCGTTTGTAAATTTAAATTTAGTCTGTAAGGAATGCTATATACATAGACATAAAATAAATAAAAAAAAGTACACATCAAGTTGACACAATGAGTACTTTGGCGGATATTGAATTTACCTCCACCAAACCTTAGACATCTGGTTGACACAGTTGGAAAGTCTAATTTCGTTGAACGCCGTAACTTGTTCTTAAACGACGATCAACATTATGCGTTGCGTTTGCGGAACAGTACCACGTGGACCAAGCACTTAAGAAGCAAACATTTTGCTTGATTTGCGAAATTTTTAATAAGTTCTTTCAATCGTTCATTCGACAAGCTTTATTGTATTTTGTGCTTTATTTCATGTTCTGTGCTATCTTCAGTGGAATCCTTGGAATCTTGGGGCCCATTGTGATACCACAGTTCATGTTAACTATCCCCTAGTCCTGAAATTTAGACATTAATGTTCGACAAATCATCTAGATTATCGATGTAGTAAATACCAAGATGTCTCTTTCTCATTAGACATAGTGCCGGGCATCTTCAAAGTAGATGAAGAACAATCTCTTCTTTCTCCTCATCCCTGGAGCATGTATAGAAATCATTTGCGAGGTGTCCCAGGCCAATGCGCATTTGCGCAGACACCCATAATGCGTAGACACCAATAACTGTACTGGGCATGCTTCTTTGGAGCTTAAGCAGCCTTACAGTGTGCCCTCCATCCAGCTTCCTCTCGATTATTACCATTATCCGAAGCTGCCCACCTGCCGTTGAAAGAGTCCGTAATCTCGTTGTCAATGAACTTTCAGGTTCGCAAAGGAAGCACAATCTTTAAGAATTCATCGGTGAGTTCGATAGCCGCGCCGTGTCTGGCCCGGAATATCATTGTGTTTCGAAAACCAAATGATTTGTACACTCTACCACTCCGCCCTGTTTAGGTATTTCCGACAACCATAGACAGTTCTGGAGTTCATTACTTTGGCTATCGGAAAGTATGGTGAAGTTTACATTGGAGAGATTCGCAATCCAACATGTCCAACTGGGAAACGCTGCAGTAATCCGGTAGCCTAACCGATTCGGCTATACCGATTGACTCCGAGTAAATTCCGCTACCAACGGTTCCTCCCATCTCGGGTCCATCAGCGAAGATTTGGACGGAGTTCTTGACGAGCTGCACAGCACCATTACCCCAGACAACTTTATCCGAGATGGTCGTCATGAATTTTATTGAGAAATCATATCGCTTACCTCCACATTATTTAAGGCCCCTTCGATGCCCAGGAATGCAGTCAGAGTGTATTTCTTTCTTGCACGAGACCTTTCTATCGCGCACGTTAAGCTATGTAGGGCTGTTTCAACAGACTTCTCCTTATTGTACGCATGTTGTCCAGGAAGACTTAGGTCTATGTGCTTATCCAATGTTTTTAATAGGAACAAAGAGAGACATAGGGATCTTGAGGTGTGGTGAATGAATTTCTTCCTACCTTCGGTAAGAAGACCACTCCTACTGGTAAGGTAGATTCTCCTAAGGACTTCAATATTATCGGACTCTGTAAAAGGGCAGGATATATCCCGTTCGGTCCCGGAGACTTACAGTGTTTAAATTCGTCTATCGTCAATTTGACTGCCCTCGCAGATATATATGAGACATACTCTCTTGTCACTCCACTTCTCGGACCCAGTACTCCAGAGACCTGTCCCGCCGGAAAGTGAGCTTCAACAAGAATTTTCAGAGTTTCCTTCTCTAGCTAGTCCATGAGCCATCGTTCTTTTGCAATACCGACGGTACAAAGAATGCCTCCTCCTTGGCATTTCGTTGATAGTTCTATGTTACCACAGAAATTTTTCCACGACTTCCTCTTGGCCCGTCTAAGGATTGTCTTGTATTCCCTGAATGTTGCTTTGTAGCGTTCCAAATGTTCAGAATTTTCGGATTTTCTAGCCACATTGAACTGGACTCCTTTCTGTGCCTGCCCAGATTCTCGTCCCACCAGGGAGACTTCTTTGTCCGCTTGTTAACCCTCTTTATACATGCCTTTTCAAATATCTCTAACATAACACTGGTAAATATATCTGTAATAGTTTGAAATCCAGGCTATAAGTCCTACTATAAGTAACTAGACCCATGCCCAGATCAATTAGGCGTCCTTACACGTCTCAGTTCGTTTTCTTAGGACCTCTAATCGGTCCTTTTACATTATTCAGAGAAGGAGTTCTCTTCGCATGCTCTCCAGTCTCTGATGTATTCATAATTATTCTTAAAGACAAGAGTTATATCCAACTACCGTCGACCTCCGTTGTCACAGTTGTAAAATTTTCATTACTAAAAGGGCCATCATCCTCTTGATCTGCGTCATTTAGAAGTTCCGACTCCCTTAACAGCAGCCCAAAGACGAAAGCCATATCCGACCCATCTTCTTCATCCGTTCCGTTCTCGTCTATTTTATCCATGTATTCATCCAGTGACATTCTCCCAAAAGGGCATTGTCACCGGACTCTACTTCACTTTCAATATGATGTGCCCAAATCCGTAAGCCACCACACCAGTGGAATTTGCCAGATGCTCCAGGGATTCCTGATTGACAATTATTCTCGCATAACGAGATCCATGGCGCTCCCCTAAATTGCCAATTTTCCAATTGTGTGTTGGCTCTTTTGGATTTAGAACAATCCAAGAGCGTGTACTTAGCCTGCTTGGGATTGCATCTATTGGTACTATTTCAAGTTTCCTACCTGTTCACCTGGCACATATCTTGACCGACTTTCGGCACGGGTCGTGTAGCACCTTAGTCCATGCATTTAACTTATGGTGAGGGCCATTAGCGGTCAACGCTCACGTGGAGGGTTTGGTAAAGTATTTTCATCATCATCTTATCTTATTAATTTTTCTGAAATCACTTATTTTGGTCAGTGTTGCCACAAACAAATATATTGTAATACACATTTGGGAAAAAAATTGCCAAGTCAGAAAAAATATAACCAAAATTAAATTCACAGTTTTCTATTTTATTTTTTTTTTTCAAATATAAATTATAATTAATAGAACATAGTAAGAAAAACAAACAAACAAAAGCTCTTTTTATAAGAAAAATAAATAACCAAATCTGGAAATTTTGGTTAAAAATAGCTAAAAAGGGCAACACTGGTTGTGATTAGTAAAGCTGTTATCACACGACATGTATTTTACGCATGTGCTGTCACTTTCTTTATCCGTATGTATGTCAAAGTTGTCATTTTATAATTTTTGCTATCACACCTGTGTATGTTTACCGTATGACATAACCTAAAAATGTAAACAACAGACTGACTTTTTATTGTGTATAAATTGTAAAAACTAATTAAAAAATTGAAATGGATGTAAAAACCGCTGATAAAACAATTGTACTGTCCAGCATTATTTCAATAATATCAGCAATGAAAATAAAAAATAGAAAAGAAAAATATAAATTAAAAAAGAATCGGTCTTTAAAGTGTCATAAGTGGCTGCTTCAAAGAGATTCTGGACTAGGGTTCGCATCAATAGCTAACGAACTGCATTTGGAAGACCCAAAACTGTTTAAATTTGCGAGGATATCATACAAAATCTTCTCCAAGTTGTTAGGAAAAGTGTCTCCCTTAATCTCTAAGCAAAACACTTCTTTGGGCAAATCTAACTGCAACAAACGGAATAACATACATAATTGGCCATTACAACCCTTCAGTCAGGATTACGACCAAGCTTCTCACACCACTTATGTTGTGTGCGTTAATTTTATACATGAGTGGCGGGGCCTACAGTTTAAAGTCGACTCCGAACGACAGATTTTTGAGAAGCTTTTCATGGCAATTTTTACTCTCAGAGTCTTTGCCAGAAATCTGCTGAGAGGATGTCGCCGAAGAAATATTTTTCGTTTCAATGTCTGACCTGGGGTTCGAACCCGGGCCTTTCGTCTAATAAGCCAACACACTACCCACTAGACCACGGCGACAAACGGAATAAACATTATTTAATTCATTAAAATATGGAACAATACCTACTTTTTCATTTTCTTTACTCATTTTCTTTAAATTTGTTCACAATTATTTTTTTTCGGAAAATTTTCTAAAAAACGAACACCTGTTTTGTTTATGTTTGTCACAGAAAAATAGAGCAAGCTCTAATTGAAAAAATTACATATGTATTTCCATAAGTATTTTACATATGCAATGTTTCATACGTATCAGACGATGTGTACAACTTTGCATATGGAAAATTTGACAGTACATATGTAAAATACGTGTCGTGTGATAATAGCTTAAGTAAGAGAGAGAAATTAAGTGGGGAGAATTTATTAATTTACAGCCATAGCAAAGTGTTAGTGATATAAGCCATTTTGATTTTCATTTCAACAACATACATTAGGCTATCTATCTTTGGCTTAATAATTTTAGATCAATAAATTAATGCAATTTATTTTTTTTTTAAATAACATCAAGATATTCATCATTGGCTTAAAAATTAGACTGTGTGCAATAGATAAATAAAAATAAAAAACCAATTTTGCATTAATAGAAAAAGGCGAGAATTCCAAAGCATTTAAAAAATTGCACTATGCGACAAAATAAAAGGAATGAAATACGCCCAGCTAATGCTATAGAACATTTTTAAAACATTTTTTGAGTGTCATTCTGAAATAAAATAATAAAACATCCGCCACATATGTCTTCTTGTCGGAGTTGGGACTATGTACATATTATAGACCCTTTGTGCCTAACTTTGCTAGTGTGGCTGCAATCTTGCATGAGCTCACCAAGAAATCAAACGTGCATCAATGGGTTGAGTCGCAATAAAAGGCGATCCGGACAATAAAAGATCTGTTGTGTGCTGCACCAGTTTTGGTGTATCCAGTCCCGGGAGAAAAATTAATTTTAGAAAGTGATTCTAGCGGATATGGTATTGGTGGTGTACTTTCCCAAGTGATCAATGGTACAGAGAACAGTCGGACACTATTAAAGCTTGAACGGAACTATTGCTTGACTCGACATGAGCTACTTGCAGTGCTGGAGTGCATCAAACATTACCATAAGTACCTGTATGACCAACATTTTCAGCTAAGGACTGATCATTCAGCACTGAGATGGCTGCTGAAATTCAATAACCCTGAAAGACAGTTAGCACGTTGGATTGAGCGCTTCCAGACTTACGACTTCAGCATTGAACACCGAAGAGGTATAAAACATGGGAATGCTAACGCTCTTTCACGTCGACCTTTTAATTTAGAGTGTAAACATTGCGTGAAAGCTGAGAAAAATGAATCCATCGTCGATATCCGGCTAACGCGGATTGAAGCCAGCGGAAACTGGTTCCAAACACAAAGGAGTGAACCAATATTGGCGAAGATAATAGCAACGAAGGAGGAGGACAAACGACCAACAAGAAATGAGATATGCGCGGAAGGTCCTCTTACAAAAGCATATTGGGCACTATGGGACAGTTTAAAGTTGATAAATGGGTGCTTATGATGTCGCAGTGGTCTAGTGGGTAGTGTGTTGTCTTATTAGACAAAAGGCCCGGGTTCGAATCCCAGGTCAGACATCAAAACGAAAAATATTTCATCGGCGACTTCCTCTCAGCAAATTTCTGGCAAAGAGTCTGAGAGTAAAAATTGCCATGAAAAGCTTCTCAAAAATCTGTCGTTCGGAATCGACTTTAATCTGTAGGTCCCGCCACTCATGCATAAAATTAACGCACACAACATAAGTGGTGTGAGAAGCTAGGTCGTAATCCTGACTGAAGGGTTGTAATGGCCAATTATGTATGGATGTAAATGGGTGCTTATACCGACTTCGGGAAAGCGCTGACGGCAATACCACATCCAGCCGAGTAGTAGTGCCTTCCTCAAAAATGAAACAAGTGTTACACGAGTACCATAATGGAGCTAGCGACGGACACCTTGGAGTAACAAAGACGCTGGAAAGACTGAAACAACATTTTTATTGAGTTGGATGTCAACAAGCGTGGCGGAGCAATGATAACCTCGTCCACAATATCGGCAACAATAAATATGTGGCTTACGCTGATGTTGAAGCATTTAAGTTTAGCCTTTTAATAGTATATGAACTCAAGGCTCATATTGAAACTTTAAGGCAGTTTTTCCATATAAATTTATTGTATGAAAAATAAAAAATTTTCAAGTTTTTCGTATAAGTTATTAAAATCATAATTTTTTTTTACGGATTGCAACAGGGCGCTGTAAATGAACACTTTTTTGAAAGATTACAAAAAATGTTTTTGTCAAATATATTTATATCAAATTAATTGGGAATAATATGCTGAAATGTTACTCATGTAAAGCAAATAACCTCATTATACCATCTCATTACAGTGTTTGTTATCTATCTTCAGACAAAGTAAATTGCATACAAAATACTAATGGTACATATTTTACCATAGTTATTGATGAGTCAATGTAAAGCCAGTTAACTACAATAATGCAACTAACCATTACTGCAAACACAGACATTTGGTATCCCGAAGTAGTCAAAGCCAAAATATTTTGGTGGATTACTCAACAAATCATATTTTTTTTTTCTTTTTTTACCCTTTGACCAATTACGTCAATCCATATAGATGTTTTAATTTTAAAATTATTTCTCCAGAAAATTAAAACAATTCAAAAAAAATGAAAAAATCTTCAATTCAAATGGAAATTAAACATATAAATTAAGGGCTAATTACACATACGTAAGAAACGTAAACATATTTTAATCAAAAATTAAGAATTTCATTATATGCAATTTAAAAGTCGTATAGAATTAAACACGAATGTACCACAGAAAGTATTTGTGCCACAATGCAGCTCTGTATGCAATATCCCAATCACTTATGTTCAAAAGTCACATAAAAAGCTTATAGAATTCTGTTTTATACAGACTATTCCATTTTGCTAAAAAGAGAACGCCCGCTACGGTATATCTGAGTATCTTATATAAGAGATGCTCAACTTTGCCACATTAAAAATAGAAAAATTGAATTGAAAAAGGATTTATTGACAGGAATGCAACGATTGACTAACTTACAAGTATTTCTAATATTAAAGTGCAATAGAGCTAGAAAATAAAATAAAATTGAAATGCTGTAGTGTAAAGTATTATATTAGCTCACAAGAAAGCAGTATAAATACTACTCAATAAATATAAATTATTTTCTCTTGCTTAAAAACAATAATAATAGCTTAAGTTGAAATTTCGTGTTGAGAGATATCAAGGTTATTCTCTGAAATAAATAGTGCTTATGTCATTGGCATTCAAATAATTTGATAGCACGAAACCAACACAACTTTTAAGAAACATATGAAAACATACACACATTTTTTTTATTCCTATAATTTGATAGCACGAAACCAATACAACTTTTAAAAATATATATGAAAAACATGTGTAAAAGTGTATCGGATTTTTACATGAAAATTATCAACAACAAGCATACACTGTTGTATAATCGTCCAACAATACAACGGCTTGCGTGAATTGCCCATATAAATGCGTATAGTTGTATTAATAATAGCATTTTATACATGAAATTTAGCAGAGTGATATATCTTAAAGAAGAGAATAATGTGATGTTTGTGTAACACAGGGCATTTCACTTGCTTGTCTCTACACGGAAAACACATACAAAAACACTCAATTTTGTTTGTGTTTCCTATATAAACAGGCAAGCAAGTGAAATAGCCTGTGTTACAATAACATCACATTCGAATAGCTAATAAAATAAAAAGACACTTATGTTAACTTCAGCTATTATCATTCATTAATAGGTGACCGTAAGTCTACAACAAGAACAACAATGCAAAAACAACAGGCATTTTGTTTTTGTAAAAACTTCTTCGATTGTCAGAAACAACTGACCAAGGCGAATTCATAACTGACTGACGAATATCAATAGAAAGAAAAATTTTAAAAATTTAAAAAAAATGATTACAATAAATTAAATAAATAAATTAAATGAAAATATTTTGGAAAAAGTAAAATAAATAAAAAAAAATCATAATAATAATGTGGAATCAATGGAGGAAGAAGAAAGTTTATCATAATTCTCAGCATTAGAGCCACAGCTGAATGTTCTAACTAATTACGAATTATTTATAAATATGTAAAGCATTTCCAGAAATTATTTAAAAATGCGGAAAGTTCTACCCAAACGACCTGGTCCAAAGTCCATGATAGAAAGCAAAATAATTACAGGACGTGGCACTTTAGGAGAATCCAGTTGTGATGATGACAGTGACAGTCTATATGATACCGCCATCGGAGAACAAGACCAAAGACCTGCTAGGATATCCATGGTTAATGCTTCAGAATTTTGTACACCCAACAGAGAAAATGAGGTAACCGATTATGGTTTGGAATTTACCACCAGTCACATACCAACACACTCTGTGTTGAACTATGAGACAAGCAGTTAGTTCGCAAGAAGAACAACAAAGTGCTGGTGATTCAATGGCAAAACCGTCAAAAAACCCAATTCTAGACAACCAAAAAGACTAGAGTTAGAACAACTACAGACTTGTTCAGCTGCAACAACAGGCAGGGACGTTACTGTAAGGCGCCCAAGGAAACAACAAAATTCAGTACAGCTTGAAAAACGTTTTTGGAAGGAAGTGCATCGTTTAAAATGTAGCACACATTTTTTTTCTAAAATGAATTGTATTACAATTATTAATCGTAATATTTTTGTTTTTATGCATTCAATTTCAAACAAAATAAAAAATTATTATAATTTGATCCAATATATCATTATTTGGATTTCTGTTGATTTGTTTTTGACATATAAAATACAGAATAAGAAAATAAGAAATTTATTATCAAAACAAAACACTAAAAAACAACAAAATTTTGACAATCGAAATGATATGAGCTGTTTAGATCCTCCCACCTAATATATGATTTCGCCTTGGCTATTATCATTTATTGCCACAGATACACACAAATAAAATATTTAAAATAAAATTATTCATATCTAGCTTATTTCTGAATATCTATTGCGAAAAGATTGATTTTCACTTCCCTTGTTGTTTGTGTATTTATCATCTTAGATAATAATTGTCATTTAAAAACTTAAAAAAATAATTGGAACAAATTTGTTATTGTTGCTATATATAAAAACTGAAAATTTCGATAAATCGAAAATTTTTATGTGTGTATTACTACCTCTTTATACATTTATTATACTTTTTGAGACAACTATGAAATGCGGCCGTTGACATTTCTATTAAATATACTTTTATATGCATGAGAGTGTATGGAAGTTATGATGCCAGATGATTTCGTTATTAACTATGATTTCAAAATTTTAATTGTAATATTGAGACTTTTTAATAGAAATGAAAGAAAGATATACTAAAACATAATGATTCGATAAAAACAACAACGATATTTTATTCTTGCTCTGGTAGAAATTTATAAAAATGGAATAACATATAACCTCAAAACTCCCAGTGTATAAATTTCAAGTCTGGCAGCACTTTAGTGTGCAACAAAAAGCAAAATGGTTGTTCTTTATTCTAAAGGAGGAGGAGAAATATAATATAAAAGAAAGAATTGAAAATACACCACGGTCCAGTCTAGCGATTATTGATAAAAATTTTAATAGATCTTTTATTTGTGTTTACAAAAATTTGTGTTTTTAGCTATAATTTTTAAGAGGTAAACGTTAATTTTAAATTTAAAATAATTTTCCCATAGCGGCGATAAAATTCGACTTTCAATTTGCAGCAAAGTTCGCTGAATTCTACAGCAAATGTCATCAGGCGTGTCAGATCAGGTAATTGCCATTGAATTTGTGTATTTAGTGGTGCCGAAGAGGCCATTAAACTAAAAAAGAACGAAAGTGAAAAAGATTTTCTAATCGTTTTTTTTTTTCAATTAGATTCTTCTATACTTAAAAATATAATCCGATTTACTAGTTTCCACTTTTCTTGTCTTATTATAGATGAAAGTACCCGGAAATTCAGGTAAAGTAGACGGAATTTAACAAGTATATCCATTGTCGACGTAATGGTAACTTTTTTCTTGTGAACTGTTGTTGAACTGTAGAGTAGTTCAGAGAGAGAGAGAGTAAAAACTTTTGACCCGTGTAAAAAGCAAATGCAGTTTTATTTGTTTTAATTTGTCCTTTGAAAATTTTTGTAAGAACAATATTCTATAATTAAGGAAGAAAGCTATTTTCGAGAATTAATGATGCTGTGCACTGTAAAGTTTTTGTATGTATTCTTTTTTACTCTGATTATTTTGGTTTCTTTTGCCAATTAGCAAAAAATGTCGAGGAGCGGAATATACCATGGAGTCAGCAAGTGGACGAAGCGGCCTCTTACGAAAATCTGGCTTCCCCCATTAATGAAGAGAATTCCTCTGGTAAGACAATTCATTTAACAATTTTGTTAGTTGTTAGGCTTTAAGCTATTTATTTTTAATTTACAAATGGAATGATACTTTTCTTCAAACTGACTATTTGTCTCATAGCTGCCAATCAAAGCTCCTCTTCTATGCAGTTCCAATATCCACCATTCAATGTAAAAGAGAGTCAAAGCAACTCTGCACCATGGAGCAATTATAAATCTCGTAAATCCAGCACACAATCTTCAACACCTAATTACGGTAAGATTTTTTTTAAATTTACTTTTATAAATTAAAATATTGTCACAGAATTTAATTTCTAATTACAAATGTTTAATTAAGTTTAATCAGAAACTAAAAAGAAGAAACTGGTATACATATGTACGTTAGGGGTTATAGTAACTTTTTTGTAAGCTTTTGGAACAACATACACTAGTATTTATTTCATTTTTTCTAGTAGAATATCCCATATTGTTTTCAGTATCTTTAAGTTTGATGTTTTTTAATTATAAACCAATGGAATTTATTCAAACTGAAAATATGGATCTAAATATTAAAATGGACTATGTATACTCATATTAAGTATGTATGTATTTGCTTATAACTGTAGAATTAAGTATCTTTTTTAAAAATTTCTTGTCATTTTGTACATTTTGTGATTTTGGTATCACAATGGGCCGCTATGCGTGTTGAAGTGAGTGTTGTAATATCAGAGCTACCACTCCGACCTAACCTAACCTCTCCTTTTCGACCATTTTGTCTTTAGGTAATTGTAAGATTGAAATATACTATAGTTTTCAAAGATTCTGACAGATGCACTTGCTAATTTTTAAAATATAATATTCTTTTCGAAGTTGCTTTCAACTCAACAAATGTTAAAATTTGTTTATGGTTGCCTTACCACATCTATAATTCTATTTTAATATATTAATATATTTTATCAAGTTATCATTGAGTTTGTAAATTTTTTTGTCTATCTTGAGGATTGATTTAAATATAGTTTTGAAATAAAATGTAATTTGATCAATCACTGTGTTTTTCATGGACTTGTACAAAATCGGGAAAACCATTTACATCTGGCATAGACTTTTTTAAATATTCTTAAAAAAAATATGGATTCGTGATATTATAATGTTATTTTTATTTGATTCATAAACTTTATTAAACTAAAAGTATTGCAAATTCATCAACATTTCAAGTTTTCGGTAGTTTCAACTCATGCATTGACGAATCTTCAACAAAAAAACCAATTTCAGTATTTTGAACAAAACTCTTGCTATCGTCTTGCTTGATTGCATTTTGTAGCATGTCATACCATCTTAGATTCGTTTAAAAGTTCTCATCGGAGAACAGAAGTTTTCAACCGAACTATAAGATTCAGTATCTGAGGAGAGGCTTATATTACATTAATATTTTATTGCCTAAACCAATCAGAACTTGGAGA
The DNA here is from genome assembly GCA_014635995.1 of Sarcophaga peregrina. Classification (NCBI taxonomy): domain Eukaryota; kingdom Metazoa; phylum Arthropoda; class Insecta; order Diptera; family Sarcophagidae; genus Sarcophaga; species Sarcophaga peregrina. The sequence goes on from CM025789.1 coordinate 88,773,312, forward strand.
CAAGTTTCGAATCGGCGTCCGCCTAAAATCTTCAATGTGTCAGGATTTCCCACAAAACAAAAAGCTCTATGATATTTTTTGTATACCTATTTTACTATTAAACTATAAATTGGATCCAAATCTTTAGCAGAAAACCACCGTAGACCACCTTCACGTTTTACCATTTTGACTCAACAATGTGAACGCATTTTTATTTGAGTCTTTTTACGTCGGTTTTGCCATCTCTAGCGATATTGTAACTCTAATTAATAGGTAAAAAGCACATTTGTTCTGTTTAGTTGAATGATAGGACCTATTCTCTACGAAAACAAATATTTTCTGATGAACTGCTATACCAAATAATAAAATTAAGTTAAAACAACACAATCATTGAATATAGTCATTTGACAAAACTTACAACATGTTGAATGTAGTTGCAAACGTTTGTTGCAATACAGTATACACCCAACTCTCTTTTAACATGGTAGATACGTTCCTCAGAAATCCGTGTACAAAAGAGGCGTTTCCTATAGTAAAATGGGGGATACGTTCCATGTCATCTGAAAACCATATAAGATGAAATAAAGAACTATATTTACTTCGATAAACCGTGTAAAAAATTTTTAAAACTATAAAATTTCAGAAATGCATACAAATTGTATGTTCATATGGCATTTTATTGAGCATTAAACTTAAAATACATAATTCATGGAGGTGAAAAATTGGTAGAGCAAGCAAAAAACAAAGGAAATTTGTTAATCCAGAATTAAGAAGAAAAAAATTAGAAATAAAGGAAAAGTATTTATATAGCTACATAATTATTCGTCGTTACTTGATAACAATCGCAATTGTTTGCGAAGAATTGGATGTATCCGTCAAATTATCCAATGGTGACTTTCGTCCGGTAATACATACATACAGTTTGTCAAAAAAATCTTTGCACAGACAAAAAAATGTAAAATTTGATCTTCATTCAAGAATTTCAACAATAAATTCTTTATATATTTTTTTATTTTTGCACTCATTCTATAACTGTACTTGTCTACGACCACATGGCACCAATAGTTTCCTAATAGTAACACACATTACAATAATAACAACAACAAAAGAACTTTACTTAATATAAGAAGTGTCAAAAAAATCTTTGCATATTGAATGAAGATAATAAAAAAATATGCCGTTATTTCCCAAAAATGTTGCGCATTTTGGGTTTTTTACAAATGAGATGGAATGTGAAAGGGGTAAATAACGTTTTAGTAACGAATGAATCGTTTTTATGTAACAAGTGTCCTTATTTTTGAATACAAAAAATGCCAGGGAAACGAGTTTCAAAAAATATTATACAATTGGGCTATTTCAACTACTACAAAGGCAAATCTGCCAAGGAAATCGTCGTTATGTTCTCCCTAAACATCAGGACTGTATAGAATTTTATATCCCGTGCTGAAAAAGAAGGAGGACCAGACTTAAAGAGATCTACAGACAGGCTGAAAAATATGACGCAGCGAGTTGAGAGAAAAATTATTAAAACCGTGTATGATAGACCGCAATCTAGTGCGAGATGATTAGCTCTTCAAGTTTAAAAAGACTTTGGGTTACGTGTTTTCCAAGAAACCATTGGAAATGTTCTTCACAAATACAAATATTCTTCAAGAATGACTAGGAAAAATCTCTTGCTGTCAGCACAAAATGTCGAAAAGAAATTAAGATTTGCCACCGAATACATTTCACTTCCTCCGGAGTACTGTGACGACGTTATTTTCTCAAATGAGACGAAAATAATGCTTTATTATCATGACGGATCGCAAAGAGTTTGGCGTAAGCCTCTGATAGCCCTAGAAAATAAAAATCTTATTCCTACAGTAAAGTTTGGAAAACTGTCTGTAATGGTATTCGGCTATATAACCAGCAAAGGAGTTGGTGTTTGGATGAAATAATGACTAAGAAAGGACATCTTGATATTTTATAAAATGAACTGACCGCCAGCTTCAGGAAATTTGGTTTTATTGACCCTGTTATTCCGAATAAATTTAATCACAAGTACTATCAAAATAATGATTCTTAAAATAAATCTTATTTACGTAACTCCAGGTTCCCTTACAAATGCACCAAAGTTATTGATACTCTTGCCCAAAGTCCTGATATTAACCCTATCGAAAATTTGTCGGTTCATCTAAAGAAAAAGGTAGGGAAAAGATCGCCCACAAAAAAACACGATTTGGTAAAGTTCATCAAAGAAGAGTGGGAAATAATACCATTAGAATATGACATTCCGAAGATTATTCAATCCATGAGAAGGCGTCTGCAAGCTTTAATTGAAGCTCAAGTTGAACCCACAAAATATTAGCACTATACATTTAAAAAAATGGCATAAGTCTTACATTTTATCAAGTGTGCAAAAATTTTTTTGACAGCAGTAAGTTGGATTGTTTTTGTTTTTTAATATTTTACATTAGAATATTGTCATTGTTATAAATTTTTTTATAATTATTATGTTAACAAAACATATGTTTATAAAATCCTGTTTGAAAAAATTTAAAAATTTGATTATTTATATTAGAAATCAATGAATTTTTCTAAGTTTTCTTAATTTGCTCTATGTGCAAAGATTTTTTTGACAAACTCTACATACATAATTGGCCATTACAACCCTTCAGTCAGGATTACGACCTAGCTTCTCACACCACTTATGTTGTGTGCGTTAATTTTATACATGAGTGGCGGGACCTACAGTTTAAAGTCGATTCCGAACGACAGATTTTTGAGAAGCTTTTCATGGCAATTTTTACTCTCAGAGTCTTTGCCAGAAATCTGCTGAGAGGATGTCTGACCTGGGATTCGAACCCGGGCCTTTTGTCTAATATTCGTCCGGTAATAGAGTTTTGAACTGTCGGACTACTTTCTGAAAGGTCTTGCGTCGTCGACTTTTTAATTTAAAAGCCTTTTATAGAAAGGTAAACTTTTGATTTTTGGGATCTCCCAGTTACTACTATGTATGTTCATTTCAGCAATGGTGCCAAGTGTGGTAAAAACAAACATAATTACAAGACAGTGATTTTCAAAATGTACTGGATTAAAAATTTTTTACAAATTATTTTTTTTTTTTTTTTCAACCGTTAACTTCAAAAGATTCGTGTAAAAAAGAGTTGATATATAAATAGTTTTTTAATAATGGAAGAAAATAACTTAAAATTTAAAAATATGAAAATATTTTATTATTTTTTTTTACATTAAAATGCTTTTGTAAATGAAATTAAGTAACGTGAAAATGTCCGTATATGAATAAAAACAGTACAAAAACGTACTATAAATGTGGATGTCATAATTAATGTGTAATTTTAACAAAAATAAATGCAATGCGGATTCATATTTGGTGGTGTTATTAACCCGTGTGAGTGCTTTTGTAGTACACACAAATGTCAAACATATTGTTTGCGTACAGTGAGTAAAAAAACTTATACACTTACTATCTCGAAATAACTTTTGAACAAATAATTATGTACATTTATTGTCTTTAAGACTTAAAAAGCTTAAAAACTATATTCTGATTACAAAAATTTCTCTATTGGTTACGTAACAAGAAAATGATTGCCGAAACTAAGAAATTTCCGCATTTTGAGGCAAAAAAAATTGTGATTTTTTGACTATGGCAACCGAAATTTCTAGAAAGTCATCTTAAACAAATTCCTTTGGATTAATTTATTTCCTAGTTTTTTACAATAAGTGTACACATTTTTTCTTGCGCTCTTTTATTTATTTATTTCCTTTTACATTTGTATTCTACACAATTTATAATTGGCCCTGTTCTTAAATGCATTACTGCACTGCATATTATACGCATTATGTTCATAAATGCAAACCTCGGCAGCACTGCAGCTGTCAAGTGTTCGTAAATGCAACATTAAATTATATTACGCGCAAATAAATGCTAATCATAAAAATTGCTGATGTATTGAATGAGTGGGCGAGAGGGAATGAGAGTTATAACAGGAAGTTTCTTTTTTCTTTCTTAAATGTCTTCTTTTTTGTGCATTTAACAACATTTTGTCATTTGTTTTATTGTCCAGTTCAAAATCAAATTTATTAATAATTTTTCCATTTTTGCGGGGTTTGTTCGTTCATAAATGCAAACAAATAAATCAGCAAAAAGAAGCATCAGCAACATGTGATTAGCAGTGTGAGCGTAAAATAATATTATAATACAGCGCAGTAATGTATTTATGAACAGATCCATTTATTTAAATATTCTGAATGTTCTGACACAACTTTTGTTGTAGAGTCTGCTTTGCAATTTGATTTTCTATTTTTTCCAAAAATGTTCTTGTTTGTTGTTTACCACAGCAGCTGATCAAAACATAAAACCTGTCGCATAAAACGTGTAACTTGCTATAATGACACAGACGGCTTAATGACACAAAGTAACAACTTTGTCATTATATGGATTCGTTTTTGTCATTTCTGGCTTACGGCGAATTTCATTTCGCATTAGTAAGGACCCAAAAACAACCAAGGCGAATGTCAAAATTTAGTTTTTTTTTGTGTTTTGTTTCAATAATCATTTTCGCATTTATAAATCCTCATATCTACCGGATGTATCCTTAACCACGGGTACTCTAGAAATTTTTCAGGATTACTCTTTCAAAGCCAATTTTATTAAAACTTTTGCCAGATGATTAATAATATTTAAGCCTTTAACACTAAATATATCTATATATATCTTTTAAACTACAACCTACTACATGCATGATGCAGAATTTAACTGTCTTTGGGTTAAGTTCAAAATCAGGGCACATCTTTTGCACTTCGGGTTTCTTTACAGAAGTTCAAACGCGGAGAGGTTACCATATCTGACTTCGACTCTCTTTCTGACTCCATAACTAGGATCCTGGAGGATTATCCGAACAGTGAAACTGTTGTTGCTGGTGATTTCAATATTCATAATTCATCCTGGCTCCACCATTCGAGCCGCACGACTCCTGAAGACCTCCTATACGTTGAGTTGTTTGCCACGCATAATCACCCTGCTCAACTAGTGAGTGACACATATATCGTGTGTTGATGGGTACCAAAATAATACACTAGTGCGGAATAATACTAGTTCGGTTCCAACTTTTATAATGAATGTTAAAACATTTACTGAGATGATTGAGAAGGTGAACTTTTAGCTGGATTGCTTGCAGGTAACTCTCACCTGCCGGCGAGTACTCAACCACTACCCGAACTTAAAAGAGTATCAGCAACTATGCCTAGTATATTCTTTCGAGCCAGGACGGTTAAAAGGGTTCTTGCGGTCTTGAAACTAGCACTGGTCTTGAAACAGTGCTCTTCGACGCTGACTCGTCCATTAGCTAAGCTTTTCCGTTTGTCGTATCGTGTCAGTATTTTTCCTTCATGCTGGAAGCTTGCTAATGTCACGCCAATCCCTAAAAAGGGTGAGGCTAATAACCCTGAAAACTACCGCCTTAGCTGTTTGTCCTGCTCTTTCGAAAGTGATGGAGAGCATGATTAATCACCACCTTGTGAAGTATTTGGAGTCCAACGGTTTGCTACATGATCGTCAGTACGGTTTCCGTAAAAGTCGCTCTACTGGCGACCTTATGGCGTTACTTTCCGAAATGTGGAATGTTGAATGAATGACCCAATGTTGTTTTTTGACACACCGACGTGATGCTGGCGCTGGTGATCTGTCATCCGTATCTATGGATAATGTAAATATTGAGGAGCCGGATGCTCTTGATGTTCTGGGCATGAGAATTAGTCGTGAAGCTCGTTGGAACGATCAGATTTTTCGAGTGTCGAAGGAAGCATTGAAGTACCTTGGTTTTTTGAAACGGTGCAGAAAATACTTCACTCCATCCGACCTTCTTACTATTTACAGGACCTTTATCCGACCCCGGATGGAGTACAACTCTCATGTATGGGCCGGTGCTTCAAAGTCTATTTTGAAGCTTCTCGACCGCGTACAGGAGAGGGCGAAGGTATAAAAAAAGTATAAACTTAACATAAACACAATATAACTATTTTAAAAGCTTTCCTTGAATCTTTGAATACTTCTGCCCAAAACGTCAATCCCATTATAACTTACATGTAGAGGAGGTATCATTGCTGTTGCCACTATTCTGTCTTCAGCATTCAAAAAAATTATCGTAGCACAAGCCTAAAGATTAAGTAGAAAGAAGGAAAAATAAAATTATTAGAAACTGTTTCGATGAGTTTACAGAAACTTTTACTTGCCTGTTCTGATCTTAGGACAAAATTTTTATTGAAAAGCTAGGGCTGGCGGTCTGATCCCCTATACCAATAAAAAGATCCAGATTTGGCTCTAATGCTGTGAATTATGATAAACTTTCTTCATTTATGTCTCCATTGATTTCACATTATTATTATAATTTTATTTATTTTACTTTTTTCAAAATATTTTCATTTAATTTAATTTATTGTAATCATTTTTTTAAAATTTTTAAAATTTTTCTTTCTTTCCTTGGTCAGCTGTTTTTGACAACCTCATTGTACTTTATAAAAACAAAATGCCTGTTGTTTTTGCATTGTTGTAGAATTGCGTCTACCTTCTATAAATTTGCCTTGAAAACAACAGAAAATACATGATATTTTTGTTAAAAAACATTGCGAATTGAGTTGTACAATTGCTGTCACCTTATTGAGTTCGCCCTGTTTGTATGATTAAAAAATAAAAAAAAAGTAACTAAATGAGTGAAAGTACCAGGATAAGCTCTTCTCGCAGAGTGAGATGTTGTAAATGTAGCATCTAAGAAAAAGGTTTCAAATCTTACTGTTTTTATAGCTGTATATGGATAAAAATAATACAAATCATCAATCGGTGGTCATAAATTTTATTGATGAACAGAAGATGATTGCAATTGCTTTCGTATGCTTTGACAGTTATCTATGATATTAAATATAGTTCTATTAAAAGATAAATACCCTTTACCAGTACTTTCTCTTAGAGGAAGGTCTAAATTGCATAGAAGTTTAAATCGCCATAAACAATATAATTTAAAGGCAAACAACTCCTTCACTTAAACAACTCCTACACAAAGGTTAGATAAGAATAACAGCATCATAAAAGATCCAAACTGATCCAGTGCCACAACTTTCAAATATTTCGAAATTAATGTAGAAAATGTTATGTGAAGTATAATGTGCAAACTACTACCCTGCCTATAATTAATTCATCCACCAGGTATTTTTGTTTGAAATACCAATTTTTAAAGTTCAATATTTTGGACAATAATATTGACAACGCCTTGAGAGTTACATTTTTTGAACTGTGGTCTCACGTCTAATAAGTCAACACACTACTTTTTAGACTACGACAACTTCTAACAATATACTATTGAAATCAAAAATGTCTTCTGTCCAATTAAGACAACGTACTCATATGGATAAATGATAGAGTCCGACCGAACTAAAAATTTCGTTCGTGACCGAACACCGAACTTGAACGTCGGCCAATTTTAAAGTTCGGCCGAACTCGTGCTTAGTTCGGGTTTCAAAGTTCGTCGAACCCGAGCTTTTTGTTATTAAATATTAAATCTGAAATACATTTTTGGAATTTATTGTTAAAAGCAAAAAATAACGAATTTATAACATTTAAGAAAAATATATGTTCTTTTAAAAAGTAGTATTAAAAAATAAAGAAAAAAGTTGTACTTTTTAGTTGTTTAGAAAAGAAATGCTTTGTGGTTTTTTTTTTTTTTTGAGAAAAATATAAAGATCGGGTTTTATAGTTGACTTAAAAAGAACTCTAAAGCCCAGATTAGGTATATGTAGTTTGTACTGTAGTACTCAAAATTAATTCTTTTTATATTATAATGGCAAAAAAGTAATTTTTCTGCATTAATGCCTTTAAGGTTACTTCGTCTATCTAAATAAAGTTGACCTGGAGCACTAAATAGTTGCTCACTGGAAACGTTCGTTGGCGGTGCTGATAGATATTTGCAAATGAACAAGAGTTCCAATATTTATATATATTTGTGTTGCGGTCACTTAATGGTTCAGATATATAGATTTTGATTTCTTTATCGAAAATATTTTCGTCTTGAGGTTGATGTCAAGCAGAATCATGCTTTTCCCACAAAGATGAACCTCTTTTTTTGGCGTCTTTTTGATTCCACGACTGATACTTTTTCCATCACGATAGATGTTTCCAAATTAATTGAATTATCATTTAAATTTAATTATATCCTGTGTGGATTTTTTCAGTTATTGTGTGGAAAGGTATTTAGACTTAAAACGTGGATCGTGTGGTGATTTAAAATAAATTAAATAAAAAGTTCAGTATACGGCAAAATTTTGACCGAATGACAAACTTTGGCCGAACGTCACTTTTTACCGTACCCCGAACCCGTACCCGAACCTTCGGTCGGACTCTAGCAATTGATAATAAGTGGTATAAAATGCACAGTCATCCAATGAAATATACATTTTGTTATATTTTTCTTTTTACTTATCTTTTAATTTAATTTTAACTTTTTCATTCAAGAAATTAATAAATACTGGTAATATATACAAAGTTTTGCAAGAAAAAAATTTTATAAGCAATATGTCTTATTTGATCTTGATATACTTAGCTTCCTTAGCTTCTTCTTGATATATTTAGTACTCTCCTCTTTTTTGGAATCTGGTGATGAATGAGCTAAAAATGATTCTGGAACAAAATGGATGTGAGGCAATTGCCTATGCGGACGACATTGATCTTGTGATCTCCGGAAGATTTATCGACACTATCAGGAACAGGATGCAACCGGCTCTGAGGATTGGGTGTTAACCCGGGAAAAACGGAAGTAGTACTTTTCACGAGAAGGTACAAGCCACCGACTTTTCGTCCACTAAAACTGAACGTCCACTAAACTGTTCGATATACCAAAATTTATAGTTCCATATTTTGGATATTAATAATAACAACACCTTGAGATTTACTTTTCCTGAAAGGTAATTTTATAATTATACAATGAAAATTTGCTTTAGTTTTTATTTTCAATATATTTATACAAATAATGTAAAACTTGTTTCATATAGAATTAAAGATAATACCTTTCAGAAAATGTATCTCTCAAGGCGTTGTAACTATTATTATCCAAAGTATGGAACTTTAAATAATGGTATATCAAACAAAAGTGCATGGTGTATTAATTAAAAATGGTTAGGGTAGTATTTGGAAAATAAATCACATCGTTGTTAGATAAACAATCTACTCCACACAAAATCCTACCTACATGGAAGGATAATGTTCCAGGCTATTGTACATACATACATAATTGGACATTACAACCCTTCAGTCAGGATTATTGACCTATTTGCTCACACAACTTAAGTCGTGTGTGTTAATTTTATACATAAGTGGCGGGACCTACAGTTTTAAAGTCGACTCCGAAAGACAGATTTTGAGAAACTTTGCATGGCAATTTTATTTACTCTCAGAGTTTTTGTCAGAAATCTGCTGAGAGGAAATCGCCGAAAAAATACTTTTTGTATTTTAAATTGATGTCTGGCCTGGGGCTCGAACCCTGGCTTTACGTCTAATAAGCCAACACCCTACCTACTAGATCACTGCGACTTCAAAGGCAGGCTATTGTAGTCCACAATTAAAATGTAATTTATTAACATCTTATTACATATTTCTGATGAAGATACGTCAGCTTATATTAAGAATTTTAAAGTAATAAAACCCCACAACAAATATTTAAAAATCTTCAGAAAAATAGGATTATTTGTATACAGTGTACTCTCTTAAACGGAAACCGAAGTGGCTGACGAAGTTGTACGCTTATGAAAGAAACACGAAAAGAGTAATTAATAATCTATTATATTAAATCTTTAAGCACTTCTGTTTCCAAATCAAAAACATACATACACCCAACTCTTTTTTTGTAAAAAATGTATAATCTAGTACGGTTTCAAATCACTGTCTTGTAATTATGTTTGTTTTTACCGCACTAGGCACCATTGCTGAAATGAAAGTACATAGTAGTAACTGGGTAATCCCAAAAACCAAAAGTTAAAGTGTTTATAGAAGAATTTTTAATAAAATAGTCGACGACGCAAGACCTTTCGGAAAGTAGTCTGACAGTTCAAAACTCTATTACCGGACGAAAATCACCATTGGATGAGTGATGATACCGACTTTAGTTCAGTTCGTCGGAAACAATTCCGCTTGTTATCAAGTAGCGACGAATGATTATGTAGCTATGTAAATATTTTTTCTTTATTTCTATTCTAATTTTTCTGTTCTTAATTCTGGATTAACAGATTTCTTTCGTTTTTTGCTTGCTCTACTAATTTTTCACCTATATGAATTATATATTTTAAGTTTTAATGCTCAACAAAATGCCATATGAACATTTGTACGCATTTTTGAAAATTTATAGTTTAGAACATTTTTACACAGTTTTTCGAATTAATTACAGTTATTTATTTCATCTTACACGGTTTTCAGATGACATGGAACATATCCCCCATTTTACTGTAGGAAAACGCCTCTTTTTACACGGATTTCAGAGGAACGTATCTACCGTGTAAAAAAAGAGTTGCGAAAAAAATATATGTAAATAAAAATAAGGCATATTAAATAACAATTTCATTCTTATTTTTGGGAATAAAAAACAAAAAAGATTGTATTGTAAGCCCAGATGATTTTAAAAAAGTTAGAAATTTTAGCTTGGCGAGTTTTTCCCTTAATTTTAATATATTGGAGATATATTTTATTTTTAGTCGGTATTTAAACACCTTCTATGTCGCTGTTACATAAAGAAAATGCGTGTAGTAGAAAGTACTCTTTATAAAAAGTTAACTTGTTTTCTCAATTTCAGCTTCAACCTCTTCTTCAGATAAGTTTACCAGCTTTTCTTAGGAAGGAATTAAAAAATAAACAAAAATTACAAAATGTGGTTAATAATAATCAGAACAGCAACACTGATTACGAAAAAGGATTAATGTAAACGAAAAATTTTGTTACCGTCCTGTAAGCTGTCCAGTTATGAAAAATTAAATTAAATTGTGGAAAAAAGTGTCTGTGTCCTGTTATGGCCATTTAAGAGAGAAATGTTTTAACAGTTTCTTAAATATTTTTTTTGGTATTGAAAAATGTGTCCGTATATGGGTGGAGTCCTTTCGAGGGAGTACACTGTACTTATGCAAATAATATTTAACACTTGCGAAGAGAAGCAGCTACTACAAAAGAATCTTTCTTTTTTAAATTATGGTCATTTTTAGCATTGTGCAAGGACTCGCAAGTTAAAGGCCAAACCAATAATGGGTTTTTTGGCTTCTTTATTGGAAAAACTGACATTAAGACAGGGCCAATATTCTCTAGTTATTCTAAAGAATATAAAATTTTTTGATTAGGAATTGAAAAACCTAAACTTACACCCACTAAAAAAGAAAAGAAATAAAGCTGGAAAATCTTTCCTCATCTTCTCCCAAGTCAAACATTAGGAGACGACCAAGTGACGAATAGAACATAATGTGTCAACACATTTCCCTTAAAGATGAGTTTGTACCTAAAAAGGAAAAATGCTCGCTTGTTCGTCGCTGACATAAACAAACAATAATTTAACAGTCTCAACATCTATACAACAACATAATCACCTGACGAGCTAACCATACCTGATAAGTAAATTCACATTGATGAATATTTATTAGAAAAGAAAAAACAAATTCATAACATACTTGTACTATAAAAATTACATATAAAAATTAAAAATAATTATATGTACATGTGTTCAGGTATTCAAATTCGGTTTTGCAATATATAGCACTGCGGTGCTAATGAATTCAGATTTTACTATTAGGGTTTTCTGTAAGTTAATTGATATGGTTATTATGAAAGCCAACTTACATATCGTCGTCGAAAATCCAAAAGTACATAACAGCAGTTTTTTGAATTTTACAGGAGGAGCAAAAATCTAAAAATTGATAGAGGAATCTATTTTGAATTTTTTTTTTTTTTTGATGATATACGTACTTGTGAATTTTCGAAGACGATATGTATTTTATTAAAAAGCATACATATTGTCATAGGTTGACATTCCTTTTCTGTTGTATTTGAATAGCAACTAGTAACAAGTGTTTATTTAATTCACTTTTATATGAACACTATATAATTAACTAAGTTTGTTTTCAATCACGCGTGATAAACTAAAGAAATATGTAATAAAAAACCATAATCACTGTTTTTGAAAGAAAAAATGTCCCGTTAGAAGTAATGGCATAGGAAAAAAGTAAGAAAATATGATATAAATCCTTAACACAGGAGTAATCATCTCAACGTACTATGCCTAATTCTGCACATTTGGCCACTTTTGTTTTTGCCACAGATTTCAATAAAATTCTAGCTTGTTGATATGAAGAAATCTTAATTTTTTAGTTAAAAAGTAATATTCAAATGAAATAGTAATAAATTTTCTATTAAGAAAATTTACTAGATTTTGGTATACACCGTTTAGTATTAATATCTGAACGTTTGATTGAGATCTCAGTTTTTAGTTAGTAAAGGTTCAATTAGTCCTGACTTTACCATAACGCTGTAGTCGTAACATAATCCATAACCGTATATTTACTATTAGTAGTAATCAGTGCTGCCATAGCCATAAACAGCTGTTTACGTTAATTGCACATATGTATTTTTCAAAAATACAAAAGTAAACAAAAAAATGTGAATACATGTAAGTAAATTCAGCAAACAGCTGTTTATGGTTATGGCAAAAAACCAAAATTCAATTGGTACATATGGTTATCGTTATGACTATAGCATTATGGTAAGTCACCTATAATCGAAAACAGTAATGTCCATAAAGTTGGTTAAAACAGCTGATTTATATGGTTATGATTAAGTCTGGACTAATTGAACCTTAACTTAAAGAAGAAATTTCTACCCTGCGAAGTGAATTATGGCAGCTGTTAAAAATTTGGCACTTATTTTTTCGATAATTTTGATATTTATGTTCAGTTTATTTATTGATATAATAAAAAACATTTCAATTCAATTCCAGACTCTAATAAGAAATATAATAAGCCTGCTTTCTACAATAACTCTAAAAGGGAAGAATATCAATCAAATGCATGGGTTTCTAACAGTTCTCGTAGATCCGATAATTTATCAGGAAGTTATAACAGGGTAATGGGTAGATCTTATATTAAAAACTATAATAATAAATTAAATAAATTTAAAAATAGGTGGGTCGTCATGAAGAAGGTCGATATGATAACTATACCTCAGAGAAATTGGATAACAGGCCAAGTGCAAATAATTTGCCTGAGGAGAAAAAAGCGAATTCAGCATCTTCAGCCGTAGCACCCAAAAAGACTACGTGGGCCTCTATTGCTTCACAACCTGCTAAGCTCACATCGAGAGTAAGTATTACTTAATGAGATTAATTAACTGAATTAATGCTATACATTTTTTTTAGACTACTCTTACAACTTCCAGCCACAAAAAGAAAGGTCCTGGTATGCCACCCCCTCCAATGGTACCAGGAAAACATAATTTGGACGTGAACACATGGGATTTACCAAACAACAATCCGCCACCAGTGCCGTCTCCTCCACCTCCAATAGATTTGGGATCAAATGAAACCAATTCGGACTTTTCTCCAGGAATTGGTACTGATTTTGATGTAGGTGTACGATCTGAAACTAATTGTGGTTCTAACAAAAGCCAAGATCCAATTAGGGATGAAAATAACAAACCAAATTACAATAGCAATTTTGGACGTGTTCGAAGCTCACCAAACGGTCATTCGCGCAAAAACTGGTCAACTCAACACCCAGTTTATCAGGGAGGGCGACAGTCAAGTGCTGGGCCATCGTCTGGTTCGATTCGTCGAGGCGACGGCAGTTGTGGGGGAGGAGATAGTATTATTAGTGGCGGAGGGAACAGTGCTGCACACGTCTCTAGCGCCGGGCGCTATGGAGATCGTAGAAGCAATTATGCATCTTCCAAACATGATCATGATAGTGGATCTCTTGATTACCGTGAAGAAAGCAATCCCAGAAATATTGAGGTAAATGATAGGGCGACTATTGAATCGCCACAGGCTGTTTTGGAAGAACTTCGTGATAAGAATAATTACAATCCGGCTGAAATTGATTTAGAACGAGCTGCTTCAGCCAGGTAAAATATAGTCTTTCTGTATTCCAATCGGTTTAAAAAAAAAACAATTTTTTAAGGTTTTTCGTTATTAAATCTTATTCTGAAGTTGATGTTCATCGTAGTATAAAATATGAAATATGGTGCTCAACAGACCATGGAAATAAAAGACTCGACGATGCCTTTAAAGAACGCAATAAAGATGGCGGCAACATTCTTCTATTTTTTTCCGTAAATGGTTCAGGTCATTTTTGTGGTATGGCACAAATGATGACGCCAGTGGATTATAATTCAACATCAAGTGTATGGTCTCAAGACAAATGGAGAGGCAAGTTTAAAGTAAAATGGATTTATGTAAAAGATGTGCCCAACATTAAGTTGCGTCACATAACTTTGGAGAACAACGAGAACAAGCCAGTTACAAATTCTCGTGATACCCAGGAAGTTCCACATGCCAAGGGAATAGAAGTGCTACAAATTCTTCACACTTATAAACATAAAACCTCTATATTTGACGACTTTTATCATTACGAAAAGAAACAAGAAGAGGAAATGACATCAAAAAAATCAATAGGTGGTCATGATGGTCCACCTACGTCAATTGGCCGCAATTTTAATGTTAGGCAAAACGATGACCGAGATAGGGATCGGGACCGTGACGGCAGAGGCAGTGGTGGAACTCAAAAATATTTTGGTGATAACACTTCTTTTCGAGATCGAAATAATTCCTATCGTAGTGGTTATAATTCATACGGAGATCATCGCCGATTTGAGAATCATAGAAGTGGAGATCGCGGTGATTTTAGAGACGCAGAAACGGATCGTGAAAATAATGAACAATACAGCCGACATATTTCAAAATATGATTACAATCGTGTGCGGGGAGGTGATGATCGAGCGCTACCAAAACATAATACTCGGGAGCGGGACTTTCCGGATGAACATACAAAAATTGAACCTACTCGAATTCGATCTGGACCAAGAGAAACTCAAAAAGTAAGTATAGTTAAATAAAACAATCATTCGAAGTTTCAAACATATATATACATAAAAATGAGTGTGTGTTTATTTGTTTGTGGGTTTGTTTGAAGTCTATAGACGGCTAAACGGCTGGACCGATTTTCTTGAAATTTTAGCTGTAGCTTCCTGTATGTCTGAAAGGAAGGCTATATTTAATTTTTAAATTTCAAGTAGACTTGGTGCCACGCCCACATACCCAATAAGTATTTAATATCGCATATCTCCTAAACTGCAACAACTAAAGTCCTCGTAAACTATGCATTTAATCATGTTATGGTCTTTACCTAAGTTGTTGCGCACGAGCCGATGAAGATTTCCAAGTTGGTATGACCAATATCCGATAGGTGGCGCCACTGAAAATTACTTAAACTCAATTAAATCATAAACTGTACATTTAATCATGTTATGATCTTTAGGATAGTTGTTGCGCATGAGCCGATGAAGATTTCTAATTTGGTATGACCAATATCCGATAGGTGGCGCCACTGAAAATTACTTGTGATCTTTAGAAAAGTTGTTCCACATGAGCCGACGAAGATTTCTAAGTTGGTATGACCAATTTCCAATAGGCGGTGCCACTGAAAATGACTCAAAATGAATTAAATTTTAAACTGTGTATTCTTTAACAAAGTTGTTACGTATGAGTCGACGGAGATTGGTGCGATTAATTTCAGATGGATTGCGTCACTGAAAATTATTCAAAATGAATGACAAGCAATTGGTCGACCTACACCCCAAGCACGGAAGAAATGAGCATTACGAGCCTGAGAATCAGACGAGCACTGTGACTGGAAAATCTTCGAGTATATGCCACTGAGACCCGTTCGCATGGACCACTTGAACAACGAGAAATGAGATTAGAAACTGATCGAATGCCTACTACTCAGGCCTGTTCATCTAAATCATTAGGACAACTGGAAACAATAAAATGATTCAAATTTATTTTAGTTGGGGGCGTAGCAACATGTGCAGGGTACAGCTAGTTGATTTATAAACTTTTATATTTATCAAAATTATATTTAAGTTACAAACTCAAATATATACAAATTCGAATGTATTAAATTAATTACAAAATAAAGTATTGATCAAATTTAAAGTTCACTTTTCAAGTAAAGATTTATATGTGATCTATATTAAAAATCATTTATAAAACTTTAATTTTTTCTGACTGTTTAGTTAGTTTTATTACATATAAGTACATCAACCAGATGGAGCCAAAAAGTTTTGAATCTCATTCCAATATGTAATGAGTCAAAAGTATAGCGCTCTCTTTTAAACTTTCCAAAAAAATATAATTGAAAATTTAATAAAGTCGTGTAGTATAATTTGGAGTCATTGATTTTAAAGAGGTTTTAAAGAATGTAAAATATTGTTTAAATATTTTATTTTTAAACTGAATTGTGATACTAATTTAATACCTTTTAACTAAGTCAACAAAAAAAATATGTTTAAATTTTTAAATATTTTGCTGAAGTGTTACAGTAGCGCGCTATAATATTGACCAGTATGCTAGATTAAACGCGTCAATATTTAAAAACTGTAACAAAGTACATATATCAATTCCATTCTACATTCCATATTTAATTAAATTATATAAACAAACTTTATAGTCAACATGGTATAATATTATAATTGTTTTTTTTATTTCAGGACAACGAATATCCCAACTCAGATCGTGTTCGGGGCAATGACTACTGAAATAATATGAAAAATTTTATTCATAATGATAGAAGACAAACTTATAAATATAATAAATATATAACTACATATGCATTCAACTTTGCAATGTATTCATGTACGTGGGCATATTTTGCTAATAAGATCAATACCAGGTGCCCGGCAAAAACCATCGAGCTGTTCGGAGCATTTTTTCTATAGATTGTTGAATGCGCAATGGGTTTGTATTGTCGCTATACAATTTTATTATTATTTTTATTAAATATTATTCACTACTTAATAAACGGAAATCAATAAACAGCATTATATGCCTGAAAAAGCAAGACGCAGCAAGTATAAACACCAATAAAAATTAAAAATCATAACTGTTAACTGAATTTTATTACGATTACAAATAAAAGTATGCATCTTTCTAGGGATATATTTAATAAATCTATTTTAACAGCCGATTTTTACTCAATACTGTTGCAATTAATAAAGCATCAAAAATCAGTTTACGTTAATTAAAATACAAACTAAACTAAAAGAAAATATATTATAAATATTATAAATAAACTAATATAATAAAATTTAATTATAATGATGATAAAAATAATAAGAGTAAAAAACAAAAGCGATTATTAAAAAAAAAAACTAACGATAATATTTTTACGTAATTATTTATTAGTATGTAATTATTATTATAATTTTGATCAATTGATTAATTATTAATTGAAAGGAAAATGAAACAATATAAAAATATGAACATTTATACATTTAAAAGGTTTGCTAAAGTCATTCCTTGAAGTTGCACTGTAATAAATTAATTAATAAAGATAAACATACAAAAAGTTAATAAAGTACAGAACCACACTCAGTTCAAGAAGGAAGCAACATTAACAAATTATTTGCATCATATTTTGTATGTACAACTCTAATTATGTATATTACTACCATGAAATAAATTTTCATCTTGTATACATAAAAATATGAAATTAAAAAAAGAGAAAATAGAATAAACCCATTCGTTATTATTACAATATAAAGAAGGGTAATAGTTTAATAGTCAATTATTGTTGTATTTACATCCCAATTCAAAAATTCGGAACCTAAAAATTGCATTGAATGGTTATTTTAGGACTTAGGATTTCTTAAAAAATGTAAAATAAATTGGCTAAGGAGACCTCTAACGAAAATTTACAGAGAAAATGCGACTGGATTGAAAGCTTGGGAATATCTCGATAACAGACTTACTTTGAGACCACTCGCTTATAATTCTCAAGGTAGTAAAAAACATGGACGATCTCGAACTACCAGGTACCTGATGACATTACAGGAACTGGACACTTTGAGGCAACATAACTGGTTGCTTATGCTCTCTCTTGGTGTAGCTCACATTATGCTTCAAATAAGGCTTATTTATATGTAGAATTGTTTAATACTACTTAACTAGGCTCATACGAAATTTAACCTTTCCTATATTCGAAATGAAATACATATGTAAGTATATTGCTTGTCTCTTAATTTTGCTAAAGTTGATTTTGACATTCATATTTATATATAAAAAAAAGTAAAATGGATGAATATTTAACAATAAAAAATATTCATAAAAGAATTAAATCCAACATGCTTTTAGTGTCATTTTTATACAATTACAATGTAATATATATCATAAGGCCATGAAAACTATCGATGCTCAATGGGAATGTAATTTGGGACATTAAATTCAAAGTGTGTATTTGTTTTGCAGCATCAGTTTAACTTTAATTAAAAAAATAACTGTATTGTGTTTATTTACATAATAGTGACATATGAGCGTTTAAAATCACCTTAAATAGGATTTTAATCCTAATATCCTAATATATATTATAAATCTTTCTGTAAGTCTGTTTTTTTGTTTGTTAGCCAATCACGCCTGAACACTTGGACCGATTTTCTTGAAATTTGGGACATAGATCGGGCTTTTGCTGTGCAGGTTATAGGCTAAAAATCTTTTCAAAATTTTGAACCAACGGGAAAAAAATGGGACAAAGGGAGAAAAAAAGGGCAAAAATTAGTACTGTATGCATAAATGCTATAATTTATTTGTTTTAAAGGTATTTTTTTACGATTTAGCTTGGTTAAGTTTTCCAAATAGCTATTGGAGGTGTTCCGTTTATAAAGATGCACCAAAAGGGGTCCAAAAAGGGGAAAACGGGCGAAAGACGGGCAAATTGCATGCACTTATATTTATGACTTAGAGTATTCAAACAACTGGGTTGTTTGATAAACCGGTTTCCAAATAATTTGAAAAATTGCATTTTTTAAAAAGCCGGTTTCGAAATCGGATTTTAATTTATTGTCATTTTTATAACCCGCGCAACGCCGGGTACAATCTGCTAGTACATTCTATAATTTTCTTTTGCAGCTTTTATCACGGATTGCACTCTTCGAATTGAAATTCCAACTAAGGCAAGTACTCGTCCCCATTACTACAATATTAAACCCTACCACATTAACAATCTATCCCACAACAGTCAGCAGGCAGCAATTAAGACCGTTCTCACGACTAAGATAAGGACATGCTATTTTTGCACACCAAAGGGTTTTGAAACAACCATCTCAACCTCTGACCTGCAACACATGCTGCTGCAACCTGTCAATAAAACACATCTATCTGAAATGATAACTTTACCCCTACCTCTAACGAAGCTCCTTTGGCAACGCCGTAGTATTAGATGGTCTTAGGGAAAACAACTTCCATAAAATTGATCATACCTATCATAGTTTATGAACTAATGTTTTCTTTTTTATTAATCGTCGAACATCCCCAACGTAATTTGTAAATTGAGCCAATAAACAGAAATTCATTCTTAAGATTTCACAGTCATTCCAGTAAAAGATCTTAATAAGAAAATATATTTTCTTAAAGCTGTTAAAAAAATAAAAAATAGATTAAAATAATAGAGATTATGGAACTGAGTATCGGTAAAGTTCAAAATATTAAATTTTTACATAATCGACTTACTAATTAGAAAAACAGGTTCTTAACAAAGAATATACAAAGTGTGCTTAAGGCTATATGGCAAGTCCTGTGATTGTCTGATATGATGTTATTTTTCCTGACAAGTCAATAGGTAATACGTGCTTCTTGCCGATCCCTTCCAGACTTATACTACAGCAACTTCGGGTGCAGACAGATACAATCCAAACAAATGGTTTAACCATTGTTTTGAGTCGATATACAACTTTTTGGTCAACTAAATAAAAATTATTTGTTTGGAATGATTAAAGGTGGGTGCAGTAACAGGATTCAAGTTGAGGTTTCAATGTGATTCGTATCACATGTCTACTACTTTTACGATTTCAAAACCTTGTGAGATTGTATCGCCTTCCCTAAATATCCAGATGAATAAAGATATTTATTAAAAAGTATGTCAGTTCGCATTGTATTGATGTTAACGTTTCTATATTAAGCTTGTGTCAAGATCTTAAGTAGACAACTAACATGACACTTTAATCTATTCGCAGACTAGAAAGCTTAGTTCCCAAAAAAAAAAAAACAGTGGCATTTATAGTAAAAAATAGGTGAGGTGTATTTGTCTACATGATTATTATTATTGTAGTGAAGAGGTGCCATAGCCATACGATCTATTGCACTCCCTTCAAACTTTGTAGAGTGTAGGGTGTAATATCTCCTCCTATTGCCCTAACTAATTTCAAAATACTGCTCGGTGTCAACAAGAACAATATTCTGACCAGCACTTTCTACGTACCTATGTTTTTCTTCTGGTATGTATCTTTAGTAAACAGTGAGTGTAGAAAAGACTAACCTGAGGTTAGCCCTTTTTTCCCTTTCATAAAGTATATCTTTTTAAACATACATATCGATTATGAAACCTTCAGCGGAGTGGACTGGGGTATTTCCTTCTGGATATAACTATGTCAAGTGTTTAGCGCTTGCATGTATCACATAAAGGAAACAGCAAACAACAGCTAGACTTTACCTAAAGAAATTATCAAAAAGGTGCTTACAGTTAGGCAGCATCGATTATATAAATAAAAAAATTTTCCAAGTTTTCCTTACAGTTTTAGCTCGGTTTCAAAAGGGTTAAATAATGATAAATCTACCCTAAATCCACCTTTGGGGTAAAAATAAAACGACGACTTATGCAATAGCTGTAGTGGTGAGGAGGAAGAAGAAATCACTAGAAATCTTTTGTGTAATTAGTGAATAAATACATGGTGATGTGATTAAGGCTTTAGCCTAACCTAGTGGTAACTTGATCTAGTGGTTAGGGCAGCCCAGATATTTAGCATAGTAGAACTTTTTCGGATCATACAGTTAAAAAAAAACACTACTAAATACAATATTCTACAATAAATATATTTTCTGTACCATACATACCATATATTGTACTATTTTCGCAAAAATGACAAAGTTAGTTTCATTATTACCAAAACATTAAATTTCCAAGTTTTATTTATGTGCTTGTTGATATTTAACATCAAAATCGAATTAGTGAGAGCTGTTCTATATTAGGTCTTTTCTACTTATGTCTAAAACGCAGGCTCCTAATTTTATTGAAAAGCGTTTCGTTTTGAATTTGACTCGATAAGAACATTGATTAGAGATTAAATATGTTCGTAAAATTGTCAAATCGTTAAATCGTATGTGTTTAATTCTTAAAAATAAAGTGAAAAATTATATATTTTGAATATATTTGTCAATTATTGTGACTTGACTGTGGTTGTGTCAATAAAAAAATTAAAAAGAATTTTATTTTGATTTCATGGTGGATTGCGGTGTTTTTCGCGTTCTCCACCAAGTTTCTCATTTGATATGGGGAGATTTTTTTTATTACAATTTTATTATATTTTACCCACTATTTATATCGAACAAACCCATTACTTAACAGAATTTGAAATGAGAACTTTATAGACATTCATATTATATTCTCAATAAAATAACAAAAATATCATCTTCGTCATTCTCAGTTTATACTAATTTAAATGACGATATTTTTATACGTAGAAATCGTGTTTGTCGGCTGCCATTTAGTATTTTAAAGTCATTGTAGAAACTCGGTATTGTCTCAGTTTCACTGTAAATGCTCTAAATAGTATAGTGGTGTAGTGGTGTGTATGATTGCAAGCTAAAACAATAAAAAGCTTTCTATTTATTTTGTTTATACAAGATTTAACAATTAGTAAGAAATAAACAAGTACATACATATATGTATGTAAAACCGAAATTATTATAATAAACATTGCTAAATTGAACAAATTTCGTACAGCTGAGAACATTATCGTAAAAGAAGAAATCAATAATACATATATTATTATTCCTTGAGGCATATATATATAGTGAACTCACAACAATGGATGAAGAAAAAATGTGGAAAAATTTCTACGAGAAACTACAAGAAGCTAAAATGAATCCACAAACTGAGCATGAGTGCAAGTGAGTAGAAACACATATTTCTTTTTCATTCTTTCCCAAAAGAATATACAATTTTTAACACGGATTGTTTATGAAAAGAGTTTTGTGGAAGGAGCAGCTTCATAATTCTATATTGTTTACATTATATCTAAGTACATATGTATAAACGTGTCTTATGTGCATTTGGTAATTGGTTTGATAAAAAAAAAATGATTGTATTATTCATATGAGTTTGATGCTGAGTAGTGATTTTGCCTCTTCTAACTAACTTCTAGCTAACTTTTAATATTAACACTAACGGACGGATCTAATCTACTCTGTCTTTCCTAACTTCTAGGCATTTTTCAGAGGAAAAAAAAAAATAAACAGTATTGAATGGATTTAAAGCGTTGTAATTGAAACGATTAGTATTTTTTATGTGTACGATATGTTCCTTTTTCAAGGGAAAAAATCATAGACGTAAACTTATGTGACTCGTTACGTATTAAGATTTGTTTTGAGAACAAATTATTTTACAAAATAAAATTCTCGAATCTATGCACATACTTTCACACTGAAATGAACTTAGACACCAAAAACTTTGTGACACCATCTACTTAAATATCTTATACTTTATTTTATTTATTTTCTTTTTTTTTTTTACTTTTAAGCTTAAGTGTATTTTTAAGTTGGTGGTGAATAATAGTTTCTATTAATACATGCAACCATATACAGTGGGTTTAAAAAGTCACATAAACCAGTCGAACGAATAAAAATTTCTTTACCTAATAATATTATCTAGATTTGATAATAAACTTTAAATAACTTTAGAAATGTTATTATGTAGTTAGTACCCATTGTGGTTCACTGTACGGGTATATTTGTACACTACCTTCGTTATATGTATAGATGTATCTTTGTAGGAATAAAATTAGATAACACCAGTGTTTACTTACGGTATTGGGCAAAACTCAGCAATAAATAGCATTCCAAACAAAAAGACAAAATTTCTGGTGGTTTTTTGAATTTTAGAAGAAACTATGTACTCTTTCTACAGGTTTAAGATATTAGAGAAAAAACAACAATATGCTTTCATAAATTATACGTTAATGCGTTAAAAAAAAAATAAATCTATAGCGTTATTTCAACGATTGAACGAACAATTACAAATAATACAAATTATTATAAGAATGGTAGAAAGAAATCCATAAGTAAATGTAACCAAAATATTTTATACAAAGAAGTCTGCAGGGCTGTTGTTACATTTTTAAATTTAAATCTTCATGGCAGGTATGCTGAATAACTCAAATAGTGAACAACTTAAAAAGTTATAAAGCATCCCAAAAAATCGTTACCAATTACTAAAAACTTATCTGAAAATAATATTTAATATTTTGCTTTAAACTAAATTATGTAGAAAAGCATTTGAAATATAGAATTTTTATATTAGTTTTTTATTAGCGGTGTTCAGTGTTCAGTTCAAATGACATTTTAAAAGTGCAAATGCAAAACATCGTAGCTTTTTATTGCAATCCAACAACAAAATACACACAATTGCATTTGTCAAACCATTACGTTCATGCAATACTAAAATGGTATAGTTTTTCTTTGTATTTATTGCGTTTGCAACTCTGACATTTAAACAGCTGACAGATGTAAACACTAATAAAATAAATAAAGTTGAAACTATGGAGTAAACAATTCCACAGGAGAAAATAAAAAGAGAAATACCAAATAAAAAAACTGTAGGTCCTGCCACTTCTGTATAAAATTAACACACACAACATAAGTGGTTGTGAGAAACTGCGGGCTTCTTTGGGACGTTTGCTGTAGACTGTCTAATGGTGAAGGTATAGCACTGACCATTTTACAGTCACCAGCAGCAACTCGTTTCCTTACCGTTCGCATCTTCCCTCTTTCTACATTTCCTAAACCTGCACAATGCACTGCATGAGTAGGGGTCATCCCCTGAGTGCTGGTTTAAACAAAAAAAATAAAAAGTGGAGGAGGTCATTAATATTTTTTGCACATTTTTGCGGCATTATTAAAATACTTTTAGAAATTGTTATTTAAATAAGTAGAGCGCTCACAATCAATGTCAAAGCATTTGCAAGTGCAAACTTTTGCAATACAAAACGCATCGAACATCGAATACCCCTATTATGTTATAAACGGCAACAATTTCCTTTGATTTTTCATACAAATTGTTGTTTAGTTTCTACATAATGCTGTAGGTATTATTCAAACACATTTTTGTTTATGTGTGTATAGATGTATGTGTATATATATGTACATGTTTTATTTCATGTTAATTTCTCTGTTGCGCTCTACTGTAAAAATTGTTAGTCAGCCCAATGAGTAAACAAATAAATCTGTTTATGAATATGAATCCGGTTTTTTCATTCTCTGTACTTATTCGTATTTTCCTAAACGAAATACTATAAATGGAATTGTTTTTATCTCAATTATGACCAAATGGTTCTCTTCGAATATACACATAATGTTTCTCACATTGTTAAGACAAATGAGTAACGAAACGACTGAATGTCGACATTCAGAAATTGTAGACTTGATTGTACCCACTGTGTTTTATGATTTATACATTTTGTACATTTTTTATTTATTACATACTTACTTATACATTAGAAGACAACATTGAATCATTTATTCGTGAGATACCGGCCGAAATGTTGGAAAGAGTATGGTAAAATTGGACAAAGTGGATGGACCATTTGAGGCGCAATCCCGGTCAGCATTTGCATGAAATAATCTTCAAACATTAAATTATATGGACCGTACTATCGATTCAAATAAAGATTTCATGCATTTACTAAATTTTATGTTTCTTTTTTTTAATTTTCCGATAGCTCTTAAAAAATCACACTTTATAATTAACCGTGGTAGCAAAATTTTTAAATCTTTACATATACTGTTATGTGAAAAATAATAGGGACAGTGCCCAATTCGTTCTTATTTAAACGATTTTATCTTTTCTTAAATGGTAGAAAAAATATTAAAAACAAATTTTTTGCTATTCATCGTTGAATTTAAATGCAGGCCACATGGCATGAAGATTTGATTTAATCGTCTTTACCAATCGCTCCCATGCACCGCCCATATGTGGAGCCGCTGGAGGGTTGAACCACCATTTAATTTCATCGTATTTCGACGAGACTTGTCGAAGACTTAAATTTTCTTCTCGTATTGTTTTTTATATAGCTTTGAAATTAGAGCCATTGACTGTATATACAGTAGCTCCATCGCATAATCGCACAAGCATTTGTCTGATATGTATGGGCTTAAAACTTAAAAAGAATATATTAAATATATGTTTTTTTTTTGCTTTTATTTACACACTATATTACAGACTTTCAGAATAATAAAAGAATAACAACATTTTTCATTGTAACGGGAATTTCATAAAGAAAAAGGAAATTAACTCAATTTTTTGCGCTCAACGCATAATCGGACAAATAAATGAACCATTGTTAAAAATGACAAAAGACAACAATTAATACTTTGTGGCATATCCTTTGTTCTCAAGAATGGTCTGTAAACGTTTTGGAGTTGATTTTGCCAAATTGTAGTGTACACAGGTTCTAAGCTGATTCAAAGTTTTAAATTGTTGTCGGTATACTCTTCCAGCAAATTCTTCCCAAAGATATTCAATTACTTTGAGATCTGGGCTGTGTGCAAGTCCTATAAGTTTGGGGCAATTATGAATCCACCTAAGCTTTGCCACACCCGAAATATGCTTGGGATAATTGTCCTGGTAAGAAGCAAAATCGTTCTCTATGCCTAAGAACTGAAAATATTTAAAAAAAAACAGCAGTGGAAAAGATGTTTGCTTAAATACTATTCATAATACAATGCACAAATATAACTACCAAGGTAGAAAAAAAGCCATTTATTAGCCCTAAGAATAAAAATAATAGAATAAAATTTATTGAAAAGTATTTGCTTAAAATAGAAGATTTTTGGAATAAGGTAATTTGGTGTAAAGATATCTTAAAATACATTTATGCTGATAGTTTTTATTCGTTACGAGGTCCTGTTCACTGACGAGAGCAAATTCAATTTGCATGGTTCAGGTGGGAAGATGTTTGTGCGGCGTAAACCAAATGCAGAATTTAATCCTCAAAATACAAAAGCTACTGTTAAGCATGGAGGAGGGTCTGTTATGGTTTGGGGCTACATGTCAGTGCAGGAGTGGGCAATGTGTATTTCATTGATGGTAAAATGGACAAATTTGGCTACCTCAACATTTTGAATGCAAATGTGAAGCAAAATGCTGAGAAATTAAGTATAGCGAACGATTTTGCTTTTTACCAGGACAATCATCCCAAGCATATTTCGGGTGTGGCAAAGCTTTGGTTGATTCATAATTGCCCTAAACTTATAGGAACCCTTGCATACAGCCCAGATCTCAAAGTAATTGAATATCTTTGGGAAGAATTAGCTGGAAGAGTATACCGACAACAATTTAAAACTTTGAATCAGCTTAAGGCGGTTTTACTGGAAGCGTGAAGCTCCATAGAACCTGTGGTACGCTACAATTTGGCAAAATCAACTCCAAAACGTTTACAGGCCATTCTTGAGAACAAAGGATATGCCATAAAGTATTAATTGTTGTCTTTTGTCATTTTTAGCAATGGTTCATTTATTTGTCCGATTATGCGTTGAGCGCAAAAAATTGAGTTAATTTCCTTTTTCTTTATAAAATTCCCGTTACAATGAAAAATGTTGTTATTATTTTATTAATCTGAAAGTCTGTAATATAGCGTGTAAATAAAAGCAAAAAAAAAAAACATATATTTAATATATTATTCTTAAGTTTTAAGCCCATACATATCAGACTAATGCAAGTCCGATTATGCGATGGAGCCACTGTATTTCTCTTGGAGTGCCACCCCGACTTATGAAATTTTATATACACATAATACACGAACTTGTGTCGAGTGTCAGGCAAGTAAACAGTACAATCCATCTTTTTTCCTTACGTCTGCCAACGGTTTTAAAGGGCCAAAAAAGTCAATAATAACGTAAGTAAATGGACGTTCAAAAATCGTTTGTCTAGCAGACGCCATGCAGGCCATTTGTGGTAGTTGGGGCACAGCAGCGTCGAACAACATTATAAAGCGCTCTTAATTTAAGGATGTAGAAATATGACTTTATTCCACATATCACTGCCTCGTGCATGCAATGATGGTAATTTTCATGATAATATCGCACAACGAGAGAAGTTATATAGTGGTCATGAGGTAAAACTATCGCTTGATTGCAGCTTAACATGTTTGCCCTGCCACAAGTCTGAATTACACAGTCTTTGTCCAGAAATACGTTGAATTGTTTCAATTGACTGCTTCGCTCGATCTCTTTGCAGTTTTGCAGACTCCATATCTCATCAGAAAATTCGCTCAGTTGCGCGCATTTAAATAAAATATTTTTGGATTTTCTGATACATTCAAATAGATCATCGTCTTGTATTTTGAAGCCGAGTACTACAGACTTTAATTTTTCTATATAAAACAGAAACAGGGCTAAGGCTCTATAGAGTCGTCTCCAACATGAGAAATATTCGAAATTTATAGAGAAACTTTTAGGCAAATCGATATACAAAAAACGATTACGTATCTCTTCCTTATTGGAGTTACCTACATATACAACCATTTTAAAACTGTTTAGGATCGGACCAAAAGAAGCATTCTGAACAACGAAGGCTTGTAGTATTCTGGATTTTTGTGGCTAAACGGGTGCCTAATAAAGCTGCTCGCATTTCTAATAGGGGTATTGATATGGGCTTTAGAGCAGCAACCTTGGACTTAGCTGCAACAATGGACACGTCGACGTCATCATTACATTGAACTCGAAAGTAGTTTACGGTTGCATATGTATTTTCGCCTGCAACAGCAAACGTATGCAGTTGTACCTCAACAGCCATTCTGAGAAGTTTAGAGTAACATCTAGGAATAACAAATTCGAGAGCCACAAATACCTTTTTACGCACAGCTCCCTATTAAGTTCTTCGTCCCACTTTGTGCCTGAGCGCCAAACATCTTGAAGTAAAATTTTCAAGCCAATTGTAAAATGTTAGACAAGGCCAAGTGGATCAAATATGGACATTAGAACTTGAAGGACTTTTTTTGGGAACCACATTCGCTTGAAACACATCTCTTTTAAGCCTCGAGAATTTTGAGTTATATTGAAACCAGCATTATTGGATTCCCAATACATACGGAGAATTTTCTCCACTGCTCCAAACAAATTTCTTGCGGCTGATTCATCATCGCATAAATGTTGCCTAACCAAAGTAGAGTTTGTAGCTCAATTTCTCATGTAGAAACCTCCAGAAGCGTGGATCGTCTTAACGTTCGTTGCCAGTTCAAGGGCCTCTCTTCTGAGTCGACG
This sequence comes from Sarcophaga peregrina, assembly GCA_014635995.1. NCBI lineage: Eukaryota > Metazoa > Arthropoda > Insecta > Diptera > Sarcophagidae > Sarcophaga > Sarcophaga peregrina. The sequence goes on from CM025789.1 coordinate 88,801,883, forward strand.
CGGTCTGTAAAGTCGTACATGTATTGGTAGCTCGTAATTGCTTTAAATGATCGGGGATACTTATCGCGAAATTCTTCTGCATTTTTGTTTCGCATAAAAGGGCTTCATCACTTACATAGTACGACGTTCACTTTGATTACTGCTTGCGGGCCACAGAAATCGTTGTGCGATGAACATTTCAGATACGTCGACACAAATCGCGATTTGACTAACTCTGAATTTAATTAAAATATTACAGAGCGATGTGAGCAAGTCATGACCACTTAATAACAAATCGTTTAGGGATTCACCGTTCGACTTTGCTGCTGCATCCCACACTAGACGTATTTTACCTGGTTTGTTAGGATTTAATGCTACAAAAATCGGAAGATATCACGTACGTCCGAGATATGAATATACTTCTGAGCCCAACACCTTTCTCGAGTAGTCTTTAAGCAGAAGGTTATCAATTTGAGCTTTCATGGTTTACTGTAGTTGTGGATCCTTTTTAGGCTGAAGACACTTTAATCGATGACATGCGACCTCGTAACTATCGGGCAACGATACCTGTTTGTTTCTCCATAGCAAATTTAACGTAAATTGTTGTTCTTTCTTTACAGCTGAACCCTGAAGAATCTGCATGGCCTTTTCATCTTCGGCTGATAAAATATTTTTCTCCTGAGAGACTTCTAGGGCAAAATACTCTCTTACTTCATCGTGAAGCTCCTTATAACGGTCCTCGCACTCACGTGTATGAATGTTCAGTGAGGCTGATTTTTCGGAAATTTTTCCACTACCCTGCACCGTCCAGCCCATGCGAGTTTTTGTTACTATTAGATGCCCGCGATCACCTTCTCTTCTTTTCATCGGGACTGCCACTATCCAATTGTTGCGCCAAATTAAAATCATTGGTTTGTCATTTGTATATGATTTTACTAGTAAGCCTTTGAGATACGGGTTAGCTTTCAATATTTCAGCAAAATTCATAGACTGAATGAGCAAATCAAGGTTTTTAACTGTACGGACGTCATATAAAGAGAATTTGGTTTCAGCTTGTACGCTAGAAACTTCCAGGTTAATTTTTATTGAATCATCTTCAGAGGATGTACTATTGCCTGCCTAATGTAGCTCTAGAAGTTCACTCTTACCTTTTAGTCCCAGTTTGTTAAAAAATGTTTGCTCCATTATAGTCACTGATGAGCCTTCATCCAAAAACGCGTATGTGTCTTCAAAGCCGCAATTAAAGTAAACACGGATTGGTAGTATTCTGAAACACGATCTCTCTTCACCACTGCGTGCATTTACTATTTCTCTCCGTTTAGGCTTATTAGCATGCTTGTGCAACAATGGGTGATGCTTTGCTGTACAGCCATTAATACCACATTGTTTGTTTGAAAAACATCTACGACGCTGAAGATTTAGATACTGACGGCACAATTAATTTCTTTTACTAAATTCCATTTAGCATCTAAATTTAATAACCAGAACTCACCACAAGTCTGGATTTTATGAGCCTTGCTTTTGCATGAAAAACAAATTGGCTTATTTGAGCTACTTTGATGCATGTTCACTGAACCACTTTTCTTACGCATTGCTGGGGATACTATTTGGCTTGCTGCAGCAGCTATAGTGTATATGCAATCGCTATACAATTTCACTATGGGAATTTTATTGTCTTTTGGGTGCATAGCTTAAGTTAGCTTATGATTTTTTGGCAATTTTTCGACTAAAGTTTTAACAAGCATTGGGTTATTTAAATGAGCCGTCATATTGTAAGCTTACATCGTTGAGCAAATGTTTCGAGTAGTCAGAGCGAGTTCAATAATAGTATCTAATCTTTCTTTTAATGGAGGAATTTTTGTTGCCTTCTCTATCATAGAGTCCGGACTACCGAAACACATTTCAAGAGTTTGAATTATTTCGCCCACCATAGATGGAATTAGTAATTTACTTTTTACCAGTTCTTTAGAGCGACCACGGAGACACGATTGAAGGCGCATTAAATTTTTACCATCACTGTAACTGGCAAATTCTGTGCTATTCCTGTAATTGCTGATAAAAAGTGACCAATTTTCTGGGTCACCGTCAAAATTTGGGAGCACTTTAGGTATTACCAGTCTTGCTGCAGTCTGCGTAGCTGTTGGTTGGGAAGACGAAAATGCATGTGAAAAGGAACACGACGGCTGCATTAAGTCATCTTGAGAAAGTATTCTATATTTCTTTTCCAAATACTGGAGTTGAATCTCTTTTTCTTCCTCCAACATTTGCAGCCAAAGCTGTGTTTGAGAGGATAAGTTCGAAGCACAGGGCATTTCAAAGCGACGTTTACTGCAATTTTGCACGACGGTTGACTGAGACGATTTCAACGTTTCTCTTGTATTTTGTACAGTGGTCGTGGAATTAGGCACATTATTTGGTTTTCTAGTGCACTCGTAATTTGTAGGTGAGGATGTTACTTGCGTTCCGGCAGAAAATTCGGCGATTGTAACAACCGGCGGCAATTGTTGAGCAGTTTTGGGCATGTTCATTTGGACCAATGATTTTTGGTCGCACTTTGAACAACTCCAGCTTTCATTAGCAATATTTGAGTCTACCCTACTCACCATTTGTCCCAGGAATCACACTGCGCCATACGTGCGGTGTCTTTTAATTCGCATTTATTCCAATTAAAATCGGTTTCAGACATTTTATTTATTTACTCTTTTATGAAACACGATTTAATTTTTATTTTTTCAATAAAAATGTAAGATTATTTACAAATTGTTTTTTTTTTTTAATTAAATTGTTTTAAAGAATGTTGAGTTCGCACGGCGTAATATAAACTTTTAAGAGCTACACAATTATATTAAAAAAATTTTCTTTCTTTTGCTTAAATATGCACGTTTTGTTTATTTAATATTATTTTGCGTATATCGCTCTTTAAAACAATATGTTTCCATATCGTTCACATACCATGAAGAGCAGGTACAAAAAAATCAGTTAACTGCTCTACAAGCCTCATCAAACACTCACTCTTAGAGGGTGCACTGGTTTAGTAAGACCACGTCTGAGTTTTCTGAGCCCCAAATATAATACAAATTGCTTTTTAACATACCAACCAAAATTAAAATGAGCTTCATTCCATAAGAAGATTTTGTTTTGGAAATAAACTTCCAATAAATCCCAACGTTGCTCAAGCGTAAATCGATTCATAGTATGGAGATGTACTTTCGTTAATAATATTCTGTTGAAGCATTTCATTAATTTGTGAATATGGCATAAAAGAGTTGCAATGAGAGGATTAATCCCTTAAAACGCGATGTATGAAATATAACGTGAAAAAATATTTGAATGGCTCTATTCACGAAGTCACCGGAAACTGCTAGGTAGTGTGTTGGCTTATTAGACTGAAAACCTGAGTTCAAACACCAGGTCGGACATCAAGACGAAATATGAAAATATAATTAATGTTAATTTTGTTATATACATACATAATTGGTCATTACAACCCTTCAGTCAGGATTATTGAGCTAGTTTCTCACACTACTTATGTTGTGTGTATAATTTTATACATAAGTGGCGGGACCTACAGTTTAAAGTCGACTCCGAACGACAGATTTTTGGGAAACTTTTCATGGCAATTTTAGTTTATTCTCAGAGTTTTTGCCAGAATTCTGCTGAGAAGAAATCGCCGAAAAAATACTTTTTGTATTTTATTTTGATGTCTGGGCTGGGACTCGAACCCTGGCTTTACGTCTAATAAGCCAGCACACTACCTACTAGACCACGGCGACTCCACAATTATTATAAATATTATTATAAATATTTACTTACTACTTACTTTTTGAATTTTGCATTACCTTCATGTTCTGAACAGTTGAATTCGTGCAAATGTCTGTTTATTGTGTTTTGTTTTGTTTTCTTTACATTCTTCGTTGACAGATGTCCCTTTTTTAACGTGTCTATAACTCCACAAATGTTATTACGGCAAAGAACGTTACGGTTTCTACACTTGGCTAAGAAACGCGTTAATGCTTGTTGATGTACTCATTGTTTCAGAAATGTGATGGGAATATGGATGACTCAAGATCACGTTGCAAAATGTGGATCGTTTTTGGATCTTCTTCAACACTTCAGCTCAATTAATTTAATTAATTAATTAATTAATTTAAATTTAGTAGTAAAAACCGGACAAAATTAAAAGGATTTCCAAATTTTGGGCACAATTTACTATTCAGAAGTATTATTTGAATTATTGTATTTATAATGTTGAAGAGTTTGTAATAATGTAATGTTTGTAAATAATGTTTTTTTTATTTATATTTTCAATTACTCATGGAACGAGTACATACATTTTGTCAAAAAAATCTTTGCACATAGAGAAAATTAAGAAAACTTTGAAAAATTCATTGATTTCTAATATAAATAATCAAAATTTTAAAGTTTTTCGAATAGGATTTTATAAACATATGTTTTGTTAATATAGTAAATAAAAAAATTTTATAACAATGAAAATATTCTAATGTAAAATATTAAAAAACAAAAACAATTCAATTATACTGCAGTCAAAAAAATGTTTGCACACATGATAAAATATTCAGACTTATGCAATATTTTAAATTTATAGCGCTAATATTTTGTGGGTTCACCTTGAGCACCAATTACCGCTTGCAGAATCTCATGGATTGAATAAGCTTCGGAATATCATATTCTAATGGTATTTTTAGCTCAATCTTCTTTGAGGAACTTTATCAATGCGTTTTTATTTGTGGGCGGTCTTTTTCTTTACATGAACCCACAAATTTTTGATAAGATTAATTTCAGGACTTTGGGTAGGAGAATCAATAACTTTGGTGCAGTTGTAAAGTAACCTTGAGTGACATGAATAAGATTTATGTTAAGGATCATTATCTTGATAGTACTTGCAATAAAATTTATCCGGATTAACCGGGCCAATAAAACCAAATTTCTTAACACTAGCGGTCAGTTATTTTTTTTTTTTTTTTTTTTTTTATTTATTATTATTATTAGTATTAAAAATACTTTACATTTTCATTAAAATTTACAATAAATGTATTTTACAAATTAAATAGCACAAAATTAATACATTTTCGTCTGAAGACATTTTCATTTGTTTCATTCTTAATGTTGTTTGGCAATGAGTTAAACAGCTGTAGACCCTTGTAGAATAGCGTTTTCTGCATTTGTGTTGACCTCACTCTTTGGATCCTAAAGTCACAAGCATTTCTTAGTTGATATGGTTGGCTATCTCCAACATATTGTATTTGATCACATAGGTATTTCGGGGCGTCTCCTTGTTTTAATTTTCTAATAAACCGTAATGTGTTAAATTGGAGTCGTTGTGCTATGCTCATCCATTTTAGATTATTTAACATTGTAGTTATATGTGTGTAACGATCGCATTTCAGTATTATTCTCATCGCTCTATTTTGTAGTTTCTGCATCCTGGCTAATTGATTTGTGCCACTACATGTGAATAAAATAGTGGAACCATATTCAAAGTGCGGTTTTATTATCGTGCTGTATATATTTATCGCTGTAGGCTTGGATATTTTGCCTCTTATTCTCCTTAAAAAACTAATTTTTTTACCAACTTTCCTGCATAAGTAATCTATTTGTTCATTGAAATTTAATTTTCTATCTATTATGAAACCAAGGTATTTTATATATTCGACTTTTTCAATTACTGTGTCATTTATTTTAAATATTTCGTCTGAATGTAAGTTTATTTCCATTATTTTTGTTTTATTCTCATTTAGTTTGAGTTTATTCATTTTAAGCCATTCCTCAACTTTTTTCATATCATATTTGATATTTTCGCGACATTCCTCATCACTATTTGCTATACTATATATCAGAGTGTCGTCAGCGTACAAAACAACTTTACATTTTTCCAAAATACTTGGCATGTCATTTATATAGATTATAAACAATAACGCTCCCAAAATGGAGCCTTGTGGCACTCCGAAGTCATTTATTATTTCAGCAGATTCACTGTCATTTAACTTTGTCGTTTGCCTTCTTCTTTCTAGGTACGATTTAAACCAATCTAGCTCAATTCCTCTTATTCCATACATCAATAGTTTATCTAGCATTATTTCCCTATCAATCGTCTCAAAAGCTCGTTTGAAGTCAAGAAATATTGCCATAATCCTCTGATCTTTTCCTACCGTTCTCCATTCACTTATGACATAGTTTACCGTGGTTTCACACGAATGTTTCCTACGGAATCCTGACTGGTATTTAGATAGTATGTCACGGTTTTCTATATATTTATCAAGCTGACCTTTTACTACTTTCTCAATTATCTTTTCACACGTTTTCAGAGAGTTTATTGGTCTAAACTCCTCGCATTTTCTCGTTCCGGGCACTTTCTCAATTGGTGTTACGGTTGATTTTTTCCAATTATCAGGAAAAATACCTGTCTCTAAAGAAGTGTTTATTAATTTTAACATAATATTTCCTGTTACATTCCAGTTGTCAAGTATAATTTTATTTGATACACGTTCATGGTCAGATTTGTTATTCATACACTTCACGATGCTCTCTAGTTCAATAATATCCAACTTTCGGAATTTAAAAATATCATTTACTCTATATTCTATTCGGTTAAGATATTGCACGCTGCCTATTGATATCCTTATACTACTAATGCTATCGATAAAGAATGCATTGAACTTATTCACTATATCACATATATCGTTATACTCAATTTGGTCAAATATCACAGATTTGGCTGAGTTTTGCTTCTTATTAAGTACTAGGTTTTTGATGTGTGTCCACATCTGCTTTTGGTTACTTGCGTTGCCTATTTTATCCTTTATGTAATTATTCTTATTATTCTCAATTTGTACCTTGTATTGATTTCTTATCAGTTTATATTCCCCCCAAGCTTGAGTTGAGTTTTCAGATTTGGCATGTAAATATTTTATTATCTTTTCCCTTTTCATTGTTCGCAGTTCTTCGTTAAACCAGTTATTTACTTTGCTATTTATGTGCACTTGCCTTTCAAACGTAAATCTTTGTATTGTATTTTCCATACATGCATCAAATAGTTTAACGTTTTCATTAAGATCTTTATTATCCTCATATATCATATTCTCAGCTAACACATTATTAAATATATTCCTATCGTATTTAAATATCTTGATGGCTTTTGTTGTATTTATAGGGTTTTCATTCGATCCCTCAAAGTCTATATTAATAACCTCATGGTCAGAAATTTTATTATCCTTACTGTTGGTACATTTTATCTTATAATTATTAGTTATTACATAGTCAATTAATGTGCTTGAATTTCTTGTTACACGTGTGCTTTCGTTAACTATTTGTTTAAGGCCGTTGTCATTGAGAGTATTCCTAATTCTATTCCTGTATAAAGAGTTCTTATTCCAATCTATATTAAAGTCTCCTGTAATTAAAATATCACAGTCAGTATCACATATTTCTTCAATTATCTCGTCAAATATATCACAGAACTCAGCTTCGCTGTAACTTGGCGATCTATATATTGCACCAATTAATATATTATGATTATTATCATTATGTACAGCTTTACAGAATAATATCCAATACTTCAAATCATCAGTCCTCTCTATACACTTCTCTACATTCCATTTCTTTTCACAGTATACTACAACTCCGCCTGTTCTTGAGGATGTTGACAGTGACTTGATGTTATCATATCCTTGTAAACTAATTTCCTGTTCATCTATATCTTTGGTCAAATGTGTTTCAGACAAAATTAAAAAGTCAGGTTTTTCCGCCGCTGCGATAATTTCAATTTGATTATAATTATTAACAAGACCTTGTACATTTGTATAGAGGGCACTTATTCCCTTTAGTTGTTAAATCGCCAAGCCTATCCTTCTCATTTTGTTTCTCAATTTATTTTGATAAACGGGACATTCCCTGTCGTTTGTGAAGTGGTTCTCATCTAAACCCATATTGAGTCTGCTGTTCACTTTTGAACAGTTAATACATTTCACTATCTTCTCTTGACTTTGGCAATTGACTGTTTTATGTTGACCATGGCATTTTAAACACATTTCCTGATTTTTACATTCCTTGGCTATATGATTGTACCCTCTGCATTTCATACATTGAACTAATTCTGTTCCGTCATATACTCTACATCTTTCCCAACCAACATTCACTTTCCTTTCCTCCATAATTTTTCCGTAAGCTTCATTATCAACTCTCATTCTCACATTGAACAAAGTTTTATTCCCTCTTTTCGTTTCATATTTTCCTATAAACTTAATATTGGCATCAGCTAATTTAGGATTCTGTTTCCTTAATTTCTCAATTAAATCATTTTCACTATAGTCAAAAGACATGCCAACAATTTTGATATTCAGTCCCGTCGAATTTGGAATTTTCACTTCATATTGTTTGGATATTTTTTCCTGGATTGCACTTTTAATTTTCTCCCTATCTTCATAGTTCTCACTTTGAATTACAATTGTTCCACTACTTCTACTTTCCACATTTGTTATCTTCAGGTTGTCTGGATTTATTTTATTTAATTCTTCTTTAGTTTTTTCAACCGATTGTTTTTCTTTAGGTTTAACAATTAGTGGTAGTTGTCTATTTATATTTGGCAACCCTTTATTTTTCACTGCATCCGCATATGTTGTTTTTGCACTTTGTTTACATTTTTCATTTACCGCTTTCTTTATTTCTTTGCACATATTTTCATTTTTCTCTTCTATTGTTTGGCATAACTGTTTGTTGTTGCATTCAAATTCTTTTAAACTAATAGATAATTTTTTGATTTCTTCTACATTTTTTTCACACGATTTCTGATATTTTACAATTTTATTTATTCTCTCCTCGTACCGCTTTTCTATAGCCTCAAGTAATTGTTTAATTTCATTTTCCTTGAGTGAAGCTTTAAACTCGTGCTTATAATCAACCAAATTCTGTTTATTTTTATGCACCTCATCTTGCACTTCTCTTAACACCATATCAATATTATGAATATATTGCATGCAGTCGTCGCATATAAACCTAATAAAGTTGTGCTCATCCATCATCTTTGCCGAGTATTGATCTATTCCCGCACATTTTTTGGTGAGATGATACACTTTATCACACACTCCGTTGCACCTGATGCCACTTTCTCCCCTTATTGCTGTTCTGCATTTACTGCAGTCAGCCATTTTTGTTTATTTCTTATTATTTTGTTTTCTAATTTTTTAATAAAATTTATTTTATTTACTTTTAAAGTTATTGTTATCAATGCACTTCAATTTCTGTGAATTGCTTTTTATTTTTATAATGGTTTTAAATAGTCCTATCTATTTTTTACAACCAATTTTTATTTATTTTTTTAAATTTTTAAGATCACTTTATAAAGCACTTCTATTACTTTACAGTGTTGCTTCTAGTTTTTAATAATAAGATATTCTTCCTTAGTCATTATTTTATCCAAAATCCTGATTACACCAACTCCCTTGCTGGATATATGGGTGGATACCATTACAGACAGTTTTCCAAACTTTACTGCAGGAATAAGATTTTTATTTTCTAATGCTGTCAGAGGCTTACGCCAAATTTTTTGCGGTCTGTCATAATAATAAATCATTAGTTTCATCTCATTTGAGAAAATAACTTCGCCCCAGTACTCCGGAGTAAGTGAAATGAATTCGGTGGAATATCATAATCTCTTTTCGCCATTTTGTGCTGAGAGCAGGAGTTTTTTCCTAGTCATTCTTGAAGAATATTTCTGTTATTAAAGAATATTTCTGATGGTTTCTTGGAAAACACGTAACCCAAAGCCTTTTTCCACTTGAGGAGCTAATCATCTAGGACTGGATTGCAGGCTATGATACAGGGTTCTAATAATTTTTCTCTCAACTCGCTGCTTCACCTTTTTTGGCCTGCCTGTGGATCCCTTTAAGTCTAGTCCTCCTTATTTCGCAGCACAGGATATAATATTATATACAGTCCTGATGTTCAGGGGGAACAAATTGGGGATTTCTTGGCAGATTTGTGTTTGTAGTAGTTGAAATAGCCCAATTGTATAATATTTTTTGAAACTCGTTTTCCTGACATTGTTTGTATTGAAATATAGGGATACTCAGTGGCGTACCTAGAACTTTTGCCGCCCGGGGCGATCTCCAGTTTGCTGCCCCTTCTATTATAATAGTGGTTTTTATAACTTAAGCCTACATAAATAAATTATTAAGTTATTTAATCAATATTAACTAATACACAGATTAAATTTTTTTAGACATATTTATATGCACTCGTAAACATATTTATATAATACCTACTCTTCTTGCTTTCATACTAAAAAAAATTGTGTATAATGCTCTCAAAATTTATATTATTTTTAATTTCTTGTTCTATTGACAATATTGCAAGATTTTGTAGTCGTAATTGACTCATTGTAGAACGAAGATAATTTTTTATCAACTTCAATTTTGAGAAACTTCTTTCCCAACTAGCGTCACTGATTAAAATTATTAAAAAAATTCTTAACAAAATTACAATGTTGGGAAGAGAATTTTCCCACCTATACTGCTGAAGAAATTTTAGCAGATCAAGATGGCCCTTCTCCCCGTTTTTCCAATGTTTTGCCTCTTCTTTTACTGTAGGTACAGCCCTAAAAACCTGGATCCTTTTTCTTTCAATATGGAACTGTTCTTTATCAATGTCAATCAAGTCATTTATTTGACATTCAAATTCTTCATTTAGTAGGTAACACGTTATTATAAAATAATATTTTCTTACAAGTCCATGCAACGGACCGAAGCGTTCAATAAATACTTTTCTTCGATGGTGAATATACCATAAATGATCTTAAGAGCTTTTCGCCATTAGGCAAAATTTGAAAAAACCTAGTCCTGACTCAGTTTTCTTGTTTCACCTTTGACTTCGACTGTATTATTAGGACGTTTTACTCCTTCCTGAAGTCGGAGTCCAAATTTTGAATTGCAAAAGGACCTCGACGTACCAGAAATACTCTTATATTGTCGTCAATTTTGATAGGCCATAATCTAATATCTTTCACAGAAATAGACGGAATAATTTGTGCAGCAGATTCTTCATCAGAACTTGATGAACTTTCTACTTCTTCCCCAGTGTGTGAAGCAGGTCTTTCCTCTTCAAGGTCTTTCCTCTTCAAGCCTTTGAGGACTGCTTCTTAGCCCGTATTTGAGGCAACAATACTAAAAAAACTAAAAGTAGACTTATGGGAGATATATTTTAGTAATGCTCCAGTATTTTTAGTCTGTATTTCCTCCGTTCTCTTCCTTTTCTTTCTAAATGACGCACCACTTTATTTTACTTGTTTCATATAAAAAATGCCGCCCCAAGGTAAGTGCCGCCCGGTGCGGGCCGCACCCACCGCACCCCCCTAGGTACGCCACTGGGGATACTTGTTACATAAAAACGATCCCTTCATTACTAAAACGTTATTTACCCCTTTCACATTCCATCTCATTTGTAAAAAACCTAAAATGCACAATATTTTTGGGAAATAACGGCATATTTTTGTAATTTTTTTATTATCTTCATTCAATATGCAAAGATTTTTTGACATTTCTTATTTTGAGTAAACTTCTTTTGTTGTTGTTATTATTGTAATGTGTGTTACTATTAGGAAACTATTGGTGCCATATGGTAGTAGACAAGTACAGTTATAGAATGTGTGCAAAAATAAAAAAATGTATAAAGATTTTGTTGTTGGAATTCTTGAATGAAGATCAAATTTTACATTTTTTTGGTCTGTGCAAAGATTTTTTTGACAAACTGTATATGTATATTTTAAATGGTTAAATGCCTAACTCTAATTTCCTTATCTATTATGTATTAAAAATCTATTACATTTTTTTTATAGAACTTTTGTTTCTGATATAGTTAAAGATCAAAAACTAATTATTTTTATACGTAATAATCCTGGTACTCACAACTACCTATGGGACATCAGGAACAAAATGAAATATGAAAAATTTTTTCTAGCAAACTAAGCGATTTAGTTCTTCCGCGATTCACTTTCTTACTAAAATTTGTATGAGCCGACAAACAATTTCTTAAATGAAGAAGTACAAGAAAATCTTTTCAATAAGTAGACAAAATGCAATATAAGAATTTACAAGCGCAATCTCAATAGGAGCCCAGAATATTCGAAATCATCATTTAAATAAAATAAAATAAATAAATCAATAAAAGAACTTGAAATGTACAATTAAAATGTTTTTTGTAAACAATCCTTTAGCTTCGATATTCACACTTCGCTGACACTTGTTTACACTGAAACTGTTAGAGAAAAACGGAGCTTATAAAAACTGAAAACACGGAAAGAATCTACATATCTTTTTGCAAACTGTAACTTAGAGAGCCTATGTAAAAATATATGAAACTTTTATGCGGCGCATGGGAAAAAGTAATGATATTTGTAATTATAAATTAAACGCATAGGGGTATAATATGCTTAACGGAATTTTTGTCACGTTTCGTCAAATGTAACTTTTGTAAGGAAATATCGTAATTGTTGTTGTGAAGAAGTTCGCAGGTAGCGAAAATCAAAAGTATTTTCAAACTCTTTTCAGTCTATACGCGTGAGTACAGTTTTACCAACACATTAACAAAACGGCGAGTTTGATTCATTATTTGATGCATGCGGGCAACTTAAGTTTCACAAAAGTATTTTTCAATCTACAGTTGTCATCTATTCGTCAAGTAACGGTTAATTTTTGGAAATCTCTTATTATAAGGAATAACTCTCTGCAATCTTATCTTATCAGTATGAAAAACTTAAAGAAATAAACAAACAAAAAAAACTAATTTAAATGGCCTTATTTTTCTGAATGAAAGACAATTAGGAATAGAGCACACATCAAAAGTAACGTGTGAGGAAATTAAATTATACGTCTTATATTGTTGTTTTTTGTACAAGAGTTTGATTCACAGCAAACACTGGCACTCTCAAATTTGTATATGAAATTAAAACTACATGGTTTAGTTACTAAATCGGAGAGAATAAAAGAAAATGAGCGTACGAGTTGTAACCACCGAAGTGTAAAGTTGAATGGAGTTCAGAGGTAGTGGTATTTATTGTTACTACTAGCATTGGGTTACTACTAGCATTGGGTTATAACCATTTTCTCTAATATTTGTTAAACTAGTTTGCTACTGACAAAGGTAGAGTTTGTGTTTATTTAAAATAAATATAATTCCATTCTTTAATAGTTAAATTGTTCTGTTGGCGTCAATATAAAAATCAATAAAATGAAAACGATTCAATTATCAAAAATGTAATTTGTTGTAAAAAAAAAAATACTTAAAAATATGTATTAAGATAGTTATATACTTTTTGCTTGAAGAACTTTAGAAAGAGGAACGAATTAAGATTAAATGAGATTTAAACAGCGTTTTAAGAAGCTTCGAAATGTCTGTGCTCAAAGCATGATTATATGTGGGCACAAAAGGTACACTTTTCTCCCATTTATTTGCTTTATTTCAGGTATTTAGCACTATTATAAATAAATTATATTTCTATATCATCTTTTAATATGTGGTCTATTTACAAAACGTAACTGACGTCTGGATTTTACAACGGAAAAATGAAATAAGATACAGAAAAATTAAAAACAAAACATGTCTCTATAAATTTTTTAATTGTTGTTATAAACCAAACAGTTATTGGCGTATACGAACGAACCACTCTACCATGTCTTTTTAGTGGGAGAGCATGCTTCTAAAGCGACCTAAAAATTGTAATACAAATACACAAAAGTGTTTGAAATGTTAAGAAATATGAGTGTGTTGGCTTGTAATTGCAGCAATCACAAAGAAAAACTATGTATATTAAAGTGCGTAAATGTGTTATGCAATGTATGTATGGGTACATTTTATCATTTTATAAGACAAAGGAACAAGTTGCACCATATTTCAAGACAAATTGCTAGTTACTGAATTAGGTGATTTCAATTTGTCTGGAATATTTCTTCGAAATAAAATATTTTCACAAGCTCCCGCTCTATGATGCTTTTACACACAGACTGTTTCTTGATTTCAGTAAAAACTTTTAATTCACTGTGAAAAAAGTGGTATAAAGCATAAATAATACACAAAGAAAATTTCCAGATGAGTCGAATCGGCGTAGAAATATTTTTTCATATTTCTTTTTTGTTCGAGATGGCAGAAATGCCGTTTTGACCAAAAACTCGCTTTTAGTATCTACTAGACTAAGGCAACTACTTTGAGATAATAAAATAAATTTAAAATAATAAATAATTTTAGCGGTATATCTTTTCATGAGAATTTTATTTACTCTCAGTTTTTTGCCAGAAATCTGCTGACTGGAAGTCACCGAAGAAATATTGTTTCATTTGTCGATTAGTTGGAGAAGTCGGACCTAGGGTCTTAACTGAGAATTCACATTTAATAAGCCAACACACTACATACTAGACTACGACGTCGTAATACTGTCAGATGGGAAAGGCATGAAATTGGCAAATATTAAAAAAAATAGTTCTTTTTAAATGGGCGTTTACCGGTAGCCCCTGTTTAGTCAAGAATTCAGTAAGTTAAAAACAAAAATTTTGCGAGGTTTTCAGTTTTAAATTTATCTAACCGGATAGACCCGATAATTTTTTGAGTATCATTTCAAATGGTTGCTCCGATTGGAGCAGGGATTGATATCTCGACTGAGACTTTTTGAGATATTTAATTTATGGATTAGTTTTTTTAAAAATTTTTTAAACCACTCTAACAAATATAATATTTAAGAACTATAATCCAAATATGACAACATAACAAAGTTAATGAATTAAAACAAAAACAGATTTGATAAGATAAAAATTCGTTAAACAATGATCTGTGGTTAAGGCAATTTTTGTAAAATAAATATGGCTTAATTTAAAAATGAATAAAAAGGTAAAAATCGACATATTTAAGAAATAACTACAATACGCTAATCTTAATTTTAAAATTTAACAAAATAGTCTATCAAATTTGTGCGTAAATTTTGAGCTAGAATGCAGATGCAGTTAATAAGTAAATCTAAACTTATTTTTATTAAACCAAAACTTTTTTATAATTCTACTCTAATATTAATAATTTATTTGAGTTTGACTTATTATTAATTATAAGTTAACTATAGAAAAAAGAATTTCTTGTAAGGAAGATTGGGGAAGATTCATAATGTTTTGTACAACAGCACTGGAAAAGCGACACCAATTCAGTAATTTTTTGCCAAAAAGTTTGCAAACTTATTTCAAGTCCTTTATATAAATGACTTCAAAATTAAAAAAAGTAACTCTTTGAATTCAGAATCTTAAATTTGTTTTACCTTTTTATTAAAAAAATCCTGGGAAATTTCCTTCAAAATTTCCATAAAAGAATTATTCTTTTTTTTATAATTTTGTAAGGTTTAATCATTTTCTAAGATTTGCAAAATTTGTGTTCATAATCGAAACGTTTTAAACTTTGATTTGTAAAATTTATATAAAAATTGATGCGTTATTTACAATTTTATTAATTTCACGTTGTTCGTTTCTAATACGATCAACTACTGAGCCAATATGTTTGTTTTCAGTTGTAAAATATTGTGTTTGTCTTAAAAATTCTAAAAAAAACCTTTGACATTTTTGCTTTTGTATCTGTATATATAATTCTTAACGGGATTAGGAAACATTTCAAGTTTACTTCCCACCAGATCCAGCTATTTTTCAGAAGAGAAGCTGTAAAACATTTTTAAATAAATTATTAAAAACATATATAAAATCAGATAAAAACAAGACTGAAGTAGTATTCGATTAACACAAAAATTTATGGAGAAAAAAAAACGCACAAAATGGACTTGGAGTGGACTTAATGCGTCACTAGTTAATAGAGCAACAGTAATAGTAATAAAAATAATGAAATGGTGCCATATATGCGCCATTGGAGCCAGCAATTAAATATGTCATGTTGCCTATATAGCGCCGTTGGATCGATAAGGATTAAGTAATTCTAAAATTTTTCCCGTTATGGATATAAAGAATACACATTTTAATATATTTTGGAATATTTTTCAAAAACATTTCATGACGCGGGGAGAAAGATAGAAGGGAAGGAAACAGAAATCAAGAGTGTAATAACGCGCTCTTCTCATCGTGCATTTTTGTTGTTTGACCTCTTTTTTTTATTAATTTTTCTGAAATCACTTATTCTGGTCAGTGTTGCTACGAAAAAAAAAATATTGTAACCAACATTTGTGAAAAAAATGACCAAATAAGAAAAAATATGTTCCAATTAAATTCATAGTTTTTTATTTTATTTTTTTTTCAAATATAAATTATATTCTTCTTCTTAATATATAAAAATTAATGCCACTTTTCGCTGTCATTTTATAACTCAAGAACGGGCTAACCGATCCAAGCCAAATGTTTAGGCTTTGTTCGGACTATTTAGTAGATGGTGTATGTGAAGTTTGCCACACCCACTTTTACGCCCACATGTTCTATTTATCTAAAATCAGAAAACGGCTCCATCGATTTTACTAATTTTTCTTTCAAATGTTTCTATTTATCCATTTAAAGTTTTCATCAAGAGAAAATTTTGCCCCGCCCACTTTTTTTGATTTACCTAAAATCAGAAAACACCTCCATCGAATTACTTTAGAACGGTCCTATCACAAATAATTCAAAATTTTAGAGCTGTAAATTCATTTAAAATCCTACTCTTTAGCGATATGCTATGTGCTGTAATCCTAATCCTAATATACATATATTATAAATCTGTCAGTAAGTCTGTTTTTTTGTTTGTTTGTTAGCCAATCACGCCTGGACCGATTTTCTTGAAATTTGGCATATAGATCGGGCTTTTGTCCGTGGAGGTTATAGGCTATAAATCTTTTCAAAATTATGACCAAAACGGGAGACAAAATGGAACAAAGGGATAAAAAATGGGCAAAAATTAATACCTTAATGCATAAATGCTGTAATTTATGTGTTTAAAAGGTATTTTTTTACGATTTAGTATGGTTAAGTTTCCCAAATAGCTATTGGAGGTGTTCCGTTTCTAAAGTTGAACCAAAGGTGTCCAAAAAGGGGGAAAGGGGCCAAAAACGGGCAAATTGAGTGCATACCGAATCACGCCTGAACGCTTGAACCGATTTTCTTGAAATTTAGGATATTGATCGAGCTTTTGTCGGTGCCGATTATAGACTATAAATCTTTTAAAAATTATGAACCAAAGGGAAAAAAGGGCAAAAATTAGTACTTTATGCATAAATGCGGTATTTTATGGGTTTTAAAGGTCTTTTTTTACGATTTAGTTTGGTTAAGTTTTCCAAACAGCTATTGGAGGTGTTGTTTAAAAAGTTGGACCAAAAGGGGCCGACAAAGGGGAAAAAGGGCGAAAAACGCGCAAATTGCATGCATTTATATTTAGGACTTAGGAGTATTCAAAAAACTGAGTTGTTTGATAAACCGGTTGCCGATTAATTTGAAAAATTGCCTTTTTTAAGAAGCCGGTTTCGAAACAGGATTTTTATTTATTGTTATTTTTATAACCCGCGCATCGCCGGGTACAATCTGCTAGTCTAAATTATAAATCTTTCTGTAGTCTGTTTTTTTGTTTGTTGGTTTGTTAGCCAATCACGCCTGAACCTATTTTCTTGAAATTTGGGATATAGATCGAGCTTTTGTTGGTGCAAGTTATAGCCTATAAATCTTTTCAAAATTTTAGCCAAAAGGGGAGAAAAATGGGACAAAATTTTTATGCATAAATTCTGTATTTTATCAGTTTTAAAGATGTTTTCTTAAGATATAGCTTGGTTAAGTTGAACCAATAAAGGTCCAAAAAGGGGGAAAGGGGCCAAAAACGGGCAAATTGAGAGCATTTATATATATGACTTAGAATATTCAAAAAACTGGGTCGTTTGTTAAACTGGTAAAAAATTTTAAATTTTTTTAACAACAACAAATAATCAATTTAAAAACATTTTTTATTTATTTAACACGTTCCCTGCCAAGCCGTTTATGAGAAGATGTCATTTCTAGGCCACGTGTACCATTTTCGGTACACGATAACCACTTTTATAAATCTATATAAATGCAGGTACTTTTTTATTTTTGAGAAAATGTATGTTATTTTCGAAATTATTACTATTCAAACGGCAAAATGCACAAAATAACAATAAAAAATTAAATTTATTTCACATAGAATAGGGACATAAGGGTAATGTACAATAAAGAATTTATATTTTACTCAAGTTTGATTACATTATTGTAATTTTTTATACTTTCCGCATACCATGCATCTTTTTTACTGGTCTTCCATTACAGTTTTGTAATTCATGGTGTAATTCTAGATGATAGGACATGGTCAACTTCTTCAGAAAATACGTCATTATTTGTATTACATAAATACGAAATCAGTAACTTTCTATATTTTAAAAAGTGAAATTGGACTGTTGTTCTTTGTAGTATATAAAGTCAATGCATTTACAACTGCCGTATTCAATAAAAGTTGAAAAGTGGTCCGATAACTAATTACCACGCTGCATGTACCGTTATCGGTATATCACTCTAAAATTGCTCTAAACATCATTACGTTACAAAAATAAATAGTCCCACCAATAATAAAATTTTGTATATAAACATTTTAAATTAAAAAATCCAGTTTGGCGTGGAAATGAGGTTTAGTGTGTACCGAAAACGGTATACGTGGCAGGGAATGTGTTAAATAAATAATATTAATTTTGGTTTGCAAATTTTTTACTGATTATATGAAATGGTGATATAATTAAAATAAATATTATAATGTTTTAGTGCTTTTTTGTCAAAATTAAGCGTTTTTTAACGAGTTTGCTGCTTTCTGAAAAATTAATAGTTGACAACGCTGGCGTGTGAGTTCTCTCTGCACAATTGTGAGAGCGGGGCGAGGACGTAATGTTACAACCCGCCATAAGAAGTTTTACTTCTACATAATGCGCATTCTTTATATCCATATTCTTTGATTAAACGCTGCGATTAATTTGCGAATTATACTAAAACGTATAAAGTAGACCAGTTTTACGTTTTTATCAAAAAATCAAAAATCGGCAAATATTGCAGACCTAATTGCAGGAATAAAGACGATATTAGAATTAAGTATTTCAGAATTTAGAATTTTTAATAACTGATAAAAATTTTTATAACCTTATGAACAAAGTTATAATATACGTAATTTTTACAGACTACAGGATGCTGATGGCGGGTTTTTTGAAAAGTTTGGCTCTTTACTACGACAACAGTCGCAACTAGAAGAGAATGAACTTCAAACATCTTTGGCCCCTTTTAAAGACGAGGCTATAACTGAAGAGAGAAATTTCGAATCCAACGAATGCCCAGATTGTTCTGATAGTAGTCAGGAATTGGATTGCTCTGTCATTGATACGTTAAGTTTAGACACCGACGATGATTTAACTGAAACCAAAGAAAAAAAGGAAAAGATATTTGAAAAATCAGTTGGAGTGAATGTAAGTATTTTAGTATACATTCAATATATTGAAAACAAAATTATCTACAAATCAGAAATTATTTGAAATTCGTCTATTATCTAAAAATCATATCAATCTTATAAAAATCATAATGATAATTAGCAGGATATAATCATAGAAAACAAAAGCAATATGAATTACTCTCCAAATGTCCATGTTGTTTTAATAGTTATTCCAGTCTTTTTGATAGTTCAATTCACTAAAGTTGGCAAAATGAGGTGTTTCCATTCGCATTCATAGCCTTTGACCAACATACCGTTCCATTCTCTTTTTGTGGAGAAGGTGAAATTTTTTGAAAGATACCTGTTGCTACAGGATATGACGGATTGTTTTTTAGTACCTAAATCTTATAATTTGTTTCGGTTTGTCGAATGCTCATGTTCTTCTACTCTGGATACTTGTTGTGTTTTTAAGGACAAATATGATTCTGAATCGACAAGGCTGGAACTTCGTATTTGAGTCATGCTTTTTGAAAGATGAACATCTCTTTTTATAGCGTCTCGAATTGACTTGTAATTTAATTTCAATGAATTGATTTCTAATAAAGCGCAATCGCAAATAGAGTGAATCTCTTCATCCATAACATTTTTGAAAGTATTAGCTGTGATTAAAGTTAAAGTATTAAAAGTTACTCTTGACAAGCAGTCTGCATTAATATTTTCCTCGCTCTTTTTGGTTACCACCTCATAAATGTAGCCGATTAGAAATGTAGCGTATTTTTGAAGTCTTGTTGTTGTCAAGTCTTGTTGATGTAACTTTGAATTTCGAGATAACGGCTGATTGCCTGTAATTAATTTGAAAGGTCGGCCATAGATGTATTGATGAAAATGCTGCACAGAATACACTATTACCAAAGCCTCACGGTCAAGCTGGGATTAATTTTGCTCCGCCGTTGTTAAAGACCTCAATGTAAAAGCAATTGGCCTTTCTTCATCTACTACTATGTGAGATAAGACACCTGTAATACCTGTGGGACTAGCATCACAGGCGAGTTGAATCTGCAATTTCGGGTTGAATGGCATTAGAACTAGATCACTGGCAATCTCTCGTTTCAGATCATCGAATGATTTTTGACAGTTAGAATTCCACTTAAAAACGGTTTTCTTTCGTAATAACATATGTAACGGGGTGGTTAATGTAGATGCATTAGGTATAAACCTAGAGTAGTGCGTCACCATACCAAGAAATCTACGGACATCTGGCAATTTATATAATAGAAACAGATTTTCGAACTTTGTTATACTCTACAGTGTGTCCCAAAAATTCAATCTTTCTTTGGTAGAATGTACATTGTGAAATTTTCAAATGAAGATCGTATTTCTTGAGTTGAGACTTTTTCGTCCTCAAGTGTTGAGCATTTTTTAAGCATGCCCATACTTTTTTCTCCATATATTCAATATCATGTTCAGGAGTAATGATTCATTGCTCACTATTCTTCGATACTTAAGAGCCTTATTAAGTTTGTAGTCAGGTAACATGAGTTCTACGAAAGAAAAAAAATGCCTTTACAATCCGAGTACTACCGCAAAGGGTGTATCAACAGCAAAACCTATTAAATTAAAGTTTTTTGTATATCTACAAACTTAGTACAACAAAATATATGACATTTCGCAGCAGAACAGAGCCCTGTAGCCTTTCTTTAGCGACGTGACGTATTTTCAAGTCAGTGTATACTTCATATATGAGAAAAGTGCTGCTAGTTCATTGCAATCAAATAATGTGGTATCCTATGCCACTGAATAACAAGTGCGGTTTTTCAAAAACCAACCACTATAGATTTTGGAAAGATCTATGACATCGTTTTCTTGCTGTTTCTGCGATTGAGTATATTGCATCCAGCAGTGCGGAACTTCTTAGTATTGATAAACAGTTTCAAGCACTTTACCGCTCTAGCTCTAAAAATGTCCATGATTTTATCGTGGGCCATGGAGTCAAAACATTATTATATTATTGTAGTATCCTTAATATTATTTCATTTTACTCAGAAAACTCCGTTAAAGATAATGATATTGGGCACTATTTTAAAAGGCAATTTAACAATTCTCAATGTTTCGTTCGTGTTTCATAAAAGCTAATTATTTTCAAAATTAAATAAATGGACATTCAAAGCAGCAAAAGTTTCAAATAGGATCTTTCTTATAACATTTGTCTTTTGTTCCACCTTTTGACCTGGCATCGATATGCGGAACTAAAAGAAAACCTTCCTTTGGAGCTATTTCGATTAGGATACGCATTTGATAACACTTCTCAGATATTCAGATTCTTGCAGAGCACAGCGGTCAACAACCCCAATCTAGTCGGACAAAAACCATTTTTTAAAATATTTAAAAAGTAAATTTTTGGTATGGTAATATGTCGACAAGTGTTTAAAGGACACAACGGCTTTTCTTTCAACAGCTACACTAGCATTGATATATTGTTTCAAATACAAGTAATTGCTTCCTTGCTAAAAAATTAACATCTCAAGTGACATTTAACAGTGCGAGTGAAAAAATAAAAAGAACAATTAAAAAAAATTTCTTCGTATAATTACTATAACAAAGGTATGAATAAAAAAATACTGTTAAAATTTTTCATTAAATATGTTTTGTTTATAAATAAAATGCAATTATGTGTGATTTAAATGTGAAATTTTTGTTTAATTTCCGAAATCAATTCGAATTTTAAACGGTAATTTATCGTACTTAAGCGTTAGTTTTTATGTTGTTGTTAATGTTTAAAAAATTACCTGCCGCATTTTGCCCAAACGATTTTTATTTCATTTAGAGTTTAACATGTCCGTTACAAGATAAGAGCTGTATAATACTTGGCGTAATGAAAAACAACCAGCTAAGAAAACTGATGCTGTTGTTAAACACGTTGCTGCTAAGATTGGTATCAAGAATAATGAAACGGATAGCTATTACAGAAAAGTAAGGCAATCTGCTCGAATGTTTGTATGCATTTTAACGAAAAAGTTTGCTTAAGCCACGTTCACGTTCGAAGCTAAAAATAAAAAACAATGTATGATCTGATCCTATGTATGAAGTCGACGTAGTCTAATAGGTAGTGTGTTGGCTTATTAGACGTAAAGCCTGGGTTTGAGTCCCAGGCCAGATATCAAAACAAAATACAAAAAGTATTTCTTCGGTGATTTCCTCTCAGCAGATTTCTGGCAAAAACTCTGAGAGTAAATTAAAAAAAGTTTCTCAAAAAAATCTGTCGTTCGGAGTTGACTTTAAACAGTAGGTCCCGCCACTTATGCATAAAATTAACACACAC
This sequence comes from Sarcophaga peregrina, assembly GCA_014635995.1. NCBI lineage: Eukaryota > Metazoa > Arthropoda > Insecta > Diptera > Sarcophagidae > Sarcophaga > Sarcophaga peregrina. Next base: position 88,824,603 of record CM025789.1, read on the forward strand.
AACAGAAGTGATATGAGAAACTAGGTCAATAATACTGACTGAAGGGTTGTAATGACCAATTATGTATGTATGATCTTTTTCATTATTTTCTGTTATCTTCAGTTCCTATTATATCCTCGTTTTCTAATAACTCTTCTATTCATTCCCTTAGTACAGAACCTTTGGATGAAGATGCTATCAGACGCGTGCCAGAGTGGTATCTAGATTCTGAAAGTGAATCAGATATAGATTGAAATAAGTCTTCCCAGGTATACGAATTTTAGTATTTTATTTATATGGGAGGTAACACGTCCACTGTAGCTAGTTGAACCATTTTTCCCACAAATGTTTATGTGGATATCAAATTTGTCCATACTGAATTCGAAGATAGCCGTGCTCTAGTAGGTATTGTGTTGGGTTATTAGACGTAAAAGCCAGGGTTCGAGTCCCAGGCCAGACATAAAAAAAAATACAAAAAGTATTTTTTCGGCGATTTCCTCTCAGCAGATTTCTGGCAAAAACTCTTAGAGTAAATAAAATTGTCATGAAAAGTTTCTCAAAAAAATTTGTCGTTCGGAGTCGACTTTAAACTGTAGGTCCCGCCACTTATGTATAAAATAATTAACACACACAAAATAAGTAGTGTGAGAAACTAGGTCAATAATTTTGACTGAAGGGTTGTAATGACCAATTATGTATGTATCATATATATTATTTCTAACGTACTTTTTTTTGTCGGTTGCAAATATCTCCCATACCACTGCATCAAATTTAATGAACGATATCTCATTTTAAAGTTTATATCTAACGCTAATGGCAAAAAATAATTAGAAATTGAAAACTTAATATTTTCATTGATAAAAATTATATTTTATATAGAACTGCATAATAATACTGTTGTCATTGTGATTATATGTTTTTGTTCAAGTGTGCTAATACAAGGTCGCTTAATAGTAATGCAGTTCTACATAATAATACCTCTATTTACTATAATGCCGTTTATTACTAAGTCAGTTATATATAATTATTAAGTTGTAAAAGCTGTTTTAGCAATACTTTGTAGTAGTTGTTAGATCAAGTGCTATAAACAAGGTCGCTTAATTGTAATGCTATTCCACATAATAATATATAAAGTTGTAAAAGTGAAGTGATGAAGTGTAATAATACGGTGTCTTTTAATATATACATATATATAGTGTCAGCTGATATTTAACAGTTAAAAAGGTTTTAAGAAAAATAAGAATACAAATTACGTGCAAAGTAAGAATATAAATAATGTGCATTTGAAAAGACAAATGCAATTATAATGTTAATCAGAAATCTTAATGCTAAACAGGGGTTAATAAATGGTACCAGGCTAATCGTAACAAACTTGGGAGAGCACCTCATATCAGCAAATATTATTCATACCGATGAAACTGTACTCATACCCCGAATCAACCTTACTCCTTCTGATCCAACTGTGCCATTTCGAATGACACGAAAACAATTCCCTGTGAAAGTTGCTTTTGCTATGACGATAAACAAAGCACAAGGTCAAACCCTTCAAAAGATAGGATTGCATTTACCAGAACTGGTCTTTTCACATGGGCAGTTATACGTGGTTTTTTCTCGAGTGCGTACGTTTAAAGATATTTTTGTTCGTATTAAGGATTCGTACGGGCAAAAAGTTAACGATGATCATGTCATTACCTCTAACATTGTATTCAAAGAAGTATTATAGAAGCATTTAAACATATGTATGTATGTAAATATGTATGATATATTATGATTTCTAATATTTTTATAGTTTCAATAAAATTTCTAATTATTTTCATTTTATGTTACAAAAATGACAACTAACGGTGCGAAGTATTCGCACGGGTCATCTAGAGTTTGTTAAAAGCTCAATCCACATGTGTTTGAAAGCTATTACCTAAACCATATAAAAAACTCTCGTGTACACAAGTTTCGCCAGTGAAGCATTGCGATCGGACTTAAAACTTACACCCAGTAAAGTAGCTTCATTTCGAATAGCTGCCGAAATATATTACCAAGCAGGTAGTATTAAAAGTATTTGTAGATTAACATCAAATAAATTGTAAGAAAAGGTAATTTTTAGCTTTCTTGAAGTTTTAAGCATTATGTGCAGATAATTTGCATTTTATTCTCCAATTCCACTATGAAGTGCGCCGATGTATTGATCGTTGACTAGACGGAATCGGCTGGACAGTTTTCTGAATTCGAGGTATTAGGAGTGTCTTATCTTTGACTTATCATAACTACTTGGTCTGTGGTATCGATTCTGTTCAAAATACGCCGCTATTTACGTGATATCGAAATATTCTTGTTAGCTGTCTAGGGATTTTCCGGCTACGTAATTCTAAATGAAGAAACAAAAAAATACCAAATATGATATAGAAATCATGTTGGGCGAATATTCTGAAGTTGGCCACCATATTTCAGCATATATGTATGTATTTCCTATTGGAATGTTATGGACTGAAGAATATTACTCTGAAATGACAAACAAATGTTTGTACTGCAATAAAATCCGCACATAGTGACGAATTTTGTTAATAACTGAATGAAAAAGTTTTTTAGTCATTTTTTTCCAATCAAATGAATTTTTAATATTAAAATTTTTTTTTTACTTATTCTTACTAGACTGGATAGATTGCGCAGACAAAACGAAGAGAAAAAGTATTTTGATAATGACCTTAACAATAGATAAATTATATGTTCTTTTCTCGTTATCTTGCGTAAATATAAAATTAACGTATGCTGAGCATAAAAATTCTGTCACACTCAAAAACTCATTAATGTTCGGCAATAGCAAATTCAGAAAATGCTCTTCACTAAAAGTATCATTATATTACATTTATAAGCTTAGGTTTGTTGACATGATTAGAAGCAGCATATACATGTTTCAGAGGATTTGTGATATCCTCTAATAATTTCTATACTTATGTATCTAATATTTTTGTTCTCTTTTGACATTTCAGATGCCAACAAATTTTAGCCAATACATAAATAAAAATTTTTTTATGGGAATTTTATAAAAGAAATAATAACGTAATATGTAGTAGTATAATAATAATAGTATGCAATAATAGTAATCCTTAATCTATAATGATAACATTAATGTTTTCCATTTGGCATTCTTTTTAATATAATAATAAGACCAATGTAGGTACATACATACATTCATACATATATAATGATTTCACTATAACTTTTGAGCATTTTTATTATTTTGTGTTATAATTAGATTTTATACAATTTTTTACTCAAAGAATATACATATTCACAGTACAGTATTCACCAATTGGCAATCGAAATATTGAGCGAGTGGTGAATGAGATTATGCACTCATCTCGAAGTGAAATCAAATTTGAAAATTTCTTTTAATCGTTAAAATCGGCTCACGGTCAACGTCTGTAATTTGTAATCTGCGGAAAACAAAAAGCAAATGTCGAGTATCGCGGTCATCGTCCTTTGGTCAATGTTTTTCGATTATAGATGAACAATTAATTTTAGACAGATAGATTGATACATATTATATACTATACTATATATATATATATATATATATATATATATATATATATATATATATATTATTTAAATATATATAACATATATATAATAAATTATATTGTATATTATATCATATTAATATCTATCTATTTATGTATGTATCATACATACATATGTGTATAGTATATTCGATTTATTGAATAAAACAATTTTATAAGTATAAACAAACTGGTGAATTAAAAAATGTTTCTTCTTTATGTGAGATATATTGTAGATTCGGAAATAAATATACATATATTCAGAATCACCTGCAAGAGTAAAATTTATTTGATGCATTTATAAATTCATGTAACTTGTTTATCTGAATCGGAAAAATAATAAAACACAGAGAGCAAAACAATTGGGATAACAACTGGAGAAGAAACATAGTACATTAAGCGAAAAAATTGTGTAAATAGAAAATGAGTTTTCTTTCTCTTCCTCGTAAATTGCCAAGTGAAAGTTTTCGAAATTCAAATGCTTCTGTAGATCAAAAAGTGAAATTTTTGAGTTTAAATAAAAAACACACAATTACAAAATTAAATCCATACAATACAGGTTCTACTTTATCGCTACAAGTACCCCCACGTAGGGGGATTCTAAATAGAAATGGTAGCATTTCAACCAATTACTTCCGCGGGGTACACAAACACCAATTGGAGCAGCATGCAGAAACTGTTTGTCACACAATGACCGTAAGTAATCGAGAAACATTTGAATAGCTCCAAAATGAGTTCAAGTTAACATTAAAAGCTCTGATCTGTTATATTCATGCCTAACAATAATACATTAAAAACATAAAAAGGCTACAGAGCAACACGATTACATAGATTACCGCATATAATATTCTATATACATATTTATTTGGAAATTTCGAAAGGAAATACATTTTTTAGTGCACATTAGTCGAAAATGATAACTGAATAATATCTGTGTTATCTATTATATTCTAAATTGTATTACTTCTAAATTAGATAAAATTGTTTCACAGCATACAAACAATTTTATTTCTAGCACGATTAATTAATTAATTTTTTATATATGTATGAATGTACTCGTATGATAGTTGAAGTATAATTACATTTTCGTTTATAGGCTTATGTACATTAGAGCGACTCAAGCTGTATGGAAGCGAAATTCGTCGAACATACTATATATAAAATACAATGATATTTAAAAGAACCTTCCTGTATAAATAATATACATACATATGTAAGTATGTATGCATAAGTAGGAAAAGTATAAAAGGCATGTTTGTTTTATGTTTTTTAATTAGCAGAATTTACTTTTATATTATTGAACATTTTTTAATTACACCCAACTCTTTTTTTACACGGTAGATACGTTCCTCAGAAATCCGTATAAAAAAGAGGCGTTTCCTATAGTAAAATGGGGGATACGTTTCGTGTCACCTGAAAACCGTGTAAGATAAAATAAATAACTATATTGTTATATATTCTTCACAAAATCTTTATTGAAATATAAAAATTAATTATTGCATTTTAAGTACTAAAACAAAAGTAACATTGATTTAAAATTTCTAAATTTAAACAAGTATAGTACATTTCTTCCCCTTTTTAGATTTTGATTTTATACAAAATATAAAAAAATGAAATAAACAAAATTTTTAATTGCAATTACAACCGATACTTCATATTTTTCTTCTTTCTTAATCCAGCCTTTAACGGTAATTCTGTAATATTATCATCTTCGTCACTTACATTTTCTGCATCAAAAAATTCTTTCTCGTCTTCTTCTTCTTTTTCATTCCTTACTTTTTCAACACTTAAATTTTCATTTTGTTCTAAGTTTTGTGGAGTACTTGATAATATTACATCTTTTTCCATTCATTTTAAATGATTTCTATGTGTGTCACTAATTTTTTTGCAAATGATACCTTTGACCCATTTTGCATTGCTTGGCATTTTGATCTGGATTCAAATACAAAATGTTTTTATCAACTTTTAAACTGAAATTTTAAAATTTTTTGCTTTTTTGAAACATATTTTTCTCTAAAATCTTTTTGTCTTTGTAGTTTGTTGTATTTACTTTTGTATTTGAGTCTTTCTTTAAGTTAATGTACGATAAAAGAGTAATTGGTTTGTATGCTAAAACAAATTCACTTGGACACATACCTGTGACAGTGGATGGAGTGTTTCGGTATTTAAATAAATACGTTTAATACGACGTTTTGGACAGAAAGTTTACATGTTTTGTTAGATAAAAAGTACGATTTCAAACTATTTTTAACGGTTTGAACACGTCTTTCTGCCAAACCATTACTGGGCGGATAATAAGCAGGACTAAAAAGCTGACTAGTTGGAGACCACGTGAATCTTTCGTCTTGTTTTGACTTATTTGACACGAAGGACAATTTGAAACATAAGACTAAATACTCTTATCAATGGAAGGCCACCAAAACGAAGCACGAGCCAGCAACTTTATGCGAACGATCCCAATATGAGTATCGCGTAGCAACGATAGGAATTTACCTCTTAAAGTTGTGGGTATAACTAAACGATACCCATAAAATAAACAATTCTCCTTGACCTCTAAAGAAATTTTTATATTATTATATGGAATTAGTAGACTATTTGATTTCATTTCTTTTGGCCAACTATTATTTTGAACTAATTCCATAACCTTCCGTATTGTAGGGTCTTTTTGAGAATATAGGACAATAACCTCCAAGGAAATTGGCGCTTCATTAATAAAGTTGAAAAAATTTATATTCGAATTACTAACATTAGTTTCGCCTTCTAGAGGCAGACGTGACAACGCATCGACATTTTTCTGTTTTGAACCAGGGCGATATTTAATTTTACAATTATAATTTGATAAAAATAAAATCCATCTATGAAAACGAACAGATACAATATTAGATAAAGCTTTTTGATCACCTAAAAGTTTTTCAAGTGGTTGGTGTATACCGTAAAACCATAACAAATTTGTGAATTCTCCGAATTGCAAATACCACCTCTAAAGCCTCTCTATGAATCTGAGAATAATTTTTCTCTGCTTTACTTAACGTAGATGAAACCATGTAACACGGCCTCTCCTGACCATCAACAACTACACTTAAAATGGCACCAACACCGTATGGAGACGCGTCACACGCAATTACGATAGGTTTATTTGGATCGAAATGAACCTACAAACTTTTTACAGTTTTGAAAAGCCAGGATACAATCTTTATCCCAACTCCATTTTACATCTTTACGCAATAATTTATATAAGGGTGATAAGACCGTAGCACTATTTGGCAAAAATTTGGAATAATAATTAATGAACCCTAAAAACTTTGAAGTTGGTCAATATTACTTGGTTCAGGTGCTCGTATTATTGCCTCCATTTTAGAATTTGAAGGTTTTATACCTTCAGGGGTAATGGTATGACCCAAATACTCAACAGTATTTACTAAAAGTTTACATTTATTCCAATTGATTTTAACATTGAATTCTTGCAATCTACTTAAAACTTGCAATCTACTTAAAACAAATTAGATTTACAATCTTGTTCACCGTTACCAGAAACTGAAATATCATCTAGATATACAGCAATGCCTTCTAAGCCCTGCACAATTTGATCCTTCACTCTTTGAAAGATCGTAGGTGCAGTTGCAACACCAAATGGTAAACGTCAAAACTGGAGTAATCCCATATGGGTATTGATAGTTAACAACTCACGTGATGATTTATTTACCGATAGCTGCAAATAAGCCTTACTCAAATCAAGAATGCAAAAACACGTTATACCCCTCAAACTTGTGACAATATCATCAATTAACGGTAATGAATATACATCCATTTCAATAACTGGGTTTATGGTTACTTTAAAATTTCCACAGATTCTTATAGTACAATCTTTTTCTATGACACAGAGAATCAGAGTTGCTCAAACACTTTTTTTGACTGGCTGTATTATTCCCTCGTCACGCATTCGACCTAACTCGGCCTCTATAGAATTTTTTAAAGTTAAAGGCACTGTGTACGCCTTAAACAATTTTGGTTGAGAATTTGGCTTGACAAAAATATCAGCTGAAAAATTTTTAATAGGGCCTGTACAATACAAAAATAAGGATGGCAAAATACTTTTCAATATTTTCATGGTACTGGTTTGGCAGACGTTTTTTATAGATAAAATATTACTTGTTTTACACAAGGTTACCGTAAAAAAATTTCGCCAATCAGGAAATAAAACATCTATCCAATTCCGCCCCATTAGAGGCGTGATTTGCCTGTTAGATTTCATTACCACCACTTTTTCCATCAACTGTCGCCAATATTCTCAACAACAATCTCCACAGCATTACCTGTTAAAACTCGTAAAGGTGGAAAATAAATACTTTTTAAATTTAAATCATTAAAATAAAATTCATAGTCTACATTAGATGTAACGGACACGACGGCTCAGGTATCTATTTCCACTTCCAAAGTTTTACCATTTACGATAAAATTCTTTACCAGTGCTGACTCCGAACTATTTACCCAGTTTAACGATCCCAGCTTATACCCCAACTCGTTAACATTGTTCTGTCTACTTAAATACCTTTGAGTTGATTTATTCTTTTTCGAAAAACAAGCTTTCGCTGAATGTCCTTTCTTCCCACAGGAAAAACAGGTCCACTCCTTAGCCGGACAACTGCCACTTGCATGCTTGGATGCACACTTTGTATATTTTTCATACTTCTTGTACTTTTGAGGGTAATGATTAATTTTGTTGACATCATACGACGATGAATGCATACTTTTTTGTTCTTTGTTGATCAGCTCTACCGATTGTGCTAATTTGCAGGCCTCTTCCGAGTTCAAAGATGATGCTGCGAGCAATTTTGTCTGAAGTTGACCCCACAAACTAAACGATCACGCAATGCTTCATTTAAAAATGCACAAAACTCGCAACGTTGTGATAATAATTTCAAATTTAATATATATTCACTTATGGGCTCATCGGGCTGCTGAGAACAACTATAGAATTTAAACCGTTCGGCCAAAATATTTTTTTCCGGACTGAAATGTGACAAAATTATTTTTACCAGATTCTTGAAAGCTTTACTTGTTGGCTTTTCTTGTAACAAGACCGATTTTATTCTTTTATATGTTTCTGGGCCAACCAATGTTAAAAATAAAGCCACTTTGTTTTTATCTTCCACATTATTTATTATAAATAATTGCTCGATCCGTTCTAAATATTCGCCAAAATCTTCACCAAACACAAATTGTTCAATTGATCCAATTAAAGCAATTTTTTTATATAACTTTTTTGTGTATCTTATTTTTTTTTACTTATAAACTTTTCTCTTTTTTTTTTGGTTCCACACTACTCGTCGTCAAATATGTTATATATTCTTCACAAAGTTTTTATTGAAATATGAAAATAAATTATTGTATTTTAAGTACTAAAAGAAAAGTAATATTGATTTAAAATTTCTAAATTTAAACAAGTATGAATACAACAAGTATACTACATATATTTACTTCAAAAAACCGTGAAGAAATGTTGAGAGCTAAAATATTTCAGAAATGCATACAAATTGTATGTTCATATGGCATTTTATTGAGCATTAAAACTCGAAATGTATAATTCATATAGGTGAAAAATTGGTAGAGCAATCAAAAGGAATCTGTTAATCCAGAATTAAGAATAGAAATAAAGAAAAAATATTTACATAGCTACATAATTATTCCTCACTACTTTCCGAAAGGTCTTGCACCGTCGACTTTTTTATTACAAAATCTTTTATAGAAAGTTAAACTTTTGGTTTTTTAAGTTCTTTATACAACTGTAATTATAAATATTTCGTTCAAGTTTCAGGACACATTCCATATTTGGATCATTTTTTAAGAAATGATTCCCCATACTTTTACCAAATGTTAGACCGACATCAATAAAACTAGCAGTTAGTTGACAACAAAAAATTTTTTTTCAACCATGTAACTTCAAATCCGTGTAAAAAAGAGTTGGGTGTATAATAATTAATTAAAAGTTTAGTATGTATAGAGTAGTTTTCGTATGATATAATCTTCTCAACAAATGCTATTTCAATGCTTAATAGTATACCTGTGCTTAATAGGTTCCTCAATGTGAGGAATAACATTTTAATAGATAGAGGTTCTGAATTTTTAAAATTGCTTGTGCTGTGCAAAAATACAGTCATCAGGAAGTTTTCTATAAATTTCTTTTTTTTGTTGAATACATTCATTACAGAATAACCAGAAACGAAACGAATTTAACAGGAGTATATGCTAAATTTGAAAGAGACAGCATATATTACCAAAAAGTATTTCTGTCTCTGTCTAATTCTCTCTGTTTTGTTTATTTATGTTTTTATTTTCTATTTTGGGGGTTGAGGTCGCCGCGGTCTAATAGGTAGTGTGCTGGCTTATTAGACGTAAAGCCAGGGTTCGAGTCCCAGGCCAGACATCAAAATAAAATACAAAAAGTATTTTTCGGCGATTTCTTCTCAGCAGATTTCTGGCAAAAACTCTGAGAGTAAAAAAAACCTGCCATGAAAAGTTTCTCAAAAATCTGTCGTTTGGAGCCGACTTTAAACTGTAGGTCCCGCCACTTATGTATAAAATTAATACACACAACATAAGTGTAGTGTGAGAAACTAGGTCAATGATCCTGACTGAAGGGTTGTAATTACCAAATATGTATGTATGTATCTTGGTAGAAATTGATGATATTTTTGTAGAATAATATAATAGTTATGAAAGGAAATTAACTGTTTTATTGGGGAAACGTAATACGGAACTAATGTATTTGGTGACACCTTTCATCGACACCAGAAAAAAAAGTTTTGAGTAGATATTTTGTTATATTTTTCTTTTTACTTATTTTTTACACACGGAACTTGTTTCATCTTAAAGAGAAATTGCTAAGAGTTCGAATAATGGCAAAATTACCGAATTTTAACTTTTTCATTCAAGAAATTAATAAATAATGGTAATACACACAAAGTTCTGCAAGAAAAAATTTTATGGGGAATATGCCTTATTTGATCTTAATATATTTAGTTTCTTACGTACAAATTTCGATTATTGATTAAATATTTACGAATTTTAAAAATTTTCATTGAAGAATTTAAAAAATATTCCTTATTTTCGTTTTTTAACACAAAATAAATGTTTATTTACATTTAATTTTTCCACTTTACCCGCCAGTTTTCACAATGTACAGTGGCTCCATCGCATAATCGGACAAGCATTAGTCTGATATGTATTGGCTTAAAACTTAAAAAAAATATATTAAATATATGTTTTTTTTTTTGCTTATATTTACACTCCATATTCTAGACTTTAAGATTAATAGAAAAAATAACAACATTTTTCATTAAACTAGAATTTTATAATGAAAAAGGAAATTAACTCAATTTTTTGCGCTCAACGCATAATCGGACAAATAAGAGAACATCTGCTAAAAATGACAAAAGTCAACAATTAATACTTTGTGGAACATCCTTTGTAGAAATTAGGCATAGCAAACGATTTTGCTTTTTCGCAGGACAATCATCCCAAGCATACTTCGGGTGTTGCAAGGCTTTAGTTGATCCGTAATTGTGCCAAACTTATAGAAACCCTTGCACAGAGCCTGGATCTCAACGTAATTGAACATTTTTGGGAAAAATTAGCTAGGAGAGTATACCCACATCAAAATAAAACTTTGAATCAGCTTAAGGCGGTTTTACTGGAAGCGTTAAGATCCATAGAACTTGTGGTACGCTAAGATTTAGTAAAATCAATTCCAAAACGTTTACAAACCATTCTTGAGAACAAAGGATGTGCCACAAAGTATTAATTGTTGATTTTTGTCATTTTTAGCAGAGGTTCTGTTATTTGTCCGATTATGGTTATTGTGGTTATTCTGACTTCATAAACGCAGTTTGCAATGTAACTTTACAATGCATTGTGTTCATAAAAGCAGTAAAATTTGTTTTGGCAAAGCCTCGTGTTCATTATTGCATAGCAAATGCTTTTCAGTGCGCATTATTTGTAAATTTCGTGCATAGTTTTTATTTATATTCACACCAGCACATTTTTTAGTCGCACAATTTTTGTTCTTTTCATTCACATAGGATGAATATCATAGTATATATCACAGTATTATATCTGTGATGAATATTAGTTTGGCAGTGTACGTATACGCAGCTTTGTATGTGGTAATGCTTTTTGCATTCATTTGATATTTTAAAAATGTGTATGTATTAGTTTTGGGCGAAACTAGGTCAATAATCCTGACTGAAGGATTGTAATGACCAATTATGTATGTATTTATAAATTTGATATTGGTTTTTTGATAAAACTGAGCATTTAAAATATTAATGTTATTACAATTTGCCATTAACTAAAGAGAGGATTTTAACGGGCAGATAAATTGTTTTATTACAAGTGGACAACTGAACGTTAAGCTAAAGGGAGGATCATTCCATCATGTTTTAACTTGCCATGTTATATACTATTTTCAATATCCAACTTCAAATACGAACAAAATGAGCACATAAAACAAAAAACTTGTTTAATTGAGCAGTGCTATCGACATTGCTCGGGCACTGTTATATTTTTGAAAACAATTAACTTTATTTTATCTGTAAGTTTTAATAACGAAAATATATTAGAGGTAACTTTACAGTTCCCTTTAGCTAAAGGTACCTTTAACTAAACTTAAATTTAACGGCAAGTTTTAATAATGGCCCTAAGTGATAATAAGTATGAAAGAGAGACTAATTAATTTTTTATTACCTTCAGATTTTTTCAATTTAATAATTTGCTTTACCATACGTTTAATTACATAAATACACAATTGGAAAAAGAGTACAAGTTAATTGGTAAATTAAAAAATTATTATATTGGACATATAAGACGAAATATGTTACATAATTCATTAATAACTAAAGCAAAATAAAATTCATTAGCAAAAAACTGAAAAACTAAAGAACTTCAAAAATTAATTCACTTTTAATGGAACATTTCCATTGTACCATATTTCACATCATAAAGTCAACAGTGGCACCATCCAATGCAAAATGCTAAAACATTTTCATTGCAAAAGTAAAAATTTTGAATTTTTTGAAAGTATGACACGGGAAAGTACCCTTTAAAGTATTTGCAAGTTTTCAGTTTATTTTTGAAAGAGGTAAAATAACGAAAAACTTACCATGGGAAGACAAACTTCGTGATTATATAGATATTTTTAAGCAAAATGTAGTACCTAGTGTAGAGAAATTCGAACTATCATAAAACTGGATATTTCAACAGCGCAATGATCCTAAGCATAACTCCAAAATTGTGAACGAGGAGTTGTTTAATCATTGTCCAAAAATTCTCGATCGTCCACCACAATCCTCAGACCTTAATCCTATTGAGCACCTGAGGGAATATCTCTCCAAAAAAATAGAGATAAAAATATTTCTAGTGAGGATTGCCTGAAGACAGTTTTACAGGACGAATGGAATAAAATTCCACCTAATTTTGCGTAAAAACTTGTTGATTCAATGCCTAGGAGATTGTCAGCTGTGATAAAGTCAAAAGGATTACAAACAAAATATTAAATACAATTTTTTAAGACAATTGTATCTGTTTCCTTTATTTTGATTCGAAAAATATGGTACATTTCCGCTAAAAGTGAATTAATTTGTTAAGTTCCTTAGTTTTTTAATTTCATGTTAATGAATTTTGCTTCAGTTATTGATGAATTATGTAAAATTTTTTTAAAAGTTTGCCATAAAATGAATATAATAAAACTGTTTTTACAAGATTTTTAGGTGTCTACTACTACTATAAAGTAGACACCTAAAAATCTTGGCAAACTTTTAAAAAAATTTTACATAATTCATCAATAACTGAAGCAAAATTCATTAACATGAAATTAAAAAACTAAGGAACTTAACAAATTAATTCACTTTTAGCGGAAATGTACCATATTTTACAAGATTTTTAGGTGTCTACTTTATAGTAGTAGTAGACACCTAAAAATCTTGTAAAAACAGTTTTATTATATTCATTTTATGGCAAACTTTTAAAAAAATTTTACATAATTCATCAATAACTGAAGCAAAATTCATTAACATATATATATTATATATATATATATATATATATATATATATATATATATAAGGGTAAATTAAAAACAATGTTATTTATTATTTGGAAATACCATATGTTTATTTTGTACGTATAATATATACATCCAATTGTGTTTTTGTTCTGCATATGTGTTCTTATAGTGATGTTTATGATCAGCAATTACCCACTTGGCAAGACTATGTGCATTCCTTAGTTAAACTTTTGAAATTTACTTTTCAATTTAAAGCAATCAAATCCATTAAATATATATTTGCCTTTTTTTTGGATAATATTTATTCAAAAACTTTGCGAATAAAACAAACCAACAGCATGAAAAAATTGTATGATAGATCAGTTGTTAGTTAGCCCTATTATAAAATTTTCTGCACCGAGTATACAAAATATGGTTGTATTGTAGTATTGTTGTTTATTGTTAAAGTACAAATTCTTATTATTTAAAGCATCAATACTAGCATGTAACAGAAAATACTCTATAATTAACTTTAGACAATAAGCATCGTCAGTGTTTTATTTTGATCGAAAATTGTGCCAACTGGGGACGTATAAATAATTTCATAATCTCAATATGGTTTGCTTCATATAGATGTTTACTTAAATACTGAAAATAATTTTAGATAAAATCCAGTTAATATGATAAATATTGGCATTTGCTTTTTATATTAACATTCACAAAAGTGTAGTATATCAGCAAAAAAAAAAAAAAATATTAAAAAAAGAACTAAAAAATTACTTCGCGGGCAAAAGATTTTGTTTTGAAATTTTTTACTACTTTTTATTGAAAAATATTCAAAACGCTTTTTTTATACACGTATAGAGGGTACAACAATACAAAAATAATTAAGGAATTATGGTTTCGTTTAAGAATAATGCTTCCGTCAAATAAATTAATCATAAAAAACTTTTTATAATTTGGAAGTAAATAAAATTTTCTTATAAATTTGATTCATTTCACTTCCAATTTCATCTTTATTTACATTTATAGCCCATTTACACTACAGCGAAATGAGATTTCGTGCCAAATCTAGTTGATTTTAACTAGATTTCTCATACAAAACGAAACCTGGTTATTTAGTAGATTTCGGCAAAATCTATTCAAAATCTAGTAAAACTATTAATGCAACTATGTGTTTTGCCAAATAGTATTTAAAAATACAACGCTGCGCAGGGAAAAAATGACATTTCAACTGAAAAACAAACAAAATAAATACAAATTAACCCTTATCCTGTATTAATAGGTCAAAATTGTCCAAACAGTTTTTATTCCTCATTTATTCTTTAAATACACAGCGGATTTTTTTTTTGAAACTTTTGTACAATTATTATTATAGTGAATGCTATTAAAATTTAAAACATAATATTTGTAGGTCGTTTCACAAAGCCTATGTATAAAAACTAACGCAAATGGTACTTTTGGGTCAAAATTGACCAATGCAACAAAATCAATTTCCGCATGTGTTACGAGCTTAGTAAAAATGTTTGCGTTTTGACAACTTCATAACTAGCAACAAACCAAAAAAAGTAAGTCAAAGCGCAGCATTACAAACTGTAACAAACCCAAAAAAGAGAATAAGTAGTTCAGTTTCTAGTCTCTCCTCACGTTGTTCAAGTGGTTCATGCGAACGGGTCTCTGCGGCATATATTCGAAGATTTTCCAGTCACAGTGCTCATCTGATTCTGAGGCTAGTAAAGCTCTTTTCTTTTTGGGGTGTAGGTTGACCAATTGCTTGTCATTCATTTTGAATAATTTTCAGTGACGCCATCCATCGGAAATTAATCGCACCAATCTTCGTCGACTCATTCGTAACAACTTTGTTAAAGAATGCACAGTTAAAGATTTAATTCATTTTGAGTAATTTTCAGTGGCACCGCCTATTGGAAATTGGTCATATCAACTTAGAAATCTTCGTCGGCTCATGCGCAACAACTTTGCTAAAGATCATAACATAATCAAATGCACAGTTTAAGGTTTAATTCATTTTAATTAATTTTCAGTGGCGCCACATGTCGGAAATTAGTCATATAAACCACAGAATATGCACAGAAGGGAAAACTTTGACGTTTGACAACCTCACTTAGCATAATTTTACATAATTTTTTAGAGGGAGACAAAAAACGTATTATACGTTTTGCAAAGCAAATGTGTTAGAAGCAATAGATATACAGAGTGAAAACTGTGTGGATAAAGTTGAAAAATTAAATATAAACAAACATTGATTTTGAGTTAAAAAAGGGAAAATTTTGAATATTTTTTAATTTCTTCAATGAAAAGTTTAAAGATTCTTAAATATTTAATTATTAATCGAAACGTATGCAGTTTTTGGTCGTAATGAATATAGTTTCTTGCGCAAACGGTATGTAAGAAACTAAATAAATCAAGATCAAATAAATCCTATTACTCATAAAATTTTTTTCTTGCTGAACTTTGTGTATATTACTAGTATTTATTAATTTCTTGAATGAAAAAGTTAAAATTCGGTAATTTATTTATTATTAATCGAACTCTTAGCATCTTCTCTTAACAATGAAACAAGTTCCGTGTGTAAAAGATAAGTAGAAATAAAAATATAACTAAATATATGCTCATAACTTTTTGATTCAGGAGTTTGTGAATATACCTCTCAATTGGTTAAATACTAAGTTTGTGACAATCGCTGAAATGTGTCACCAAATACATTAGTTCCGTATTACGTTTCCTCAATACAACAGTTCATTTCCTTTCACAAATAGTCTATTATTTTACAAAAATATCATGAATTTCTACCAAATTAGAAAATAAAAACCCACCCTAAAAATTAACTAACATAAATAAACAAAACATAAATAATCAGACAGGGACAGAAATACTTTTTGGTAATATTTGCTGTCCCTTTCACCAAAATTATGTAAACGTCAAAATTCCGTTTCCATTCTGTACGTCTTCTGTGATATAAACTTAGAAACCTACCCAGGCTCATGCGCAACAACTTTTCTAAAGACCATAACATGATCAAATGCATAGTTTAGGATTCTATAAGGTACATACAAACATTAATTTTTTATATATATAGACTATGGGAGGTGACACGCCCACTATAGCCAATCCGCCCATTTTGTTCCTATACACGTTAAAGTCTTCCATACAAAATTTGGGGACTCTAGCTTGGTATATGGGTGCGGCACCCCTATTTGAAATTTTAAAATAAAAAATAGCATATAGTTCTTTCCAGACGTACAGGGAGGTACTGTTAAAATTTCAAAAAAATCGGTCCAGCTATAAGCCGTCTATAAACTTCAAACAAACAAAGCCACAAACAAATAAAAACACATTTAGTTTTATATATATAGATTTAACATTTTCTAATATACAATATAGAACAAATTTATATAAGTTTGAATTATTTGCAAATCAATCGATGCAGAAGGGTATGCACGTATTTTTACTGCTCTTCTCGCAATACATTTGAATAATTTTTTATTCCAATATAATAATAATTTTTTTATGTCAATATAAATAAATTTAATTAATATATTATGCCTCCGCTCCAAATGGCATTATTATCCAACAAAATTACAAAACCATTAATTAAATTACACATTAATTATGTATAGGCAAAAAGTTTACATTTTGAAGAAAATATCCTTTAATATTTAAAGGAATATTTCTTTATCCCTCGTATAGCACGTTATATTCTCTTGCACTATTGAATTTAATACGTTGCTTGGTAAGCTTAAGACAGAATCTAACAATATTAAAGTTTCTTGACTCTCTGGTGTTCTCTCTGTAATGTTTATAAGTACATTTTGTTGAAATAAAACAGAATGTGAACCAAGATGTTGTAAAAAAAATTATTTATTGAAAATATTGCCTTAGTGTAGGCTTCATAAGGATCCAATATTGGGAATCAAATTGAAAGGTAAAAACTATTATAAGAGTTTATTCTAAGCTGATTGTAACGTCTTTAAAACTGTGCTCGATTTTAGTCATAAATTATAGGAAGATAAGTCAGATGCGAATGTACTAGCGGTTCCAGACGAAATCCTTGATTTTAAGTCAAACATTTTATTTATTTCGTGTGCGTTAATTTTATACATAAATGGTGAAATTACAATTTAAAGTCGACACCGAGCCACAGTTTTTTGAGAAACTTTTCATGGCCATTTCATCTACCCTCAGAGTTTTTACCAGAAATCTGAAAGGAAGCCGTCGAAAAATGTTTTATTCATAGTTCGTTTTGCTGAAGATACCTGACCTGGGGTTTGAACCGCTTACAAACATCTAATTAGCCGGCACACTACCTACTCGACTACGGCAACTTCATCTTCATTTTCTCTACAGCATGCCCTGTGCGCCGATAATAACTTTCATTGCAGAAAGTATCTTCTGCAAAAAAATATATCAATTATATACAAGAAAATTTACTGTAATCAAAAGACAACTTTTGAAGACTTTGTTGAGCTCTATATAGTAATGTTATTACTGGTGTTAATTCTTACGTCGTTTTAGGGATATTGATGTTATATCAAAAAATTGTATACTGTTCTCAGTGATTATATTACATTTGAACAACCTACTGATATATAGTATATATACATTAGAGCGACTCAAGTTGTATGGAAGCGAAATTCGTGCTCGATGTAGCCCTCTAAAAATGAACCTTGGACTTTTTTAAGACAAAATTTAAAATATATTAAAAAAATAAATTTAAATACGGGTTTCAGCTTTTTTTGAAATTCGTGCAAATTCGCGTTTTTTTTTAAATGCAATGGAGTGGCAGCCCTTCGTTATAAATCAAATTTTTTCTTTTACCAGGTACATCATCTTTATATGAAAATAATTTAGATTTTTGAAAATTAGATGCATTTTACATGGTGCAATAGAATATATAAAAATGCAATTTTGTGGTAACTCTAATATGATACCAGACTTAGTTTCTTGATAATGTATAGATGAAAATAGGACTAAAGAAAGAAAACAAGAAATGATCCACGACTTTTTGGAGGGATATTTGTTTCCTAATTTAAAAAATGTTAATGTTTTATTGTTTTTACTTACAAAACTACAAACTACAACTACTACAAAACGCGAACTACCTGGAATTTCAAAAAAGCTGAGACCCGTATTTAATTAAATCGTCTAAAGATTAAAATATGTTAATATAACATTTTTATTACAAACAACCCCGAACAAAAAACTCAAAAACCATTTTTTTCAGAGAATATCCTTAAAAAAAGGACATGGACGATTGTCCTTGGAAGAATTTTATATACAGTTGGATGCGCCTTAAAAACCCCTATCTTATGATATACATATTGTATATGTTGGTAAGGAAACAGATTCTCAAATTAACAAAATATTCAAAACTAGACCCTTTTTCAAAATGGTCCAGCTCACGAGAGGTCGAAGCTGGAGCCGAAATATTTTAAATGTTGTCTTAAAAAAGTCCATGGTTCATTTTTAGGGGGTACATCGAACACTTTTCTTGGTGAGTCGCGCTAATATACATACATATGTATATATAGTTGTCTGCAACAACGCACAGCATCAGAACCATCAGTTGTATATATTTTCAATAGAAGTATATACTGGTTTTCGCTATTTTTAAAATATATTAAAATATGTTAAACATTACTATACAAGTAAAGCACAAGCAAGATGTTTTTGAGAGCATATCACAACTCAATAAATGGCTGAAAAGTTTAGTTGCAGCTGCTATTGTTCTTTGCTTAGCATTTCGTCATTCGATGGATTTTATTGATTTCAAAATCTCTTTTGAAAAAATTCTATAACGATAATGACATTAATGGCATATACATACATACGCACAGGTAACCCTCGATTTACGCGATTTTGATATAACGCGTTTAGAAAATAGGTGCAACACTCGATTTATATGAAATGCAGCACCGCGTTGTAAAAAAAACTTAATTTTTTTTTAAAAAGTTAACAAGTTTATTTTCTAAAATTATAATGTACAACTATGTATATAAAAGAGCAAGTATATTTTCATATTATTTAGAAATGGTTTCAGCGCAGAAAAAAAACATTTCAAAAGAGAAAAGTCTTCTCATTGTTGGATAAAGTGAATATTTTGGATCGGTTAA
Organism: Sarcophaga peregrina; assembly: GCA_014635995.1. Classification (NCBI taxonomy): domain Eukaryota; kingdom Metazoa; phylum Arthropoda; class Insecta; order Diptera; family Sarcophagidae; genus Sarcophaga; species Sarcophaga peregrina. The sequence goes on from CM025789.1 coordinate 88,844,309, forward strand.
AAGGTGGAGAAAAAAAAAATTCTAAACTTAAATGAATCCACGATACGATCAATTCAAAAAAACGAAAATAAAATTCGCAGAAGTGTTTGTGATGGAGCTGCCACTACATCAAAACGTGTGTCTTATGTTCGAGATAATTTAATTGAAAAAAAGGAAAAATCGTTATTAATTTGGATAGAACATGCAATAGATAAACAAATACCATTAGACAGCAGGGTCATTAAACAGAAAGCTTTAAAAATTTTCAATTGTTTGGAGCAACCTGATGATGCCGATTGCAAAAGCAAATTTTTGGCAAGTAACGGCTAGTTTACAAAATTTATTTATCCAAGGAGAGTCCTCATCGGGTGATGTGAATGCTGCAGCCCCATTTCCAAATCATTTTCAGCACTGTAGAGCAAATAATAAAGCCTAGAGGTCTTCAAAACTATTTGCCAATTGGTTCAAGAATATATCTGCCGAAGATGCTGAAACATTTGTAAAAACTAAAAATTTAGATTTTAAGATTCTCCTCTAGTCGATAATTCTCCCTGTGATCCGAAAAATTTATTGCATCCAAATATTAAAGTAATGTTTTTGCCAGCAAATACAACATCTATTCTGCAGCCATTGGATATGGGCATTAGCTCTACCTTTTAATCGTACTATATAAAGAAATCTATCCAATATATTTTAAACTTAATGGAAGAGAAGCCAAATTTAAGTCTACCAGATTTATGCAAAGAATTTTCGGTTCTAAATTGCGTTTATATAACATCAGATCCATTAAGGATTTAAAATGTTCTACGCTAAATGGCTATTGAAAAAAGTTCCGCCGGAAGTTGTAGGTGCTGACAACATTGACAGTTCCCTATCTTTTGAAATTTCTGTAATATTAGAAGTCACTCAATCAAATGAAATATTTGAAAACGGAGCTGCAGGCGATATCATGGAAATGATAAATGACGATGTGGAGCTGACAGAAGTGGATTTAATAGATCTAGCCGAATATTCAGAAGAATTGACCGATGAAGACGACGAAGATTGCACTGACATGGATTCTTCAAAATTAGCGATATTTTTGAATATGGGACAAGAATTAATTAAATTTTCTTTAAATAACGATCCACTACCAAATCAATCAGCTTCATTTGAATCTTCAATTAGAAAATCATTAGCTCCATATGAAGAACTTCTCAAGAAGTATGAAATGGAAAAAAAAACCAGAAGCGGATAACAGATTTCTTCACACTTGACCAAGGGTAGAAATATCTTTTATTCTTTTCTAAATTTTGTTATTTTTTATTTTCGGTTATCAATTTTTAAAACTTAAAAAATGAATATGAATAAAAATCTGAAACTGAATTTATTTTTGACGTTATGTTCTTTGTTTTATATTATTTTTATTTTTGATAACTATAGTATTTAGGAAAACACAGAAATGTATTTTTAATAAATGAAAAGTGAGTTTTACACGTATTTTATGTTTTGAATTACGTGATATACGTAATTTTTGGTCCCATATATGAATTTTTAGCCTCATTTTACGCGTTTTCGATTTAAACATAATTTCGTCGATCCCAACAATCCGCGTAAATCGAGGGTTACCTGTATATATATATATATTCGTCATGGTTTTTAAGTACAAGGAAATATCTTCCAATCCTTTTATCCTCTTACCCGTTGTTCACAGTGACCAATAGTAATTCTTATAAAGAAATGAAAACTTTACTGTTTTCTTTACGAAAAGATATGTCATGTGATATGACATTTTTGTATTTACATCAGGGGTTACAAAAAATTTTTTGTGAATAATAAAGAGAAAATAAATTTAGAGCTTACATTCATAGAAAAATGTTAGTAATATATATAAAAAAGATGTTCTGTTTCCATACTATCTAAATTATATACTTGACTATTAAAAGAATCAAAATGTATTTTAAGTACATATAAGACTTTAAATTTTAAAAATAGGATTTTTTAAAATAAAATATTTTTTGAGTGTAAATATAAAAAAATATTGCATCCAGTGACATTCCGAAATGAAAATAGTTTATTGGCATATACATTTGTTGCCCATTTACAATGTAATGTTTATGTACACAATTTTGCTCCAACTTTGAATATTTAATTCACTTTTTGAAACTTTAGATTGAAGATCTATACGAAGAAGTTCTTTTTGAGATTACCAACAATATTGGATGTGAAGCCAATGATGTATGCAAGGAATCACTCATTGAATTTGCTCAGGAAGTATTTAAAATGCCAAACGCCAAACATGAAGAAATACTCGAAATTGCACAACAGAAAGAACCACCAAATATTAGACTCAACATTGAGATTATTAAAGCGGAAAACCTTTTACCGAAGGATGCTAATGGATTGTCTGATCCTTTTGTTACATTATATCTCGAATCGAATGGTTCCCATCGTTACAACACATCTGTAAAAACTGAAACTCTTGATCCCAAATGGGAGGAACACTTTTCACTGTAAGTAGTATTTTTAAGCATAGTCTTTCTTGTTAGTTTTTCTTTTTTATTGTTATATGCTCAAAGACCAATTATAGAAAATCCAAGAAATGAGGTGCTTATAATAGAAGTTTGGGATTTTGATGCAGCTGAAACCGTTAAGGAAAAGGTGAATAAACTAATGGAGGTTAAGGGTATAAAAGGACTGCGTAAGCTTATGAAGGAAATTGCATTGACGGCATCCACCGGTAAGCATGACAATGAATTAATTGGAAGGACAGCAATAACCTTAAAAGTAAGTGGCCAAAAATTGTATAGAAATCACTTCAATCCTAACATGATCTTTAATTCCTTTTGCAGTCAATACCCGGATCAGGAACTACAGTTTGGTACAATTTGGAAAAAGGAAGCAAAACAAAAAGTCGTGGATCCATTTTGGCCACTTTAGCACTTAGTGCGGAAAAAAATAAACAAGTGGCTATACAAGAACATAAACATCTACTAAAGTTATTGCTAATGCATGAGTTGGAATCGTCGCAAGTTGCAAACTACTGGTGGGCTGGCAAATTTAGTGCAAATGCCGAAGCTCTACGTTTGCAACATTCAGTTCAATCTGGTTTATCTGGATTCGAATGCGCTCTCTGTCAATGGTCCGTATACACTACTATACATGAAGATCATCCCCTGAGTTTTAGTTTGTTCAACTCAATACTAGATGTTGTGATACCAGTTCTCAAATGCCATCTGAATGAATCCGACGGCATGAAAACATTTTGGGAAGGCGTCAGGCGTGTCTTGCCATCATGTTTTTCCATTTTACGAAAATTACGTGCCAAAAATGTTAGCGATAAGCAAATTGTTAAAACATTATGTGAAGTGCTCGACATTTTGTCCAAGATAAATACTCTGGAAGAACCCAAGAATATTGAATTATTTCCGCAAAATGTATATGGCTGGGTTTCAAGGCAAGAAGGATCGGAATACTTAATTAATGACGTCATTGTAGAGGCCATACATTGCGGGACTAAAGAATGGCTCGAACGTATCATCGAGGGTAATCGTCAAAATAGCGACAACCAATCCGACGATGACAATCTCCAATATCTAATTAAACTAATACAGATGGTACGATCTGATTTAGAAAGAGCCAGGGAGTATTTTGATAAACATTTTCGCCAGTAAGTACAATATTACTTGAAAGTAAAAATATATTGTTTAATCACTGAAAACAATTTAAGTGACAAATGGAATAATAACAACATAATTATTATTTTTAAAAATTCGTCTTGAAAAAATTATTCTTAGAAGTTTCACTTTGTTGTTTGAATATAAATAATATCTGTGGTAATGTTTGTCCGATTTTATCAAACAAAGTGTCAATTTCTTCACAGGAATGTGCACTTTCGGAATGTGTTATAGCAGATTGCACCCGGCATTGCGCGGGTTATAAAAATAGCAACAAATAAAAAACCGGCTTATAGGCTTCGAAACCGGTTTCTTAAAAATGCAATTTTACAAATTATTCGGAAACCGGTTTAACAAACAACCCATTTTTTTGAATTATTCTAAGTCCTAAATATAAATGAACTTAATTTGTTCGTTTTTCGCCTCTTTCCCCCTTTTTGGACTCCTTTTAGCCCAACTTTATAAACAGAACACCTCTAATAGCTATTTGGGAAATTTAACCAAGCTAAATACCTTTAAAACAGATAAAATACAGCAATTATGCATAAAGTACTAATTTATGCCCATTTTTTATCCCCTTTTGGTCAAAATTTTGAAAAGATTTATAGCCTATAACCTGTACCGACAAAAGCTCAATCTATATCCCAAATTTCAAGAAAATCGGTCCAGGCGCGGTTGGGTAACGAACAAAACAACAAACATTTGGGAATCTTAACTAAGCTAAATCGTTAAAAATTACCTATTACCATTTTTCCCATTTTTTCTACCCTTTTGGTCAAAATTTTGAAAAGATTTATGGCCTATAACCTCCACGGACAAAAGCCCGATCTATATCCCAAATTTCAAGAAAATCGGTCCAAGCGTTCAGGCATGATTGGCTAACAAACAAACAAAAAAACAGACTTACAGACAGATTTTAATATATATTAGGACTAGCAGATTGCACCCGACGTTGCGCGGGTTATAAAAATGACAATAAATAAAAATCCGATTTCGAAACCTACTTCTTAAAAAATGCAATTTTTTAAGTTATTCGGAGACCGGTTCAGCAAACAACCCAGTTTTTTTAATACTCTAAGTCCTAAATATAAATGCATGCAATTTGCCCGTTTTTCGCCCCTTTCCCCCTTTTGGTCCAACTTTATAAACGGAACACATCCAATAGCTATCTGGGAAACTTAACCAAGCTAAATCGTAAAAAAATACCTTTAAAACAAATAAAATAGTGCATTTATGCATAAAGTACTAAATTTTTCTCTCTTTGCCCCATTTTTTCCCTTTGGTTCAAAATTTTTAAAAGATTTATAGCCTATAACCTGCACCGACAAAAGCTCGATCAATATCCCAAATTTCAAGAAAATCGGTTAAAGCGTTCAGGCGTGATTGAATATGCACTTAATTTGCACATTTTTGGCCCCTTTTCCCCTTTTTGGACCCTTTTTGGTTCAACTTTAGAAACCGAACACCTCCAGTACCTATTTGGGAAACTTAACCAAGCTAAATCGTAAAATATTACCATTTTCTCCCCATTTGTCCCATTACTAACAAACAAACAAAAAAAAAAAAAAAAAAAAACAGACTTACTGAAAGATTTATAATATATATTAGGATTGCCAAGACTTTTAAAATATTAATGGCAAATCTCTCTGTTTTTATCATTATTAGAACTTGTTTGGTTTTGTTCAGGGCGCACGCAAAAGGTGATGGCAATAGTACAACAACTCAATTTGCAGTGTTTTTTAACAAAAACAACATGTATTTTCTGTTGCTTTTGGGTTCACACATATGTCATATGAAATTCGCCTTAAGCCAGAAATGACAAAGGCGAATCCATATAATGCCATAAACAAGGTATATTCAACTAAGTAATAGCAATTGTACAAGAACTCAATTCGCAGTGTTCTTTTCTGTTGTATTTGTGTGACAGGTTATGTCAAATGAAATTCGCCGTAAGCCAGAAATGACAAAGGCGAATCCATATAATGACATAAAGTTGATATTTTGCGTCATTATTTTTCTTTTGAAAATAAATTGCTTTTTAAATACGGGCTGATTTGCGCTACCAATAAGAGGGGATTCTACAATAAAAGTTGTTCTAGAACGTCCAGAATATTTAAATAAATTATAAATTGTGTAGAATACAAATATAAAAGGAAATAAAAAATAAATAAACAAAGGAATGTATATACAGTGAGCAAAAAAAATGTGTACACGTATTGTAAAAAACTAATAAATAAATTAATCCAGAGGATTTTGTTTAAGATGACTTTCTAGAAAATTCGGTCGCCATAGTCAAGAAATCACCACCTTTTAACTTAAAAATGTGGGAATTTCCTAGTTTCGACAATTATTTTCTTGTTACGTAACCAATAGGGAAATGTTTATAATCCGAATATAGTTTTTAAGCTTTTTTAGTCTTAAAGAAAATAAATTTGTTTTTATAGATAATTTTTTGTTCAAAAGTTATTTCGAGGTCGATAGTGTACAAGTTTTTTTTACTCACTGTAGGCAAACAATATGTTTGGCATTTACTTAGACTGAAAAAAGCAATCAGCCGGGTTGATAACACCTTTTGAATTTGCCTTGGTTTTGTTTTTTTTTTTTGAATTGTCTGCCTAACTGATTTTTTACTTCTTATAATTGTTTTCGAATAAAGCCAACTATTCACTTATTCAAATAGAAGTACGTATATTATATTTATTATTGAATACGAATACGGACGTAATAGAATGTCATCACTCATTTCATATTTTTAATTAATTTAATTATGAACTGGTAAACTAGAAAAATATGAAAAAAAATTCGATTCTGTCAAGTTTACTCTATCAAACCTTATACCATATTAAGTCATACTTATATCGTTTTAAAGACCCAGCCCTCTCCTTTCTAATGAGGTTTCAATTTTGGACAACGGTTCAGAAATGTTGTATCAATAATGTGTAATCAATAAGTTTGTTGAGTAAAGTCAAAGAAAACAGTTTTTGTCAAATAAAAGAAGTTTGGAGTGTTCAAGAAATATAAAAATTTCATTTTCGAGTTCTACTCAACTAAACTCACAATTTAATTTAGCTGGGTTTATTTAATTTTTTTTTATTTTGTCGCACCGTGTAATTAATTACATTTGTACATTATTGTTCATTCTTAATAACCATGTTGTTCGGAAGTTCATTACAGAGGCAAATTGCAATATTGTGTCTCATAGATATCTGTTTACGGTATCTAACGCTATTAAATTTCAAACCTCTATTCGATATTGAGAAAACTAATCAATTGAACAAATAATCTAACATATACTTTGCATACAGACACGGCTTTGCAGACGTCGTACAAGTTCTGTAAGAAAAGAACTGCTGAAGATTTTTGTATTTTTAAACAAATTCGATACAGTGGTGGTTAAATGTGACTTTTCCAATTGTTTCTGATGTTCAACTTCCTTTCCAAGAAATACGAAATCACGAAAAGCGTTACAAAACATTTACAATCAGTAATTAACGATGGTTTTATTATAATCATATTTTCAAAATATTGTACTCAACGCAAATTCAATACGCAATTATTGGGGAAACAGCTGTTTGTGGAATAAATCAAACTACTATTAGATGTAGACTTTTTGCTTCCACCATATTAAATTCATTGTCTACATCATACATTTAGTTGAATAATTAATTGTTTTCTTCTTGTATCTGGCACGCTCTTGTTTTTTTTTTCTTTTTGCAGCAAAATACGTTTGAGTTTTTCTATGGTGCTATTTAAGTTTTATGATGGAAGAATTGCTGAAATAACAAAGTCCATTGTTACTGAAGTATGTAGTCATATTGAACGTCTCGATGTTCCAGAGAATTACTCTGAAGACTTGCCAGAACTCGATAATGTTAACATGGGTACTACATTGTTCGAGTTATATTTGGTACTGAAACGATTTTTGGCTTTCGGTATGATTTTCTGCTTTCCCTACATATTCACCGCATATTTTATTTTATGAAATGAAAAATATTAATTTTTAAGGTAAATCGTTGTGTCCGAATGAAGAATTGGCAATCGAACATTTCCATGCGTGGTTCATGCCTGGTGTGACACATTGGCTAGCTATATCAGTTATCAAAGCACTCAAACGAATAGAAAAAGCCATCGAATTGGATGAACTAAAAGCCGTCGATGAGACTGTAAAATACAGTTCATCAGCAGTTGATACTCTAGCCATATTCTATCAAATAAAAATATTTTGGCAACAATTGGACTGGCCTGATGTTGAAGTATCTTATACATTTGTGGCTAAAATAGTGGATGTAAGTACTTAAGCGAATATTTGAATTGTGGTCAAAATGAAAAAATATGTCTTTATTCCCTTAGGATATTTGCCGTTGCTGTGTATTTTATGCTCAAAGAATGTCTCGTCGCGTTGCATCTCTGACATCAGACAACAGTGAACTATTTCACGTATCACCAGAGTGGTGTTTGGCAATAAATAATATTGATTATATTCGGCAAAGCTTACCATCATTCCTCAAGGTAAAGTTTAATGTCAAATATTTTTATTTCCAATTGAGGAAAAAGCATTATCTTCTGTTTTATTTCTTCAGGAGCTGGGTACCGATAACGTTCTTAGACATTTGGCAGAATATCGATCGGAATTAGAAGCGAAACGTTGTGAAGCAACTCTTAAAAATGTTATCGATAATACCATTGATACGGAAGAGAATCAAATTTTAACATTAATTAAGATTGTGGCTGGAAAAATGTCACCTCCTATAAAAAGATTTTTAGCCGAGGGGGCTGAAGTTTTGCATGAAGATTCCAACTCAATGGAACGCTTAATGATGTATTTAGAATCATCTTTAAGCACATTATACGAAACTCTGAACGAAGTTAATTTTACACGCATTTTAGATGCAATATGGGAGGAATTGTCAATAATCATGTACGATTTGATACAATCAAATTTAGATGTAAGTAGAGAGAAACAATAGTTTAATTACATTTTAATTTAAAAACATTTCACAGAAACGGAGACCACCAGCATTCTTTCAAAATTTACGTCACACCTTGAAAGTTATGATTTCCTGCTTTAAAAGCGGACAAATCGTCACATCGGATGTTGAAGTTTTGAATGAAATTGAGCGTATGTTAGACTTACATGCTTTCGAAACTGCAGACTTAATTCATCAGTATTATTTAGAGAGACTTGGCCATCAGAAAGATATTCCTAAATCAGAATATGGAAAATTAACAATCAGAGCAAAATTTACTGATATAGGATTAGTGGTAAGCGAAAATTTGATTTTCATTTTATTATCTCTACTCTGATTTATTCGTACTTATTACGTCATTGATTTATAATTAAAGGTTGGAATGCGTATGAGTGTATCGTTGACATCAAACTCATAACATTCGAAATATGTTTGATTCATACGCCTACTCATTCAGGTCCATACATTTAGAAAAATACTTATAATACTTACGAATGATTCGAGTGATTCAAATCATTCATTAAAACTTACAGTCTTAATTGTTGTTGCATTTACAAACAAAGAAGAAAGAAAACACAAAGACAGCAAGCAAAGTAAACACACAACCTTCTAGGGAGTATTGTGGTATTCATACTCGAATCATACTTATTCTGTGCTTCGTGTATATCGATAGCATAATATAGAAAGGTCGTATCTTAAATTTTCAATACTTTACATGAGAACGAAAAAACTTAATAAAATCTAAAACAAAAATGTTATAGAAAAATTTAAATGCAGTTTTTATTAAAAATAAATCAGGAATTCAATCATAAAATAATGGAAGTATATACTATAGTTGAAGTCTTCACTCGGTACAAAGAATCAAAAATATTTATTCAGTTTTATATGAGTTAGGGCTTTTTCTTTTAATGATTGTAGGTCAACTATTCGTCAACATTGAAAACTGAATTTTTCAGAGCATGTTTATGTGGGGTTTGCCTAACAGAATATTTAAAAACCCCGATTTTGAAAAAATGAGATACGACCTTTCAATATTAAACCATCGATATGTTGAATAATAGAGAATCGAAATCAACAGCATCATGCGTATTGTTAAGTATGAGTGCGATAAGTATTTCAAACTGAAATACTCTGGTATCTATATATTTATTTACTAGCAGATTGTAACCGGCGTTGCGCGGGTAATAAAAAGAACAATAATAAAAATCTGCTTCCGAAACCGGTTTCCTAAAAAAAGGAATTTTTCAAATTATTCGGAAACCGGTTTATCAAACAACCTAGTTTATTTTATACTCTAAGTCCTAAATATAAATTCATGCAATTTGCCCGTTTTTGGCCCCTTTCCCCCTTTTTGGACCCCTTTTGGTTTAACTTTAGAAACGGAAGACCTCCAGTAGCTATTTGGGAAACTTAACCAAGCTAAATCGTAAAAAATTACTTATTACCATTGTTTCCCCATTTGTCCCATTTTTCCCCCGGTCAAAATTTTAAAAAGATTTATTGCCTATAACCTGTACCGATAAAAGTCCGATCTATATCCCAAATTTCAAGTAAATCGGTCCAGGCGTTCAGGCGTGATTGGCTAACAAAGAAAAAACAGTCTTACAGAATGATTTATAATATACTAGCAGATTGTACCCGGCGTTGCGCGGGTTATAAAAATATCAATAAATAATTTTATTTACTGTTTATAGGTTTCGAAACCAGTTTCTTAAAAATTGCAATTTAGAAAATAATCTAGTTATTTGAACACTCTAAATGTAAATGCACTCAATTTGCCCCTTTCCTCCTTTTTGGACCCTTTTAGTCCATCTTTATAAAAGGAAAACCGCCAATAGCTATTTGGGAAACTTAACCAAGCTAAATCGTAGAAAAATGCCTTTAAAACAGATAAAATACAGCATTTGTGCATAAAAGTACTAATTTTTGACCATTTTTTCTCCCTTTGTCCAATTTTTCTCCCCTTTTGGTCAACATTTTTAAAAGATTTATAGCCTATAACCTGCACCGACAAAAGCTCGATCTATATCCCAAATTTCAAGAAAAGGCGTTCAAACATGATTGGCTATGCACTTAATTTGCCCGTTTTTGGCCCTCTTTTCATCTTTTTGGACCCCTTTTGGTTCAACTTTAGAAACGGAACACCACCAATAGCTATTTGGGAAACTTTACCAAGCTAAATCGTAACAAATTACCTATTACCATTTTTTCCCCATTTGTACCATTTTTTCTCCCCTTTTGGTCAAAATTTTAAAAAGATTTATAGCCTATAATCTGCACCGACAAAAGCCCAATCCATACCCCAAATTTCAAGAAAATCGGTCCAGACGTTCAGGCGTGATTGGCTAATGAACAAACAAACAGACTTACGGAAAGATTTATAATATATATTAGGATTAGGATAACATGCACTCAGTTTGCCCATTTTCAGCTCCTTTCCCATTTTGGATCCCTTTTGGTTCTACTTTAGAAACGGAATACCTCCAAAAGCTATTTGGGAAACTTAACCAAGCTAAATCGTAAAAAAGTACCTATTACCTATAGCCTATAACCTGCGCCGACAAAAGCTCGATCTATATCCCAAATTTCAAGAAATTCGGTTCAGGCGTTATTGGCTAACGAACAAACCAACAAACATTTGGCAAACTTAACTAAGCTAAATCGTAAAAGATTACCTATTACCATTTTTCCCCATTTGTCTCACTTTTTCTCCCCTTTTGGTCAAAATTTTGAAAAGATTTATAGCCTATAACCTCCACGGACAAAAGCCCGATCTATATCCCAAATTTCAAGAAAATCGGTCCAAGCGTTCAGGCGTGATTGGCTAACAAACAAACAAAAAAAAAACAGACTTACAGAAAGATTTATAATATGTATATATTAGGATTAGCGTATTAGGATATTAGGATTAGGAAAGTCTGTACACAACTTGCCCGTTTTCAGCCCCGTTCCCTCTTTTTGAACCCCTTTTGGTCAAAATTTTAAAAAGATTTATAGCCTATAATCTGCACCGACAAAAGTCCGTTCTATATCCCAAATTTCAAGAAAATCGGTCCAGGCAAACAAAAAACAGACCTACAGAAAGATTTATATTATATATTAGGATTAGGATATAGGATTACAAACATTTCTCTCTTGGATACGTATAAAAAAAATTGTCGAAACTAAGAAATTCCAATATCTTTAGACAAAAAAGTCGTGATATTTTGGCTATGGCGACCGGATTTTCTAGAATCATCTTCAACAAAATTTATTCATTAGTTTTTTATAATAAGTGAACATACTTCTTTTTTTTTAAGTCGCCGTAGTCTAGTAGGTAGTGTGTTGGCTTATTATACGTAAAGCCAGGGTTCGAGCCACAGGCCAGACATCAAAACAAAATGCAAAAAATATTTCTTCGGCGATTTCCTCTCAGCAGATGTCTGGCAAAAACTCTGAGAGTAAATAAACTTGCCATGAGTAGATTCTCAAAAATCTGTCGGGCGGAATCGACTTTAAACTGTAGGTCCTTCCACTTATGAATAAAATTAACGCACACAACATAAGCGGTGTGAGAAACTATGTTAATAATCCTGACTGAAGGGTTGTATTGACCAATTATGTATTTATGTACACATTTCTTTTGCTGATATACATTCTTTTGTTTATTTATTTCGTTTTATATTTGTATTCTATACAATTTAATATTTATTCAAATATTTTGTAGAATCTGTTTTTATGCTTCTTAATATTCAAATATTTTGTAGAATCCGCTTTTATGCTTCTCAGTACCCCTCTGAAGGTCGTATTTAATTTTTTTTTTTAAATATATTTTTTTTTAATTTTTTTATAAACAAAAGAGAAATAATGACACAAAATAATAATTTTATGTCATTGCACTTAAAATCGCATATTTTGAATTCGCATAAAACGATACTCTAGCTCAGTGTTGCCATTTTAGCACTTTTACTGCTAGATTTAGCACTATGTTTCGTGAAAATGCATTTATTTTTTTGAAAATTATGCTAAATGCTTTTTAGCGTATCTATTGCCTCACGTTTTTTCGGTTTTGCGAGATTGTTTAAACCAGCCTCTATTTCGTCCTTGAGATTGTTAAAATGGGTAATTAATCCGGTACATTGAGGGATGTCGAATGGTTACAGGCTTCCACTAAAGCAGATGTTCCGTTAACCAAAAGCTGCAAAATTAATTATAGAATGGTGCGAATTCAAACTATATATGCAGTTTCTATTCTGATATGATTGGCTTAATTTGAACAATGTGTTCGAAATTTATTCCAGGATTACTAGCAATTTGCAAGATTACCAATGGAACAAACAATGCTAGAAGCATTAGCATGCTTGTAGTGGTCAAATTGGCGTGTTTTGGAGCTTGTAAATTTTTATCGTTGTAGTTAGATGCCCTACTTCTTTTAACAAGAGGCGGAATGTCTGGGTTGTTATTTTTGGCATCAGTTATTGGTAGCTCTAGGGGAAGTGGAGCTAGTGAATGAATTGCTCGCTTAATAACATGACAGGTAACAGATTATTTCTGATTACGACTATGGTGCTAAGTAGCAAATTATGGGACTTGGTTTGCCACTTGTTCCGCTGCTGAAGTTCATTGAGGTATTCCATCGACAATCGATTCTAAAATTAATGTTTTATTCGAGACAGTTTGAATTGTGCTGTTGCGTCAACTTGACCAGTCAAAGGTTCTCCAATTAGGAAATGGCTAGGAGTTAAAGCCACCTCATCACTAGGATCACTCGACAATGGTGCAATTGGTCTCGAGTTGAGGATTGCTTCAACCTCTATAATTACTGTTTCTATTTCCTCATAGATCAAGAATGTGTTTTCTATTTCTATAACCAGAAGCCTTTTGGTGGATTTGACTGCCGCTTCCCATAGTCCACCGAAGTGCTGGGTACGTGGAGGAATGAAATAGAAATTATTGTTTCTATCCACGCATTCTTTTTCTTCAGCTGGTGTAGAAAATAATGCAGTTGAAATTTTGATAATTGATTGCGAGACTTTGATAGTGACCTGTACGACTTTTAAGTGCCCCAATGAAGTCATTGGTTGTAAGGTCCGCTACTAGTTCTAAACGAACTGCCGTCTTAGAAAAACAACAAAAGATCGCAATATACGCCTTTTGGGGTCGTTTTCCTCTAGTTTTAAAATGAACCCATATTGGGTCATAGTAATCCACTTCTACATTGATGAAGGGTCTTGCTGGAGTCACCCTAGTTTCCGGTAAATTTCCCATTATTTGGCGAAGAAGTTTTGGTTTTGATGAGGATGGATCCACATTTGACGGTATACCTTTTCTACATTGATAGTGAACACGAAACGCGGTAGCCGAAATCTCAGCAAAATAGTAAACAGCTCAGTCTGCAGTGATGGTCCGATGTCGAATACTACTCGAAGTTTAGTAGTTTAGAACTATTAAAGTGCCAGTTATTAAAAGGAGTAGCTCTTTTAAATCATTATCATTAGAGCAATATGATGCTAAATTAAACAAATTTAGTTTAATTTAAAAATTATTTAAAAGTTTAAAAAGTATCATTGAATCTATAAAAAATCTAAAAAAAAATTTTCATTTAAAATCGCATGAAAAAGATCCGCATAAAACGAGCCTCGAGTGTATATGAATCCGCCTTTGTCATTTCTGGCTTAGGGCGAATTTCATTTGACAATAGTGGTCACCCGAAAACAACATGTTATTTTTCTTAAAAAAAAAACACTGCGAATTGAGTTGTTGTACAATTGCTATCGGCTTATTGACTTCGATCTGGTCCAAGGCAAATTCAAAAGGTAGTGTTATTAGCCCAGCTGACTAGTTTTTTGAGTGCACGGGTTTGTCAAATGTTTTGTATACGTACAGTGAGCAAAAAAAAAAATTGTGAACTTACTATCTGGAGTACATTTTTGAACAAACAATTACTATAAAATGAAATTTATTGTCCTTAAGTTTAAATAAAAGCTTAAAAACTATATTTTGATTATAAACATTTCTCTATTGGTTACATATGCAGAAAATAGCCAACGAAACTATGAAATTCAACATTTATAAGCACAAAGGGTTGTGATTCTTTGACTACGGCGACCGGATTCTCTAGAAAGTCACTTGGACAAAATTCTGGGGAATAATTTTTTTGTTTCCTTTTTACAATAAGTGTACACATTTTTTTGTTCACTGTATATACATTCTTTTGTTTAAAAATTTTTTTATTTCCTTTTATATTTACATTCTACACAATTTACAATTTATTCAAATATTCTTGATGTTCTGGCACAACTTTTATTGTAGAATCCCCTCTTATGCTTCCCGGTATCCCTCTTAAGCATAACGACCTTAGTAGCAGCGTAAATCAGCCCGTATTTCAGAAAATTTGTTTTTTTACAATTTGTTTTTTACAATTTTTTTTTATAAACAAAAGATAAATAATGACATAAAATAACTACTTTATGTCATTATATGGATTCGCCTTTGTCATTTCCGGCATACGGCGAATTTCATTTGACATAACTGGTCACACAAAAACAACAGAAAATACATGTTGTTTTTGTTAAAAAACACTGCGAATTGAGTTGTTGTACAAATGCTATTACCTAGTTGAATATACCTTGATCTGGTCTAACACCATCTTATGTGAATTCGCCTTGTTTATGTCATTATATGGATTCGCCTTTGTCATTTCTGGCTTACGGCAAATTTCATTTGATATTCCTGGTCACTAAAAAAAAAAACTACAAATATTAGTTATTTTTGTTAAAAAAAACACTGGGAATTGAGTTATTGTCTTTTCGCTATTACCTTATTGAGTTCACCCTGATAAAAAATTAACCGCTCGGTTAGGATTAAAAATTATATAATACTAAACTGCAAGAATGCCCGTCAAGATGGATCATTTCTTTAAATAAACGGCAAAACGTTTTTCCCATGCGTGGGAGATGCTGTCTCATGAAATTTGACACTTTAAAAAAGTCTCTGTCTTATTAAAATATCTCACTTTAATAGTTCTTAAAATAAAAGTTGATGATATATATTTTCTTTGCACGGGTATTTTTCCCCTCTGTCTTCATCACTATGAGTTAGGTTAATTATATAAATGGTATAGTAATGGTGTGCTAATAGAATTAAGCCCCGTTAATAGTAATATTTGCAACGTATTTTAAGTAAATAATTAAAATCAGATTATTTTTCCTTTTGGAGGATCAGGAAAGTTCTATGATAATGTTGTAAAAGTTGATTCAGTAGTTTCGCTGCCTACAAGTAAACCTACATAGATTAGTTTATATAAAATGTACGGTGATATTTAGGGCACCTTAAGATTATAAAGTTTTTATTTACATTGCATATGTTATTAATAATATTATTTGATATTTGATTTATTTTGCTTCGTTTTCTGCAGTTGGAAATCATGAATGCACGAGATCTCGTACCAATGGATAGTAACGGATCTTGTGATTCATTTGTTAAAGCTCATTTTCTTCCGACAAATAGATTTCTGGGAGTTCCGCCTGTAAAGACTGCCGTCCATAATAAAACTTGTTTTCCTCTTTATGATGAACAGTTCACTATGTAAGTTAATTGTGTAAAAGTAAATCTGTACTAAATTATTATTTATTTAAATTTACCCACAGAAAACTGACTGAAGAACAACGTAACCAACAAAATAGTTTAATATTGTTTAGCATTAAGGATAAAGACTTATTTGGTATGACTAATCAGTATATTGCTGAATGCTATATAACATTTGCAGATTTGATGGCCAACGAAAACGAACAAATTCACATGGAACTATCAAGGCCAGAATATTCAGGTATTTCATATTTATACACCGACGACGTATTTATATCAGATGAAGCTTAAAACCAATCAATTATTTTTAATTTAGATTCTGAAACTATACGGGCTCTGGAATACCGGCAAGGTGATAAGCAAGCAAAAGAGTTTTTGAAGAAACTCAAAAACAAATCTTATTCATGAGAATTGGTATATCATATAAAACGAGTGTTTAATTATCCAAATCATCAAGGGCATTAATTTAACTAAACGTTTCCAGGACATAAAATATAATTAACAGAAATTGTACAATTTAATATTTTGCATAAATTAACAAGTAAAATTAAAGAAACCACATCTACGTCCAAATGAGAAATTATATAATTTATTATCGAAGATATATTTTAGGCCTTATTTTAAAATTTAAGGTAATGCAATAAAAATTAATACGACTTAAATTCATAGTGAAATGAAGAAATTGTAATCAAAACAGGAATTTTGTAAAGATCGCAAAATAAAATTTTCTATATAAAAAGTATTGAGCAGCAATTATTAAAAAATAAATATTTATCTAGTTTGAGCCACACTCTTAATTTTTGTTTAGTTTCACTAAAACAGTGTAATACTTTATTTTATTTTTAAATGATCGTTATTGTTTACAAATAATATTCGTGTTCATTGAATATTAGCGAATGACACAACTGTAACCATAGAACATAAAATACAGATTGTTACATAATTTTCATACCCACATTAAAATTGACGGTTTTTCACATTGAATCTCAAAGTATTTGTTGCAGAACATATAAGATTTGTGGAAGCAAGTTTATAATTATTTTCTGTTTTTATTTATTTATTTCTGGAATCTTTCCCTATTTTTTCCATTGTACAATATCGAGGGAATGGTGGAAAATTAATGCAACTTTCCACAATTATTCAATTTAATGATAACACTATGCGACAGTGAAAATACACCCAAGTAATAACATAGTTGAAGTCGCCGTGGTCTAGTAGGTAGTGTGTTGGCTTATTAGACGTAAAGAGTCCCAGGCCAGACATCAAAATAAAATACAAAAAGTATTTTTTCGGCGATTTCCTCTCAGCAGATTTCTAGCAAAAACTCTGAGTAAATAAAATTGCCATGAAAAGTTTCTCAAAAAAATCTGTCATTCGGAGTCGACTTTAAACTGTAGGTCCCGCCACTTATGTATAAAATTAACACACACAACATAAGTAGTGTGAGAAACTAGGTCAATAATCCTGACTGAAGAGTTGTAATGACCAATTGTGTATGTATGTATGTATGTATAAAAATTAGTGTAGTTTTTATATAAATAGTATAGCAGCCGTGTTATATTTCATCAAATGAATTTTTGAACTAAAAAAATTTTCAGAATTTTCACGACTTCCAAAAGTCGACAAATATTTGTGTTTTTTTGCATATATTATATATATATATTCCTCTTTGCGCAAACTTTGGCCAACTTCTGGTGGCTGCTCTAACGTTAAATTGACACATTTTGTGACAAACAATTCAGATCCACAAAAATTCTGCAAATTTGTGAACTAAAAATTCGTTTGATCAGATGACATATATAAAGAATATAACACGACTGTTACTCTATATATGTATATAACTACAGTAATTTTTGTCCGGTTTGATCAAACGAAATGTAAATCACAAGATAATGCACTTTCAGAATATCATCACTTATTTCATACTTTTTAAGTAAAGTTTGCTACTATGAACGGGCAAATTTGAAAAAATTTCGCATTTTCCAAGTTTCCCTCATCAAAACTCATAGCATATTAAATCAAATAATAGATTTATGTATACCGTTTTAAAAGTCTCTCCTTTGTTATATTTATGCTGCCTTTTTGCCCTTTTGCTGTTCCTTTCTAAAAAAAAATCAACTTTGTAAATGAGAAACATGTTCTTTTCTAAAAATGCTGCATAAATCCCGAAAAATATGCTACATGTTTTACCCTCAATTCAATCAAAGGGCATCACTTTTAAAACAGCTGTTCTTGTTATTGTTTGGAAAAAAAAGTATTACAAAAATTATTTGTTTTAAAAGTGGTGAAATGGAAGCAAAAAATATTATTTTGGGAAATTTGTTGTACTCCTCTTCATCGTCAGATGTGGAGGACATGTATCCATTATTATTAAAACGAAACTCCCGCCGCGAGCTAAAAATTTTGTTGAAAATGATATTTATCAGTATTTCGCCAGATTCTAGTAGCAAATTTAAAAACAAAAGTCAGCTGATTATAGGTGTTGATAATTTTGTTTTTGTAAAAGCAGAATGAGCTTTAAAACCGCTAAAAAAAATTTCATTTTATTTTAGCTATATGTACTACAGAGAAACAACCAAAGAGGTTTATGATGAGTTAACTTAAAAATTAACATTTATGAAAATCGTAATAAATTTTATAAATACTTTTAAATAGAATTTGGTTATTATCTTTTGTACTAAAACTATTTCCCAAAAAATTCCAAAAATTAAATTTTTTTATTGACCTTTAGCTATTTCTATATAGAAATTCGAAAAAATTTATAATAACATATTGTGCCAATTAAGCGATTGGAAAACATTGGCATTTGCATAAAAATAAACAATTTGGCTTGTCTGATCCCGGACCCCTCGGTAAAAATATTATTATTCTTTTATTTAAAACATTTTCTGTAAAGTTAGCTTTCTGAAAATAACAAAAAAAATAATTTGATTGGAAATTATTTGTATAATTAAAAAATATTTTTTCATTTGCTATACAATGATTAGTTTTAAATTCGTTAACTAAGTAAAAAACGCTAAATTGGTATTAAACTACAAAAATAATTTCATAAGGGGCAATGAATTTTGTTTTTTTATAATCGTTCAAAATGCAACACATTATGACAGTTTTTGTCAAATAAAAAAAGTTTTGAAGGTTCGAGAAATATTAAAAAAAAAAATATTTTTAAGACCTACTCAACAAAACTCACAACCTACACTATGTCATTAGTCGGGTGTATATAATTTTGTTGCGTAGTGCAATCCTTCAACCGCGACATCAGTGCCGGCTGCCTCTGGAATTTGTTCCTTGGCGGACGTCAAAGGAATTTCTTCGTATATTTTGGATCTGTAAAAAATTCATCAACTTTTGGAAAATATAAAAACAAACTTTGTTTATAAAATATAATTTATGCCTCGATTTTGCATTTTTAGTTGGTAAGTTAAAGTAATTCAAACGCACGGTAAGTGTTTTCCATAGTCTATTTGTTGTACTTCTTCCTTGTCCACAATTTGGTCAAAGATTTCCTGCGTATTTCGGGTTCTCTGACATAAACTCTGCCATCACTTATCCTGAAAATATAACAATTGTTAATGGATTTACATAATTAAAAAATTGTTAAAACTTAAATATTCAACTATCAATTTCAAAAAACTTTTATTTGGTTTATGATAGCTATTTTGGTATTGAATGATTTTTGAAAGCTATCATCTCAAATTTTGTTCGATATCTAATGCCATGATCGAAATAAAATTATTTGATAAAAATAGCACGAAACAGATAGCGCTGATGTAAAAAAGCGACATGTACCTTCTTCTTTAGAAGCTGACAAGCAACATTATTGATGTTGGTGTCATATGTGTGTAAAAAACCAAAGATGTTCGGCCTCAGTGGCTATTGCTGCTGACCACTGTTTTAATGGTTTTTGTATTTGAATTTAGCTTGAGACTCATGTTGTAAGCAAAAAATTAATTGTATTGAACCAGGGCGAACTTAATAAGGTGATAGTAAAATTACAACTCAATTCGCTGAGTTTTTTTAACAAAAAACAATATACACATTTGTTGCTTTTTCTGGGAAAAATTCGCCTTATGATAAAAATGACAGAAGCGAATTCGTATACATAAATAGATAATTGGCCATTAAAACTCTTTAAGCCCCTTAACCGTAACAGTAAGAAACAACTGATCGTTTTTGTTATGTATACGAATAGTTATAGAAATGTAACGAAACGGGAACGGAAAGTAAGAATCTGTAAAAGAAAAGAATTTTCTTACATTTTTACGTGACATCTGTTTAGCAGTGTTAACAACATGTCAATATTAAAAACCACCAAAACTGAAAATTGAAATTATAAATAGAATTAAGATATTGTACGTATGTTATGTTTGTCTGCATGTGGAATTTTCTTTAAATAAAACTTCACATATTTTAAAAACCCAAATTATAATTTATTTACTTTATAACTTTTATAATTTAAAATAAAAATAAACAAAATTTTACTATACACATAATGGTATGGTATGGTATGTAATGGTAATGTTTATTTTTATTTTAAATTAAAAAAATATAGTTATCGATTTTTAACTGACAAATGATATGTATGTTCACTCTATATATGACGAATTAAATAAGATAGCGATGGCTTAATATAGAATGACCGTATCTTAATTTTTAGCCACTTTACGGAACAGGAATCCCCGTTTTAAGTGTAAATCCAAAAGCACGTATTATCAAAAACATCAAAATCAAGTTTTTGATTGATTAAGAGTCGTAAGGTTATCTAACATATCTCCACCAATTTTTACATTTTTGCGACCAAAATTAACGTTTTTATATAAATAATTCAAAATGGATTACCATCAGAGACCTGCGCCGAGCAAATTTGTCGGCGGCGGCGGCTAAAGTTGAAAAGGTTCGGCGGCGGCTTTAAGCCGGCTGTCAGCCGAAATATGGTAAAGTTTCGGCGGCGCTTTTATTTATTTAAATAATATGCATACAACATTTCCAACATTTATTTAAAGAACAAAGAAGACATGTAAATCCATGTATGAAACATTAGCCTCACATAATTGGTCATTACAACTTTTCAGTCAGGATTACGACCTAGCTTCTCACTCTACTTATGTGTGTGCGTTAATTTTATATATGAGTGTTGGGGCCTACAGTTTTAAAATTGACTCCAAATGATAGATTTTTGAGAATCTTTACATGGCAACTTAATTTACTCTCAAAGGTTTTGTCAAAAATTGCAGTAAATATACTAAATAATCATTGTTAGCAAATCGATTATTAAACATTAGCGACTAAAGAAAAAATTAGAACAAAAAGTAAAATTACATACGAAGCTAATTACAATATACACAAATTTCTGCAAGAAAAAAATTTTATAAGCAATATGTCTTATTTGATCTTCATATAGTGAGCTTCTTACTTACCTTTTGCACAATAAACTATATTCATTGTGATCAGAAACTAGTCACTTTTCGATTAATATTTAAATATTTACGAATTTTTAAAATTTTCATTGAAGAAATTAAAAAATATTCTAAATTTTCCCTTTTTAACACAAAACAAATGTTTGTTTACATTTAATTTTTCTGCTTTTTTCCTTCTGTATATCTGTTGCTTCTAACACATTTGGTTCGTAATACTTAAAACAATTTTTTTTCTCCCTCTAGTCGGGCCAGTGTTTTTATGTTATGAGCACTTTTCAAATGTCATAGCTTTCGTCACTGATTAATTGTGCTCTGCAGCACATTTGAACAAACAGCCGTGCGTTAGCATATCTTTCGGAATCTTCATTTTTAGAACTTCCGACAATAAGGATTTTATTTTGGCATTCGAATTTTAAAATTTTTTGGATTTTACGTCAATACCATGAGCACGTAAATGGTTACAGAGGTTTGATGTCGACGCAGTAACTCCAAACCTGAAATTATTTCGCATTTTATAACACTTACAAAACAATTATCAGAAAAAAATATTCAAAATAAAATTTTCCAAAAAAATTTGGCTAAAAGCTAATTGAAATTGGAGCTTCAATTATTGTTTTGGGAATTCAATACCATTAAAAATAGTAAGGTGGTCATCGGAATCAGATGAATTTAGCTCATTTAAATTATTGAAATTTGTAGTTCTTTGGTTCACCATTTTAATTTTTTGTCTTTTAAAACATTTAACGTAAAATTAAAAGTGTTACCACATTCACCAAAATTAAGAAAGGGTGTTCAAAATTTCCATATCAAAAACATTAAAATTTTTCTATTAATATATCACAAAATGAACAAAAAACTTCAATAATGTATTTAAGTCAAATAAAACAAAAATATAAATATCATATTTTATATATAATTAAAATTTATTGTATACAATTTTAAAAATATATTTTCATATATTTTAATTTTCTTACATACATAAAACGGCGGCTGAATTTAAGCCGAATCAAGCCGAATAAATTTTCGGCGGCGGCGGCTTTTAAATTTTGTCGGCGGCTCGGCTTAGCCGGCTGTCAGCCGATCGGCGCAGGTCTCTGATTACCATATGAATACACTTAAAACGGGGATACCTGCAACTAATAAACACATAATTTTAACGTTTTAAATTAAAAAAATTTTGTTCAAATTATAGGGCTTTTTCTTTTTTTCATCTTTTAGAGTAGTCAATGAAGCAAAAAATTTTCACATTAAGCGATGTTAATATAATGTGGTCTTCATAAATGAAATGAACGAACAAGAAGCGAGGGCAAGAGTCATGAACTACGGAGCTAAAAGAACTCATTATTATGACTGGTTCTCTTAGTTCAGTTGTATGAATATTTCAATTGAACTAGTTCGTTCGTGAACTACACAACTCTGGTCATCAGTCTGATGATGGTTCTCAAAGTAGAAGGTTCGTATTCTTACCTTCTCGAGAATTCTATAGCTGCTGCATCGTTGTTTGTGTACTATGTTCTCACTGGTTGCTGTTGCGTCCGCTTACTTGTCTATCCCTTTTTCTCTCATACTTGTTGATGCTTTGCTTGTACATGTTCGTTGTAGTTGTTGGTGTGGCTGTTAGTAATCATGTTCATTGTATTCGTTATTGTGTATTTGTTTCGTGTGTATGTGTAGATTATAGCTTTGTTTATCGTTTTTATTGTTAAACGATATTAGCCTTAAGCCTGTTCGTCCCGAATAGACTCATTATCTCTTTTCCCATATTTAGCTAGCCGCTTTATGTGTACGACCTTCATTTTTGTTCGGGGGCTGTTAGCTTTTTGTTCGTTTAACCGTTTAATTATTTTGTATGGTTCATCCCAACCAGTTTGTAGCTTTGGAGATAATCTCTTCTTTCGCTTTGGGTTGTAAAGTAGAACCATTTGTCTATCATGGAAGTCCGCTGTGTTTGCTGCACAATCATATCTGGCTTTCGTTCTATCACTGACCATTTTCATTCGGTTCGGTTCGGTTTTTCAATGTGTTCGCCCAGTCCCTCACTTGCTCACTACTTTCCGTAAGTATTATTTTAGGGTTCGATTAAATCGCTCTACCATTCCGTATGAATGTGGGTGAAGAAGCGTTGTTCGAGTCTTCTTAATTCCGTTCATCTCACACATTTCTTTGAACACTGTTGACTCGAAATTTCTGCCTTGATCGGAATGTAATTCTATTGGAACCCCGTAGCGGCATATCCAGTTGTTTCCAAATATTTGCTATTGTGTTCGCCTCTTGATTGGGTATGGTATACACTAGTCAATCACCACGAGAACATATCGGTTTCCGGCATTGCTGACAAGAAAAGGGCCTGATACGTCCATCGCTCGAAATGTGTGCCCGAGTTATACTGTTGCAGTAGACATCAACTTCTTTTTACTGGACATTTAGCTGCGATGCACTGGGTACAGTTTGCTACCCAGTCCGCCAGTGCTTGCTGACATCCAACCTAATAAAAGCATTGTTTTAGCCTGTTCACACTCCAAGATGTCCTCTACAGGCTCCATTATGAAACTCCTTTAACATTTCTTTCATTTTAGAGGAAGGCACTACCAATAGATTGGATGAAGTTTTGCCATCAGCGCTTTACCAAAGTCGATATAGACACTCAATTATGATCTTTAAGCTGTCCCATAGTGCCCAATATGCTTTTATAAGACGACCTCCTGCGGATATCTCATTTCTTGTAAGTCGTTTGTCCTCTTCTTTCGCTCTATTATCTTTGCAATGTTTACACTCCAAATTACAAGGTCGGCGTGAAAGAGCATTAGCATTCCCATGTTTTATACCTCTTCGGTGTTCAATGGTGAAGTCGTAAGTCTGAAGGCGCTGAATCCAACGTGCTAACTGCCCTTCAGGGTTCTTAAATTGCAGCAGCAATCTCAGTGCTGAATGATCAGTCCTTAGTAGAAAATGTTGGCCATACAGGTACTTATAATAATGTTTTATGAACTCCATCACTGCAAGTAGCTCAAGTCGAGTCACACAATAGTTCCTTTCAGGCTTTGACAGTGTCCGACCGTAGTAGCCAACGACTTTCTCTGTACCATTGATTACTTGGGAAATTACACCACCAATACCATGTCCGCTAGCATCACTGTCTAAGATAACTGGAACTGGATACGCCAACACTGGTACAACACACATAAATCTTTTAGTGTCTGGAACGAATTTTCTTGTGACTCACCCCGTTGATACGCTTTCGATTTCTTGGTGGGCGCATGTAAGCTTGCAGCAACGCTAACGAAGTTAGGCCAGTCGTTTACTGCTCGTATTTTATCTTCATCCGTAGATATTCCATCTGCTGTTACAAGATGCCTCAAATATTTCACCTGTTAGAGCAATGCATATTTATTCACGCTTAATTTTAATCCAGCCGATGTTATTCGTTGCAGAACTTCTCCCAGGTTTTTGAGGTCTTCGTTGAAAGTTCTACCCGTCACTATAATGTCGTCGAGATATACCAGGCAAATCTTCTAATGGAGTCCACTAAGTACACGTTCTATAAGCCGCTCGAATGTGGCCGGACCATTACATAGTCCAAATGGCATAATGTTAAACTGCCATATCCCACCGTTCACACTGAATGCAGTTTTTTACTTGCCTTTTTCTGCAATCTCCACCTGCCAATATCCGCTTTGTAAATCCAATGTGGAGAACCACATCGTTCCAGCTAGCGTGTCGAGTGTGTCATCAATTCTCGACAGCGGGAAACTGGACTTTTTAGTGACATCATTCAGCTTCCTGTAGTCTACGTAGAATCTTGTACTGCCATCTTTCTTCTTGACTAAGACTACAAGTGAGCTCCACGGAGCTGATGATGGCTCGATTACACCGCTCCTCTTCATTTCGTCAACTAGCTCTTTAACCTCACTACGCTTCGCCAGCGATATGCTTCTGGGTGCCCGTTTCATTTCATGCTTAACCATGCCTGTTCTTCCATGTCTTTTATTATTTGTGGCGAAAGCGCAAGCATACCTCTTCAGCAGCTTTTTGACTTTATTTCTCTCTGGAGCTGCTAAGTCTGCTACCCAGTTCTCTACACTTATACTAATTCATGTTGGTCCTTGGCTGACATTTCGACCGGTTCTGACAATCGTTCACTTGATGTTTGTACCCCACGTCAAGAGGTATCTCCACATTTCGCCAACCCATAATCTGTTGCCCCATATTCAAATTGATGCCGTGAGCTATCATAAAATCGGCACCAATGATAACCTCGTTCACAATATCGGCAACAATAAAGATGTCTGTGACACTAATGTTGGCTATAGTCACCTTCGCCTCTGTTTTTCCGTCGACAGTGGCAGACTCCCCAGTAGCTGTCCGAAGTCTAACATTGTTAAGTACCTCACACTTTCCCTTTACTACATCTGATCTGATGATGGACTGCGTCGCCTCGGTGTCTATAGTAAGAGTGTGTCGTCTGCCGTTTATGTATCCGCACGCTGTAAAATTGTTGTTGTTCTGGTGGATCACTGATATTGAGACTGTGGGAGCCAGCAATTGCCCCTCAGTGCTAGCTCGTTTTTGTTTATTTTGGCCTCTTGTGAAGATGGTTGGTAGTTCACCCGTTTATTATTCCTTGATGGCGAGATGGATCTGGATCTTTTTCGTGCCGCTTTGTAGCTTCTTTGGAAATGCCCAGCCTTTCCACAGTTTAAGCATTTAAGTTTAGCCTTTTATCCATTTTCTTCCATAGCTAGCTTCACCATCTCCTTAATTTTAGTTAAAAGGCATTCATCTTCCTCAAATACTTCCATTTTTCGCACGTTGCTAACTGGTGGTCTTGAAATTGTGAGTGCGCTCTCTTGGGCTAGTGCGAAGGCTACAGTCTCTGCAAAGGTTGTCTTCTGTATGGACACACGATTCGCTATACTGTTCACAGCGGATATCTTCGAACCACGACGTTTTACCTCGTATGCAACTTACCTTCACACCGCGACTGATTAGTTCAAACACAACTTCATGTAAGGCTGACTGAATTCACTCTGACTGGTTGCCTGCAGCGTTACTGTTAAGCGACTAAAGTCGCAATTTGATACTTTTTCAGCGACCCCGCCACTTTTTATGACCCTTTTTTAGGAAAAGTATTTTTGCTTTTATTTACATTTTTTTCTTTCTTTTACTTACATTTTCCCGAACAATCATCTTTCAAATATAATTCTTTATATGTAAGTATATTAGGGATGCCAAACGTGATCGATTTTTAATTTTTTATTCGGGATTCAAAAATTCCGAAAAATCACAGGAAAAAAATCGCCATTTTCTCTTAATAATACAAATATTTTGGAAACGAAATCATTTGTATTTCACTTATGTATATCAGAATTATGTGTAATTAAAAATATAATAACAAAAGCAAGACAAAAAGTAACAAAAAAATGTAAATTAACAAAAATAAAAATTATTCATACGCATGGAAAAGCATTAGTTTTAAGATAATTATTTGGATTCCAAAAAAATATTAAAGCATCTAACATGTGATCTGATAGCCTTGAACGAATTTTGTTGTCAACATACGCTGCCGTTGAAAAATAAAGGCCAAATAACTTTATATTTTTGTAAATGCTTTCAAAAAATTACTGCAGCTTATTGTGTGTACCGTATGTATTACCGTGTAAGCTACTGGACGGCCAGCCGAGGAAGCCATTTGAATGAAATTATTTTCCTTTATTTCTTGCAATCAGCATTTGTTGGTAAAATAGTTCCCAAATAGCAATTGGCAGCTTGTAAATATTCACCTCTACCACCTCATGATGTTAATAAATCTATTTCTTTGGACAGTTAAATCAGTTACCCTATTAATTCGTTTTATAGGGCTTTTGCATTCTTCGATGGCGTAAAATAACTTTTTATCAATGGAAATATGGTTTTCCTCATCTGAAATGCTATTATCAAAGTCGAGTAATATAAAAATTTTTCCGGACTTTTATATATGAATTCACAGTCCCGGAAATCCCGGGACAAGTTTTTAAAAATTTGGGTTTTGAAAAGCTCGAAAATCCCGGGATTTCGGGATTTCCCGATTGGCATCCCTAATGTATATGTACAAAAGCTCCTTGCTTTTTTATCTTTTTTTATTTACATATTTTTTGTTACAATAACAAAATACACGTCAAATTTTTACTTAAAGCACTTCAAAGTAAATTAATAAGCCTGCAAATTTTTGGCAGCTCAAACCTTATAACAAAATCCTAGATTAAAAATTTGTTATTAAATTTGAATTTTATACTAGATACAGACTAGAGTATACTTTGGTATCTGTGTTAACAATTTTCGGGTCTGTGTAAATTAATAAAAAAAAACTAAAAAGTTTGTTAAATACTTTAAATCGTCTTTCAAAGAGCTTTCATGGAATAACAAATTTTCGTATATTTTCTTTGCAAGAAATATGAAAACATTATGAAATATTCAAAAAGGATCTTTGATCCATCTCATCATTGTTTTTTCGATTACTCGAAAATATAAATTAGTTTTGGAATTATAATTGTATAACTAATAGTAATAACCAGGGCAAGGTAACTCAAAATCACTTTTGACGATATGTCTTTTCGAATCGAAGAATTTGCAACAAAATGGCATCGATTTGGTGTTGCATATTTTATAATAAATGCATTTATGCATATTTTTCCTATAAGTTCATATATTTAGCATATTTTACTATTTTATTGTATCTTTAATTTTCTTTTGGAAATATTTTGATGTCGATACATCAAGTTTACAAAAATCTCATTTTACCTTCATTTAAATAATATTTTTATTTGTACGTTAAACTAAGGACACAAAATAAATTTTGTTCGCTATTTAAGGTACTCAGTAGGAAAAATTTAACTGTTCGTTAAATGCGATGTTCGTAAAATCGAATGGTCGTGAAATCGAAAAACTACTTTATAAATATCTATATGACATGTATTCTCGTGATCGCTAAACTCAAAAACTACTGGACCGATTTTGACCAAACTTAATATACGTGCTCTATAGGGTGTGAGCATGTATATTTGTTTCTGAGTAGTTTGAAGTTCGTCCGACAGATGGCGCAATATTTAGTTGTTTTAGGTTTTTGCACTGTAACTCAAGAACTACTGCACTATGCTGTCGGTCGTTGAAGGCGTTAGTCGTTAATCAGCGTGCAGTGGTGTTAATTAGCCTGATACCACACCGATTTTGATTTTCTTCGAAAAGCAGTTCAAAATAAGAGAAAAAAGAATAATTTTTTAGTGAAATTCCTTGCCCTGGTAATAACTTTAAATGTTCGGTTTTTGTTAAAAAATAAAAGATATCAGCCGTCATCAAGTCACGAAAGTCTTGTGGAATGCGAAGAGGAAATTATTTCATCATCGGATGAATCAGTTCCTGTGAAGCGTAATTATTTGAAATGTATGTATTTCATGTCTTTTAATTTATTACAAAATTAGTAGTTTTGAATTGTTTTTTTTTTAACATATATTATATTTTTTGTTATATATTTTTTTAATTTGCTACAAATACTCAATTTTGTATTTATTTTTTATGAACTGTTTTTTAGTTATAATAATAGTTTTGTTTTGTATTATTATATAGTGTGGTAGTAAAATAAAGTTTTATTTAATGGAATTTTAATAAATTTAAAAATGCATTTTTTATTTTTAAAATTTAAATGTTCTAACTTTCATACATTTGAATGAAATTACATTGTAAAGCTAGAAATAAAACAGATCAATAATTAAAAAAAAATTTTAACTTTTGTTTAGGCTTATTAATTTTTGGCAAAAAATTTGTTTCTATTATAAAAAATTATTAAAATATGAACTTATTATATGTTTGTTAATGCATATTACAAAATCAAGTAAAAATTTATTTTCTTGTCTGTATTAATTCATTTTCTTTTCTCTTAAAAGTTTTTGTGCGACTTTTTTTGAAAAATCCCCTTTTTGTGCCACTTCTTAAAAATTTCCAGTGGTAACGCTGAGCATAAGTAAAGTGTGAGAATTCTCTCTGCACGATTGTGCTATGAAATAGTAATCGCTAGTGTATATGCATCTAGAAATGATTTTAAAAAAAGATTTTGGTGAAAGCGGGTCACAATCCTACAACCCGCCATAAGAAATTTTACTTCTACATAATGCGTATCATTTATATCCATCTTCACTACCAATATTTTTTCCAAAGCCTACCAAACTTATCCAGTCCTACCAAAATTGGAATTTAAATAATTATAGATTATTCAGTATAAAATTAAGGTTTTATTGCTAATATTAACAAATGTATTTCATATACAGTCAAATCTCCCGAAGGCGGACACCGATCGTCACAACAGATTTGACCGTTAACGGGAGGTGTCCGTTTACGGGTTAGTTCCCTATTAAAATTTCAGGACTTTGTGCTATTATTTATTAGCCACCAGGGACCGTAACTGTTATAACTTTTATCGTAAAAGTCACAAAATAACAATTATTTTTTGATTTTTATTTTTTCGAGCAAAAATAAAAGTTATTTTTTGATTTTTATTTTTTCGATCAAAAATAACAGTTATTTTTGACTTTTATTTTTTCGAGCAGAAATAAAAGTTATTTTTTGACTTTTATTTTTTCGGGTGAGAATAAAAGTTATTTTTGACTTTTATTTTTTCGAGCGGAAATAAAAGTTATTTTTTGACTTTTATTTTTTCGAGCAGAAATAATTGTGGGAGAGAATTGTTGTAAATAAAATAGAAATGTATTAGTAATAAATAATCAACTATTAACAAAACTTTAATCTAAACTTAAAGTAGGGTGGCATATATATATACAGTTTTTGTTCTAAGTTATGGGTTGACTTAGGCCAATAAAGCTGTGCTGTTCTGAGTTTGATCTGAGTAATTTTTGCAGATATATGGTGAGTTCAGGTAAGGTGACGGTCAAGATGGATACCCAGATATCTTAGACTATTATGACATCATTATTCTTGATGGGCAATTTCCCCTTCTCAGTGTGCACGCATTTGGAAACGTTGACTTTTATCTTCCATTTCTGCAGTCAATTTTCCAACTCACTAATGTGCGATTGAAGTCTTTGCGACACAACTGTAGAATCTCTATGAATACTTAAAAACGGCGTATCATCCGCAAAACTAGGCGTGTGAGTCACTACACTTGCAGGCATATCTGCAGTGAACAATAAGTATACGAACGGCCCTAGAATACTTACTTGACACCTTATATTAAAAATTAATAAAAAAAACTCTTAAAAAATAAAAGTGTTTATATTTATTCCTTCTTTGTATAAGGAATTAAATAAAATATAAAAGCTTCAAGTTAGTATTTAAAAAAAAGAAGATCAAATGAGAAGCTGTTTGCCAAAAATATTAAACCCACAGCTAAGTACGGGGATAGGTATGTAAAGGTTTGGGGCTCATTTACTGGATCTGAGCCTGGTGTATTACACTTTTTCGATGGTAGCATGGATCGGCATACTTATCTTAACATTTTAAAACAAAGTTTGCCACTTTGTAAGCTGAAAAACATTTTCTGGGTAAAAACTTTTATTTTTACCAAGATTACTACCCTAAGCATAAGGCTTATAATGTGCGGTCATGGTTACTTTATAATTGTGCACATATTGTCCCATAGTCCAGACATAAGCCCAATGGAAAATTTGCATCTATCTCGATCGTCAGACTCGAAATCATACAATAAGTTCCAAACAAAAGAGCTCTAAAGGACGAATGGGGCAAAATTTAAAAAATTTTTTGCGAAAAACTTGTGCGCTGTATGCCAAATAGGTTAAAGATGGCGATAAAAAATAAACACATGCATACCAAATATTAATATTCAAACATTACAAAGTTATATTTTTATTTAAGTGTGGTTGGTGTACGAGTTTGAGTTTGGCATAGAAATTACTATTATTTTATGTTTTTGTTTAAAAAAAATTGTTTTTTTTAATACTAACTTGAAGCTTTTATGTTTTGTTAAATTGCTTATACAATAAACTAATAAAATATAAACACTTTTATTTTTTAAGAGTTTCCTTTCGCTTGGGACTACTGTATATTATACAATAAGTTTTAATTATAATATACTTATGTGCAATATTTCGGAGTTTTTAAGAGTCTATTATTGACCATCTTTATTTTTATTGCATTTATGTATTATGTAGCAACGTTTTTACATAATAATTCACTTAGCACGTCAGAGTTGGGCTAATGTGATTGTATATATGTATATGTAACTACAATTTGCTACGTCTACCGTCAAAACTCAACGAAATATCTATAAAAACACATATTTTGATCTCTTTAAAAATTTTAGCAACTATTTCGTAAACACATTGTTTCGAACTCTCAGTCAAATTTCGGAGTCTAAATGTTATTAAAAAACATGTGTCGTCGTATAAAATTTTCAGAGCTAAATAATATGTATTTCCATACGAGATAAAAGACCATTCTTTAGAACGTCTGAAAGTGCAAACAATGCGCAAAAAATTTAACAGATGACGTTTCATTACATAAAATAAGTCAACCTGTTGAGCTTGCGGAAGGGTTAAACAATTCAGGTGACAAGCTAATACAAAAGCAAACGTTGTCTGGAAGAGGACGATTGTCACCTATAATTCCTACATCTATACAAGATGGAGTTATAAGTGTAAGACAGTACATCAAAGTCCCGATAACCAACCCAGTATCCTTTTGTGTAAATAATAAAAATTAATTTTTAACTCTATCAAATGTGGCTTTAAAATATCTTTAATCCCTGCTGCTTCAGTGCATTCTAAATGAAGCCGGTGAAATACTAAATGAAAGACGCTGTCGCCTCAAACCAAAATAAAGTTGATATGTTTGTGTTCCTTAAAAAGAAATAGTAATTTCTTGGCGATTAGGCATCCTTATTTTTTTAATTTTTCTTAATATCAATAAGTAATTTTGCTGTTTACTTCATGGATTAAATATTTAGTTTATTTTGTTTATTATATTTTATATTTTTTAAAAACATCAAATCTTTAGATGTAAATTATGTTACTGATATTATCGACAGTTTCCCATCACCAGTGGCACCATCGTCAGCGTTACCGTTGAGCGACTAAAGTCGCAATTTGACACTTTTTCAGCGACCCCGCCACTTTTTGTGACCGCTTACTAAAATGAACTAAATCTGACACTTTTTAAGATTTTTTACCCTTTTTTCCCCTTTTCTTGGAAAAAGTATTTTTTCTTTTATTTACATTAATAAGCCCGCAAATTTTTTACAGCTCAAACCACATCACAACAGGCAAATTTTGACAGCCCAAACCTAATAACAAAAACAAATTGCCTGTGGTTTTTGTAGACATTCGTTGTGTCGCTACTTTATTAATTTACTTTGAGCATTTGCTTATCTTTTATAAACAGCACAAAAATTACAAAATATTGTAAACTTTTGTTATTAAATTTGAATTTTAGTCTAGACTAGACTATTGACTATAATTTAGACTAGACTACAGACTTGATTATATACTATACTATATACTAGACTATATATTACACTATAGTCTAGGCTATATACTACACTATAGACTAGAGTATACTTTGGTTTCTGTGTTAAGAATTTTCTGGTCTGTGTAAATTAATAAAAAAAAACTCAAAAACCACAAAGTTTGTTAAATACTTTAAAGCGTCTTTTAAAGACCTTTCTCGCGATACCAAATTTTTGTATATTTTCTTTGTAAGATATATGAAAATATCATGTAATATTCAAAAAGGATCTTTGATTCATCTCAGCATTGTTTTTTCGATTACTCTAAAATATAAATTAGGTTTGGAATTATAACTGTATAACTAATAGTAATAACTTTAAATGTTAGGTTTTTGTTAAAAAACAAAAGAGATCAGTCGTCATCTAGTCATGAAAGTCTTGTAGAATGCGAAAAGGAAATTATTTCATCATCGGATGAATAAGATCCTGTGAAGCGTAATTATTTGAAATGTATATACCTTATTAACTTCATATTTTTTTAATATATATTATATTTTTTGTTATATATTTTTTTAATTTGTTACAAAAGACTCAATTTTGTATAATTTTATACTATTCTATAGTGGGTTAGCAAAAAAAAGTTTTAATAAATTAAAAAACCCATTTTTTTATTTTTGAAATTTATATGTCCTAACGTTCATACATTTCAATGAAATTACATTTTAAAGCTAGAAATAAAACTGCCAAATAATTTTAAAAAAATTAAAACTTTTGTTTAGGCTTATTAATTTTCGGCTAAAAATTTGTTTCTATTATAAAAAATTGGAAAAATTATTAAAAAAATAAACTTATTATATGTTTGTTAATGTATATTACAAAATCTGTATTACTTCATTTTCTTTTAAAAATGTTGCCCCTTTTTACTGCCAAAATACCCTTTTTGTGCGACTTTTTTTTTCAAAAATCCCCTTTTTGTGCGACTTCTTAAAAATTTCCAGCGGTAACGCTGGCCATCGTTCTTCGCCCATTTATATTCCTTTTGGTTTCGCTGACTGGTAACTTCGCGACATCTGTTTAAGGGCAGTTGTTGAATTTTTGACCTTTGTTTTGTTCCCTTTTCATTATATCGTTAGTATTTGTTTTTGAAATTTCTGTTCACCTTCTTACATGCGAATTTTGTTGTTGTCTTTTTGTCATATTTGCTTATGTTAATTAGTCTTGTCTGCATACGATTTAGTATAGAAAAACTTGGTTGAATAAATAAACATTATAAGCAACTAATACAAAACATTTGTGTAAAGAAATACGCGTCGCTAATAGGGACCGAAGAAACGCGACGCAAACCGTAAACGAAGCACGATTTGTATTGATTTTCATTATTATGTTGGAAAAATAGATTTTTCAATAAAAAATATTTATTTTTTTTTTTTATAGTTTTTATTATTGTAAAAATATAACAATTCATTGGAGTAATACAAAAAACGCATAGCAAAGAAATTTTAAAAAGACAGAACTTCGAATTTGTACTAGATTTAAACGGGAAATCCCCTTGTTTATCTTAGCTTTGTATAAACATTTTCGTATTAACGACGCAAATCGACACAAGCTGAAACAAAAACGACGTAACGCCATTGCCCTGGCGCATGCAATTAAAAGAAAAACAAAAAAAAAAAGAAACTGCGAAGCATACATACGTATACATAATTGACCATTACAACCCTTCAGTCAGGATTACGACCTAGCTTCTCACACCACTTATGTTGTGTGCGTTAATTTTATACATGAGTGGCGGGACCTACAGTTTAAAGTCAGATTTTTGAGAAGCTTTTCATGGCAATTTTTACTCTCAGAGTCTTTGCCAGAAATCTGCTGAGAGGAAGTCGCCGAAGAAATATTTTTCGTTTTGATGTCTGACCTGGGATTCGAACCCGGGCCTTTTGTCTAATAAGCCAACACACTACCCACTAGACCACGGCGACTGCGAAGAAACTTTGGATAAAAGAGTGTTTTTTTAATAAAATCAGCACTCAGGGGATGACCCCTACTCATGCAGTGCATTGTGCAGGTTTAGGATAATATTGTTACGCATAGCGAAACGACCTAAAGATCACGAGGCAATGCGTACACAATACACACGACACGAATACACACTAACACATACGTCGAACTTAGTATAAGAACACTAGCAACAACAAGCATGAGAGTAAAAGGGATGGACAAGTAAAAAGACGCAACAACAAATAATGCAGTAGCTATAGAATTCTCTAGAAGGCGCGAACACGAACCCTCTACTTCGAGAACCATCATCAGACTGAAGGCGTTCGCATATAAAATGGCAAGAGAAAGCAGATAACCAGTTCAGTGTGAGTACAGTCAGCCTTGTATGCAATTGCGTATGAAGTAAAAGTCGCAGTGTGAAGACAAGTTGCGTCCGTAGTAAAGTCTACCGAACAGTTGATAGTGTTAACGCGAGCAGAAGTGTTGTGCTTACATAAAGGTTGTAAACAGAGAATAACGAACAAGTGCTGTTGTTTATAAAAAGGTAATAAGCAGAGAAGAGTATCGAACGAGCACATACTGTTATAGTTATTGTTGTGTACTTTGTATAAATTTAGACAGTGGCATATAATAGTAGCGTGAATAATAAAGAGTTTCATTAAAATAAACACACATTTGTTTTTACTTGTTTTGCAATCATCGAACTCATATATAAACGTTTTTAAAAAGGCAAAAACGTAACAATTGGTGTCAGAAGTGGGATTACAAAATCCAAAAGTAAAAATAAATTTAAAAAAATGAAATTATACGAACTAAGAGTGGACCGACTTAAACGAGAGTTGGGTAAACTGGAGCTGCCAACAGCGGTCACAAAGAATGAACTGCAGAGGCGGTTAAGAGAATAACTGCAGCTTCAGGGCATCGACATCGAATCCTACGAATTAGAGGATGAGGAGGAACAGGAGATACGAGCCCCTGCGACCCCAAGCAGTGTTGACATAAATTCGATGCTAGCCGCTATGATTGAGAAAATGGAAGTAGCCTTTAGAACAGAGAACCAGAAGCTATTCGAAGCTTCTAGAGCCGAAAATGAGAAAATGCAAGCAGCAAACCAGAAACTTCTCGCTGATGTACAAGAAGCTTCTAGAAACGAAAATCAGAAACTTATGGCCTTCTAGAGCTGGGAACCAAAAATTATATGAAACTTCTAGAAACGAAAATCAGAAACTTCTGGCTGAAGTACAAGAAGCTTCTAGAAACGAAAATCAGAAACTACTGGCTGAAGTACAAGAAATTTCTAGAGCTGAAAATCAAAAACGCAAGCATCAATTTTGTCAAAAACTGCAAAGGAGCTCGAAGTAACATCTGAAAAGCTGCAGGAAATCCAGGAATCGGTCAGCAAAAGAATCACTGGTGTTGGGGAAAGAGAGTCCCATTTGGAAAAGGCCGTCGACGGAAAACTCGTAATAATGGAGGAAAAGAGCCAGCGACCAGAACCAGTGCGAGTTGCATCTGAAAGCACCAGCAGTATAAAAACACCTTGCTTTGATGGAAGCTCAACCCTATCCGTGTTCAAATTCCATTTCGAGACAGTAACCAACAGAAACGGAGGGGACGATGAGGAAAAGGCTTTGGCATTAAAAGGTGTTGCAGCCGAGATCCTAGAAGCCATGCCAGCCAGCCATAGAAACAACTACAAAGACTTAATGGCGGCGTTGCAGCGGAAATTCGGCGACGAGCATAAACGGGAACTGTACCGCATGGAGTTAAGGTGCCGGTCGCAAAAGCAAAACGAGTAATTACAAGCCTTTGCAATGGAGGTCGAGAGATTGGTACAGCTTGCATACCCAGGAGAAAATCACCCGTTGATAGACAACTATAAAACCGATGTGTTTGTTTACGGTATGCGGGACTCTTACATTAAACTAGCGGTATGTTCAACACTGAAGACAACCTTTGCAGAGACCGTAGCTTTCGCACTAGCCCAAGAGACCGCTCGCACAATTTCGAGACCACCAGATAGCAAAGTGCGAAAAATGGAAGTAGTGGAGAATGATGAATGCCTTTTTACTAAAGCTTTGGAAGAAAACAGGCAAAAGGCTAAATGTAAATGTTTTAACTGCGGAAAGAGTGGTCATTTCCAAAGAAACTGTAAAGCGCCATAGAAAAGATCAAGACCGGTCTCACCAACAAGATGATATTCCGTTGAAACTACTAAGGCTTCTGGTGTACACTCCGTCGAAACGAGTAGTTTCCGAGGAAAACATGTAGAACGCGATGATCATCATGTCGTAAAAGCGCCGATGCTATATCTAGTAAAGGATGCAAGAACATTGAGGACAGTGGTTTTCGACCGGTGCCATTGGAGAAACGAAGTGGTGTAAAACTTGGAAACCCTGATGCTCCCTCTAGCCGACCCTGTAATTTAGAGCGTAAACGTGGTGTGAAGACTGAGAAAAAGGAAACCATCATGGATATCCGGCGAATGCAGGTCGAGGCCAACGAAGGCTGGTCCAAAGCACAAAGGAGTGACCCAATACTGGAGAAGATAATAGCGGCTAAAGAAGAGGAAAGACGACCTACTAAAACTGAGATATCCGGAGAAGGACCCCTTACAAAATCATATTGGACACTATGGGACAGTCTACGGTTGATAAACGGATGCCTATATCGACGTTGGGAAAGTGCTGATAGCAAGACCTTATCCAACTTATTAGTAGTGCCTTCCTCAAAGACAAAAGAAGTGTTCAAGGAGTCCTATAATTAAGCTAGCAGAAAACATATTGGAGCGAAAAACACGCTGGGAAGGCTAAAACGACGTTTTTACTGGGTTGGATATCATCAACCAGTGGCGGATTGGATAGCGAACTGTACCCAGTGTGTCGCAGATAAAGGTCCTGTAAGAAAAGATCGATGTCAGCTGCAACAGTACAACTCGGGCGCACCTTTAGAGAAGATAGTGATGGTCAGTGACAGAATGAAGGCCAAGCAAACACGGAGGATTTCCTTCAAGATCAACTGGTACTATGCTACAACCCAAAGCAGAAGAAAAGATTATTCCCCAATATACAAAGTAGCTGGGACGGACCGTACAAAATAATTAAACGCTTAAACGATGTCGTGTATAGGATACAGAAAGTTGGCAGGCCCCACACAAAAATGAAGGTCGTACACAAAGAACGACTGGCAAAAAATGGGAGAAGAGACAATGTGCCTATTCGGGACGGACAGGCTTAAGTGGGCGGCAGTGTTACGCATAGCGAAGCGACTTAATATCGTTTATCATTAATGATAAACAAAAGCTACAAATACGAAGACCACAAGGCAATGCTAACGCAATACACACGACACGAATACATACTAACACAGACGTCCAACTTAGTATAAGTAAACTAGCAACAACAAGCATGAGAGTAAAATGGTTGGACAAGTAAAAAGATGCAACAACAAATAATGCAGAATTCTCGAGAAGGCGAGAACGCGAAGCTTCTACTTCGAGAACCATCATCAGACTGAAGACTTTCGCATATAAAAGGGCAAGACAAGACAGGTAATCGGTCAGTTCTAATTCTGTCAGCCTTGCGTTAAGTTGCGTATGGACTTATCAGTCGCAGTGTGAAGACAAGTTACGTCAGAAATAAAGTGTACCGAAGAGATGTTAGTGTTTACGCGAACAGAAGTGTTGTGCTTACAAAAAGGTTGTGAGCAGAGAATAACGAACAAGTGATGTTGCTTATAAAAAGGTTATAAGCAGAGAAATATAACGAACAAGCACATATTGTTATAGTTATTATTGTGTACATTGTATAAGTTTGAACAGTGACACAAAAGTAGTGTGAATAATAAAGAAAGAGTTTCATTAAGATAAAGCACATATTTGTTTTTACTTAGTTTGCAATCATCGAACTCATATATAAACGTTTTTAAAAAGGTAAAAACGTGAAAAGGTAAAAGGTGAAGTCGCCGTGGTTTAGTGGGTAGTGTGTTGGCTTATTAGACAAAAGGCCCGGGTTCGAATCCCAGGTCAGACAACAAATCGAAAAATATTTCTTCGGCGACTTCCTTTCAGCAGATTTCTGGCAAAGACTCTGAGAGTAACAATTGCCATGAAAAGCTTCTCAAAAATCTGTCGTTCGCAATCGACTTTAAACTGTATGTCCCGCCACTCATGTATAAAATTAACGCACACAACATGGTTGAGAAGCTAGGTCGTAATCCTGACTGAAGGGTAGTAATGGCCAATTATGTATGTAAAAACGTAACAATATGTTATAGGAAGGTGGAAGGAGGGAGTACTGTTTATGGACATTTGATTTAAACCTACCAATATCGTAATTGACGGGAAAAACTTTTGCAGGAAGATCATTCCACAAACAAGCAGTGCGGGCAAAAATTAATTCTCCCTGTAATGCATTGTGCGGTTCACTAGACAATCAACCACAAAAGGATGTGCTCAGCGAGAAGTACTAGTACCACGTAAAAACATGTGGTTATCGGGAATCAAGTCCCTTTTCTCTCGAGAACACCTCTTATTATAGTACCTATAGAAAAATGAAATACCCGCCACATTGCGAGGATGCTCCAACGAATCAATAGAGTTGGATGCCCAACTGTCATTAAAAAGCATCTTCGCCCTCTCCTGTACGCAGTCGAGAAGCTTCAAAATAGATTTTGAAGCACCGATCCATACATGAGAGTTGTACTCCCTCCGGGGTAGAATGAAGGTCCTGTGAATAGTAAGAAGGTCGGATGGAGTGAAATATTTTCTGCACCGTTTCTAAAAACCAAGGCACTTGAATGCTTCCTTCGAAGCTCAAAAAATGTGATCGTTCCAACAAGCATCACAACTAATTCTCATGCCCAGAACATCAAGAGCATCCGCCTCCTCAATATTTACATTACCCATAGATACAGATGACAGAACACCAGCGCCAGCATCACCCCGGTGTGTCAAAAAACAACATTGGGTCTTGCGCGCATTGAAATCGACACTGTTCGCACGGAAGTCGAAGTCATATATAGTAACCTCTCTTTCCGCGTTTGGACTTCTATAAAGATACCCAAAGTGCAAAAGATGTGCCCTGATTTTGAACTTAACCCAATGACAGTTAAATTCTGCATCATACATGCCAATTGATTGCTGGCACTGGTACACAACTTCATTGCGAATGTAAATTAAAAAGGGATAGTAGGTGATACCCAGGGATATGAAAATCCTGTGGATCAGCATGCCCAGACACCTGGGTTTCACATAAGGCGAAAACATTAGGCCCATGGACATAAACGTGAGCATAGACAGCGAAAAAATTTTCCTTCAGTCCCCGGTCGTTACAAAAATCGATGCGGTACAGTGCTATACCTTCACCATTAAATAGTCCACAGCAATCGACTCCAAGAAGCCCGCACTATGAGGTTTTTTGAGTTCAAGGGTGAAGGATAGAGTTGAAAAGGAAATGCACCGCCTATCGGTGCCACAAAAGCCTCAATCGTGGCCATAAATGCCCCTCCAAATCCACGGAACACTAAACAACGCCGCGATAGTCAATTTCACTTTAGTGCGTTCCTAATTCAACAAAAAGTACTGTGAATTCAATTGTAATGTAATAGGTATGCATGTATGTTATCATTGGCCGCGAAATTGTTATTTTTTTTTTTATTCTGTTTTATCTTAATTTTGCTTTCTTTTTAATTTCAGTATTTTATGCTACTGTTGTGAATTATTTTAAATTCCTCTGGTTTCGTGTTGAATGGTGTTATTGTTTAAAAAAACTGTTCTTTTATTATTATTATTTTTTTTTTTTTTGTTGTCTTATTAATATTTAAAATTTTGTTGTTCCAAAATTACAAGAAGACTTTTTCAGTTTAAAGGCCATTATTACAACCTACCGTTAAAGTTAGCGTTAGTAAAAGGTACCTTCAGCTAAAGTGAACGGTAAAGATACCTTTAACTTATTTTGGTTATTACAACTTACAGATAATACAAAATTAAGTTTTTCAAAAATATGGCAGTGTCGGAGCAAAGTCTTATCGACTTATGCTTATCGTCTTATGCTCAATGAATGAAGCTTGTTTTTAACGCAGTGG
The DNA here is from genome assembly GCA_014635995.1 of Sarcophaga peregrina. Classification (NCBI taxonomy): domain Eukaryota; kingdom Metazoa; phylum Arthropoda; class Insecta; order Diptera; family Sarcophagidae; genus Sarcophaga; species Sarcophaga peregrina. Next base: position 88,885,422 of record CM025789.1, read on the forward strand.
TTGTTGTATAAGCTCATTTTGTTTAAATTTGAAATTGCCATATCGAAAATAGTATATGATATAGCAAGTTCAAACATAAAGTGACCTTTAAATGTTAAAGGTAGGATGATCTTCCCTTTAGCTTAACGCACACTGCTTTCTTATTGTGTACTCGTAATAATGAAAAACAATTTATCTCTCCGTTAAAATCCTCCCTTTAGTTAACGGTAAGTTATAATAATGGCCCTAAAAGGTTTAATAATAATCAAGATTTCTATATTAAAAATTAATGAAAAGTTTTTTCTATGACATTAGAAGAAAAGATTAAAACGATTTAAAAGCAAGAATATAACAACAAGTAAAAACCAGTAAGGTCAATACAAGTATGTAATAGGTTATTTTTTTTATTGAATATTTTTTTTATTAAATATTTAAAAGCAAGAATATAACAACAAGTAAAAACCAGTAAGGTCAATACAAGTATGTAATAGGTTATTTTTTTTATTAAATATTTCGTTTGATAGCGTTGTTGTTTAAAAACTGTAATTCTAAATGACAAAGTTTTATTGAAAGTATTTCTTTCTTTTTGGATTATCGAAAATATTCGCAATTCTTTAACTTTAAAATATTTTTTCATACACATTCATTGTACGTGAGTACTTTAAATGTTGACTAAATTTAAAACAATTGTTAACTTATTCATCAACCAAGAATTGCTATTTGTGTTACAATCGAAAGTGGAGAACGTGATTTCCCTACTGATGAAGGAAATTAGTGTCATCGAAGAAGTATTAAAATATACTTATAAACCGAAAAGAAAACTTGAAACTATACAATCGAGAAATATTTAAAAATAATTAAATTGTTTTTCTGATTTTTTCTTTCTATCAGCAACCAACAATTGCCAAAATATCGATTACTATCTTACTCACATTAATGCAAAATGTTTTAATAGACGATTTCCAAGTAGTGAAACGTTACCGACAGATCAATAGAAAAACGGTAATAGAAATGAAAACCAATTTTTGTGTATTCAACTTGGTTGAATTATGTGTATTCAACTTGGTTTGCTTGTTTACCAAAAGGGTTAAGTATAGATATTTGCTGCCGTTATATTCATATTGCCACATTTCATTCATACGTGATCCGCTACTTTATCACATTTAATGTAATTGGAATTCTGCTACGTACAAATTAATTAAATGGAAATATTATAAATAAGCGTACACTATCACTCGTACATAACAATAAATACAACATACAGATATATATATATATATATATACTGTGCATGACACAATTAAATATATGCACATTTATCGACTTTCAACTTCACAACCGAAAATGAAAAGAAAACTTTTATATATGGAGGTCCAATAATCAATAAAGTTTATTGTCGATTTTGTTTTCGATTCGCGCAGAAGACGGCGACCAATACGCGTAACAAAAATGTCAACTTTTAAAACGTTTATGGAATGCATATTTTGGTGTCTGATACTATTTGCTGCGGCAAAAGGCGATTCCTCGTTTCCTGAGGATACTTATATAAATGCATTACAAAATTCCCATCAAACCGATGTTGGTGCGTTAAAATAATGAAAAGAATAAAGTGAATTGAAATTATATGAAAAATAGAAATGTGTAGTCAAATGTTGTTGTAAAAAGTTATTGTAAATATTATTTGTTTTCGAAAATTTATAAAAACTATCAATCTTATTCATCTTAAAATAAGATAATAAATTTTAAATGTCTTAAAATAAGGCAGAAAAATAGTGAAGTGCGATAAGTAAACTGAACAGTCATTGAATGGTTGTGACACTTAAAATGTTTAAATTCATCTAAGATGAGCATTTTCGAAAACGTTTAAATATGATTGGAAACATTGATTGAAAATGGCATACACATCCTGAAATGTTCAAAGTATCTTACTATAATTTTGGAAGGAACTGTGGATTATTTTAATATTTTGAAAGACCATGCTACGTATAAAATTATTTCATTACAATTATATATTTAAATTCCGATTTACCACTCATAACATGGCTGTGAAACTAATAGTGATTTCTTTTCTGGTAAAAAATGTTGCTTATATGTGATCAGCTATGATAGTTTTATATTTGTCAAAGTTTGCTATTTTTTGTATATTGTATTTAGATAATCAACTTCGTTTATTATTTGAGTCATAACCCTTAAATGTGTACAGCATTCTTTACGATACACCCTCTAAAAATCCTTCCACATCTCTATTTCACAATCAATTAAATTCAAATCTATATGTACGTTAAAAAATATTTAAACCTTTAACACAAAGTATACACATTGTTACGAAAATGGAAATAGTGATAAACAAAAATAATGAACTTGTTTACATGATAAACAAATTAACAAAAATGTACCGACAACACCAGTATAAAAATAGTATAAGCAAGTTAACAAAATATACCAACAACACCAGTGTAAAAAGGGAATAAATAAGTAAATAAATATGCAACAGTACACAAAAATACACAAAAACAACGAAACAACCATGTTTACATTTATAGAGATCTCGAGAAGGCGAAGCCACGATCATTCGACTCCAAGATCATTCGGCGGACCTTTTACGTCGGCATATAAAAGGCAAGAAAAAGCATACAACGGAGTCAGTAAAAATTCAGTTAGTCTTGTGTGAAGACGAGTGAAGAGATAATCGTGGTCTCCGTTATAAGGACCTGCCGAACAATTGTTAGTGTTTACGCAAAAGAGAGTAAAGAGTTATTTCTATTTTATTTACAATCTATGAACTTATATTCTAAAAATTTTTAAAAGGGTGAAAACGTAATAATACCTTTTAAACTACAAGCAAGATTCTTCGCATTTTACTACGTTTTAGAAAAACGAAATAAATTAATTACCCAGTTATTTTTAAATGTATCCATATATAAAACTAAAAAGTTCGTGTCTTTCCGGCTAGCTGTCTCCAAAAGGAAAATATGCAATGACCTTTTTTCTTGATGCCTATGTCAAAACACATTATAGGGTAAATGTACCTAATGTCGGCATGTACCCTTAGTCGGCAGTTTTTGTAAAAAAATTCCAATAAACAAGAAAAACGACCTTTATTTATTAAAGTTAAAGCTGAAAAAATAATGGGTTATTTTTTAAGAGCTACAGGGAAATTAAAAAAAAAAACTTAAAATTCAGAAAAATTCATAAAATCTTTATTTGAATCGATAGTACGGTCCATATAATTTAATGTTTGAAAATTATTTCTTGCAAATGTTGTCCACGACTGCGCCTCAAATGGTCCATCCACTTAGTCGAATTATGGCATACTTTTTTGAAAGGTTTCACACCTAAATCCTTCCGCAAAATTTTCCACGTTGTTGAGTAACAGAGGCTCAATTGCTGCGAACGGCGACGAATCGATAATTGATGGTCATCATTAACAGTGGTTGATACAGCTGCTATATTTTCTTCAGTTCGTACTCTACGTAAGCGTGTTGGTGGTTTAATGTCCAACAATGTAAATTTGGTACGAAATTTAGTCACAATAGCCCGAATAGCCACTTCAATGGGCCGATAAAACTGACCATAAAATGGAAGAAAAGCGCGATGTACTTTCTTAACAGAGCACGTATTTTGATAACAAAATTCAATGAAACTGAAGATGTTTGACAGTGAAACAAAACACAAAACGTGCGTGAGCTGTTTAAACCAGTGTTGCCAAAAAGATAATAGCTAAAAAATCACCCGTTAGTTTTCTTTTCTTATGAAATGAGTAAATTTGAGTGGGAGGAATAATTTTGTCAATTTTTGGTCTCATTCAGTAATGGGTTTTCAAAAAGTGGAGAAATGCCAGTTTTTTAAAAAAAATTTAGTTTAGGTACCTCCATAAATAAGTAAATATTTATATTAAATTAAGTTTTTTTGAAGGAAGAAAGTGATTTTAGTGAGAGAAAATATTTCAAATATTAAATTGAGAGTGAAAAAGTAAGGAAATTAATATTTTCATAATTTTTATTGCTGTCGGCATTAGGACGACTACTACTGACTACTAGAAATTGAGTAAAAACTTGATTTACCCAATAGTCGGCATAGTTTATAATGAATCTAAAGTCGGCATTCTTACATTTATACAATTAGAAACCGGTAAAGTTTTGGCTCTAAAAGGATATAGAAATGTGTACAGTATCCAAAAGGGAAATGAAAAGGAAACAATAACAATACTGCTGATTTTCTGAACAAATGATGAGATAGTGCCCCAAGTGGTTGTCTTTCCTTATGTGTGATCACCTTAAGATGTAGTAAATAGTTTGCCGAAAGAAAAGAAGTTTTGGAGCTATTTTGTTGATAATATCGATAAAAATGTCGAATTCTGCTGCCTTTACTTATTGCTAATCACAGAATTGTAATAACTAAATACCATCTCAACAATACTTTCCCACTTCTAATCATACCAGTTTGAAAAAGAGAAAAATATGAAATTGCCGACTACTGGTACATTTACCCTATTGGGAAAATGAAAATGTTATCAATAGCTTCAACGTGTAGGTGTGAGATAAATGATACTGAAATAAATAGACGTCTATATGAAATCCACATAATGTTATAAATTGTGTCATTAACTGAATGAGATATTTTTTTTAATTTATAGGTGTTACACATTGTGTGATTTTGCATGGAGACGTGATAAAAGAATCTATTTTAAATTAGAAAAATTTTAAATAAATCAATTGTGTTTAATTTTGTTGCATTATTTGCAATTTATAAAAAGTTTATAAAATTAATTTTCTATGGTGTCAGGAAGATTATTCTTGTATTTTTTACAGAATTGCAAAACATAAAGTTTTTTGTAGTATTAAAGAACTGTGCTTTAATTACAGATTACAATAATGGAGACTTTGGAGGATATAATTACACGCCCCCACCCAACAATCAGTACTTACCACCCTCAACTCCAGCACCAGTATATGGACCACCTGCACCCGTATACGGACCACCCGCTCCCGTATACGGACCACCGCAGCCAACTTATTATAAACCAGTGATGTTTCCATACCATCCGCGTGATCATCTATCACTTCTACAGAAATTAAAAACGAAAATTAATTTATTTACTATCGGAAAAATAATACTGAAATTATTAATTTTCAAAAAGATCGTCAAATTTATCGGATTAATCTGCCTATTGTTATTTTTGCCTAAATTAAAGGACATGTTCAAAGACGAACCCTCTAGTGATGAAGACGGTATGGAAAGCAAGCAAGTTGAAACAGAACAAGGTAATAACTATCCACTATCTCACTAAATGTCTTTACAAATAAATACATATATAGTTGACTATCTCTCAATATATACATATATTATATATAATATATGCTTATGTGTCCAAAAGAGATGTTACCAAAACCAATAGTGGCTGGTCCCTACGGTCGTTAAGAGATACAAGTTATATATTTTTACATCAGTTTAAATTAAGAGAAAAGTATTCGTTCTGGTATTTGAGGTACTATTATCTATTTTTTAATTAGCTGAAATATTGAAATTTAAAAATTTTAGTGGCATCCGATGATTTGTTCATTTGTATGCACATTGAATTCAGATAAGTAACAAGTATTCAATACATCCCGTACTCATCGATATATTGTTGTATGCTGCTTTTAAAATCATCTTGAGCATCTTCATTGTTCCAAAATTAAGGTCTTCCTGAAGAACAGTAATCTTTAAATTACGGCAAAATATCATTACTTATTCGCTCGGTCGAATTTTGCTGTTAGGATATCGCAATTTTAATTTCAACATCAGATAGGCCTTGTTTATTGTCTTGTGTCAAAAGTCTTTGTCCCCCATCAATATACGCTAAATCTCATACTCTCCGTAATCACTGTATCTAAGTAGAAAAGTTCCGGACACTGGTGTATTTTACATTTTGAACACTAACCAATTTTGATATTTCATAGTTCACAAATAGTTCACAACTATTTTGAATGAATACCAGAGATCAGCAATGAATCGTTTTTCCGCTACTCATAAGTACTCATGAAATTTTGAGTGTCAGTGAATCAAGAGAATTGAAATTCAACTACTCTAATGCATTCGTACTCGCTACAACATTGATTTATACAGTACAGGTTACAATGAGTATGAGTACAACGTTGACATCAAACTCACAACATTCGAAATATGTTTGATTCATACGTCTACTTATTCAGATTCATAAATTTGGAAAAATACTTATAATACTTATAAGTGATTCCAATCTTTCATCAAAATTTACAGCCTTTGTTGTTGTTGCATATACAAACTAAGAAGAAAAGAAAGACAAAGGCAACAAGTAAAGCATACAAACAATCTTCTTGTGAGTATTGCAGTGCTCGTACGCGAATCATACTTATTTTGTGCTTCGTGTATAATTGTTAAGTATGTGTACGATAAGTACTTTCAACTTTGAGTATGAGTGGTATGAGTATCATATTAAAATAAGTATGAATGCGAATAAGTATCGGAAAATATAAGTATGACTCGAATCTACTCATCGTTTTGAATACTCATTGCTGATCTCTAATGAATACCTTTGGTGTAATCAACACATGCTTTAAAACTAATTTAAGTATCACTTCCTTAAAAATTTAAAGCGTGAAAGGGCAGAAATGGCTTCTAAGTAAACGTAAAATTTCAAAATTTTTATGCTACTAATTAACGGTACAATGTGCGTAAATGGTAAAAGTATTATTTGCATCGTTTTATTTGTAGAAAATCTTTTCGTTTGTAACAGAAGTTATTTTGTACTAAATACATATAAAAAATGCTCTAAAGTGCATAAAGCGATAGACAATAATTATTATTACACGATACAATTAAAAATTATTTTATAGTTGTTAAGAAATGATAAAGGTAGACTTTCTGCGCGATGTAATGTAACAGATCGAGGTCTTGGATGGTAATCGAAGCCACGACTCTAATACTAACAGTCCAGCGCACTACCAACTAGGGCACCCAATTCTATTAACAGGGTTAAAAATATAGCATATTAAGTGTTTATTAAACATTTTGCAAAAATGCTTAAAATACTTTTTTTGATCCTTTTATTTACAGATGAATTGCAAAAGCGTATAGAAGAAGTGTATAATTTTGCAATGACTGCTTTCGAAAAATTCGAAAAAAGCGTTTCGTAAACTTATATATGATTTTAATTTAAGTTAAACTTTTTATTATTTATTGAAATTAGTTTTAGTTTAATAAAAAATTTTTATTTATATATCTAAGTACATTGTAATTCAAAACCTGTATTACCGTAAGTATCATCAGCTAACAACATACACAAGTGAAAACAGAGACTTTAAATTAAATTTAAAATTTAAATTTTGCAATGACAGCTTTCGAAAAATTCGAAAAAAGCGTTTCGTAAACTTATGTATGATTTTAATTTAAGTTAAACTTTTTATTATTTATTGAAATTAGTTTTAGTTTAATAAAAAATTCTTATTTATATATCCATGTACATTGTAATTCAAAAACTGTATTACCGTAAGTATCATCAGCTAACAACATACACAAGTAAAAACAGAGACTTTAAATTTAAACTATATTTAAAATTATTTATGCACATTAACCCACGGTATACGGTTTTATAATGACAAATATAAAATCTAAATTAATTAATTACTCATTCACACGAATACAGTTAAAAAGTTTCAGATACATTTTTATTCATTAAAAAGCACACAGTGTCTCCACAAATTAATTTTTATATGCATGTTTTTTTTTCTAAATAAAAAATCTTAAATTCGTAATTTGACAGAGATATTTTTATAAAAAGTTTTTGTATTTTAAACCTTTACCGCAAATCGATACTTACCCACACCATTACTTTTTTATGTGCTTCAAACAAGTCTGGTATATTTCTGCATTGTATGACTAATACGATCCTCTAAAGTACCGTATTTCCCAAATTAAAACGACATTTTGGTTTTGATCTTAAATTATGTCAGTATAAGCTATCTTGGGCAATAAATCATTTATTTTTATACATATTTTCAATAATTTTTATAAAACATAGGACACCAGAACATCTCCGTAGAGAAGGAGGCGAAGTTTAGAAGGACATATTTGGCGAAAGGGGGCGGAGTGCGCTTGTACATTTTCAAGGCAAAAAATTTTAGTTATCTATTAGAGTAGGGAATCTTAAAATAAATCAACTAGAAATAATTTTCATGAATAGTGAATATTTCAGTCAGCACTGAATTTATAATTTTAACATTGAAATGGCATGAGATAAACATGTCATATCTCTTTGTGTACTTCAAAAAAATACTCCCGCTACGCATGTGTATAAAAAATGAAATAATCATCGAAACGAATGATGTTTTCTTTTCTACCAATAAATGTACATTTTATTAACGCCAAATGCAATTTTGCGTTTGTTTTTTAAAAATGTTTCGCCCTCTAAAAGGGTGGTATGTTTTATTCTAAAGAGAAAATTTAGAAACACTTCTATTATAAACTTCTTAATTTAAAAATATTTTTTTATTTAAAAATTCATAATTTTAATAATAAATTGTACATGAAATTGTTTGCCAACTTGTCTCAATAATGCCTTAAGGGCGCTGAGACTATTAGAACTTAGAGTTAAATTGTACTTGAAGTATTAACATTAATAATAAAAAAAATAGTGAAAGAAGTAGCAGCTTATTGTAATGAAGGTCGGCCACATAAATCAAAAATGTCATCAGAGGTAAAATGATAACGATCGCTATAAAATGGCAGTTAATAATGGCATTCTAATGTACGGTAATAGACTAATAATACCCTCGAAAATACGAGTGGAGGTTTTGCAACGCATCCACATTGGAAAATTAGGCATTAATAAATGTAAAGCGAGAGCACGAGAATCAATAATGGTGGCCTGCTTTATATAAAAAATTTAGAACAGCTGGTAAAGAACTGCGACTTTTATGTCGAGTATCTAGTACCGAGAAAGGAACCAATGATCACATCTGAGTTACCAGAACGGCCATGGCAGAAAGTAGGCATCAATTTGTGTTATTACAAGGGTAAGAACTACTTAGTTGTATGTGATTATACTCTTGTTACCCAGACAGACGGCCAAATGTGTAATCGAAAACTTAAAGAGCATTTTCAGTCGTCATGGAGTGGGGATTCGAACACATTACATCCAGTCCATACTTTTCACAGAGTAATAGGTTAGCCGAACAGCAGTAAAAATATTAAAAAACTTATTTTCGAAGAATACAAATCATTACATGGCACTATTAGAGTATAGGACAACAACTTTAATAACAGGGTACAGCCCTTCAGAACGGCTCATGGGACGAAAGCTGCGCTCGAAATTACCACTTGCAGATAGCCAGCCTATTCCCAGGAGCTTTTATGGACATGAAATGTTGGCATCGGAAGAGAAGGTGCGAGTGCGCCAAGCAGAAAATTATAATTGCTCTCACGGTGTTTGTCAACAACCAGATTTAAAGGATAGGTTTTTGTCCGAGAATTGAGACAATGGGGTAGAGTTGCACCAAAAGCTGACACGCCTAGGTTATACTAGAAAGAGACAGATGATGGCAGATATAGGCGCAACGCATTTCACCTGAATATATCTACTGATAACAGCGAAATTAAGGTACCTGACAACTTACGTAGAACATCCGTCAGAGAACTTTACGATCAGAACTGTGAAAAAGATCTACCAGAAGAGTATACTTCCAAGGATGGAAAAAGACTATATCATGATAGGGTGTGGAAGTGACAGCAAACGATTCTCAGGAGCAGGCAATAACAGAGAGAGTAGAAGATTTACAAGAACGACCAATGGTGACAAGACGAAGCCGTAAAGTAAAAATTCAGAGAAATTTGAAGCCATATGTGTTGGATTTTGATTAACAATTTAGGAGGGGAGATGTGTGCTATCCCTGTATCAGTTATATTATATATGTGACATCACCGTATCCTTGTAAGAAATATATTATAAATGTGGCATTATTGTAGGAGAAAGAATAAAGGGCGTTGCCTTAACTTATACAGGGTAAACAACACAATTCGATTTCTCCCTAGCGAATCTTGCGTTACATTTTTCCCTCATAATTTCCCTAACCCTGTTTCTCACTGTCATATGTAAAATTGCCGGAAATACTTTATATGAGTGCAACGACCACCGAGATAGAGCTGGCATTCTTATAAAATCAAGAATTAAGTGTAACTTGTTAGGGGACATGAGTGAAAATTACTTACAAACAACAAAAACAACTACATTAAAGGTGTTAACCAACGTGTTTGTATTTGGTCTGTGTACTAGGCACTCGATTTTCGATTATTGAAGATCAATATAGAAGTTTCCGTAAATCTATAGGATTCACCAGATGTAATTGATTTTTGAGCGCCCACAAACATTTAAAGGATTAGAATTGCTGAATTTGCGTTTTTACCCCTCGACTACTATTGTTATGATTTCGTATTATAGCACAATTACAACACCAATCAGTAAATAATTTAACACATTTACTTAAAAGAACTGTTGTATTTAAGCGCAGTTTATGGAATTCCATCGGTAGTTGTGTAAGATTTGATACTGTATGCCATCAATTTGGATTCAGAAAGAAACATTACACCGTAGAACCCACAGATTGGTGCAAGTAATAAGAAAAAAGCACTACTCCTCTCTTTTTATGGATGTTTCTTAAGCGTTCGATAAGATATGGCACGAAGAATTGATTCATGAGTTTGAACTAAATTTCGAAAACGGTGCAGGTTTTATTAGTGCTTCTTATCCAATAACTGCTGCTGCACATATTCAAAGGCTTCAAAACCAGATTTAACGCATCGTTACAGCAGCTCCGTGGTACATCAAAAACCCAATTATTCATAAGTATCTCAACATACCAGACTTTGAAAAATTTGGTGATAAATACTTGGGAAGGCTATTTTTCCATCCATATCCACTGGCCCGTAATATATTGAACTTTCGTGACCACATTCGCATAAGCGAAACGTGATACTTCTTAGTAAAAACAATGATGAAAACCGGATTTAAATATATTTAACATATTAAAAATTCGATTATATATTGTCATTTCAATTTTTATTTGAAGATCCGATATATAATAAACTAAGAGTAAATCAGCGATAGGAGCTGTAGACAAATATATACTTGGAATAGACTGCATTCCACTTATTGCGTATTTTATTTTTGGTTTGGGTCTGTTCGTAAATGCATCACTGCCCATCCATATTATGCGCATCATGTTCATTAACCTAAGCAGCACTGTATCTGTCAAATGTTCGTAAATACAACATTAAAGCATATTATGGGCAAATAAACACAAAACACTAATCATAAACATCGCTGATGCATTGAATGCGTGAGTACAAAGATTTTATATATTTTTTTATTATTTATTTTAGTCTTAATTTGCTTTAATTTTTTTTTTAGCCTCGAAGTCGAAGGAAAAATTCTATTTTTTTTTTAGCCATTTGTCACCATTAAAGTTTTGTAAGACATTTTCTGAATAGTACCCTCCCTTGCAACGTTATGTGGTGGAAATGTTTTTAGAAAATAAAAATAAAAGAATAGATTTTTGTAACCGGCAGAGTTTGCCGTTGGTTACGCTACATCAATTGCCGATCTTACTTTAATTAATTTAAACAATAAAGTTTTATAGTCAAAATTGAACTGACTTAATTAATATTTTATTTCTATTTTAATACCTAAAACTTAACGAATAAAACTAACTTAAAGAATAAACTAGTAAGACTAACATTGAATACCACCCTTTTTATAAAAAAAAAAACTAATTTATAATTATATTTTTTAAAACTAATTTTAAATCTATTCATTTATAGCTTCCTTCCCTTTTAGAAATATAAAAAATTATTTATTAATTTACTTAATATAAATTTTTTACATTTTTCTCAATCTGTTCTTATGAACTGTTTTTTTTTCTCATTTATTTTATTCTTATAAATTGTAACATTAACATCATTTATATTTTTTACAATTTACATAATAGGTTAGGTTAGGTTAGGTTAGAGGACGTGCACCTGTCGGTCAAGACAAGCACAGTACCCGGAGGTCCAAATTGACCCATTGTACATTGTCCTTAGGGGAGGAAGGAAAAGGAGGATATAGGAAAATAGGCAAGTGGAGGGAGAATAGGAAACAGAGGAACGAAAAACAACAGACACAAAACAACAGAGGTTGAGAGTGCGACTACACTTATGAAGCCCTAGCACCTGTCAACCAGCCCAAGCTGCTAATGAATCTGTGGAGAGCCTTGATGTCGGCTCTCGACACAGAACTCAAGTTCTCAAAGAAGGCCCTGCCAAGGGTCCTCAGCCTCAGCCTACCAAGGGCTGGGCAGTTGCAGAGGAGATGTTCGACAGTCTCCAACTCCTCCTCATCGCAACATACCCTGCAATAGTCCGGCTGGGATCTGTTCCAGATCCCCGTCAGCGACCTAATCTCGCAGTGCCCCGTGATAAAACCAACAACCAACCTTAAGCTGGCCTTAACCAAGCCCAGCAGCCACTCTGTCCTCTTGCTGTCCACAGCAGGCCATAGACGCCTAGAAACAGAACAACCCGATCCGTTCCCCCAACGTCTCTGCTCTTCCCTCCTGACCCATCCATCGATGAGACCATAGAGGTAACAGACTGGGGGGTCAGGACCAACCGTCAAATCGCCACCTGAAAGCGAACCTAACCTAGCGAAGGCATCCGCCGTCTCATTGCCCAGTATTCCGCTGTGACCCGGAACCCAGCATAGACGGATTCGGTCCGGTCCAAAACTCCGCAACGACTCTTTGCACTCGCGAACGAGCCGTGATTTGCACCAGACCGACGCAATGGCCCTAAGGGCAGCCTGACTGTCAACGAAGATCGTGTAAGATTCCGAATCCGAAGATGGGCCACCAGCTATGGCCTCAATAGCCTTCAGTATTGCAAAAATCTCCGCCTGAAAAACGCTGCAGTCATCATTCAACCTGAAGTGGAGTTCAAAACCGAGTTCCTTACAGAAAACCCCAGCACCTGTACATCCACCTAACTTAGACCCATCTGTGAAGATGGGTATACCACTCTGCCCCTGGAGTACCCCACCACTCCATTGTGCCCTATCCGGTATGAGTATACTCAAACCAGGTAGGAACATAGCCTCAATATAATCAGTGGTTTTTTCCGAAAGTCCGTACCTTCCGTCAGGAAAGACGGTATTCAGAACTCTGGAGTGGCCTATCGAGCGCTGTTTCCAACAGCCCGATTCCCTCAGGCGTATGGCACTACGCGCTGCACATCGCTTGACATATAAGTCAAGCGGGGTCAGACAGAGCATAGTATCAAGAGCAGCCTGAGGGCAACTTTTCCTCACTCCAGTGATACTCAAAGAGGCAATCCGCTGAACCTTATCCATGATTTTCCGTTGAAAACTCTTATCTAAGGCACACCACCAGACAACACAGCCATAAGTAATAACCGGTCTAACAATCGCCAGATATATCCAGCGAATGGCTCTCGGCGGAAGACCCCAGTTCTTACCTATGGAGTTCCTACACTGGTAGAAAGCATTTAGTCCCTTCTTCATTCTTTCCTCGGTGTTTCGTTTCCAGTTCAGCTTACTGTCCAGGGTAACACCCAAGTACTTGACCTCAGAAGACAACGGAAGCTCCCTACCAGCTAATCTTGGCAACCTGAAGGTTTCAATCTTGTACCTACGCGAGAACAAAACGAGGTCCGTCTTATTTGGATTTATCCCCAGACCACACTTTGTCGCCCAAGAGGATAAAATTCCAAGAGCAGACTCCATCAGTTCCCCCAGCGTTGGCAAAAATTTACCACCCACAAGAATAGCCACATCGTCGGCATATGCCACAACCTTAAAGCCCCTACTTTCGAGGAGCTTCAGACCAACATTTGCAACCAAGAGCCACAAGAGAGGGGATAGGACACCCCCCTGTAGTGTACCCCTGGTCGCACGCTTGACGACAGAACATCCACCCAGATTTGATCGGATTAGTCTATTACCCAACATGTGGGTGATAAACCGCACCAGAAAATCTGGGGCATGTATATCCCTTAGTGAATTCTCAATAGAAGAAGTGGTAACGTTATTGAAGGCCCCCTCTATATCAAGGAAGGCCGACAGTGTGTACTCACCCCTAGCCATATTCGCCTCAACAAAAGCAGTCACTTCATGAAGAGCGCTCTCAACAGACTTACCCTTAATGTAAGCATGTTGCGACCCACTCAACAGAGACCAGTCAATGTTTGACCTTAAATATAGATCGATAAGTCTCTCCAAAGCTTTCAAGAGGAAGGATGAGAGTGATATCGGTCTATAATCCTTAGGGCTGTGACTGGGTTTACCAGCTTTCGGCATAAACACCACGAGCACATCTTTCCAAACCTCAGGTATATCACACCACCGGAGACAGTCTCTATACACGTCCACCAGATATTCGTGTAATATATCACCAGCATGCTGAAGCAGAGCCGGAAAGACACCATTCGGACCAGGCGACTTGAACGGCTCAAAGCTACTAATAGCCCATTTCACCTTATCTCTGGTAATGATGTCTTCCAAAACCGGCGTAGTTCCAGCATCACAGAAGGGATCAGCTACACCCAACGGATAGCTTCCTGAATCCTCACAATCGGGAAAATGTGTACTCAATAGAACCTCTAGGGTTTCTTTTCTCGAGGATGTCCACATGCCATCGTTCTTTTGGACGAAGCCTAGGGCTTTGGGGTCCTTCAACAACATCCTACGGAAACGAGTCACATCAGAAACATCCTCGATACTACTGCAGAAACTCATCCAGGTGGTTCTCTTTGAGCCCTTTATTGCTCCCTTATATTCATTAAAACTGGATCTATATGCAGACAAGTCCACATCCCTGCCCGACCTCTTAGCTTTATTAAAGAGTCTCCTGGTACAACGGCGGAGCCTCTGGAGTTCCGCATTCCACCAGGCAGGCTGGCTCCTCTTACCCGGGTAAGTGAGAGGACAAGCATCTCTATAACAAGACAACAAAATATCCGTCAAAGATCCAACTCGACCATTGATGCCAGGAGTGGAGCGTCCCCTAAGGGCTCTAAGACCCCCTCCACAGCCCTTTCATACCTGATCCAGTCGGTTCTTCTTGGATTTCTAAAAGACCTGTTAAGGCCCCCAGATAGATTAATACTGAATGATATCATTTGGTGATCAGAAAAAGAACACTCATCTGAAACCCTCCAGTCCCTAATCATAGACCTATCCATGTTAGTGAGCGTAATGTCAATTACCGTCTCTCTAATACGGTTTCTAAACGTTGGCGTGTTACCAGCGTTACAAATGCTGAGCCTATTAAGAATAATAAAATTCAAAATAGACTCACCTCTAGTATTTATGTCAGCACTGCCCCATTGGGTGTGATGAGCATTGGCATCACAACCCAAGACAAGGTGACATCTTTTCCTCTTTGCATGCTCCACCAGTAGTTCAATTAAGCCACCAGGAGGGGATGCAGCCTCATACGGCATGTACACAGATGCCAGCATCAAATCGATCCCATGGTCATCTCTGTAGGCCACAGTTGTTACGTCACCTGTACAAAAGGAAGGAGTGATTAACAAGTCCAAACCACTTCTAGCTAAAATACAGGTCCGTACCTTATCACTTGTTCCAGGAACAAGTAACCTATAGTCAGGATCACTCAAACCCAGGATCCTATCCCTAAGGATCCAAGGTTCCTGGATAAGAGCGATATCAGCTGCAAGGCGGCGCAGGGTGGTTAATAGGTTGTGTGAGGCGGCTTCGCAGTGATGCAAATTAATCTGCACCACTTTTAGCCTCCCCTGGGTCATCTGACACCGACTATGTCCAGATAACGGTATTTCAGACGTGCCAACCCACATAACACTACACCACCCCTTGCCCTTAGCCACTGAAGGAAATCCTGATCAATAGCAATCCTAAAATCGCAGCCTTTCCTACCATTACCAGTCCGGGAGTTGACAACTACCCATGAGCTGGTGTTCAATCCATCATTCTGCTTTCCAATAAGTTTTGGTATGACATTCACCGGCCTAAAGGTAGGCGGGACCCATACCTTCGCTATTGGACGTAGAGGGAGGTCGGATTGAGGGACCACCTCCAACCGAGCACCAGGCCAGAGTTCACCAAGGCGCTTCATTGATTCCACAAGGAACTTTACAGTTCCCCCGTTTTCACAGTTCACTACCTTGATGCCCTTGGACCAACCTATAGAAGATATGCGGGCATTCATGCCATCGCAACTCTCCTCCAAAATGAATTCAATTAACCTTTCTTCAACTAGATTCCACCTTTCAGGAGAGATTTTGCCATCCAAATCCGACCTGTCGATGAAAGCCAGCTGAAGGGAAGGGTTAGTTCCCAGGTCATCCTGTTTCTTAGGACGCTTGGAGCTGGAGGAAGGCTCATCATCAGATCTGCCTCTCTTCATGCGATTCCTCTTGCGAGAAACCTGCAAAGAGGCCATATCCACTGAAAAGTGCCCCTCCACCTCCTTCGCCCCCAACCTTACATCCTTCTTCTGTGATTTATCCATTGTAGAAGGAACACCATCACCCTTTCTCTTCTCCGGAGGTTTGAAAACCCTGGTGTTTTCCTTTGCTCCAGTTGGGAGTAAGGGTGTAGAACCTTCATGCCCCTTGCTTGCTGCTTGAGAGGTAGATGCAATTGGCATCACGCTCCCATCGGCACTCCTTTTCAGAGTCAGCGCCTCGTGAGAGGTCACTGCTCGGGTATTTGGACTCATACCGCGAAACAGTGCCTCTGTGACGAGTCAGCATTCTCTGCTCCTTGACAGAGAGGGAATCAACACCGCAGCTTGCGAATCTCCTCAAGACCGTGCAAGCCCTGCGATACGACTTCCTCTCAGTGTACATAGCGGAGCGTTTCCGCCCCGTCCTTCCCCCCTTGTGAGACGAATCACCTCCTCCCACGCAATGCAAAACCGATGCATTGGTGGGATCCGAAGCATCCCGTCCGACAAGAGGGTTCCTTAAAGGGAAAAACCCCACCTCATTGCTCCCAGTAGCAAATTGGACCCGAGTGAAGGGGAGCCTTTCGATGACTGCATTGTCACCGTCTTCATCCGATAGTGGGGAGACAGGGTCTGACTCCACGCACATATCTTCCGTCGAAGTGGGGATTGCCAAAGCATTCGCCTCACTAAAGATCTCCTCTACAGTCATGATCCTCATGCCAGCTGGGGCGAAATTCCTGACGATTTCGTTGTTGTTATCAACGATACTCGCCTCGATTTGCGCAATGAGCTGGGTCACGTCCAGTCCGTAGTCAAAAGACAAATTGGGAAATCCATAATTCATATAGGTCCCACGAGTAAGGGGAAAAGGAGGTCAATCATGCCATAGCCCCCGCTAGCATGAAAAGGACTTGGTAGAAAACCTAATACTCACTGAGGCGCCCAGGTATCAGTGAGGCTCCGTTATTATACAGTCAGATTTGACCCCCGACTGCAAACCATCCGATAAGCACGGGTCGCTTAACACTTCGGATTAGGGGTATATGAAATATACGTGATCCGACGGTCCGAAAAGAGAGAATACGACGTCAATCCGGAGCAAAGTCTTCCCACGATATTAGGGTAACCTTTAGTCATGCACTCCAATCCACTCTGGGTCACAGAGTGGATCGAAGTACACTTAAGCCCCCACATCGCGACAAGATTGTTACCCAGGTGGAGGTAAAAAAAAAATTTACATAATAAATATTTTTAAATTTGTCATAAGATTCTTTTTTCAACAAAACAGTATCACCAATTTTTAATTCAATAGGTTTGCATGTTTGTCATAAAAACTTTTATTTCTTTTTGTGTGTTTTTCTACTAAAGTTCTAGCTAATGTGTTTGTCTTTTGCAATCTGTGTTTACGCCAATGTATGCCCTGATATATTCATTAAAAACTCTATGATTCCGTTCTATTGTCCCTAATGTTTGATGATGGTAACTAGCCGAGAATTTTATATCTATTTCCAAAAATTTACAAAGTTCTAACAAAACTTCATTCTAAAATTCCGTACCTAAATCGGATTTTATGACTTTCATTTTCCCGTAAAAAAGAATGAAATTTTCGAATATAGCACTCGAAACTGTTCGAGCTGATTTGTCCGGTATGGCTATAGTCACTAAATATTTAGAAAGATCACACATTAAAGTCAAAGCATATTTATTACCAAAATTCGATTCCGGTAATGGACCAATTCCTCGAAAGCATATAGTCTAAACTAAGTGTTTCGTTCACAATTTCGAATTCAACAGATAGCAGTTTCTTAAATTTTTTTATGAATATTTATGCGTATTTTTCATAATTATTCTGATCAATTATTTCGATTCCAATCTTTGGAATATACCTACTGAAATCCTGAGAAAAATTTTTCATAAATTTTTAGTTCAATGTCCTTTTTTCCTTCACTATATTCAGCAGTGAAATTATATTCTGACAGCTAAAATCTAGATTTCAACAGCTCTCACTAAAGTGAAATTAGTGTACTACAAAAAAAAAAAAAAAAAATACAAACTTGAAAAGTATTTTTTTTTTCCTTTTCTTCAGTTTTATTAAAAATTTTTTTAAGCAAAATCTCAAGTTGCTTCCAGCACTGTTACAAATTAACGATACGCAAGATAGAAAATTAACTTAAAGCAAAGCGTGTGCTTAAAAGAAGAATATTAGGAGGGAACTGGATCGCAATCGGTTGAACTTCTTGATTCTTCTTGACCATTCTAAGGCCTTTGATTCTGTTAATCACCATACCCTGATTATGAAACTTCGTTATTTTTTCAATTTTTCTCATAGCTCCATTAAACTTATTGCCTCCTATTTAATGAATCGTTCGCAATCTGTTTATGCAAATAACATATCTTCCTAACCATTATTTTTAATTTGAGGAGTACCACAGTAATCCATTCTTGAACCTCTTCTGTTTTCCTTATATATAAATTATCTTCCCAATCAGTTGTCCTATTGTAAAGCACATATGTACGCTGATGACGTGCAGCCCGGAAGATTCGGTGTCGGCGAATGTTGCCAGAATTAATGCTGATCTTGAGCATATACACATCTGGGCCTTGGCAAATGGACTTTTCTTGAATCCCCTTAAATCTAAATGTTTTTTGATACATAAAAGATTACGCAGTCCCGTGATTACGGGTGATATTTCTCTGAACAACAGCAAGATTTCACTGACCACCAAGGCTAAGAATCTTGGCATTATTTTTAACAGCACACTGACTTGGAACGATCACATTAATTTCGCTGTGGCGAAAGCGTATGTGAAACTCAGATCCCTTTGGGCTACTCAGGCTTTTACACCAGGGAAATAAGATTACTCCGGCAATCTACACTTTGCTGGCCTCTTTCAGGGTTGCGAAATTTACTACTCGTTCCTCTAGCGAGACTTAGCTGTCTTAACAGCATTATTAGACATGTCTATAGCTAAGAAGATTAGCTCAATGTCGTTTCTGGAAATTATATGGGCATTTTGAGAATTGATTAAATTGCCTCTTGCTTTTATACATCAGACCTAATATTATTTGACATATCAGTCACGCTTTTCCGGCACATCACACAAGTGTCAACTCATATACTCGGTTTCTATGGATTCGTTTTTACGTATCACTAACTATAAATTACATTTAGAAAGAAATGCTCTCTTTTTCTTAATTAATTCATATATACTTTGCTAACAAAACATATAATTGTTAATTATTTATTATCAAATTAATCTTTTTTTTTTTGTTTTATAAATTATTATTTTTATTTTTATACTAACTGTTTTTTTGTTTTAATTTTTTATCAATTGTTTTCATTTTCTTTTCTTCTACTTGTGTCCCTCTTTTAGTTTTAAGTATTGATATAAAGTATTAGTTTTAAGTTAATTTTAGGTATTTCTTTTTTATGTTTGCAACTTAATTAATTCCGTACTGTAACTATAAGATTCATTCTTGTTGTGCAGAAATTCAAATAAATAAAAGTAGAAATTAGTGATATAATTTTTTATTTAAAATTTCTGATGTCCCCCACACTGTTTGACGTTTTTCCCGTCAAATCTAAGCTTTTGCAATGCCAATTACGGGCAAAAATGCTCTTTAGCGGTTAGCGTGAAATCTGGAGTTTTTTACAGCGCTTTAGCGTTGTTTCCAAGGATGAATGATATAAGTAAGAAAAATGCAATTCGAAAGTCGAATAACGGTTAGTAGAAAAAGTACAAACCAAAAATAGAAAACGTAAAGTTGAAATCTATTTCAAATGAAGGAGTAAAACTTAAAGTGTTGTGTTTAAAATAAGAAGGCAGAATAGCACGGTCTAGAAAATAAAATTAATTCTGTTTTTATAAGGTGATATTTGGTATAGCACGTTTGAGAAAAGTTTATGAAAATATTAACGTAATCAAAAATCTTGTATGGCTCGTTACTATGAGTTATACAAAGGCATGCATATACATAATTGGTCATTACAACCCTTCAGTCAGGATTACGACCTAGCTTCTCACACCACTTGTGTTGTGTGCGTTAAATTTATACATAAGTGGCGAGACCTACAGTTTAAAGTCGACTCCGAGCGACAGTTTTTAATAACCATGTCATGGCAATTTTAATTACATTCAGAGTTTTTGTCAGAAATCTGCTGAGATGAATTCGCCGAAGAAATATTTAATTGGGAATAATAAATAATAATAATAATAAATCGGGCCTTCAGTCTAATAAGGCAACACATTACCTACTAGACTACGGCGACTTGAAACTGAATCGGAACTCCTAATAACCTATTTCGTTATTAAACGCAGTGCTGTTTAATCGGAAACTAAAAATGCTAATCTTGTTTGAGTTGATAGCTAGTCTGAACCAACCTTACGTAAGCGCTTACGTATGAAATCCGATGATGATAGCAAATAGAATTCTGTTATTTTCATCATCACATTGACTGCTTTTAATTTTTTATTTATGAACTTTTGATGATTTTTAGTTTGTTTAAATTACCGTTAAGGATTGGTGAATGTACCATTTGTTTATCAACTAATATTATTTTTTTTGATTTCAATAGTTTAAAATTTATGTTACTTTTTTATAAGATTTGAATCGCTTTTAATTTTATGGAATAAAATATGCATTAATGCTTATAAAAATTGTATTTATTTTTTTATAAAGACTCTTGTATCAGTGTTTTCCTACGAATTATTTTGTTGTTACATTTTTTGAAGGATATGGAACTAATCCCCTTTTTTATGTACTTCATGTTTTTTTTACACGTTTCTTTCTGGAACGTATCTATCGTGTAAAAACAGAATTAAGTGTACATGACAAGAAAAGATGAAATTGTTACAACATAAATTATATGAATATAATTTAAAAATGTACATTTAAATTGAATTTTCTTTGTAAAAAGTTATGGCACATCAGTATCCACAAAAGTTTCGAAACGAAAATCCAGAAGACTGGCACTATATTTTTATTACTACTTTTTTATTACTATATTTTTATTACTATTTTATTATTACATTACGTTACTGTTACATTCCGTTACGGTAGCATAACTAAAGCTTAAATCTGATAGTCAGCACAGGGTATACAGAGACGTCACGGACTTTTGACGTTTAACCCTTCACTTAGAAAGGGACAGCAAATATTACCAAAAAATATTTCTGCATGTCTGTTTTTTTTTTAGTTTAAATTTTTATTATTCTATTTGGGTTGAAATTTATGATATTTTTGTACAATATTAGAATACTTTTGAAAGGAAATGAACGGTTTTATTAGAGAAAGGTAATTCGGAATTGAAGTCGCCGTGGTCTAGTAGGTAGTGTGTTGGCTTATTAGACTTAAAAGCCAAGATTCGAGTCCTAGGCCAGACATCAAAACAAAATACAAAAAGTATTTTTTCGGTGATTTCCTCTCAGCAGATTTCTAGCAAAAACTCTGAGAGTAAATGAAATTGCCATGAAAAGTTTCTCATAAAATCTGTCGTTCGGAGTCGACTTTAAACTGTAGGTCCCGCTGCGCATGAATTAATATATTTTTTATAACACTTTTCATATGACACTTTATACAGTGATAGTCAGTCACTGCACAGTCAAGGCCTTAAAAGATTGTTATCAGCTGTGTTGCCACGAAAAAAAAAAAATATTGTAACCATCATTTTTGAAAATATCACCAAATAAGAAAAAATATGACCAAAATTAAATTCGCAGTTTTTTATTTGATTTTTTTCCATTATAATTAATACAACTTAGTAAGAAAAGAAACAAAAAATAACAAAATAAAAGCTCTTTTTATAAGAAAAATAAATAACCAAACCGAATAAATCTACACAGTGCACAAAAAAAATAACCAATTTTGGTTAGAAATAACCAAAAACGGCAACAGTAGTATCAACCGCTCTGAATAAGTTGCCGTAGTCTAGTAGGTAGTGAGTTAGCTTATTATACATAAGTCCCGAGTTCAAATCCCAGGTCGGACATTAAAACGAAAAGTATGAAAATATTTCTTCGGCGACTTCTTCTTAGCAGATTTCTGACAAAAACTCTGAGAGTAAATATAATAGCCATGAAAAAGCTTCTCAAAAATCTATCATTCGGAGTCGAGTTTAAACTGTAGATCCTGCCTCCCATGTATAAAATTAACGCACACAACATAAGTTGTGTGAGAAGATAGGTCATAATCTTGGCAAAAGGATTGTAATGACCAATTCTGTATGTATGTATCAGCCTGCCTTA
Source organism: Sarcophaga peregrina (assembly GCA_014635995.1). Classification (NCBI taxonomy): domain Eukaryota; kingdom Metazoa; phylum Arthropoda; class Insecta; order Diptera; family Sarcophagidae; genus Sarcophaga; species Sarcophaga peregrina. The sequence goes on from CM025789.1 coordinate 88,908,145, forward strand.
ACGTCATATTAATAAATTTGATATATGTACATACAAATCTAATGTCAATTACTATATTGCCAAATTCGTTACAACTTCTTCTGCATATTTGATTCGAGCACACATTTCTGATAGCAAGATAAATCGAATTCAACTTGATTCAGAGAGTGAAAAATGCTGACTAAATAAAAAAAGATCTATCTCGATTGCATTCTACAACGATTTTTAGCTGTTAATTTCTTTGGATAACAGATTCAATTTAAAATTCTGTTCTATAATTAAAGTTCTTTCAAACAAAGGATTTAATCAATCATTAGATAATCGGGTTATTGATGTAAACTTGAACTCGAAACTGAAAAGAGGAGAAATATTAAAAAATTCATATATATTGTAATTACATGGGAATTAAAATTCACTTCCAACATTTTTTTGGAATAATATCTATTATAAAATATGATAAAAAGTCGTGGCAACACTGTCCAACATAGTAAACAAACAAACGCGCTCTGTGTGCTCGCCAAACTTACCTTTACAGAACAAGATTGCTTATTTGGAACACAGCTAAAATTTGTAATCAATTGGAAGAAAATAAAGTATTTTTTTTTCTAAACTATTGGATTGCAAGTGTAAATAAAAAAAGGTATCTCTGAATGAAATGAGTAATTACAAAAGAAGGTCGAATACCGCCGCAATTTTATGTAGTTGAAATGAGGTTTAGAAGAATCGTTCTTCTTATAAGTATTCTCCTTACAATGATATTATTGTACTTGATACAATATAGCTACAACGTATTTTCAAGAAAGACAAATATCATAAGTGAAACCGTATATAGTCAGCATGCCAAGTATGTCCAAAAAGTCTTCTTTAAATCTTTGTGTAGTAAAAAAAATGTGTATTTATTATAGTTGGTGTTTACATTTTTCAGGTCGTTAGCTAAGCCAATTTTGTACATAGCAGTGGTGGCATGTGGACAACGTTTACAGGAAACATTAGTAATGATCAAATCCGCGTTGCTCTTCAATTATCCAAAGGACAAATTGCACTTTTTAATTTTTGCTGAAAACCAATTACATCAAAATTTTAATGAAAAACTGAATGATTGGCGTTTACTGAAAAAAGGCGAATTTGATTTTGAATTGTTTCCATTACAGTTTCCACCAAATGGTGAATGGAAAACTTTGTTTAAACCCTGTGCTGCGCAGAGATTATTCCTACCGGTAAACATTTTTATCTTCATTTTAAAATTTGTTAACTACATTATACCATGTTAAATAAATCTTTGTTAATTTTATGTGGGACAAAAAATCGCTCCTGGAATAGGATCCACAGTTAGAATTTTAACTCACATTTTCTGTCCACTATATTACACGTTAAAACTTTTGGAAGTAATATAGCGCTGCAGTTAATACCATTATTAAAAAACGTTTACTATAACATAGAAATATTTCGTTTAAATTTCAAATTTGCATCGCATTATGATAAATTAAGTCTCTTTCAAAAACAGAGGTTTTTAGAAAAATATGCAAAAAAACATGATCCCTGAGTATATTCGTCTAATGTACATATTGGACGTCGCTTGGCAGCCAGGTAAGGTGACTTACGTATAACTGACATTCTGAATAAGCAGCTTCAAATGAACACAATATAATTTTCATAATTTTATACTATTTCCATTTGAAAAAGTAATCTAAATGTTTAACCCTGGAAAATGTGTCCATTTCAGCTCTAAACTAATCACTTATAATTATGAATTTGTAAATTAATATTTTATAATAATGTCAAATGAATGAATGAATAATAATGTCAGTGAACTAATATAAATATTTTAAAACACTCAAATAGGCAAAAAATCATAATCAAACAATTATCCCCCAAATGAAAACAAGAAAAATATTTCTATACTTTCCTAATTGTATTATTATTTCGATTTTGTTTATGATTGTTTGCATGCATATAAACATATAAAATATGATGAAATTAGATGTTTTGGTTAATTACATCCGCATACTATCATCATTTACATAAAAATAAAATTGTTTCTTAGAATTAACAGTCATTTTCTCATCAGGACGAAGTTAAGGCTTCAAACATTTCCGCTCAAGTGTAATTTAAAACTGATAAGAGTGCAACATGCCTCAGTTATTACAGACACATTTTTTGTTTTGAGATTTTTTATTTCCATTACAGAATCGTAACCTTTACTTAAATTACATACATATTTACTCGAAACTTTTTCAGAAACACAAATTTTTTAATTCTCTTTTTAGTCACTTTTAAAAACAGTCGAATCTCTTTTATATGTGGACACGGACATATTATTTTTATCCCCTGTAGGAGATATTTGGAAATATTTTAATAAATTTAATGATACTCAAATAGCCGCACTTACTCCCGAACATGAAGATCCAAATATTGGCTGGTACAATAGATTCGCACGTCATCCGTACTATGGTCCCCTGGGAGTTAACTCGGGTGTAATGTTAATGAATCTAACTCGGATGCGTCAGTTCAAATGGGAAGAACATGTATTACCTATACACAAGGAGTATAAACTTCGTATAACTTGGGGTGATCAGGACATTATTAATATCCTTTTTTATTACCATCCAGGTACTTTAACATTTTTAGTACTGTCTATAAAAAAATTTTATATAATATTTTTTAGAAAAACTTTATATAATGCCATGCGAATACAACTATCGTCCTGACCATTGTATGTACATGAGCATTTGCAATGTATCTCTGGAAGGTATAAAAGTAATGCATGGAAACCGTGGTTACTTCCATTCGAACAAGCAACCATTATTTCGTATCACTTTCGAAGCCGTTGAAAGTTTTCAGTTCAACAATAATCCATATACCGATTTTTTAGTACCTTTACAGGAAGCAATGCAGAGCCCCACCGTAACTGAATCAAACTGCGGTAAAGTTTCTAAAGAACTTCTACTACTTGCAAATAAAATTTTTAAGAACGAATATTACTATGAATAGATGTGTGTTGTTATCGCTTCAGTTTAACAATGTCCTCTAAAAAATAATGGTAACATATTACCTTGTATTACTATGAACATGTTATAACTCGTACAATTTTCATTTCTTAATGTAAATTAATCATCTTTATTATACATATCTTTTTCAACAATATTTGAAGTATTAAAGAGATTAACGAATGAAAACCAAAGATATTTAGCCCCTGTCAAAGCTTTTTTGCTTTCTTGTCTGTTTTTTCTAAGGGATAGGGAGAGCTTCTGGGTGGTTTTAAAAAGTTTTATAGAATTTCGAAAAATTGGAAAAATTTTAAAAGTAGAAAAATTTTCTGTTCCATAAGCTTTTTTGGCTTAAAATACGGTACAAAGCTTATCGATATATGAATTTTGTCGATGAATCGTTCAAAATTTCTTGTTGCAGTTAAAGAAAACGTGCGTAAGTTAAAAACAAAAATAGATTGTTAAATTCCGTTAAATCCAACTTTTTTCGTGTTAACTAATTTAGGGACGTTATTAAAACTTGCCGTTGACTGAAGGAAGGATTTTAAAGGACAGATAAATTGGTTTTCATTATTATAAGTGGACAATATAGAAGAAGTGAGCGTTATGCTTAAAGCAGGATCATCCTACGCACAGCACAGTATACTGTGCCCACAGAATAACAATCCTACCGGTAACTTTTAGGGCGAATTTTTGAGTGCAAGTTTAAATACGAGATTAAGTTAATCTCCAGTTAACCCTCGTTTTTAGTTTTTGAATTTACTTAATCTTAAGTTTAACCTTACGATTAATCAGTTAATCTTAAAGTTTAAACCAGCAACGTTGGTGGTTTAAACTTAAGATTAACTATGAAAAGTAGTTGACAAATTTTATTAAAAAAAAAAAGTTTTTAAGTGAGAGAAAGCCTAATAAGACACATTTTTAAGTGGTTATTAATTATATAAAACACAAATTAACAATATACAGTCTTAATTTATTTATTATTTTACAAAAATTATTTTTTTACTTCAAGATTAATAGTATTCAGATTTTGTTTGTTTTTCTTCTATGCAAAAGCAAATTGTTGTGAAACAGTTTTCAATTTTTGCATATAATTGTGGCAGCTCTACAAAGATTAAACTACTATTCAAAAACTGAAAATTAAGTTAACGAAAGATTAACTTTAACTGGAGATTAACTTAATTTCGAGTTTAAATTTTCATTCAAAACTCGCCCTTAAAGTTCAGTTCATGTTTGAGCTTACCATATTATTCTCAATATGGCAACTTCAGATATAAACAAAATGAGCATATACAACCAGTGTTGCCAAATTTTTTCAAAATTACCCGTCAAATTAGGATTTATAAATCGCTAAATTAAATTTTTAAACTGTCAGAAACCCGTCAAATAATTGGTTTGAAAATTTTAAATTAACGTTAAATTAAATCAATATTCAAAAATTTAATTGAATAAAAATAAGAAGCCACAAAATTTAACAAATTGCATTTTGCAATCTCTTAAAGTAATTATGTAATTGATTTAATTTTCCCATTTTCCGTTAATCATTGGAAAGATTTAGAAATATATATTTTTTTAATTTAGAATATAGCTTTTTGAGACTTTTTAAAATATTTTAATAATAAAAAGTTTATAAATTTAAATGCTTGCGTTAAAAGTAAATTTATCGAAGCATTGACTGTACTGGTAATTAGCTGTTTCGTAGTTTGGTTTTATTGTAGTTAAACACTTGCTACATTTTTACTTGCAATATCGATGCAAATAATAATGTCAAAAAATTTGTTTTTTGTGCATTTTGTTTTGATAATCAATTTCGTTTTTTCTTATTATGTCAGAAGTTTGTATATTTTTCTTTTAAAACCATTTTCGTGTTTAGGTTTAATATTTATTTGTTCTTCCCATCGTCATTCTTTAGTCAGCTGTTTTTGGCAAGATGATGAAATTGCAACGACAAAAAATGCCAGTTGTTTTTGTATTGTTGTACTTATTGTAATACTTATCTCACCTTGTATAAATACGCCTAGACTTTAAAACTAACTTTTCATTCACTTTTGTTTTGAACTTATAAACTGAATATACATTTTTTTTTATTAAAAAAAGAACAAACAGTGTTTTATTCCAAAACCATAACAGGTTTTAACTAGGTTGAGTTGTCTATACACTCTTTCAATGTCTACATTAGACCTCGGAAGTGATACAACGTCCAGAGCGGTTTGAAAGTCAAGTTTCCGCCTACATGAATCTCTTAAAGATGCTGCGGTCTTGGGTTTCTCCGAGATTAATTTAATCGCTCAACTTTCCGGATAAGCCAATTTTGCAAAAACTTTTTGTAGGATCTTTAATTTTTTGTTAGCCATAAGGACTCAGCCATTCATTTTGAAACTTTTGTGGATACTGAGATGCCATTACTTTTTAAAGAGAAAATTCAATTTAAATGTACATTTTAAAATTATATTCATATAATTTATGTTGTAAGAATTTTATCTTTTTTTGTCATGTTCTTACTTTTCTGATGTTTTTCTGTCTTCTTATTTTAAACACAACACTTTAAGATTTACCTTTATTTGATATACATCGCATAATCGGACAAGCATTAGTCTGATATGTATGGGCTTAAAACTTAAAAATAATATATTAAATATATGTTTTTTTTTTGCTTTTATTCACACCCTATATTACAGACTTTCAGATTAATAAAATAATAACAACATTTTTCATGATAACGGTAATTTTATAGAGAAAAAGGGAATTAACTCAATTTTTTGCGCTCAACGCATAATCGGACAAATAAGAGCATCATTGCTAAAAATGACAAACGACAACAATTAATACTTTGTGGCATATCCTTTGTTCTCAAGAACGGTCTGTAAACCACAGGTTCTATGGAGCTTCACGCTTCCAGTAAAACCGCCTAAAGCTGATTCAAAGTTTTAAATTGTTGTCGATATACTCTTCTAGCTAATTCTTCCCAAAGATGTTCAATTACGTTGAGATCTTGGCTCTGTGCATGGGTTGCTATAAGTTTGGGTCAATTACGGATTAACCAAAGCTTTACAACAACCGAAGTGTGCTTGGGATGATTGGCCTAGCAAAAAGCAAAATCGTTCGCTACACCTAATTTCTCGGCATTTTTCTTTACATTTGCCTTCAAAATGTTGTGGTAGCCAAATTTGTCCATTTTACCATCAATGGAATACAAAAGACTATATTTTTTTTTTTAGATTTAATACAAGTATAGGTAATAAAGTATCTCGTACTATTCAAAGACTAAAAATTAAAAAATTTTGGTGGCTAAATCTATAAATTGTTATATTACTTTCTTTATTCTTTGACAAATTTAAATCACCTATAAAAAGGTAATGTTTTTTTTAAATTTTTCATTACAAATAACTATAATAATATATTCTTCATTTGAAGTACACTAAATATAATGTATACCCACAAAAGTAATGATTGTTAATATATATTACGTATACTAGAGAGCTCTTGTACGAGACGTTGTATAATTTTGAATTTATATTGTTAACTAGTGTTTATTTAGTTTAATGTTTATGAAAAATGTAATATAATAAATAAACGATAAAAAAAACCTTTTTTTAATATATGTTAAATAACATTTTTGATTGTGTTAGTCAAATAAATAATTTGGATATGGAAAGAGAACAACTGTTTATTGACATAAAGCTATATTTTCCAAAAACTAAAAGGTTGGTAGGAGCGTAAATTTATGGACCAAAATTAGTACCCAGCAAATAAATAAAAAACATGCCCTAATTATTAGTCAGAGATGTATAACTTATGTATGTTGATGATACGAAACCTAAAATAACATACACTATGGAGCAACAGTGACATGATTGGCCATTACAACCCTTCAGTCAGGATTACGACCTATGTTCTGACACCACTTATGTTGTGTGGGTTAATTTTATACATAGAGCAACAGTGAACCCTTTTTTTTCTAAGATTGCCTTTACGGAACTGTAGCTTTTAA